>JAHSUH010005332.1:32500-649159 GCA_025388415.1 Cynanchum wilfordii | reverse complement strand
TCTGAATTGAATTTGGGAAATTACTGGATCCTCGAAGCTCATTTCTCCAAGAGACCCCGTGTCCGCCTCAATCTTAACTATTCTGCTATTTGTCGATGCATCCCCAAAAGCAATGATCTTTGCACAAGGAAAAGAACAAGCTTTCCGGGTATTACTGTTTTAGAAATCTTTCTTCTTGATGTCGTTTTCAGAAACTGCAGGATCAATTTCTTCTTTATGAACTGGACTATTTCTTTATGACGAAGTCTTACCATTTCAGACATCCAGTCTGCTTTGAAGAAATCCATCAATTGGGCACAATTAATTTCTTTCTTTCTCTGATTCTTTTCTTGAATTCATTCTCTATTTCTTTGTCTTTTTTTCTTGAATTTTATTTCTGTTTCATTTTTATTTCTTGATTTCTTTGACTGTTTCTTTGAATTTTTTCTCAATTTCTTGAATTCACATTCTTTCTGTGTTTGTTTGTTGAATTCTTTCTTTCTTTTATTTTCTGATTGTTGAATTCTTTGTTGTTTTTCAGTTTCTTGAATTCACATTCTTTCTCTGTTTGTTTGTTGTTGATGTTTGTTGAATTCTTTCTTGCTCTGATTCTTTGATTGTTAAATTTTTTTGTTGTTTCTCTGTTTCTTGAATTCACATCCTTTCTTTGTTTGTTTATTGTTTTTGTGTTTGTTGAATTCTTTCTTTCTCTGATTCTTTGATTCTTGAATTCTTTGTTGTTTCTAAGTTTCTTGAATTCACATTCTTTCTCTATTTGTTTGTTGTTTACCTATTTGTTGAATTTTTTTCCTCTTTGTTCATTCTCTATTTCTTTCTTTCTCTGATTCTTTGATTGTTGAATTCTTTTTGTGTTTCTTTTTTATTTCTTGAATTCCCATTAAAATGAAAAGTTTCTTTTTCCTTTCTTGAACACTTTGGATGTTTCTTTTTGATGGTGTATACTCACTGGTTTTTGCATTAGCTTTGAGCACTTGCAGGTTGCAGGTTGCAGGTTCTACGAAATGCTCTCCTCGAAATGATGTATACTCTTTGATTTTGTACAACTGTTAATGCTTCATTTATTTTGGTTCTTAAGGTTGAACTCGGGAATGGGGAGTCAACAGGTTTAGCAGGCTCACAAATTGAGCATAGAGATTGCGAAGGGCCCACTTGTGCAACCCCAAAAATGGGAGAGAGTGAAAGTAAAATTGTTTCCAGCTGATTGACAATATGCCATCTCTTGAGACCTCCAAAATATTCAAAGGGAAGCAGTGGAATGCAGATAGGAAGTACTTAAACACCACATTTTTTGTTTTTTCTACTAATACTCTGGAAGAATTTATAGATAATTTTAATTCAGCTTACTCAGACCTCTCTTTACGTCTAACAGGATTTGAACTAAGAGTTCTTCCCTTCAGCCTGCATTGGTTGTATTCATTGGTCCTTCGTGATTGTGAAGCTGTGATACTTTTGATTGGAAAGCATCCTGGAATTGGTGACTTTTGGCGTCTCATTAAACTGCTTAATACATTATTATATAAGAGGTAATGTTCTAGATTGTATACATACTTTTTGATTAATGTATGATTATTTAAGAGGCCTGAATCTTCCCTAACTTTCTTCTCTCATGAACTTATCCATGAATGCTTTTATTACTTCTATGGCCTGATGGAGGGGAAATAAGTCATTCACATGGAGGAATAGAATTACAAAATAGTATGTTTCCATATTCTTGTTTACTTTTTATTTCATACCTGCTTTCAAGAGTCAAATTTGAAGTATTATCAAGCATAGTCCTAAATGAAGATAACAAGAAATCATACTCTGGATGAATTTCAGGGTTGGATTTTTTTAGATGACAACATATAGCTTCCCAAATCCCCCAACATCGTAACATAAAGGTATTTATATTATACAAAGTTATTTTTTCTTTCTTTTTTTGTTTTGCATCTTTTCTTTTATACATACATATAGAATTCTTACATTTTTTATGAGAACTACGCACAGGATGTTGCCAATGGCATTTCTGCCCCAATTACAAATGTGCACAGGCTTGGAGAAAAGGGGATTCAGATTCTCACTCAAATTTGAGCACAACTTGACTTTGAGAAAATTTGTGAGTGTCACTTAACTTTTTTTTTTTTTTTTAACCTGGTCATAATATACTAAGGTGGTCGAAAATTTGTCTTGGATAACCTGACAAAGGAATTCAGTTCCTGTGTCATACATACTGGCATTTAATTCCATGGGATATGTAACATTTCATTTCCTTTTATTTTTTTAAAAAAAAAAAAAACAGAAGTTAATGAAGCTGCTAATTGAGATTTTTCCTTTTATTTAAAATAAATAAATAAATAACAGCAGGTATTTTTGTTTTTAAGGTTGAACTCGGGAATGGTTAAGAGGACAGAGCCTAATGGGTGTTGAACTTCTTCCTGGTGAGACAATATCACCACAAAATGTTCACCTTGACATTTGATCTTAGATTTTTCTAAAAGTTTAATTTCGATTGCTCTTGCTCTTTGATTTTGTACAACTGTTAATGCTTGTTCTTAAGGTTGAACTCGGGAATGGTTAAGAGGCTGTGAAACAGTGCCTAATGGTGTTGAACTTCTTCTTGGTGAGAAAATATGTCCATGAAATGCTCTCCTTGACATGTGATCTTATATTTTTCCTAAAAATTTTTACTTTCTTGATGCCCCAGGTATTTTTGTTCCTAAGCTGAACTCGGGAACAATAAAGCAGGTTGCGAGAGTGAACCTAATGGTGTTAACTTGTTTTTGGTAAGAAAATATCTTCGCAAAATGATCTTCTTGGAATGTGATCTTAAATTTTTCTAAAATTTTTAATTTCGATTGTTCTTACACTTTGATTTTGTATAACTTATTGATGGAACCGGGCTTTTTGGTTCCTAAGCTGAACTTGAGAACAATAAAGTAGGTCGTGAGACATAGCCTAATGGTTTTGAACTTCTTCTTGGTGAGAAAATATCTTTATAACATGCTTTCCTTGACAATTCTAACTTAGATTTTTCTAAAATTTTAAATTTCAAATGCTGATTTTTGTCATGCTTATTATTTATTTCTAGGTTGGTATGATTCCTCAAGATGTAATCTTGATGATGCTATTCCAATATGAAGGTGCTCTTTTTCTATGACAAAGGGTCTTTGTCAATTAGAGTAAATAAGTAAATTTGATTTTGTTAGCATTCCAATTTGAATATATAAATATATATATATATATATAGCTTACAAGATATATATACTTTTTAAGTGTATTGTTTTTTATAGAAAGGTTCAAATGCGACTTTCAATTCCTTTTTTATTCTACCTTAAGGGCACGTCATGATTCATTTTTAACATATGGTAAGACTTATAAATGATTACTTACGGTTTGCAATTTTCATTAAATTTTTAAATTTTTATACAGGAGTTACTTAAGATTTCAAGCATGCTCCAAGATGTGAATAAAGAAAACAACAAAAGATCAACATCAACATCAAGAGAATGAATTCTAAATTCATTCAGGTAAGTCAAACTCCACCTTGAATTTTGAGTGCTCTAATTCTTTAATTATGTTTAACTATATATGCAGCATGTATTTTTGTTCCCAAGCTGAACTACTATAAAGCAGGCTGTAGCAGGTTATGATACGGAGCCTTGACATGTGATCTTAGATTTTTATAAAAGTTTAATTTTGATTGCTCTCACTCTTTGATTTTATACAGCTGTTAATGCTTCATTTATTTTGGTTCTTAAGGTTGAACTCGAGAATGGTTAAGAAGGCTGTGAAGCAGTGCCTAATGGTGTTGAGCTTCTTGGTGAGAAAATATTTCTACGAAATGCTCTTCTCGACATATGATCTTAGATTTTCCTAAAGTTTTTAATTTAGATTGTTCTTACTCTTTGATTTTGTATATTGTTGATACAATAGGTATTTGGTTCATATGTGGAACTTGAGAACAATGAAGGAAGCTTGGAGACAGAGCCTAATGGGTGTGTTGAACTTCTTCTTGGGGAGAAAATATCTCACCTGACAAGTAATTTTAGATTTTCCTGAAATTGTGAACTTCGATTGCTCTTACTCTTATGTTTTGTATAACTATTGATGCAGGTATTTTGGTTCCTAAGCTAAATTCTGGAACAATAAAGCAAGCTCTTCGACAGAGACTCATGATGTATAACATTCTCTTGGTGAGAAAATATCTCCATAAAATGCTTCCTTTGACATGAAATCTTAGATTTCCTGAAATTGTGAACTTGGATTGCTCTTACTCTTTGATTTTTATTTTGTTTATTGTTGCTGTAGCAGGCATTTTGGTTTCTATGCTGAACTCCAGAACAATAAAGCAGGTTGTGAGACTGAGCCTAATGGTGTTGAACTCTCTTGGTGAGAAAATCTCTTCATGAAATGCTCATTATTTGTTTTTGCATGTGTTTTCTGATTTGCATGAATTGCATGGTTTGCATGGCATTTAGGTAGTTTGCATGTAGGTTGCAATTTCTTTTGTTCACTTTCCTTGTCAGTAGTATATTTGCACGTAGTGTGCATTTACATTTCCTCTGTTTTCATTTACGTTTCCAGTAGCCATTTGCATGCTATCCTCTGTTTTTCATAATAATTCCAGTGGGCAGCCCCTTAGTCCTCCTCTGTTTTTCATAAAAATTCCAATAGCTAAATGGTGCCTTCCTCTGTTATGCCATAAATTCTGTTTTTGCCCTGTTTTCGGCAGTAGCCGATTTGCTTGTTTTCCAAATTTTCAATTTCATTGCATTTGCTTTATTTTTGTTTTGTTTTGTTTTTAATTCTTTTGCATGCTTTTCATTTCTTTTTCTTTTTGTACTCCATTTCCATTTCTTTTAAACTTTCTTTTAAAATCTCTTGGTAAGACTTATAAATGGTTACTTACAGTTTGCAATTTTCATTAAAATTTTAAATTCTTATACAGGAGTTATTTATGATTTCAAGCATGCTATGTGAACAAAGAAAACAACAAAAGATCAACATCAAGGGAATGAATTCTAAATTCATTCAGGTAAGTCAAACTCCACCTCAAACTTCTACTAACTCTAAACTCCAATCTAACACCAACTCCCACCGCATCCAACTTGCATCTAACTCACAGCGCTCCAGTTGAATTCACACGAATCATACTTGCATTGAACTTGCACTCTATTCGTACTTGCATCGTCCTTGCACTCCATTCATACTTGCATCGAACTTGCACTCTATTCGTACTTGCATCGAACTTGCACTCCAATCGTATTTGCATCGAACTTGCGCTCCAATCATACTTGCATCGAACTTGCATTCCAATCGTACTTGCATCGAGCTTGCATTCCAATCGTACTTGCATCGAGCTTGCACTCCAATCGAACTTGCACTCCAATCGTACTTGCATCAAACTTGCAAAATCAAATTCAAATCTCTAAGCAATTTTTCTCTGATTCCAATTTTAAAAATATCCTTTATTTACAAAAGGAATTTGACAGTATTTTTATATTGCAATGATATTTCTTTCTTTTTTCTTCAACAATATATATATATATATATTCTTTTCATTATAAATTTTAATGTGTGTTTAGATTCCATTTTTTTCTCAAGAATATTATTTCTTTTCATTAGGAATTTGAATCTACTAACGTTGTTCAAGTAGGAACATGAATATATATACATGTATGTATACTTTTTCATTTTTTTTCACTTTTCCTACTAGATAGGAAGAATTTTTTTTTTTTTACTTGTCATGTTAAAGAATATATCAAGTTGTATTTATGAAGTTGCTGCAGAGCCTTCTACATTAGATGGGCTTACAATAATTCGATTTGCCTTTTCTGGGATTTTGCTGACGTTTCTGGGGTTCTGTTTAGCATCATGGAGGTTAGGAAAAAGGAATTCGGGTGAAGTTCCTGTGGACTTTATCCCCTATAAGACAGGATTTTGCTGACGTTTCTGTGGACTTTATTAATTATGTGAAGTTCCTATTTGAGTAAGTTAACACTTATTTCCTGGCTTATAATATGCATAACTACATTTCAAATGTCTGATGTTCTTTTATTTAAATTTGTGATTTGCCATAACTTTTAGCATGATGAAGATTTACTTAATGCAACCTTTGGAATATGATGAACATGTATTCAGTTTCTTTTATGAACATTTGAACTTTCTGCATCTTGTTGAAATTATATCCCCTATGCATTCTATATCATTGTAATTTGCTTCATTGTTTTGTCTAATCCCCTTTGCTGCTATTGGATATATCTTCATGCCACCAGTCTTTCTTTGATCTCTCATTATCATATCTCTGACTTATTGAAATTATCTTCATCAACTATCAGTCAACATTGAAGCAACTTTTTCAAGAATTTGAAAGTGGAGATTCAAATTCTCAGTTAGCTGTTGTAACGATGCGAATATGCAGGCTCTGCAAACCAACTTGGATGGGAAATCTAAGCAATATAAAGACCCGGCTCTTAGTCACCTTTTCCTAATGAATAACATCCACTGCGTGGTCAGATCTGTATGCAGGTTTGTTTATGTACCTTTGTTTTGAGAAAGTTCTTTGCTGTGGAAGTGTTACATACTCATTTATGCTTACAAAGTATTTTACCTGCTTACTATTTTCAGGAAATAATTGAACATACTGGATAGCTTCCTTATATAACTTTGAGAAATTTAGTGCTCTGGTTTTCAATCCTTTGATTTTTTGATTGAAATTGTGATCTATTTGAACTAACTATTACTATGAGAATTGCATGTTGAATATCTTTCTTTTTTTTTTTTCCCTTTCAGAATCTAATATCTTCAGTTAATAGTTATTTCCGTCTTCCTGAATCTACCAAAGTTTTTGCAGCATTTCCAACTATACATCGATAAACCTACTTCCATGCTATATGTATTTCCCAATCAATAAGCAAGCAACCTGATATTTATTCTAATTGTTTGCTTTCTATCACTCCACAATTGCAGGGTAAAGCAAATCAAATCAGCATTCTATTCACTTGGCAAGGTGGTAACTCTGACTTTGCTGAGTTTTTACAATATGATTATTATACCTTTTATGTTTATGTTGTCTCATCATGTCTAATTGCTAGTTTCTTTGAACTTGTTTCACTTGGAAGATAGAAATGAAAATCATTTTTTGAAGTTCTCTTAGTTTGATGTGGATGAAGCAAAGTGTTCTTTTTATCTTTTTATTGGAACTATAAATGCACATCCTGCTAACTCGTATTTTCTTTCATTCTTTGCATTGATTTATCGTAATTTATATACAAATTGCTAGAACATATACTTTGTGTTTTTGGAATCATTTCTCCCATCTGGGATGGAGTGTGGAATGCTACACACAATATTCATATCCTTCCTATTTATGCTCTCAGGTATTTAGTGAATCCAGGATTGTAAAATACAACATTAAAAAGGATGTAATTTCGTCTGGAAAGAAGGAGGTCTGGAATCCATCTTTCTTGTCTGCAGTCCATTTTTTGTTTAGCTTTCGTTATTTGGTTTACAAACCATTGATATTTTTCTTTCTTCCTTGTTAGGTATCAGATAAATATTGACAGTAAGCAATATTACAAGTTTTTGGGAAAAGACATACACATGGTATCACTTATCCATTTGCAAATGGAGAATGAGAAGATTGTTCGCCATGAAGATAGGTATGCATGTGGACTTGTTATTTCTATTCCTCTAATTTCTTGTTATATCGCAAAATCTTACTGGATTAATATGAGTCTTGGCACAGCCGTAAATTCTTTCATGTGTCACATACTCATTGATAGTTTTTCTTGATACTTTGGTGGGTAGGGCAGACTGTGTACTATCTCAAACCTGAAAGATAATTTTGGAAAAGCATATAAAATAAATATTTTTAAAGATAATAAATAAAACTCATGTAAAAAATTATATAATTTACAATATTGGTGCAGTGGCAAAGTGTGTTTAAATTCATCAGATGCTTTGAGTTTGAATCTAACCAATAACAAAAATAATTATTTTTTATAAAACAAAAATCTCCTTAAAGATAATAAATAAAATATTTGTTAAAAATAATACAAATAATGTTTATGGCGCAGCGGCAAAACACAGCTGTGCGGGAGCGCGCGGTGCGGGTTTGAATCCCGCTAGTTGCAATATATTTTCTGAATAAAAAAATTAAAAAATTTTTGAAATATAAAAAGACTTAAATACCCCTGGAATATTAAAAAAAATTAAAAAAAATTTGAAATAAAAATTAAAAAAAAATTGAAATATAAAAAGATTGAAATACCCCTGGAAAATAGACGGATTTTGAGTTTGGACGGAATTTTTGGATGGAGGTGCAAATTAGGCGATTTTTTTTTGTTGGAGTGCAAAAGCTGGAAGAAAAAAAGTTTAGGTGCAAAACCCGGAATCCCAAAAAGTTGAGGTGTTACCTGGATAGTTTACCCTTTATTAAATAAAAATTTTCATTTTTAAACTACTTATTTTTCAATTTTAACTTCATCATTATTCACTATCTCATCTCATTAATCTATATATTATATTGAACTCTTATCCATTATTTTGTTTGCTAACTGCATGTTTTTTTTTAATGCATAGAAAAATTACCACAAGCTTAAAAATATGTGGGACTGTCCTGTTTGTGTCATTTATACCTGTTCCAAAATCTAAAGAAAAGGACACCAAATACTCTTTGGTACCCATAGAATCAAGGCTTACAAAAGGACATAGAATCTAAAGAAAAGGACATCAATTTCTTGTTCCCTTTCTTTTTATAATTCTGCTATCAGGTGTTTTTTTTTTTTTTTTTTTTGGTAAATTCTGCTATCAGTTGTTGTGATTGCAATCTTTTCTTAATTTCATTTTGTAATAACAGTGGAGTTGGTGGAAGTGTGGGACTGTTTCTTTCTTTGATTAAAATTTAATTAATTTTTTACTAGGTATATTGTTTCTGTTGGGGTCTGTTGCTGAAATCCCTCAAACTTTCACCAAATTTTGTTGTAAATCCAGCCATGAGGTTTCTTTTATGTGTAACCTAATTTTGTTATTTTTATTTTACTAACTTTTGCTTGGAGTTATCACGTGTAATTTATTTTATTTGACTTGCTTTGAGTTATCAATTGGAGTATATTTCATATAGTTGAGTTATTTTACTTTACTAACTTTGTTCGGAGTTATCACTTGTTGCTTATTTTTTGTAGTTAAAATATTTAACTTGACTTATCTTGCTTCGAGTACTAATTGAAGCTTAATTTAGTTGTTATTTGACTCGCCTTTTTTTTTAGTTATCAATTGAAGCTTATTTTATGTTTACTTGACTAACTTTACTTGAAGTTATTACTTATAGCTTATTTTATGTAGGTAATATATTTTACTTGATTTCATCCGATTTTTCAAATTATTAATTGAAGCTTAATTTATGTTGTTGAGTTATTTTATTTGACTCGCTTAGAATTTATTTTATTTTACTTTCTTTGAGTTATCAATTGGTCCTCATTTTATATAGTTGATTACTTTATTGACTAACTTTGCTTGGAGCTTGCACTTGTGGCTTAGTTTATGTGGGTATGATATTTTATTTGACTCATGTTGTTTTGAGAGATTTTTTTTTTTTTTTTTTAGTGTGGTGTCCGGGTTGACCCGAATAATCCACACCCGGATCTGGTAAGCATAATTGCTAGTTTGGCAGCACTAAGGCTGGTTGTGGGTGTCGAACTCCCAACCTTAAAGTTGGGAGTGTGGGTGTTGACCTACTCGTACCGAGCCACTCACGACTCACTTGATTGTTCTTTGAGTTATTAATTGTAGCTTAATTTGTGTTGTTGAGTTATTTTACTTTACTTGACTTCTTTTTTTCTTCTTTTTTCAAGTTATCACTTGGAAATTGGAGCTTAATTTTTGTTATTGAGTTATTTTATTTGACTCGCCTTTTTTATTTATGGTTGATTATCACTTTGAAACTTATTTTATTTACTTGCTTGGAGTTATCAATTGGAGTTTAGTTTATATATATATATTATTTTACTTGACTAACTTTGTTTGGAGTTACCACTTGTAACTCATTTTATGTATTTAATTTGACTCGTCTTGTTTTAATTTATTATTTGGTGCTTAATTTATGTTGCTTGAGTTATTTTACATGACGCTTTTTTCAAGTTACCACTTGAAAATTATTTTATTTTATTTGCTTATGAGTGTTATCAATTAAAGCTTATTTCATGTAGTTGAATTATTTTACTTGATTAATTTTGTCTGGAGTTATCACTTGTAGCTTATTTTATGTTGTTAAGATATTTCACATGACTTGTCTTGCTTTGAGTTATTTTACTTGGAATTTAATTTATGCAATTAAGTTATTTTACTTGACTCGCTTTGTTTCGAGTTGTCACTTGAAACTTATTTATTTACTTGCTTGATGCTATCAATTGGAGCTTATTTCATGTATTTGAGTTATTTTACTTTACTAGCTTTGGTTGGAGTAATCACTTGTAGCTTAGTTTATGTAAGTAAGATATTTTACTAGACTCGTTTTGCTTCGAGTTATTAATTAGATCTTAAGTAACTTATTAAGTTATTTTACTTGACTCGTCTTTTTTCAAATTATCAATTGAAACTTATTTCATGTTGTTGAGTTGTCTTACTTGACTAACTTTGTTTGGACTTATCATTTGTAGTTTATTATATGTAGTTAAGATATTTTACTCGACTCGTCTTTTTTCGAGTTATTACTTGGAGATTAATTTATGTTTCTAAGTTATTCTACTCGAGTCTTCTTGTTTTGTGTTATTATCACTTGGAAGTTATCTTATTTTATTTTTTTCGATTTATCAATTGGAATTTATTTCATGGAGTTATTTTACTTGACTAACTTTGCTTGAAATTATCACTTGAGCTTATTTTATGGTGATAAGTAATTTTGCTTGAATGATCTTGCTTTATGTTGTGTCTTGGAACTTATTTATGTCGACCAATTTTTTTTGACTCGCTTTATTTTTGATTTATTACTTGGAATTTATTGATATAGTTTAGCTATTTTACTTTACTTTCCTTACTTTGAGTTATCATTGGAGCTTGTTTTATATAGTCAAGTTATTTTAGCTAACTCGGTTTACTTGAGTTTTTTTTTTGATTTTTTTTTTATTTAAGTAAGTTCAAGTTATCACTTTGAATGTATTTTATTTAATTAAGTTATTTACTTGACTCGTCTTGTTTTGAGTTGTTAATTTCAACTTATTTTATTTATAGAGTAATTGGTGAATATAGTCCTAAACAAATTTATGTTTGACAAGTTTAGTCCTAAAATATTTTTTTGACTTTTAAAGTCCCAAATTTTTGTTCTTAAACAACTAAGTCTTTTTTCACAAATCTTATCAAGTGCGACTTGTGTGATTTCAGCACCGACTACCCAAGCTCAAGGTTTGGGGCTTCACATAAATATATCTACATAATTAGAGTAAAAGCCAGCAATTATGTTCGATTTAGAAAATATTATTGAAGAGTAAAACCATATATAAAAAAAAAAAGATGAATTAAGTCATTTCACATGAATTATCTTAATAAAATTAGAAAGGTTGTAACACTCATTTAGAAAATACTTTTGAAAGAGAAATGATATATAAAAATATATTTTAGGTTAAAAAAGTTTGGGACTTTAAAAGTAAAAATAAAATAAATTATGACTAAACTTATCAAACATAAATTCGTTTGAAACCAAATTCAATAATTACTCTTATAAGTAAATTTTACTTAATTCGCCTTTTGGAGTTATCACTCAGAACTTATTTTATGTATTTAAACAATTCTTACATGGTCCTCGCATGAAAAGTATATATATATATGTTTTAATTATTAAATATATAAAATATTATTTTAATTAATTTAAATTTGATTTGAGTTGTTCATTAACTCTTGTTCAAAGTTTTACCTTTTATAAGGTCCTTACAAGAGCAAATGTAGAACCCATAAAATATTTTTTCTTTATTTTGAGAATCAAATACCAAACTTCTATTTTTTTTTTTAACCCGACAGTAATCAAGTATTCTTATCGGTTAATTTTTTTTATAAAAAAATTATTAAAATTATAGCACACACAACTCTCCCTTGACATATACACTAACTTCACCAATAATCACCACATGAACAAAGTCCATCCTTGAAGTGATGGAACCTTTTTACATCCCTTACAACAATCTCTCTCTTCACTATCATGGAGATGAACTAGTGTTTGGAACATAACCTAACATTCTCATTTCCTGCTCCAACTTCTCCAAAACTTTTACAATCTGTTCATATTGAGGATGACATTTATCTTCCATTAAAAAAGCATGAAAATGTCCATTCACTTCAACAATACCGTATCCGGGCACTTTCTTCATCCCTCTCTTTTTCATTACCTTTCTAATTCCCATTTTCCTGCTGCAGCAAAGAAGTTTGCAAGAAGACTGTAAATTCCAGAGCTATCAAGGTTCAGCTCCATTATCTTCTTTGCAGCCAATTCGCCGATAGAAAATTACTTTCTAGGGCTTTTCTTTTTCTTTAGTTTGTTTTTCCAATGGTTCTGCTGATTCTATAAAATGCATGTTTATTTCCTTTTTCCTGTTCTTTGACTCTATTTTTTTCTTTTAGTTTCCTGTACCTGCTGATTACGTAATTTTAATACCTGTCTGTAAAGCCCCATTAGGAATAGATGTCATCATGCCAATATTCTAGTGCTGAATATTTTGTTTACCATGAAATCCTTTCTGAGTAAATATTCAACGATTTTTTTTTTTCTCGATTTCCTCTTGTTTGCATCTTAGGACCTCATTTCTCTGTTTGTTGCTTGCTTGTAGATTTCATCTGCATGCCAAATTCTGTTAGTAATGCAGCATTCAACACAATATTTGTTACGGCTGTTCATTATTTACTGTGTTTATTATCACTTTCATTGTCTTGAATTCTCTTCAGTGCCCGCCTTTAGCTTTAGTTCTATTGGTAGTGACTCGGTTTTAGTGTTTCTGTTCGTTCAACTTTGGTCTTGTATGGTCGTTGATTAGCTCTGTTTTCGGATCAAATGCTGTCTGTTGATTCAAAAAAAGACTGCATCTGCTTAATTCTTCTGAGAAATATGCTCTTATCCCATTGATTGTGAGGAGCTCAGCTCCGTGCTTTTGTATTTGGTGACAAACAAACATTTTTCATCTGTCTTGGATTTCTAATATTTCAGGTTTCTGCCTGTTCCTTGGATTTCTGATTGACCGGATGCACCATTACATGCGGAAACTCATTGTGCTGAGAAGTGCAACAGGAGCTTCAAAAAAAGAAAGCTGATGATGAAATAAAGCAATTCAAGAAAGAAATCTTTAACTTAACAGAGAATCTAAACAAGGTGAAAATGAAGTTAGCTGAAAAGGACAAGAAAGTTGAAACTGCAGAAGGTCATGCTACTGCTCTTCAAAAACAAGCTGCTGATCTTCTGGAATACGACCGTCTTTTAGAAGACAACCAAAATCTTCAGAAAAAGGCTTAATAATAATAATAATATATATATTTTTTTTGCTGACATTATATATATAATTAAGACTTATATTAATATAATATAATATATGAGAAAGGGGAAGATAGAATGATGGGAGGGAGGGGTGGGACTAGAGAGTAAACACAGACAAGAGAGACTACAGAGAACAGTACAGAGTGAGTGTACAGTGAAAAAACAGGGAAAAAGAGAGAGAAGGAAATGTCCGAAAGAAAGACTGAAAAGAGTTCAGATTAGATTCCCGCTTCAGGAAAAAAACCAACTACATTCGGCCCTTTTTGTAAAACCAAAACCCACCACCATCAATATCGTCTTATAATTGCAGCCTTATTCCCATAATCCCTGGTGTTATGAGGACATCAAATATTGTCCTGCATTGGAAAGGTTCCATTTGGAGAAATCCCAATTGCAAGATAAACACAGTGCAAAAGCATTGTTTCTTGTCTGTCAAGGAGTGAAGGAGATTATTTTCAGAAATTGTTGGGGGCTAACTGATGATATGTTCACCGCTGCAAGTTTCTGCAGGTAAAGAAGAAAGATTCTTCTTTTCTTTAGGTACTATTTATTTATTTATTTTTTTTATTGTCTATTTTCTTACCACAATTCATACAATTCTGTTCTCAGGGGAGTAAAATACCTGTCCCTTGAAGGTTGTTCATTGCTTACAACAGCTGGGCTGGAATTAGTTATCATTTCCTGGATGGATCTTCAGAGTCTCAAAGTAATGTCATGTAATAAAATAAAAGATGTGGAGATGAGTCCCATTCTTTCTCGGTTGTTTTCAGGTCTAAAAGATTTGCAATGGAAGCCAGATTCAAAATCTCTTCTTTCAGAGATATTCTTGCAGGAACTGGGATGGGAAGAAAGGGCTCCAGATTCTTTAAGAAGACTTGTGACTTGAAGTCACTTCCTGTTGCTTAGTATTTCTTTGTAACTTAAAATGTAGTAGTCATGATTTTTCCTATCTTTTTGGAAAGATTAACATTGTATGAAGTCATCAACTATCTTTTTCTTACTGCAAAAAATGTGAAGTCATCAACTATTATTGAATGCCTCTAGAATCAAGGTTCTTCAATCTTAGGATGACCATGATCAACTCTATGGAAGGAGTCTAGCTTCAAAGGAACTCTTCTTGCATGTGAGCCATGATCACCACAGCTATAAACATCTCCTGCAGAATCTTAATTGGTTACTGGTGCTTGTTTTGGAGGTTACAAATTTATTCTCTGTTTTAGGATATTTTAGTTGATGATAAACCCTTGCTTTTCTTAGATGCTTGTGAGATTTGTGCATGTCATTGACAGATGGATGTATGTTTTGTTTGAATTGCAGATACTGAAAAAAAAAAAGGCTGTTTTGACAGACAATGGAGAAAGAGATAAAAAAGAACACACAAAAATTATACAATTGCAGGGTACCATACTCATTTTATATTCTTTCATGAGTCAGGTATTCATTTAGGCCCAACAAGTGGTATAAATATCCGGCATACTTATTGAATATATCTCGAACTGTGAAATCTAATTAATGCCAAGAGATTCGAACTTTCAACCTTTTAATTGGGTTAAGAGAAAGACTCATAAACCATTATGCTTATGAGAGAAACTTAACGTATTCATTTGATATAGTTTTTCTTGATTCTTTGGTTGGTAGGGCAGACTGTACTATCTCAAAACCTCAAAACCTGAAAGTTCTTTGACTTCTTTGACTTAGGACGGTGGGTATTCTTGTAAATTTACATATGAGAAGATTATGATACTATTTATACTATTTATGTGGATTTCCGCGTAGCATTATTAAAATAAATACTACACTGACTTTGATTTGTGTTAGAAGATAGAATTGTTTTGGGGCAAAATTCTTCAGAATTAGGGTCAAAAATCGAAGTCTTGTATTAAAAAGGGGCCGAAATCAACAAAAACTCTATTTTTCCATTATCGATTGCAGTCAAGGAGGAGAAGGAGAAGAAGAAAGAAGCAGCTTTCCTGTTACTTTCCTGTTAATTCCGCCCCTTAAACTATATACGTACGCAATATAGAGGGATAAAGGTATAACATTTGTTTTTTTGGCTTTTCTTATTCTGCATTAGACATTGACATTTACACACGTTTTGACTTTGGAATTTGATCCGCGTTTTAGTTTCGGAGATCAAATCCAATCTGAAACCCTAGTTTTCGTCATCGATATTGACGACGCCATCCTTTACGGAGAGACGAGAAGATGAAGAGAGTCTTCGGTGTCAAGAAAAATAAGGAACCTCCGCCGTCTATTGAAGATGCATCCGGTCGAGTATGTTTTCGTTATTATTACTGTTTCCTCTTTTTCAGTTGAAAAATTTTCAAAATTTTGGCGTTTGATGCAGTTTTTAGGTTTTTCTTTTTGTCGATTTCTGTGATAAGAGATTGTGTTTCCTTACTTTTGGAGTTTTGTGATTATACTTTTTGATATGTATTCTAGATCAATAAAAGAGGTGAATCAGTGGATGAAAAGATTAAAAAGCTTGATGCTGAACTGACTAGATATAGAGAACAGCTGAAGAAGACTCGGCCTGGTCCTGCTCAGGAAGCTATTAAAGCTCGAGCCATGAGAATTCTCAAGCAAAAAAGAATGTGAGTATTCTGGCATCACTGCAGTCCGTTCGAGGTTTTCTTTGAGTTCTACCTACATTGTTTTGATCAATGAATCGGAGGGAAAAATGCTTACTTAAATATTGGGATAAAGCTAGCGTTCTTGGCTGACAAAGGCATCAAAATGATTTTGCGCATTAAGATTGTATAAAAACCGTTAATGCTTTGTTTTTGAAAAGTGAAGTAACTGACATGTTGTTGAGTTTGGCAGATACAAGATTGTAGAGAATCCAATTTGCTGTTTTCTCTAGTAATAAAATTAGAGGAAAAATTATTTTTCTTATGGGTATAATTCTTCAAGCTGTGGCTACAAGAAGGATTCTTAGTAGTATGGCATGTGGCATTCTTTAATATACTTGTGTATTGCATTTACAATGTTTATCTAACTTGTGGCAAGATGACTCATACACAACCACTCGTTTTGACAGGTATGAAGGTCAACGTGATATGCTTTATAACCAGACATTCAACCTAGATCAAGTTTCATTTGCAGCTGAGGGAATAAAAGATGCTCAACAGACGGTATAGCTTCAAGAGCTGTTTTGTTACTTTCTGAGTAGCTTTACCAATTGGTTTAATTGTTGCATTATATCTCATTTATGGATTTTGACTGTCTAAATCTGAATGCAATATTTATACCCTATGATGCATCATGATGGATTTGTTGGTTCATAGCTTCTGTCATCTCAGAAAGAGCTGTCAACTATTTTCAAGTTATCTCTGATGCATGATCTAGTATTTTATTAACCTTTTGTATAGCTGTACTAGATTGTGCCTTGCCCATTATTAGAAGATATGAGGTTCTATATCTGTTTCCCAAGAAGACAAGAACTGGAATTGACCTTGAACCAAGCTTGATATTTCGATTACTACAGTTCTTCGATTAAAACTTTGTAGGGGCAATATATGTATGGCAATCACAATTTTCCACTTTTCATTGTATCTTAGCACACACCTTTTGCCCTTCAGGAATGCATTTATCATTACTGTCAATGTTGATCCAAGAAACATGCTGAAGTTAATATGAACCAGACCTGACATTTTGATTATTGCATAGGTGCTTCATTTCAAAACTTTGGTATGCATATATCTAATGTTTAACTACCAAACTTGCATTGCATCAGTACTGTAACTTAGTATCCTGAATAAAATGCATGGGTAGTGTTAATATTTGATCAAAAGCCTCATGCTGTCTTTAGTCAAGCTGATTCTCAAACTACAGTAATTCACGATAGAATGTCTTTTTCTTGGTAGCGCCCTGTGGGGCAGAGGTCAAGACTTGCGAGGAGCTTATTTCCTAACCTGATTGGAACCTGCTGCCTACCTCCTTAGAGGTAGGGGAAACCTGTTTGTATCGAGGAGGAGGTCTTTGAACTTAATTACATGCTTAATCAATACCATAAAGTTCTGAATACATGCTCTTCATAAACAATCTTTTCAAGTTGGATGGTCGCTCTTTGTGTGCATTAGGAATTAATTAAAAGTATTAGTCCTTCGTTAACAAGTCGTTTTTTCTTTGTTGCAGATGTCAGCACTGAAGTCAGCAAATAAAGAATTGAAAGGAATGATGAAGACAGTAAAGATTCAAGATATAGATGTCTGTACTTGATCAGTCTTAATAGTCAATCATTTTATTTTCTGTGATAATTGCTGGAAAATTCTTAATTTGATTTTCCTTGCTTGGCAGAATTTGCAAGATGAGATGATGGACCTGATGGATGTGAGTAACGAGATTCAAGAGTCTCTTGGTAGAAGTTATAATGTACCTGATGACATCGATGAAGAGGACCTCATGGGTGGTAAGCGTAATGGAACTACTTGCTATCCATATTCAAAGGAATATGCACATGGAAGTTTTGAACTACTATCAATGAAATCTTTTCCTAATGTTCTTTCCCCCTCTCTTAGAGACATTGTACTATTATCAGTTGTGTTGTATTTGCAGTTTATTTGTGGAAAATTATCTTGTGATAGTGTATGGCATTATACAGGGAATTGGAAACCTATGCAAATAAATTAATTTTGGAACCTTACTTTGGGAGGCTTGGGGTCTTATTTTCATTTCATCTCGTGTTTAAGTGACTTGGCTAAATACTTGTTTTCAATGTGAATACAGAACTTGATGCTCTGGAAGCAGACATGGGATTGGAAACTGAAAGTGATGGGGTGCCTTCATATCTACAACCTGAAAGGGAGGAATCTGAATTGGATTCAGAGCTGAACTTGCCATCGGCCCCAATAGGGCAGGCGCCCATGCCTGCCGGTGCAGCTAAGGTAAGAGACTACTAGATATGTCCTGTGACAAGGCTTTCAATAACTCTAGTTAGTGAGTTAAAGCCTTGTTCTCAGATGCAAGATTTAGGTCTAAAATTGGCCATTTGAAAATAATGGGAATAGAAGGCAAGACAACTAAATGTGCAAATGGAGCTTAATGTATTCGTGGCTTGTCCAATCTTAGTTTTGCATGCACATTGATCTCCCAGCTTATTTGCAGATAATTCTCTTTGATTTTCTTTTCCAATGCAAAATATATGATTAAGACTTTGTTTGAATTCTGCACAGGCTGAGGATGAACTAGGCTTGCCAGCAGTTCCTCGTGCATCGCTCCGTGGTTAGAGTCTTTAAGCTGCATTGCTGAAAGATTTGTGCAGTCATCTTTTAGTAAAAGGTTATCTTGGTGGCCTTAACTTATGTAAACATATATGGTTGACATCACTTTTGGTTATTACGTTCTTCCAACTCTGTGAAGTTGGATATTCATTTCATTTAATAATGAATTATCATTTGAACATATGCTTTTGTGTATATACAGTGAAATATAGTGATTTGTTGTGTTAATAGCTCAGAGCATCCTTTTCTTTCTCCAACTCCTTTTTGCTCTAGTTCACCAAAACTGCTCAAAATGGTTAAAAAAGAAATTTAACAAAGGTTTTTTTGAATGGCCAGAATCAATGCATTTTTCCTATGATATGATATTACAGAATTTTATCCATTCTGGAGGTCTATAGGTGTTGGTGCAATTAGCAAGAGTGTAGGTATTATTTTATGTTATCAAACTGATCCTGGTAGCTAAAAATTCCCCTTGTATCTCTTTAACTCCATTAGGCTTAAAGTGAATTATTTGATGATCTCTGTAAAAGATTCAGAATTTTGATGAGTAGAGATAGGTCCACAAGGAGTTCTGAAAAACTCTTGACACAAAGAAGTTTCTTAGAGGGTAGAATTTTTCCCAGAATCCATACATGGCAAAACAATAAGGTACTGTTACAGTGCTTTTTCACAGAAAATGCATTAGCTGAAACGTTATAGCCAAATCCTTTTTGCATATGATTAAGGTTGGTTATCCTACCTATGTCATGGATTGGAGGTTTTTCCAACTAGCAAAGCAAGAAAAAAAATATATGCTATTTCCCACAGGAGGTATGGAAGCTACCTGCACATTAGATGTGGGATTTACAAGTACTACTAGTTGGTGATTGTGAACCAATGAACTAAAAAAAACTACTTCCATGCAGTACTATGATATCCCAGAAACCTTAGTTGTTTGTCTTCTCTAAACAAAAAAGCAACCATCTAGTTAAGATCAAGTTTTCCCATGTCTAACATTTGCCAGTTTGCCCCTGAACTTGCTAGCTCTGAAGCAGCATTTAACCTGAAATTGGAGCGCACCACCTTGTCACTACTCTTGTATGCTAAAGAACCTTTTAACCTCTCGACTTCTTTTTTCAGAGAATGGTATTCGCCTTCATCATATCGAAATGAAAATGGAATATGCATGGAACAAAAGATCAGATTAGAGAATTTTAATAAATACTAGCAACGTGAGTAACAAATAAACTACTTTTATCTTAATACTTTATCTTTGTGATGAGTGTCTGAGATCACTATTACTAGAAACCTCTAGAAAGTGCTGAAAATACTAATAACCTTATGAAAAGAAGGTGAACTCACCATCTGCAAATAGTTTTTGCTGTTGGAGTCTGATTACTTTCTGCTTGAGTTTGTTATTTTCAACTGACAAAGCAAGGCGCTGCTGAAACAGAGAGCCAACCCTTGAAGCCAAGTCTGATTCAACTTTCTGCATCACAAAAAAACGCTTGCTTTCATAGTAGCAGAAGTGATGATTGGTCAAAAACCAATTGGCAGAAGAAGCATTCAGATAAAATGCATTGGATATTGATCAGCATGCGAATAAAGTAAATATTACCTGAAGAATGTCAACTGTTCTTTCTAATTCAGCAATATATTGGAGCTTGCGGACCCTTGACCGCTGCCCAGGATGCCTGTACATAGAAGTCAATAGATATAATCCTCCAATAGACATGAAAGTTTGAGAAACTGGGAAAAAAAGGAAATGATGAGCTCCTCAAGTATGAACCTCTTTTATACAGGTTGTGCAAAAACAGATGAGTCTTAAATGTTACTATCATTTTGAGTTTCATTCACTTAGGTGCCTTTATTCCTCTGTACTTCACCAGCTTCTAGATATAAACATTAGATTCATATCCAAAAATATATGTAAGTTTAAAGTTTTGGAGCTAATAAGAAATCCTAGAGTACTTGAAGACACAGAAGATAGAAGCAGAAATTTATTATCGAGAATATGCAATAAGAAAAAGATAAAAATCTCGGAAAACAACTACTTGTTTCATCCCATCATTATGTGAAAACAGAAGAAAAGATTTAGTAGGTAAAGGTCTTATGCAATAACACAGCTGATAAAGTTAACAGGTCAGAGTGATAGAGAAATAAACTTTTCTTCAATCTTGCTTCTGAGGCTGAACTAAGAGGGGAGAGGTTGGCATGCAATGGCTAGGCAATTATTAGGTGAAAAGACAATAAAATTGAAAAAATAAGGAAATAGTGGAGATCAACTTTTGTTTTTTTAAACTGAACTTAACTTATTTCTAGTTCCCTAGAAATTTCTCTGCTCAAATTCTCATATAATGCTTGGCAATAGGTAACTTCAGTATCTGATCATACCTCATTCAAAATGGTTAATTCTTAATCATATTCTTTCTTCTGAGAAATCCCATTTTTGCCATGTTGGCTTTCTTAGAAGGTCAGTAATCTTTTTATGCTCAAGATAATCTTATCAAAGATCTTACACCACTGAATTCAATGTATTAAAGACTCCATGGATTTATAACCTATAGAACAGCTAATGCAATGAATCTATGCAAAGAAACAGTTATAATACGTTTGGAGACAGTCAAAACATTATGGTACATGAACAAGAAGTACAAGATTCTAGGATCAATCATCTGCCAACGAAAAGCTACAGAGAAAAGAGAAGGAAAACCTATCACATCACCAAAAAGTTAAAAGTTGTATTATCCCAACAGGAAAAACAGGCAAGCAAAAATGTCTAAGACACTTGTGAACACAGAGTTGCAATTATTTCCATAGAGTAGAAACATTGGTTAAGTAGAACTACAGGCCTTGCAGAAAGGCACTAACAATTAGTCTGAAGTCAATACTCCAAGGGCAGGCACTACAACAATTAATCTAAACAGTCTCTAACGGATCCTAGATGAAAAAAAAGGAATGAAATGGGAGTTCATTTTAAGGAAAAATGTTAATTTTTAAAATTTAATAATGAAAAGATGTTAGTTAAGAATCAGACCGTTTTATTGGCTTTGTGTCTGGATTGACCTCACCAGTTGAAGCACAACTATCCTCCATCGACCCCAGATATGCAGTACCAGGAACACAGATAGCTTCATCTAAATGCTCCAAGTGTTTATGTGAGACGTATTCTGATAAGGCCGAAACTATAGCATTCTCTGGAAAAGTTAATTCTCCTTTTCTACGAGGAGAATTTGGGCCATAGATAGCAGATTCCAAGCTCTCATCAGTTTCATAAGTATGCCTCTCATAAATTTTATCTAGATTTGTTAGAGGAACAAGATCATCCAACATGGTCAAGGAATCACTAGCTGATCGTCGATGATGTAATATGGAATTGGAATTTGGTTCTGAATCATCCAGCAGATCATCAAGCCAAGCTGGTTGCTCCTCTATGATATAGCTCTGTGATACAGACTTATGGTGGCGAGAGTAAGTGCCAGTGTCCTTGTGCAAGGTTGGGGAAACAGGGTCATTTGTTGGGCGAGCTACGGTTTTCTTTTGGAAAGGGCATCGAGGTGGAAGATGATGAGCTTGCCTTGACATATTGAACAAGAACTCTACCAACTGAGCATCACAGCCTAATACAGTTACTCATATATTCTACCTTCTGGTTGTGTCTGCGACAGAATATGGTAAAAATATCCCTTAATCTGTAGCTCAAGACACCCACCATTTCTCTTGGTTATAAAGTAATAGCAACAAAAAAAAGATAACAAGAAAACCCAAATTTTTCAAAGAAAATTAATCAATTCATCAAAATCTTTTCCTTTTTTTTTGTTGTTAAATCAAGACAATAGCAATTCTTTTGCCCCAGTAGCCATTAGCATTCAACTTAATCCAAATATTATGACCAAAAGTCCAAAAAAAAGTAAGTTCATGACAAGGATGTGAGTTCTTGGATGTAACAGTAGACCTAGACACCATAATTTGGAAATACAGAAGACAATAAATACTCCAAGAATTGACTCCATTTGTGTCCTGAGGAACAAGAAGAAAACACAAATGCAATGCAGAAAATCAAAAGGAAACGAGAAAGATAAGATTCAAATCAACAAGTCCGCAAATGCCGATATGAAGAATCAATCACGAAAAAGAAACCCAGAAAACGGGAGATTCAAATCAAGAAGTCTGCTCAGAAAAGTTCCAAACCAGCCCCCAAAACAGAAGGACGAAAAAGAACCAGCGATACGAAGAACAAAAAAATGGAAATGATAAACTTAATTGAAATTGAACCCTTCTCGTTTCAAGCCAGTACAACAACAAAAACGATCACTTTTCCGTTTTCCCTCCCATTACCATATGTTTTCTCTGCAATTAAACACTCGAATCAAAAGAAGAAGGAAAAAAAAAAAAACACACACACACACACACACACAGCATTCAAGAACAAGAAATTGACCTGAAGAAAAATCAATGGTACACTTTCCTTTAAACAAAATTGGATTAAACATACCTCTATCTTTCAAGTGGGTTCTTTCTCCAAGGCGGAATGAAGGAAGAGGGGCCAGAAAGGAGGGAAAAAGGGGGGTTCTTGGAAAGAAAGAAAGAAGAACAAAAGCTCAGAATCCTTGAATTTGCAGTGATGGATGGATGGATGAGTTAGTAGGCTAGCAATACACTATACAATTTACTGGAAGTAGTTTGGTCTCATCGACTGTCGAGTGAAAAGGGTGGCAGACTGTGACTCCATTGGAGGAACAATTTGTACGGACTAATGGCGTTTTGAGTTGTACACAGCTCAGCTAATAAAACCTTTCACTTTTTGGATGCCATGCTCGTGGGAAAATTTCAGCACAAATTTGAAAAAGAAAAGAAAAATAAATAAATATATATATATATATAAAGTTATAATACTAATAGTAGTTGTTGTCGTGGCCATGGCCATGGTCATTGTCATGGTTTTCTTTCTGATTTTTTTATTCCCTTGATTTCAAAAAAAAAAAAAACTAGTAGTAGTTGTTGTGGTCATGGCCATGGTCATTGTCATGGTTTTCTTTCTGATTTTTTTTTTTTTTAAATTAAAAACTTTTGGAAACAGACAATTTGCACTAAATTCCAAAGCATTGCTAGTTTTGGTCATTATTTTGATTCTTTTATAATTATATTAATTGAATCTAATTTTTATTCAAAAAAAATAATAAATTTTTAGTATTCATAATAAATGTCAAATTTTTGATCTTGTATAATATTTATATTGTGTTTTCCCAATATATCAAGCCAATGACTGGAAGGCTTCTTAATTCATGAAAGTGTTGTTTATTCTTTTTCAAAGTCACTCAAAGCAAAAGGAATGCTAACTTTTCTTAAGCACAACGACAGAGAATCACATTTTTATGTACATTTCTTGTCAACTCATTTCACAACTCCCGGCTTTTCCTTTTCTTTCTTTTCTCCTTTTGTCTCCAATTAAATCAAATAAACTTGTTTACACTTATATCCAAAATTATAGCTGTTATCAAAAACATCAAACTCATAATTTCGTGTAAAATTTATAATGTATTTAATGATTGTCACGATTTGGACTTATGAGCTTTGTGTCGTGATTATAAACCAAACGTACCTACGGTTTTAGTACCGTCTTTGTTCTACCAAAAGAATATCACAAGTTGTAAAAATGTATTAGCTTAGTTGGTTTGACTTCTCTTACTTAGGTGTTTCACATATCTTCTAAGTGAAGGGTCTGAGTTTGACACATGTCAAAGATAATTTTATAGTGCAATTTCAACTAAATATTATAATAAGAAGTCTCCTCATATGGATTCCTCCCAGATTAATCGTTCCATATATATATATATATATATATAAAAAGAAAGGTGAGGTCATGTGACATAAATGACGAAAATTTTAGGGCAAAAAATAAAATCTACAATCACCCTTTTTATCTTAAAAGAATCAAGAAGATTCTTATTGAATAAAGAAATAAAGGGGGAAAAAAAATGTAAAAGATATTTTGAGTTAGAAATTGACATTTGCATCTAACACTTGCAATTAGTGGTGCTCAATGTGGATAGGAAAGGGACCACAAATTACCTACATAATCCTTTAACTTTACAAATTTCCCACTACCCCAATTATTATTATTATTATTATTCTATAATAGAAAAAAAAAATTTATTTAAAAATATAATTATTTTCATACTTATAATATAAAATTATAATTTGACGAGCTACTAGTCATGTTCTTATTGTATAATTAAATTTGATTACAATATAACAATTTTAAAATTTCTCTAAAAATTTATTTTGAGAATCGATTATTGTTTTAAATATGGTTAGGTCATCTACTATTTTGGTCAAAATTAGTTCTCAAATATATTGTGCATATGACTTAAACAAACAATATGATTCAATTAACAATAATCTTATGTATGAATGTAAATAGTGATAGGTTCGAGTCATGTCAAGGTACTTCCATATTCTGTCTCTATCTATCTATATATATGTATATACACTATACATATATATAAATATAACTTATGGTGATAGGAGTTAGGAGTAGAGCACAAAGTACTTATGGTCTTTAATGGTGTAAAGCCTTTACTTTGGTGAAAGCAAGTCACAGGATTATAATACAAAAAAAAAATTATATATATATATTGTGTTTTGGTTATAAGAAAAAAAAAAAAAAAAAAAAAAAAGAAGAAGAAGAAGAAAAGAGAAAGATGTGATAGTGATACTATTTTTTGTCATTTTATTGCTCTTAGGGCAACTCTACAACTTGTCATGTATCCGTTAGTGTATCTTTGTTTGTTAGTTAGTGAGAGAAACTAATGTTCCCATTCCAACTTACTTGTTCCCATTCTTTTTTATTTATTTATTGTTTTGGTTTATCCTCATTGCCAAACAACTTGTCAATTCCTATTTTTCTATTAATCCAAGTTGATTGTGAATATTTTATCTTCAAATGGTTGTGTATATGTATATATGTATGTATGTATATATATATATATATATATATATATATATATATATATTCTATAGCCAAAGCTACTCTTTTTTGTACTTAAACTAGTATTTATATTATCCTATTTTATCTAATTCACGTGACCATATACATCAATATTTTTTTTTAAAAAAAAAGATGAAGTAATATTTGTAACAAATATTCAAAATAAAAATTTTAAATTAAGCTTTTATATAAGATTCACATACTATATGACTTATTTTTTCTCATTAATTTTTTTTTAAAAAAAGTTGTTTAATTTATATATATGTATATATATATATATATATATATTGTAAATATATTTGTATCTTTTGGTAGTAAAAAGTAAAAGAGGCTATATATATATTTGTCAAAATAGACCAAGAAAAAGTTTAGGTTTGAAAGAAATGTCTAACACAAGCTATATGCTCAAGAAACCCCCCCCCCCCCCCCCCCTTTTTTTTATACCCACTTGGATCGCTCAATGTCCCCACCTTATTTGGTGAGACTAATCCGGACTCGGCCTACGGAACGCTCGCAGAGTTTAACTCTTACTTGAGGGTGAGGGTCCGACCCAGAGTTTTTTTAACATGACGCTAACCACCCCAGAGGATTCGAAATCTCGACCATCCGCCCTGGAAGAAGCATTAGGAGTCCGCGCACCAACTCTCCCAAGCTACCGGGTTCAAGAAACCCTTTTGTAAATAACATAATATAACTCAATTGATTACAATTTTTTTATTTACAATTAAAATTCTTTAAGATAATTACCAATTTAAAAAAAAAAGAAAAAAAAAATGTTTTAGAAGGAAGAATAAAAAAAAAACAAAGCTCACCAAGATTTTGGCCCATAATAATATTCTAGAAGTATCAAAAACGGATCAGCCCAATTGGCCCACTCGGCAATGAACAAGGCCCATTTCAAAGTATTAAAGGGAAAGGAAAAGGAAAAGAAAAAGATTTTTTTTTTTTTTTAACTGGAGTCCACATTGTTCGTTTAAGAGATTTCCGAGGCGATTATTAAGTAGGGCCCTAAATCCGTGATGCCACTCGAAATCAAAACGTTATCAATATGATGCTCCTGATGGGAGGAGTAACAAAAATAACTCAATTCATAATATATATATATATATATATATATATATATTTACATGTATGTATACATTCATTTTAATCAAATCTTCAAGGGAAGGATTAAACTTACTAGCTAAATAAAATCCTTCTTCTTTAACTAACCACCAACAAACATGAGGTAAAGTAATTCCTCTACTACAATATGGAACAAGTTTTCTATCAAATGCCATAAAATTTAGTACTACCCGCCTTCCTAAACTTCTAACAAAACTTCTCTCCTACTCTGAGATCATGATATTCCAAATCGTAGTTTATAGAAAAAAGGTGAACCCTAATTGGTTCTTTGTCATCAGGGAGACCATTAACAATATATCCATTGTAATCTAGGAAACTAGCGGAAATTGGATGTATAATAATACATTGAGCAAAACAAGAAATTATGAGTATTATTAGGAGGGTTTCTCTCACAGTTTTACCCATCTTATATTATACTTGACATAAATTTACTTAATATTATATATATATATTATGTTTGTGTGTTTATGATATGCCAAATTACAAATAAGAACAAGTGGTCAGTCAGCAGGACCGCTGTCATGAAATTTGGTTGTGATATATTATTTTTTTATTTTTTTTTTTATACCCACTTGGGGCGCTCGGTGTCCCCACCTTATTTGGTGAGACTAATCCCGACCCGGTCTGCGGAGCGCTCACAGAGTTCAACTCTTACTCGAGAGTGAGGGTCCGACTCAAAGTTTTTTTAACATAGCACTAACCACCTCGGGGAGATTCGAAACACCGGCTCATCCGTCTTGGAGGAAGCATTAGGAGTTCGTGCACCAACTCCCCCAAGCTACCGGGTTTGGTTGTGATATTCGTCATCCTCAGTGCCCATTGTAAATCTTGAACTATTTTTGGTCGTTTTTTTTTTTCTTTTTCCATTGTAAAAAAAAAAATGTTCAACACTAATAATTAACAACAACAAGAAGTTATTCGCAACATAATGGAAAAGCGCAATGTAAAGTTACACGAAATTGATAGCTTGACATTCATTATGAGCGTCACGTAAGAGTTAATGTGAGACTTTCCCTCCAAGTAAGAGTTGGACTTTACAAGTGTAACTCGGGCCGAATTTGAATTAGTCGGAGTCATAATGACTCCAAAAACCAGATGATCTAACAATTAAAAAAAAAAACAATATAACAACAATGATAAAACAGACCATATTAATATTTTATTAACTTGAAGGGCATAATTAACATAAAATAAGCATCAATCCATTCTATAATTTTCCCCAACCAATTTATTTGATTGTATATAACATACATATATATATATATATATATATATATATATATATATATATATATCTCAAGCGGTGGTGGTTCTATTTTCCCACCAATTCATCTTTTCAAGTTCGTTAGGTTTAGGATTAACCTTGTTGGAAAAGTAAAATCCATCCTCTTTAACATGCCACCAACAATTATTGATATCTAGAGGATCCTCTCCACATTTGCTTTGAAATTTTATATTGAAGAGAGACAGTCCTCTTTCTTTGTCTTTATCCCCACCAAAAATGTGCTAAAAAGTTAGTCTTTTGAAATACATGCATTCTAAATTTCCAATCAAACCAACTTTAAAATTGTGATTTTTTTTTTTTTTTTTTTTTTTTTTATCCTTTGGAAATAACTCATGTATTCATATCTTTATATAATGTGGTATGGGCCACCTGGTTCTTGTTTGAAAAAATTACAAATTATCTCGTTGTAACAGTAGTTTGTTGCAATAATGGATAAAAGATTACTTAACGATAGAATGGGGTGGACATATTTCATAAATGGGAAAATTTGTATTCTAATTTTTTTTAAAGAGGTGTCATCAAGTAATTAAAAATTTGAGAATACAATAATATGCTCTGAAAAGTTAATGTTTATCCTTTAATTTTAGGATATATATAGATTATTACATACAAAGCAGAAAGTTTTTTTCTATTTTTACAAAAAATAAAATACAATAATATGCTCTTAAAAATATATATAGATTTATTACATAAAAAAGTTTTTTTTTTTTTAAAAAAAAAAAACCTTTATATACAGGTAGTAATCAATAGCATAAAGATTCAACACTTAGTTCTTGATTATGAATAATATTATATTAAATTTTTGACTTGATATGAGATGATAAATAATTTGAGAATATATATGACGTTACGTGTTTAATTATGCGCGTCATATAAGAGTTAAAATAATACTATATATGTTTTGAATGAGAATTAAACTCTACGTGTGTAACTTGAGTTAAACTCGAATTAGTAGAAATAGTAAATTCGAATACTAAATTGTCAATAAAAGAAAAATAATAATATTACATTAAATTTTTTGTAATAATACTAAGTCAATTTATTTGATTGTATATAGAAATAAATATATATATATATATATATCAAATGGTGGTGGTTTTATTTTCCCACCAATTCATCTTTTGAAGTTCATTAGGTTTAGCATTAACTTTGTTGGAAAAGTAAAATCCATCCTCTTGAACATGCCACCAACAATTATTGACATCTATAGGGTCCTCTCCACATTTGCTTTGAAGATTTATATTGAAGAGAGACAGTCCTCTTTCTTTGTCATTACCCCACCAAAAATGTGCTAAAAAGTTTGTCTTCTGAAATAAATCTACTCTAAATTTCCAATCAAACGTCTCACCGACTTTAAGATTATGATATCCTAATTCGGTTCCTTTAGAAAAGACATGAAATCGAAAACGTTTAGAATTATCTCGTAAACCGTTGTGAATGTATACATGATACTTTTCCAAATTTGCAGAAACAAATTTTATATGTTGAGGAAAACAAGAGAACAGAACAAGTACTACTGCAATGAAGATCTGGCTTTCTCTCATTTTCTTTTTTTTTTTTTTTTTTTTTTTTTAAGAAAAACTCCCTTGCAAATGATGAAAATTATGTGATATTCTTATAGCCTTTATGTACTAGTGGGAGTAGCAGAAAGGGGGCCAACACTTAGTTCTTGTTTTTGAATAAAATTACAAATTTATCATTAATTTTTGTAACAGTAGTTTGTTAGTAATAATGGATAAAAGATTAGTTCAAGGGATTGAGATGAGAAGGAAAAAAAAAAAAAAAAAAATTAAATGGGATCCTACTTAATTTTGACCATTGGGATTTTGGAGTGGTAATATATATATATATATATATATATTGCTTTTGTAAGATTGTCACTTTAAAATATAATTTATTACTTAAAATAAATAAATTTTTGATTGCTTAGTGTTGGGCTGATATTCCCATCAGGTTGGGCTTCCCAAAAGGCCTCATACTAATGGAGTAGATGAAACTCTTTGTATATTAGGCAACTCTTGTCTAATCTTCCGATGTGGGACTTGGGTTGACACACCAACCCCAACACTTAGAAATGGAAAAAATATCTTATTGTTCATCTTGATAGAATGGCAAACATAACCATTTTGAACAAAGATTTGCATGTCCTTGTGGGAACAAAGCAATCTTTCCATTTGAATTTTAGAATTTATTAGTTGATAAATAAGTTTTACCAAAAGATGTAATTTAAGTGGTAGTGTCATTATGTTACGTCATATAAGAGTCGGAGTAATTTTATCTCGAATGAAAATTAAACTCGATTATGGGTCATGCATAATATTACATTATATACCAATATAATATGTAATATTAGGGAAAAAGATTAACTACCAGGATAGAGATGAAGAGGAAAAAGACAGATTGATTCGAATCCTAACTAATTTTGGTTAATTGAGATTTAGATAGATTTAAAATTAAATGTTACAAAAGTCAAAGAAATTTATGATAGATTTTTAAAATCAGGATAGAAAAACATTCATCGTTTTCACATTCTATGTCGTATATTAAGGTAAGAACAACATTTGAATTTTTTTTTATTATTATAAACAGTTCAATGCTATTATCGGTTTTGTACCATTTCGGATGCGTTTCATAGATGTAAAAAGCATTATTAAGTAAAAGACTTTAAACCTCTACTTAATAACAACTCAGTCAATCTCCCAGACGAGCGATATGAGGCTCCAAATTACAACAAAATTTACTCTCAAATTTTTTTCCTCCATGATTTTATTATTTTTTAGTTTAAAATTCAATTTTTTTAATAATTTGATATTTTTATTGACTAATTAAAAAGAGATTGAATGAGAAATATCTTAAAATTATTCAAATCTTTTATCATAAATTAAATATATTCTTTCCATCATATATAATGAAGTTTTTAAATTATTTTTTAATTAAAATTTTTTGAAGTTTTTTTTTTAATTTATTAAAATATTTTAAATATTTATTTTTCAAAAATATTTTAATAATAATATCTATAGACATTTCAAATATGAGTTTATTTTTATGTAAAGGGAGTATACCAAAATTTTCATGAAATAAAAGTACATTCCACTGATATGTAAACTAGTTCTTGAAGGGTTGGGATTGACTTTTTATTACATACAAAGAAAAAAAAAAGAACATATTTCTTATTTCTTTGTCAACATTATTACATTACAAGATCATAAAATAGTGGTTCTAAATCCCCACCCATTCATATGTTGAAGATCATTAGGACCAGGATTTGTCTTGTTGGCTATGTAAAAACCATCTTCTTGAACTTGCCACCAACAAACATGAGCACCTTTTTTTGAATTTGAACCACAATATTTGTTTGCCATATCATTATCAAATACAACAAATTGTTGTTCTTTGTTGTTACCCCACCAAAAATGTCCAAAAAATTTAGTAGTTCGAAAAAAATTCATTTTAAATGTCCAAAAGAATGACTCCCCTACCTTCGGATAGTGATATTTCAAATCGCTATTTCCAGAAAAGACATGAACTGAAAAGACTTGAGAGTTATCCGGTAAAGCATTGTAAACATAAGCATTGTACCGTTCTAAATCTGCAAAAACGTTCAAATGTTGAGCAAAACAAGAAAATAAAATAAGAAATGAAATAAAAATATGACTTTCTCTCATATTTTTTCAAATCATAAATGTTGTATAATTTTTTTATTTTTTTTTTTATGGTCATTATATAATAGTTGTATATAAAAGAGGTAAAGATCCATTCACTTCTTTGTGAATGAATAGATACAAAAACTAGCAATTAATTTTACAACAGCAATTTGTTTGTAATAATGGGAAATAGTTTACTAAAGGGATAGAGTGGGAAAATGCAATTTAGTCAACGGTGAAAGTCAAAGGAGAAATTGTAAAGATCATAATGAATTTAATATATATTATCATTTACAATTTTAATATTACTATTTTTAATATTTTATAACCGACATTATAATTGTAATAATTTTAATTAATAATAAATTTAATATTACTATTTTTAATATATACTACAAAATTTTATATTTTAATTAATAATAAATTTCAAAGTCAAGAAGTCATAACTTAGTTACTAGCAGTCTCACTTATGACATCTAAAGGTCATGAGTTCGAGATATAATAGAGACGAAAATACCTCAATTTTTTTTTTTTTTAAAAAAAAAAAAAATTCAAACAAATAAAAGTCAACGGTAACAAAATTTAATGATACTTTGTTATATTGTTCATTAATAAGAACTATTAACCTATATATATTGGCCTATTTTGTCAACAAGTATTATTATATATAAGCATTAGATTTTGATTCAATGAAAGAAAGCTTCTTAGTGCTAATTCTTTTATTAGCTTGTTTTGGTCAACAAAGACTTGTTTATGGCGAGACTTATAATGCTTACATAGTAAATGGTCTTCCAGACAATTCTCAACTTTTTCGAGTTCATATTTTTTCTGGAAACGATGATTTAGGGTATCACGATCTCAAAGTAGGAGAGAAGTTCATCTGGAAATTTAAAACCCATGGTATTATAATTACCAAATTTTATGGCCATTTCTGGTGGGGAAATAGCAAAGAAAGGGGTTTTGCTGTCTATGATGCAAATATTAATGTAAAATGTGGTTGGAATTCTTCTGGTTTCAATGTTTGTTGGTGGTTAGTAACAAAAGATGGATTTTACTTAGCTAATAAGGTGGATCCTGCCCCTAAAGAACTCATTTACATGAATTGGTGGATGAATAAAACCACTACTATTTAATGGATATATATATATAATGTTACTTATATATATACATATAAATATAATAAATAAACTTGTTTTGGATTTGTTTTTTGATAATATTGGTGTTACCAACTTATACAATATATATATATATATATATATATATATATATATATATATATTATTTATTTTCATTTTTGGTTATTCAAATCTTACTCTGGAGAATGTTTCACTCTATAATTCTTATAGGATACTCGTAATGATTGTCGAAACTGTAACCTCGTAATCATTCACAACGTACTTTTTCATTGTGCAACTTATACAATTTTGATTCAAACCCTCAATCTCTTTAGTTGATTTGTTTCATTGTTGCAAATAATAATGAATATTTACAAATCTTGAATAGCATTATTTATGGAAAAAAGTTTGTAAGATTTATATAAAAATGGTAATATTTTACTTTTTTTAAAATAGTAAAATTTGTGGAAAAAAATGGTAATATATTTTAATTTTTTCATTAATAGTAAGATTTATGAAAAAAATTGTAAGATATTTAATTTCACAACTTACCATTTTTATTTTTATATTTACTTAAAAATGGTTAAAAATTACTAGTATAATATTATATAATTTTTATTTGGTCAATTTTTTTTGATAATATGAGGTGTCAAGTTACACTTGTCTTCTATCTATTAGTTGATTTTATAAATTGCAATATAATATCATCCATATATATCTTGTTCAATAATGAAAATAGTTTTTAAAATAATAAAAATCTTCAAAGGTGACAGAAAAAATGAGATTTAACTTTTTTTTTAATGGAAAATTTGTCATTTTAATTTTTTTTTTTTTTTGGAAAAAAAAAAATGTAAGTGACCATTTTTTATCACAATATGTTTGTAATAATGGAAATATTAATTAAAGGAATATACGAGAGGAAAAAGGCAAATGGTTGATTCGGTTAAAATTTTGGGAAAATTAAGATTTAAATATTGCGCGACTATTAAGTCAAATGTAGTTGTCCACATTATTCGTCCAAACGATCACCGAACTGTTATTAAATAAAGAATTATAATTTTTTACTCAATAATACATTTTAAATCATGTTGTATCTTTTAAATTTTTAATTTTCCAAAATTTTTAATATAAAAGTGAACTTTTTTTTTTTTTTTTTGACAAAAATTTGTATATATATGTTTAGATAATTAAGTCAAACATCATATTTTATGGGGTTTTTTTGTTAGATCATCTAGTATCCGAAGCCATCACGACTCCAACTAATACAGATTTGGCTCGGGTTGCCCCCACATAGTCTAACTCTTACTCGAGAGAAGACCCCATATTGGCTCTTATAGGGCGCTCACAGTGAGTGTCGAACTATCGACCTCGTATAGCATTCACTATGCGCTTTCCTATTGTACCAAACCAAAGGTTTCATACTTTATGGGTTTTACTATCCAATGAATACAGAAAAATTAATATATATATATGTATATATCATTAGAAAAATCATACATCATGATTTTTGGGTTTTGTTATCCCATGAATACATCTTTGTAAGCCCTACTGGAGCAGGAAGAAACACATTTGCCAGGTGAAATCCATCTTCTTGAACTTGCCACCAACAGAAATTGATACCAGGACGAGTCTTACCACAAAAATCTACCATGGATTTATTGAACACAGAAAACTTCTGTTCTTTACTGTTACCCCACCAAAAGTGTGCAAAAAAATTAGTCCTATCAAAAGCCTGCATTTTGAAAGTCCAAGAAAAGATCTGTCCGACTTTAAGATTGTGATATCCTAATTCGTTGTTTCCAGAAAATACATGAGCCCAGAAAAGTTCATTGTTGTTTGGTAAAGCGTTGTATACGGAAACATTGTATCTTTCTCTGCCATAAACTCGCAAATCTTGAGCAATGCAAGAAAGTAAAAGTAGGAGTACAATGAAGATATGATTCTCTCCTCTCATGTTTTAGAATGTTGTATGTATTGGTTCTAAAGAAAGTTTGTAAATTTTAAAATATGTTGTTTATATATATATAAAAGTAATTGGTGAATTTGATCTCAAATAAATTTATGTTTCAAAAGTTTAGTCCTAAAATACATTTTTGTTTTCATTTTTAAAGTTCCAAACTTTTTTATCTAAGAAAAGTAAGGTTTTTTTCACAAATTTCATCAAATTTTTTTTAAAATTTAGTGATTTATGTGATTTTAGTCAATTAAAAAAAGTATAATTAAGTCACTTTACATAAAATATGTGCAAATTTAGACTAAAAAGGGATTGCGATAGTGATTCATGAAATGTTACTTAAATAGTAAATATATATATATATATATATATATATATATTATTTTATGTAAAATGACTTAATTATCTTTCTTTTTTATTTTTTGAATCAAATAATTTTTTATAAAAATTTTTTAAAACCGTAAAAAAGAACTTTATTTTTCTCATATAAAAAAGTTTGGGACTTTAAAAGTGAAAAAAAAATATTATGACTAAATTTGTCAAACATAAATTCATTTGGGACCAAATTCACCAATTACTCTTATATATATATATATACAATTAAAAAAAAAAAAAAAAAAAAGAAAAAAAGAAACGAAGTTGATTGGCCGGATGGTCGGGGTTCGAATCCCCTAAGGTGGTTGCGCCCGCGTTAAAAGCCCGGGGTGGGCCAAACCTCCCTCACCCTCGAGTAAGAGTTGGACTCTTAGCGCACCCTAAGCCGAAACCGGATTAGTCGACCCGTTAGCTCGGATGATGCTTAAGCAAAAAAAAAAAAAAAAAAAAAAAAAAAAAAAAAAAAAAGTTGCAATTGGGTATTGTTAATGAGTAATTATTACAAACTAACAATTCATTAATTTTTTTGACTACCGGTTGTTTATTATGTGAACTGGTTTACTAAAAAAGAGTCTTTAATCAACGGTTGAAAAACTAGTCAAAGGAGAAGAATAATTTCAAATTTGAATCTGATATATAGAATTTATTTTATTTTTTAAATAAATATTCAAAATTACTATTTCGATTAATTCATATTTATTTTACAATAAACTTTTTTTTAATTTTTTTATAAGATTAAGTCACTCAACAAATATGAATATATTTTAAGAGTTTTTTTTTTTTTTTTTATTTGTCACAACGAAAAATTTAGAACTGTCTTTTAAATTTTGAATATAATAAACTCATCTCTTCTCTACTTTTCTATATAGAGTTTCTACATAAAATATGTATTTATCTTATTTATTTCTTTTGATTTATGATTTTATGTAATTATCTTTCATAATTTTCTAACATTATTATTTTTAACTATATTTATTTAATATAAATAAATATTATCTCTTTTCATAAATAAAGCATCGAAGAAGAATTAAGTAAAATTCTAGTTATAAGCTACGCTTCTTCTATACTTAATTAAATAAAATTTAAAAGTTATGAATGTATATTATTATTATTCTAATATAAGATAAATATAAATAACTATGATAATGTCGATATTAAAATTTTATTTATATATTTAAATATGTATATATATAATTAAATTTAAATATATATTAAAGATCCATGTATCAAAAAAAATTATATATATATTAAAGATATTGGAAGATTTTTCCTTCGCATGAGTGACACGTGACAACTTCATAGTCATTAATTGCCATATTCTTCGGACAAATTCCCTTCAAGAAAAGTGAATGAATGAATGAAGACACATTGAAGAAGCTGAAGTTATAAATATTCGAATGATATCAAACCTCTAATGGATTGGTCATTTCTTATTATTTACCGATAATTTTAAAATAATAATAATATCTATTGTGTAAATATATAGTACTTATCAAAATAGATATCAAAATAATAGTTATGTTATCAGAATAGGAATCGAAGAAGAATTATAATCAAAAAAGAAAAACCAGGCGAAGTATGCTATATAATATTTTGATTTCTTCCTCTCTACTTCGCTGCAATTATTTCAGTCGTCCGTTCCCTTCTTTTTCCTCAACCCTAAACACCTAATATTCTTCATAAAATTCTACCGTAACTGTAATCCAGGTATTGCTTGCTAAAATCTCTTAAAATAGCTTCTTCTTCTTCACGGGTACGTAAAAACACAAGTAGTAAGCGTCAATGTCGAAACCTTACATTCCATTTGACATTGTCTACTGTATACTGGCAAGGTTATCTGTGAAGGATCTTATGAAATTGAAGTGCGTGTCAAAATTATGGTTGAGTACAATCCAGAGTCCAGAATTCATCAAACTCCATATGATCTTTAATTCTAAATCTCAGAAGTTAATTTGCGCAAATTTGGTACCGGATGGTAATCGTCGTTATGGTTTATATAGTACTGTTTCTGGTTTCTTGCCTTTTCCTGAAATGTTTGCCGGAGATGCAGAAATCTATATCCCTGGAAGAGATTCAGTGTCCGGGACTGTTTTATGGGAACCATTATGTTGTGGGTGTATCACGAGGAATCCTTTGCATTGTGTATACCAAAGGAAAGGGTCTTTATTTGTATAATCCATGGATCAAAGAATGTAAAAGATTACCTCGTACTCACTTGGAGTCTTTCCCTAAAGAAAGAGATTGGTTCTACAATGTCTACGGTTTTGGGTATGATGAACTTAACGATGATTTTAAAGTTGTGAAATTTGCTGGAGTTAAAAATAAATTCGTACATGAAACATGTACATTTACAAACGAGGGGAAAATTTACAGTCTCAAATCTAATAAATGGAAGTCGATTGAAAATATACCTCATCAAACCATATACGGAAGTTCTGGTTTCCTTTTTAATCATTACTTACATTGGATATTTAGGTTTGACAAAACATCCTTTTTAAGTGTAGATATTAGAACAGGAGAACATACATTATTACCATTACCCGATAATTTTAAAAACGATATATATTTAAACACGGGGGATTTAGGAGAGTTTAATGGTTGTTTATGTATCTCTAAAGGTGTTATAAATGGTTTTGAGATTTGGTTAATGAAAGACTACGGTGTAAAAGATTCTTGGACTAAACTTGAGGTTTTTGTTTTTGTTCCTGCAATATTTTTCTCCATTGAAGATTCTAGGCTCATAAGATACACAAAGAATGAGAATGAAGATCAGTTGGTTTTTACGTTTGGTGGAGTACTCTATTTGTTTGATTTTCATGACCAAAAATTGTATAGTCGTGAAAATGTTGTTGCCTATAATTATTTCTTTTCAATTGAAACTCTTGTCCGATTATGTCGTATTGATAAGAGAGAAAGTAGTAGTAGAAGAAGTTTGTATAAACGCAACAGGAGTTAAAATCTCTCTATTATTGATTGTTCTATTATATTAGAATACACGTTTGAGTATATATATTTTAATCTTTTATGATTTTTTATTTACTGACTCTTTATTTATAATCTTCTAACTTGAATAAAATCAATTTAAGATTTCAGTATAATGGTAGATATATCCTTTATGATTTTATTTAACTTTTTAAAAGGTATACCACTTTCCATTTATACAAAGATTTTCTAAAGATCTCATAAGATCTTAAAATCAATTAAGATATTTATAAGATATTATAGGAATATAGAAAGTGTTATATTCTTAAGCTAAAACGTATGTAAATATTTTTTTGTCTCGAACAAGAAATTTAGAACTGTCTTTTAAATTTTGAATATAATGAATTTATCTCTTTCCTACTATCAATAATTTTTTCTATTTAAAGTTTCTCATAAAATGCGTATTTATCTTATTTATTTCTTTTGATTTATTATTTTTCTGTAATTTCCTAACATTATTATTAAAAGGTTCACAATTTAAAATTAAGAAGTTACCCAAATAAACATAAATTATTAAGTACTAATGAATAGGATAGTTTTTAAAATAATAATAAACGTCATTATCTCTTTTAAATAGTAATTAATTATAATTGAATAATTTTTTTTATATAAAATTTAAAGTATTTTTGTCTCTATTATATTTCAAACTCATGACCGTCACAAATAATAATCGAAGAAGAATTAAATAAAATTCTAGTAATAAATTACGGCTTTTTGACATAATTAAATAAAATTTAAAAATTCTAAATCTTTATTATTATTCTAATATAAGATAAATATAAATAACTATGATAGTGTAAATATTAAAATTTTATTTATATTTAATTTTATATATAGATGTTGGAACATTTTGATCTTGGATCAGTGACATGATACCAAACCTATGACGGATCCGTCCTTCCTTATTGTTTAAGGATAGTTTTAAAAATAATAATAATATCTATTGTGTAAATATCTAGTACTTATCAAAATAGATATCAAAATCGTTCTAAAAAAAAAATAGATATCAAAATCCTAGATATGTTATCAGAATAGGAATCGAAGAAGAATTATAATCAAAAAAGAAAAACCAGGCGAAGTATGCTATATAATATTTTGATTTCTTCCTCTCTACTTCGCTGCAATTATTTCAGTGGTCCCTTCCGTTCTTTTTCCTGAACCCTAAACCTTAAACCCTAATTTTCTTCATAAAATTCTACCGCATAACTGTAGATCCAGGTATTGCTTGCTAAAATCCCTTAAAATAGCTTCTTCTTCTTCACGGGTAGAAAACACAGGCAGTAAGCGTCAATGTCGAAACTTTACATTCCAATTGACATTTTCTACTGTATACTGGCAAGGTTATCTGTGAAGGATCTTATGAAATTGAAGTGCGTGTCAAAATTATGGTTGAGTACAATCCAGAGTCCAGAATTCATCAAACTCCATATGATCTTTAATTCTAAATCTCAGAAGTTAATTTGCGCGAATTTGGTACCGGATTTTAATCGTCGTTATTGTTGTTATAGTACTGTTTCTGGTTTCTTGCCTTTTCCTGAAATGTTTGTCGAAGATCAGAAATCTATATCCCTGGAAGAGATTCAGTGTCCGGGACTGTTTTATGTGAACCATTATGTTGTGGGTATATCACGAGGAATCCTTTGCATTGTGTATACCAAAGGAAAGGGTCTTTATTTGTATAATCCATGGATCAAAGAATGTAAAAGATTACCTCGTACTCACTTGGAGTCTTTCCCTAAAGAAATATATTGGTTCTACAATGTCTACGGTTTTGGGTACGATGAACTTAACGATGATTTTAAAGTTGTGAAATTTTCCGGAGTTAAAAATAAATTCGTACCGGAAACATTTACAAACGAGGGGAAGATTTACAGTCTCAAATCTAATAAATGGAAGTCGATTGAAAATATACCTCATCAAACCATGATTGAAAGTTCTGGTTTCCTTTTTAATCATTACTTACATTGGATATTTAGGTTTGACAAAACATCCTTTTTGAGTGTAGATATTAGAACAGGAGAACATACTTTATTACCATTACCCGATAATTTTAAAAACAATATATATTTGGATTTAGGAGAATTTAATGGTTGTTTATGTACCTCTAAAGGTATTGTAAATGGTTTTGAGATTTGGATATTGAAAGATTACGGTGTAAAAGATTCTTGGACTAAACTTGAGGTTTTTGTTCCTGCAATATCTTTCTCCATAGAAGATTCTAGGCTCATAAGGTACACAAAGAATGAGAATGAAGAGCAGTTGGTTTTTACGTTTGGTCAAGTACTCTATTTGTTTGATTTTCATGACCAAAAATTGTATAGTCATGAAAATGTTTTTGCCTATAATTATTTCTTTTCAATTGAAACTCTTGTCCGATTATGTCGCATTGATAAGAGAGAAAGTAGTAGTAGAAGAAGTTTGTATAAACGCAACAGGAGTTAAAATCTCTCTATTATTGATTGTTCTATTATATTTGAATACACGTTTGAGTATATATTTTAATTTTTTATGATTTTTTATTTACTGACTCTTTATTTATAATCTTCTAACTTGAATAAAATCAATTTAAGATTTAAGTATAATGGTAGATATACCCTTTATGATTTTATTTAACTTTTTAAAAGGTATACCACTTTCCATTTATACAAAGAATTTCTAAAGATCTCATAAGATATTAAAATCAATTAAGATGTTTATAAGATATTCTAGGAATATAGAAAGTGTTATATTATTAAGCTAAAACGTATGTAAATACAAGCACAAAAAGTGCTATTTTTTTTGTCTCGACAAGAAATTTAGAACTGTGTTTTAAATTTTGAATATAGTGAATTCATCTCTTTCCTACTATCAGTAATTTTTTATATTTAAAGTTTCTACATAAAATACATATTTATCTATTTATTTCTTTTGATTTATTATTTTTGTGTAATTTACTAACATTATTATTTCTAACTATATTTCTTTAATATAAATTTAATTCATATTATCTGTTAAAATTTTGAACTAAAAAAATACCAGAAAAATATATTAAAAGGTTCACAATTTAATATTAAGAACACTACAAGAAAAACTGACATTTGCGACGGCCTCAAATCCGTCGCAAATTGCGACCAAATTTGGGACGGTCAAGGCGATCGTCGCAAATTGCGACGGCCACATATCGGTCGCAAATTGCGACCAATTTTTGCGTCGGCCACATATCCGTCACAAATTGCGACTAATTTTTGCAACGGCGACATATCCGTTGCAAATTGCAACCAATTTTTCAATCGGCCACATATGCGTCGCAAAATGCGACCAATTTTTGCGACGGCCACAAATCCGTCGCAAATTGTGACCAATTTTTGCGACGGCCACATATCCGTCGCAAATTGCGACCAATTTTTGCGACGACCACATATCCATTGCAAATTGCGACCAATTTTTGTGACGGCCACAAATCCATCGCAAATTGCTACTAATTTTGCCACGTGCACAAATTTGTTGCAAATTGCGACCAAGTTTTGCGATGACCACAAATCTGTCACAATTTGCGACCGATTTTGCGATGGCTTTCTAAGCTGTTGCAATTTGCGACCGATTTTTTCGATGAATATATAAAATTCAATATATTTTATATTCAAATTTACATTTATAAGTGTAATTATAAACATATAAACATAAACATAAATTATTAAGTACTAATGAATAGGATTGTTTTCAAAATAATAATAAACGTCATTATCTCTTTTAAATAGTAATTAATTATAATTGAATAATTTTTTTTTATATAAAATTTAAAGTATTTTTGTCTCTATTATATCTCAAACTCATGACCTTCATAAATTATAAATTATAATCGAAGAAGAATTAAATAAAATTATAGTTATAAACTACGTCTTTTTGACATAATTATATTAAAATTTTATTTATATTTAATTTTATATATATATATATTAAAGATGTTGGAAGATTTTGCTCTTGGATGAGTGACATGATACCAAACCTATGACAGATCCGTCTTTCCTTATTGTTTAAGGATAGTTTTAAAAATAATAATAATATCTATTATGTAAATATCTAGTACTTATCAAAATAGATATCAAAATCGTTCTTAAAAAAAAAAGATATCAAAATCCTAGTTATGTTATCAGAATAGGAATCGAAGAAGAAATATAATCAAAAAAGAAAAACCAGGCGAAGTATGCTATATAATATTTTGATTTCTTCCTCTCTACTTCGCTGCAATTATTTCAGTGGTCGGTTCCTTCTTTTTCCTGAACCCTAAACCCTAAACCCTAATATTCTTCATAAAATTCTACCGCGTAACTGTAGATCCAGGTATTGCTTGCTAAAATCCCTTAAAATAAGCTTCTTCTTCTTCACGGGTAGAAAACACAGGCAGTAAGCGTCAATGTCGAAACTTTACATTCCATTTGACATTGTCTACTGTATACTGGCAAGGTTATCTGTGAAGGATCTTATGAAAATGAAGTGCGTGTCAAAATTATGGTTGAATACAATCCAGAGTCCAGAATTCATCAAACTCCATATGATCTTTAATTCTAAATCTCAGAAGTTAATTTGCGCAAATTTGGTACCGGATGGTAATCGTCGTTATTGTTGTTATAGTACTGTTTCTGGTTTCTTGCCTTTTCCTGAAATGTTTGCCAGAGATGATCAGAAATCTATATCCCTGGAAGAGATTCAGTGTCCGGGACTGTTTTATGCGAACAATTATGTTGTGGGTATATCACGAGGAATCCTTTGTATTGTGTATGCTAAGGGAAAGGGTCTTTATTTGTATAATCCATGGATCAAAGAATGTAGAAGATTACCTCGTACTCACTTGGAGTCTTTCCCTAAAGAAAGAGATTGGTTCTACAATGTCTACGGTTTTGGGTACGATGAACTTAACGATGATTTTAAAGTTGTGAAATTTTCTGGAGTTAAAAATAAATTCGTACCGGAAACATGTACATTTACAAACGAGGGAAAAATTTACAGTCTCAAATCTAATAAATGGAAGTCGATTGAAAATATACCTCATCAAACCTTGCGCGGAAGTTCTGGTTTCCTTTTTAATCATTACTTACATTGGATATTTAGGTTTGACAAAACATGCTTTTTGAGTGTAGATATTAGAACAGGAGAACATACTTTATTACCATTACCTGATAATTTTAAAAACGATATATATTTGGATTTAGGAGAGTTTAATGGTTGTTTATATATCTCTAAAAGTGTTATAAATGGTTTTGAGATTTGGTTAATGAAAGACTACGGTGTAAAAGATTCTTGGACTAAACTTGAGGTTTTTGTTCCTGCAATATCTTTCTCCATAGAAGATTCTAGGCTCATAAGGTACACAAAGAATGAGAATGAAGAGCAGTTGGTTTTTACGTTTGGTGAAGTACTCTATTTGTTTGATTTTCATGACCAAAAATTGTATAGTCGTGAAAATGTTTTTGCCTATAATTATTTCTTTTCAATTGAAACTCTTGTCCGATTATGTCGTATTGATAAGAGAGAAAGTAGTAGTAGGAGAAGTTTGTACAAACGCAACATGAGTTAAAATCTCTCTATTATTGATTGTTCTATTATATTAGAATACATGTTTGAGTATATATTTTAATCTTTTATGATTTTTTATTTACTGACTCTTTATTTATAATCTTCTATCTTGAATAAAATCAATTTAAGATTTAAGTATAATGGTAGATATACCCTTTATGATTTTATTTAATTTTTTAAAAGGTATACCGCTTTCCATTTATACAAAGATTTTCTAAAGATCTCATAAGATATTTAAATCAATTAAGATGTTTATAAGATATTCTAAGAATATAGAAAGTGTTATATTCTTAAGCTAAAACGTATGTAAATACAAGCACAAAAAGTGCTTTTTTTTTTTTCTCGACAAGAAATTTAGAACTGTCTTTTAAATTTTGAATATAGTGAATTCATCTCTTTCCTACATAAAATACGTATTTATCTTATTTATTTCTTTTGATTTATTATTTTTCTGTAATTTCCTAACATTATTATTTCTAACTATATTTCTTTAATATAAATATAATTCATATTATCTGTTAAAATTTTGAACTAAAAAAAACCAGAAAAATATATTAAAAGGTTCACAATTTAAAATTAAGAAGTTACCCAAATAAACATAAATTATTAAGTACTAATGAATTGGATAGTTTTCAAAATAATAATAAACGTCATTATCTCTTTTAAATAGTAATTAATTATAATTAAATAAAAAAATATATATAAAATTTAAGGTATTTTTTTCTCTATTATATCTCAAATTGATCATGACCTTCAAAAATAATAATCGAAGAAGAATTAAATAAAATTCTAGTTATAAACTACGGCTTTTTGACATAATTAAATAAAATTTAAAAAATATGAATCTTTATTATTATTCTAATATAAGATAAATATAAATAACTAGTGTAAATATTAAAATTTTATTTATATTTAATTATATATATATATATATATATATTTATATATATTAAAGATGTTGGAAGATTTTACTCTTGGATGAGTGACATGATACTAAACCTATGACGGATCCGTCCTTCCTTATTGTTTAAGGATAGTTTTAAAAATAATAATAATATCTATTGTGTAAATATCTAAGTACTTATCAAAATACATATCAAAATCGTTCTCAAAAAAAATATATATATATCAAAATCCTAGTTATGTTATCAGAATAGGAATCGAAGGAGAATTATAATCAAAAAAGAAAAACCAGGCGAAGTATGCTATATAATATTTTGATTTCTTCCTCTCTACTTCGGAGCAATTATTTCAGTCGTCGGTTCCATTCTTTTTCCTGAACCCTAAACCCTAAACCCTAATTTTCTTCATAAAATTCTACCGTGTAACTGTAGATCCAGGTATTGCTTGCTAAAATCCCTTAAAATAGCTTCTTCTTCTTCACGGGTAGAAAACACAGGCAGTAAGCGTCAATGTCGAAACTTTACATTCCAATTGACATTGTCTACTGTATACTGGCAAGGTTATCTGTGAAGGATCTTATGAAATTGAAGTGCGTGTCAAAATTATGGTTGAGTACAATCCAGAGTCCAGAATTCATCAAACTCCATATGATCTTTAATTCTAAATCTCAGAAGTTAATTTGCGCAAATTTGGTACCGGATGGTAATCGTCGTTATGGTTTTTATAGTACTGTTTCTGGTTTCTTGCCTTTTCCTGAAATGTTTGTCGGAGATCAGAAATCTATATCCCTGGAAGAGATTCAGTGTCCGGGACTGTTTTATGGGAACCATTATGTTGTGGGTATATCACGAGGAATCCTTTGCATTGTGTATACCAAAGGAAAGGGTCTTTATTTGTATAATCCATGGATCAAAGAATGTAAAAGATTACCTCGTACTCACTTGGAGTCTTTCCCTAAAGAAAGAGATTGGTTCTACAATGTCTACGGTTTTGGGTACGATGAACTTAACGATGATTTTAAAGTTGTAAAATTTTCCGGAGTTAAAAATAAATTCGTACCGGAAACATGTACATTTACAAACGAGGGGAAAATTTACAGTTTCAAATCTAATAAATGGAAGTCGATTAAAAATATACCTCATCAAACCATGTACGGAAGTTCTGGTTTCCTTTTTAATCATTACTTACATTGGATATTTAGGTTTGACAAAACATCCTTTTTGAGTGTAGATATTAGAACAGGAGAACATACATTATTACCATTACCCGATAATTTTAAAAACGATATATATTTAAACACGAGGGATTTAGGAGAGTTTAATGGTTGTTTATGTATCTCTAAAGGTGTTATAAATGGTTTTGAGATTTGGTTAATGAAAGATTACGGTGTAAAAGATTCTTGGACTAAACTTGAGGTTTTTGTTTTTGTTCCTGCAATATTTTTCTCCATTGAAGATTCTAGGCTCATAAGATACACAAAGAATGAGAATGAAGAGCAGTTGATTTTTACGTTTGGTGAAGTACTCTATTTGTTTGATTTTCATGACAAAAAATTGTATAGTCGTGAAAATGTTGTTGCCTATAATTATTTCTTTTCAATTGAAACTCTTGTCCGATTATGTCGTATTGATAAGAGAGAAAGTAGTAGTAGAAGAAGTTTGTATAAACGCAAGAGGAGTTAAAATCTCTCTATTTTTTGTTGTTCGATTATATTGGAATACACATTTGAATATATATTTGATCTTTTATGATTTTTTTATTCACTTACTTTTTATTTATAATCTTTTACCTTGACTAAGATCAATTTGATTTCAGACTCAGGGTAATTAAAATTTAAATATAATGGTAGATATACCTTTTTTTTTTATCATTTTATTTAATTTTTAAAATGATATTATGGTAGATATATCATTTTCCATTTATACAGAGATTTCTTAAATATTTCTTAAGATCTTAAAATCAATTAAGATATTCATAAAAGTTTTTAGGAATATAGGAAGTATTATATTCTTACGCTAAAACGTCTATAAATTTTTTAAGTCTTTATTTTAAAATTTTTAATTTTATTATAATTTTTAAAAGTTTTTTATCATCTTAATTTTTACATATAATTCATCTTTTTCGTATAAAATATAGTTTTAATTTTTTTCCATTCAAAAAAATTTTGAGTAAATTTATAATTATGAAAATAAATTTTTTTAGAAAAATAAAATATAATTTATTAATATTATTTGACATAACTTCTAAAAATTAAACAAATAAAAAATATTAAAATATTACATATATACTTTTTTTACTTTTTAAAAATAAAAAATTTGTTTAGTATAACAAAAAAAATTATTAATATAAATTAAAGAGAAGATTTGAACTTAATCTCTTTCTAAAATAAATTTTATTTAAAATATAATAATAATTTTTTTTGTTAACATTTTATCTGTAATAATGGTAATATTACAGCTCATATAATGGCTAAGATTGAGTGGAATGATATTATCCCAAATGAAATATTCGAAAATACACGATAATAATTAATAAAATCATAAGGAATCACAACGGAAAAAAAATCAATATTTTTTTTTTGTTTGAAACCGGATCTGGTAACACTATAGTTAAATTGGGTGTCGAACCCCCAATCTTTAAGTTGGGGGCATGGGTGCTGACCACTCGACCACAACCCATTTGACAAATCAATATTAGTTTATTCATTTGTATGAAAACGAATTACTTGTAGGCTATTCAATTCTTTTTAGATATTCAATTTTTTCGATTGACATTGATCTATGAAAACCCTTTGGCAAGACACAATGAGAAAACGCATTGTAACTGCTACATGAGGTCGATGGTTCAACACTTACTTTGAGCGTCGTATAACAGCTAGAGAGTCTTTTACTCCGAGTAAAAGTTGAACTCTACTCAAATCTAGATTAGTCGAAGTCGTAATGGCTTTAAAAATCAGATAGTCTAACAAAAACTTTTGATGTAAGAAAATTTAAGGTAAGTTTTTTAATTAGTAAATAATTGAGTTTAAATTGACACGACTATTAAACACATTGATTTGAGGTTAAAGTTTTCTTTTAAAAAAAAATCAAAAGTTCGAAACACAATTAAACATATATTAAACATCATTATAAACTTGCATAAACAAATAAAAAGAGATAATTAATTAAAACCAATCCTCCATACATATATTATAAATATATGTATATATATATATATATATATATCATTACATAAAACAAACATTGATCAAACTTTAGGAGGAATTCCATAAGCCCAATCATCAACCTTTTGAAGCAATCCATTAGGTGGAAGAACCTGATTGGCTAAATAAAAACCATTTTTTTCAACTTGCCACCAACAAAAATTGAGTCTTTTACTAGACTCACCACAAAATGTTCCCACAGATGCATTAAACATAGAAACACCTTTTTCATACTTATCCCACCAAAAATGTCCAAAAAATGCAGTGTTACCAAACACTTGCATTTCAAAAGTCCAAGAAAATGTTTCTCCCATTTTCAGATTGTGATATCCCAATTCGTTGTCACCAGAAAATACATGAATTCGTAATGTTTTCGAGTTGTCCGGTAAAGCGTTGTAGATTGTGACGTTATACTTCTGTCCGTAAACACGAGCTAAACAAGAAATTAGGAAAACAAATAGTAAAAAATTCTTCATGTTTTGACAATTCGATTCAATATGTTGTTTATTCTTTCATGGTCTTTATATAATGGTAAAAATAATGTGTCAAAAAAAGAAGCAAACAAAAAAGGGGAAAGTTTTGCCAATCTTTTCTTGCTAATGGATAATTTACGGAAATTAAGTAAAAATTCCTTTTTTAGTGTAATTTATTTGTAATAACGGAAATAATTAGCTAAAAAAGGAAACTTATCAATGATTAAAAGTCAAAGGAGAAGATATTCTTTGATAAACAACGTTAATTGATTTGGACCAATTTATAATATATTATTGGGTTAATTTAGGACCATAGAAATATTCTCACAATTAATTCCATAATTTTTTTTTTTAAAAAAAAAAATTCCTTTTATAATTAGATATCACGTGTAAATAGCAACAATTATAATTTATTAAATAGTGGAAATGATTAAGGTTGTTAGGGCATTCTTAGGATTTTTCTGGTTTTTTTTTTTTTAAAAAAAAAAATTAGTTTATTTAATCTCTTATGTTTCAGAAATTCACTGCTGGATTAATTTGTTTTTATTTTTTATTTTATTGTTCCTAAAATTTTTATGACCTATCCTATATGTTTTTCAGCTCCACAACAACTCTAAATTGAATGAAGAAATGTTTAAAATTTTAGGGATCAACCCCAAGGCGAAGGTCGGATGACCAAGAGGTCTCCTGCTTTAAGTGAGATCGAGAATTTGAAACTCGATTCATGTACGTAATACCTCGAGTGGAAACCCTAATCCCCACTCGAATTGAATCAAAATTAGTTGATTAAAAAAAAAAGGTTAAATCTCACAAAGTTATCAAAAATTCAAATAAAAAATGTTACTAGAATAATTTATTGAATATATATATATATTATACAACATCACCAATAGTAGTGGTTTTATTCATCCACCAATTCATGTAAACAAGTTCTTGAGGGGTTGGATTTTGCTTTTTGGCTAAGTAAAAACCATCTTCTTTGACTAACCACCAACAAACATTATAACCAGAAGGATCCCATCCACATTTTTTGCTAATCTTTAAATCAAAAACAGCAAAACCTCTTTCCTTGCTATTTCCCCACCAAAAATGACCATAAAATTTTGTATTTACCTTAAATCCGAATTCCCAAAATACATTTTCTGTTGGTTTGAGATTGTGATATCCTAAATCGTCATTTCCAGAAAAAACGTGAACCCCAAGTGAGGCAGAGTTTTCTGGAAGACCATTAACAATGTATAAATAGTATACATCAGCAGAAACTTGTCTTTGTTGAAGAAAACAAAGTAGAAGAATTACCACAAAGAAGCTTTCTCTCATTGTATTTCAAAGTCTACTTGATGAGAAATTAGATAGATGTTTTGCTTTTGACATTTTCATTACATATATATATATATATATATATATATATAAATTATACAATGTCCCAATCTTTGTTGTCCTAAATTAATTAATTACACATACTAGGGACCTACAAAATAGAAAAGAAAGAAAAGGACCAACTGTATCAATAATTGAAAGATTAGGGACCAATTCTGTAATTTTTTCATATTCGGTGTAACATGTTATATTATTTATCTTTTTTTTTTTAATATTTCTATTAAGATTGCCCAAATTTCAATAATAATATTACAAGGAATATTCTACTAAAAGTCAAAGCAATTAAATACAACTCTTTCCTTATATATAATTATAAAATAAATAATCATAAATATATAACAAATTATGGTTACATTAATTTTTTAAATTTTGTAGGATTGATAATTTGAAAAGAGGAAAGTAAGATTAAAACAAGCTGTGAACAATAAAAATTTTTTATTTTCGATTATTATTATCTTCAAAATAAATAATCAAAAATATAAATAAATGTCACAAGATAATATATATTTGATGTTGGGCTCGAATCTTTATATTTCTTCGCCGATTCTTTTCGTCGTGGATCTGAGGGCATTTTGGGCTTGTCTCGATCCAATGGATTTTAATTTCTTCCGAGGGACGTTTTGGGCTGGATCTCGGAATGAATTTGAACTTCGAGGGCCTTTGGGCTTGATCTCGATCCATCCGTATTTGATTTGATTTCTCCGATGGTCTTTGGACTTGATCTCGGAATGGATTTGACTTCTCGAGAGCATTGGGCTTGATTGATCTCGAAGGGAGGATGCGCCAGAAACTATGACGATCCCCGAAGGGAATCGTCGGAGTTTCTTTTCTTCTCTGACGCCACCGATTTTACCTCCGATTTCCACATCACTTGAATGCTTCTCAAGGTCTCTATTTATAGATGAAGAAAGTGACAACCAATGATTATTAGTTTGTCATGTGTCACTCATCGCAGGAGTAAAATCTTTCAATATCTTCTATATATATTTAAATATATAATTAAATTTAATTAAATATATAAATAAAATTTCAGTGTCTATACAAGCCTTAGAGATAAAAAAAAAAACTCGTTCATTTAAATAAAAAATATTATTTATCTAAAAAATAATAATTTAAGGACTAAAACCATAAATTTGTCTTTTTTATTTTTTTTAAAGTAAAACTTACTAATAAATAATATAACAAACTATTATTAATTTTTGTAACTGTCAAACGTTGTGTGTAATAAGGGAACAAATTTTAGAAGTAAAAGTCAAAGGTTGATTTGTTATCCAAAAATTTTTGTTAGAAATTTTAATGTTAAAAAGGATTGCATGTCCTAAAAAGACAATAAATAAATAAAATTTTTCATTTTAAATATTAATCTAATTCTATTAATTTATAAATTTTCGTAACATTTTATTTTAAAAATATTAAACCAAACTAATAAATTTGTAAAATTTCATCAAAGATAACCCAAGTTTTTTCATTTCCTAAGGTGAAAAAGCAAAGATTTTTATTTTATTTATTCACCTTTCTTTAATGTTTAAAAGATTGCTTCTTTTTCTTTTATATATATATATATATATATATATATATTAATATATCAGTTACGTGTTGTAATTTTGGGAGTCATTCTCCCCATAAATCCGTCCCAAATTATTTCTATAAGGATATCATGTTACAAAAAATTATGTATTAATCTATATACACCATAATTCAAAAAATGTATGTTTTACTCTGATCAAAAGATGTAGCTCACACCGATCAAACCACGTAAATTATTTATTTATTTTTTCCAATTTGGTTAAACTTTTTTCTAAAAATTATAGAATTTCAAAGACACCATTACCATAAACTTTCCATAAAAAATACGATACAATTCTATAGAGATAAATCGATTTAATCTATCATATCTTATGAGTTTTATCATTTCATTTCAAGAACAAGACCATATATATATATATATATATATATATATATATATATATATATATATATATATATATATATATATATATATCATGCAATAGTAGTTCTATTTTCCCACCAATTCATCTGTCGAAGCTCATGAGGACCAGGATGAGTCTTGTTGGCTATGAAAAACCCATCTTCTTTAACTTGCCACCAACATGTGATCGGTACATCACGAGACGGACGGCCACAAAAACCTTTTAACCTTTGATCGAACACAGCAAAATGTCTTTCTCTTTTGTCACCCCACCAAAAATGTCCAGTAAACAGTGTCGTTAAGACAACATTGTTTCGGAATTTCCAAACAAATGATTCCCCGACTTTTAGCAGATGTTTTCCCAGATCGTTGTTTTTAGAATAAACATGAGCCCAGAAGGGTTTAGAATTGTCTGGTAAATCGTTGTAGATGTAAGCTTCGTAATGTTCTAGATTTGCTGAAACGTTTTGGAAAGGTTGAGTTATAATTAAACAAGATAAAACAACTAGTAAAATGAAGAAATTTTCTCTCATGTTTTTGGATTCTTGTAAGAATTTTCAGTATTTTTTGTTTAGAGAAAAAGAAAGTTGACGAATGATTTGGTGGTACTTATGGTGTTTATATGTACTAGCTTTTGTATGTGAAAACAAAGTGGCTAGTTTGTTAGTAATAATGACAAGATTTGCAATAGAGAAGGGGGAAAAAAAGTCAATGTTTTTATCATAGTCAAAGATTTGCACAATTTTTTTTTTTTTTTTTTTTGTAATTTATTTGTGTTTAGTAGGACACTTTGGATCCCGACTAAACCGGATTTGAGTCACATTGGACCTCTATTGGGGGAAACTCTACCTACACATATCTCTTTATAGACAAGATTTGAACTCGAAACCTTGCGGGTGGGAACCAAACTCCTTTCACTTTGATCAACAAGTGTTGGTAAAGATTTGCACAATTAAGAGAATTAAGTGGTTAAAACAAATGTTTCGGGTTTGAATCTTGAAAAAAAAAAAATTTATAATAAAAAAAAAAATTGTTTATCTTCATCAATTCGATTTTGAATTAATCTTAATTGTGGGACTTCAGGTCATAACACCGTCCCTTGTGTTATAAATGATTCAATAATATTGTCCACTTTGACTTACTTCAAGTGGATTTCACGAGTTTAAAACGCATTTGAGTAAAGTGTCTCGGACCACTTCTTAATATCCGTTCAGTAATCTCCTAAGCGATTGATATGGAAATTTGTCACAACATAAATGAATTTTTTTTTTTTTAATATTTCCTTGACTTTGTAATTAATTTTTGATACAATTACAAAAAATATTTTTTTTTTTTTTTTTGTAAGCACGTACACTATGACATGATACGTAGACATTTTTTCATATGATATGGTATGACGTGTCATGCTATGTGGCATGGCAAATCAATTAATCTTGTCATTTTTTTTTATATACTCACTTGAAGTGTCCGATATCCCCACCTTATTTGGTGAGACTAATTCGGACTCGACCTTCGGAGTAATCTTATCATTTTAGCAATTGACATTACACAAATAATCTTAATTTCTTCAGTTCATTGTCTAATTCACATTTGTAAACCTAGATCATGTTATTGTGTTTTTTCAATCTGCAAAATCAAGAATTTAGGAATATATACATTTATATATTTTTTTTGAGGATAAATATATCATATATATATATATACAAATATTATATTTTAATTTACTCCAAAAAATAATCGATAACATGCTTTATTATATATGTAATATATATAATAACATCATATAATGGTAGTTTTATTTCCCCACCAATTCATATAATGAAGCTCTTTAGGACCAGGATTAGTCTTGTTAGCCATGAAAAATCCATCTTCTTGAACTTGCCACCAACATATTCTTGCTTTATTGCTAGCCAATCCACAACTTTTTGATAATTTAAAATCCAACACAGCAAATGCTCTTTCTCTTGTCGTTACCCCCACCAAAAGTGTCCATAAAAAATAGTTCTTGAAAAAATATCCATTTTAAAAGTCCAAAAAAATGTTTCATTTACTTTAAGATTGTGATATCTCAAATCGTTGTTACCAAAAAAAATATGAACTCGAAAAGTATTAGAATTGATTGGTAAAGCGTTGTAAATGTAAGCATTATAGCGCTCAAACTTAGCAAAAACATGTAGATGTTCACTAAGATAAAAACAAGATAATAAAATAAACAAATTGAAGACGCTACCTCTCATAATTGATCCTTCAGAAAAAAAATATATATATATATATATATATATATATATATATATATTGGTTATAAAAATTTTGACAAGTTGTGGTCTCATGGTCTTCATCATATATATATATATATATATAGCAAGTAAGAACAAAGTAGCTATAATGGAGGGGAGAAAAAAAAAGGTAGCAAGTTTGTTTGTAATAATTTAAAAAAAATAAAAACAAAAAAAAAAAAAAGGTTGTGTAATAAGTTGAGAAATTAACTAAAGGAGAGGAACAATAAAGAAAGTTAAGTTTGTTGAAAAAGTAACAACTTGTTAATTGAAGTAGTAATGAGTTTATATATATATATATATATATTATGTCTCTAAATTAGTCCGTAATAGTCTAATTTTTAGACATATAGAAAGATCTATATTATTTACTTAGTCTAATTTTTAGACGAGAAAGTGTGTGACCTTACATGACCAGGGGCGTGTCGAAATATCGACCTCAAACTCGTGTAGCATTCATAATACGCTTCTACAATGCCAAACCAAGGGTTTTTCACTTATTGACCGTAATTGATACACCTATTAAATTTAAAAGGTTTCTTTTTGTTATTTCAAATCTTTTTCTTGCTTGAGAAATATTTTACTCGAACTCTCTGATTAGAACCAACTTTTTCAAGATGGGCCGGAAGTGTTGTCTTTTGATAAGATATCCTTAGCTTTTACTTTTTGAGTTTCAGCCCAAATATAAAATATGCAAAGCTAATGGTCCAATAAATATTCTGCCCAAACGAGAACTTGATTACTAAATTGGGTTGAGCCATATGAGAAATAAGGTGATACATTTCATTAGTGTTTGTGACTAAATTGACAGTAAAACTATCTTCAAACACTCTCATTGTCTAAAAGGAAGTTCATCCAGTTTCAACCATAGCCTGTCAGGAGAACATTTTTTTTTTTTTTTATTTTTTTGACACCTTATTTCAATCATAATGCTACCAACTATTTTATCTCTAATAAGAACACCGAAATCAAAAGAATTAATCATTTCTATTAGCAATGAATACTCTTGATGAAATAATTGACGTAGCTTTCTTGTTAATTAAGCTAACATACTAAGTTTCCCTGTTAGCAAATCATCCAATCATTTCTCTTGGCTACAAATGCATTGTTGACATATGAAAAAAAGGAAACATTGGATGTAGACAGAAAATGAACAAAATTGCAAATCCAATCTTGAATGGTCAGAAGGGCTTTGCCGTATATTGCTTCATTCAACATAAAATAAATAAATAAAGCATCCAATTTTATTGAATAAAACAAAAGCAAGGAACATGTTTTTTTAACGCCAATTTGAAACTTCTTTTTCATTATTAATATTCTGTTCATTTGACCTTTCGTGGTTGCTTACGTTATTTCATCGATAGCAGAAAAAGGATAAAAACATGAGAAAATATGGTCTACTTCTACCAGCTTTGCCGCCGCTACCAATTTGAACCTTTTTTTTTTCCCTCTTTCCTCAATTTAACAATATAACTCTAGTTTTGAAAGAAGCTTTAACTTTACTTTTTATAGGACATTGATAACAAATTTTAAACTCATGACTTCTTATATCATTTACAAGAATTTCTCATTCCACCCCTTAACTCTTAATCTCGTATATTATTTACAAGAATTTCTCACCCCACCCTTTAATCATGAAGTTATCATATATATTATTCACAAGAACATCTCATCTCACCCACCCTTAATTATAAAAGTTAAAAGTTTAAATCTTGACACTCACAAATGTTAAACTCATATATCATTCACAATACCCTTAATCAAAAAAAAATTCTGCGTGACGCTCAAATCAAGTGTAACCTCTCCTAAGACTTCCCACTCCACCATTTAACCATAACACTTGTTTACCTCCAATGAGATAACACCCACACCACAAAAATTTAGTAAAACCAAAGTGATGAGGTCATACTTCCTCGCCGCGCGGCAAGAACCAAATCCCTTTCTTCATATATATTATATTATTATTATTATTAGTCACTACTAGAGAAGTTAATGAATCCCTTTCACCATATTTAAGTGTCTATAAAGAAATATTGATGATTCAACAAACCCCACTAAGGCAAATATTTTAAAATCTAAAAACAAAGCACAATCATACCTTTCCTTTTCTTTTGTTGCATTACCCCAAAAAAAAGGAAAGAAGACGTGTGATGCTACTCAATTATTCCTGGCAACCTTATCTTGAACTATTTTTTATGATTCTTGACCATAGCACAACATAGAATGCAGAATCATAATCATAATCATAAAATATAAGTACAACAAACGGATGCTCCATAAATTTACACACACACACATATATATATATATATATATATATATAGACAGATATTTGACAAAGTTTTGAAAGCCAGAGACAACTTTTTTGTATGTCTCCAAACATTTCAAATGGGACATTTTTGGATAACAGATATACAGAAACACAACAGTAGGTTTAGGGTGGAGCAAATGGGAGATTTCTTTCCACTAAAGTTCTAATGGAAAGAACAAACTGATTAATAATACAAAAAAAAAAAAAAAAAAAAAAACCTTGAGGAAAAACCAAGAAGAAAATTGGCAATGTGCCCCTTTGCTACTTTTTGCCCTTTCTTTCTTTTCTTTTTCTTTTTATCCTCAAGACTCCACTATATGCTCACACTGTTCCTTTTTATAGAGTGTTTCTGGGATTCCTTCCCCTTTTCCAACCCCACCCCCCCCCAAAAAAAAAAAAAAAAAAACACAACAGAAAGAAAAACAACCATACTACAACTTAATCTGTACATTGGAAGCCACCAAGAAGGATCGATCACTCACTCTGTTGCGCCTTATGCAGTCCGAGTGTCTCCTCGTTTGCCCTTCTTGAGTTTATTTTTTTGCATATTTTGCTTAACAACAACAAGAAGATGCCAAGCAACCTGCCACATTATAATCAAAAACCACCCCCACGTGAGTCATGGCAAAGATCCAATCTTGAGATTGAAGATCTGATCAAATCAGCTCACACATGAACAATAAACAAAATATTAATCATCCACTAACTCTCATGAGAACTTGTTTTCTGATCTCTCTTTTGTTAAAAATGAAAGCAGTATTTAATATTTCATCAAGGTTTTTCCATTTTCTAAATGACTTTTTCCTTTTGTTCCTGATAGGTAGAATAAGGGTGCACATATCATACCAAACTCTTTATTGTTTTCTCCTCTTCCCTATTCACAATCAAATATAATTCCATCTTTATGACATAACTTTGTCCAAATGCAGCCTAAGAAAGACATTTTTACAATAAAGGACAACATCATTAAGTTGAGAAAGCAACCATACAACATCAAAAGGGAGGGCAATGCTACCTAACATTAGATGCCAATTTAGCAGTCCAACAGTAACTTGTACAAAATAAAGATTCCAACTTCTCATTTAAAAAATGCATGTATTGGTGTTCAATCAACATCCTAACACTGGAAAGAAGATCAAAATAGCCCAAGAAAAATGTAAGGCCAAACCCTAATTTCTTTTCAGTAAAGACAGTTCAGAAATCAGAATCATAAAGACATAAACCCTAATGAGCTTACATAAGTTAACCAAGCCCACAAGCAAGTTCAGGTTAAGCTCATTCAAACACCCCCACCCCCACCCGGGGAATTTTAGGCTACCTTTTCAATGAATTTGTAAGGATTTCTAACCAAATGTAAATTCAAAATCCAAGTCCAACACAAACATAACAGAACTTAATTCTAATTAGTGAATATTTTCACAAGAAAAACAGATTGCATAGACCTTAAAGATTTTGATATAAGATAAATAATACTTACGGGTTTCTTGTTTAATCTGTGAAGATGAACTTTTTTGCAATCTTCATCAATGGTTTCAAACAATCGGAAGAAAATTTCCTTGCGAACATATACGAATAAGTAGAATTAGACAACCGGAGTTCCTGAATCAACTCAGGGGACACTTCAGTGGGTTGATAAGTGTGCGGATGCCCACCCGTACTCCCCGTCCAGTTAACCCGAGTAAGAGTATAATGTGTGCATCCGTCTGGATCTTCCATTGACAAAAGGGTTGGAAAATAGTGCTCCTCCGGGTAACAGGAATCCATATTCAAACAGGGCAGTCTGAACTTCCTCCATAGCTTTCTATCCTTTATAACTAGCAACGAGTGTTCCCGGTTCAACACAAAGAACTGTGACCCAACTCTGAACCGATCAAAGGGGACTTCCGGCAGCATCACCTCATTCCCTCTGGCAATGTACCTATCCCATAACTGTGGCTCGCCGTCAAGTATTTCGATGTAGCTACGAAACATAGGCGAGATAGGATTGATTGCATCGGTGAGTGGGAAGGAAAAAAGGGAGTTATAAACGAATTGGAAAGAGTGGAGAGGGATACAATGCTGAGAGACAAGCGCAAAGTACGAATTCAAAGGATCATCCAACAGAGCAGTAGCGAGGAGACGACGGGCGGCGGAGATAAGAGTCGGAGTCCCTCGTTCTGTTTTCTTTGCCGGAATAAATCGGCCTTCAAAAACACCACCCGGAGGAGATATTTCGACAGAAGGGTCGGCGTGAATATAGATATTGTACAAATTAGTGTGATTAGCGAAGAAAAGCTCCCAAAGAGGGGCAAATATTAGGTCGGAATTTGTAAGAAAAAGGAAAGCGATTTTGGGTTTTGAAGATGACGGATTAGTTGTTCCAAGACGGATGTGATGGTGATGATTGGTATGAAGATTGTTGTTCTTGATGTTCAAGGACGCAAGCGTAGCGCGACGGAACAGAGCGAGGTCATCGAGCTCGTCCGGCAGGGATATATGGACGTGTTTAGGAGGAAGAATTCGAGGAGCAAACAGAAAAAGAAGGGGAAAAGAAAGCAGAAGAGCAAAGGAAAGAACAAATGGTGTATTGAACATATCCTCTTCCTGTTTTTCCTCCTCACTCTCTCTCTCTCTCTACCTGTACACAGAAACAAGATCAACGGAGACAAACCCAGAAATCAAGAAATCAAAAATCAAAAATCAAAAACTAAAACCGGATTCTTCGTACAGGGACATCTGGAATTATTTCTTGAGAAATCTCCCTCAAAATTTTTCCTTTTCTCACAAACGGGATGATTGAATCATGAATTACGTACAGAAAAAGGGATAAATTAAAGAAAGAAAAGGCAAGAAGAACAATGGAGAACCCGGAAATACGAAGAAGAAGAAAGCAATACTATAATTTTGTTTTTATTTATTGGAGGAAGGGTTACTGAAGTAAAAAAAAAAAATCAACGAACAGGAAAAAGAAAATGACAGAAAGGGTAGCCGAGGGCCGTGGAAGTCTTATCTCATGGTGATGGCGGCGGTGGTGGCGGCGGTGGTGGTGGTCACGGGCTACGGGGAATTTTTGCGTTTATTTATTTAGTATTATTATAATGAGGAGGATGGTGGCGGAAGACGACAAGAAGTGGAGGAGGAGGGAAGTGGAAAGGAAGGGTAGTATGGTCTTTTCACTTTTCTGAGACTTTCCGGTTCGGTATCGATGTGCCTGCAATTTATGGGGTTAGTTACCTTTTTCTCATCCTGTGTGATCTGTCCCGCATGGTTTTGAAGATTTGACCAAAGGACTTTCAACTTTTAGGAAATATATATATATATTTACTTTTACAAAGTATTATTTTTAAAAATAAAATAAAATATTTTATCTTGTCTCAATTTTTTTTTTTTTTAACATTATAAATAAAATAGTTGTGACTGGAAGTTGTATATCGTTTGTCTAAAATATCAATGAGCGGTTATTAATGAGAGATTAAAGTCGTTTACTCAATTATAAGTTTAAAACACTTGAGATCAATCTGAAGTGGTACTATATTCAATGAAGCATGTTAAACACGTGCGCGTGAGGTCAATCTGAAGTGATATCAATGACGACTTTTAAACGCGTAAGATAAATCTGAATTGGATCAAAGCATACAATATTATTATGAGGAGTTCTCATATCTTAAGTGTGGTTGGAATTCAAATCTCACTCATGTATACAACTGTTTAAAATTTATCTCTCGCGCAAGGGACGAACCCGGCTTGACGGGAATTAGAATCAGATATATAATTTTTTATAAAAAATGATGGATTAATATATATATATATATTTATATATATATTTTGGACACATTGTGAAAAACTAGTACTGGAAAAAATAATAAAGTACCAAGTTTGACCAACCAAAATCTAACATATATGTTAAGGAAAGAAGCGACAAACGGAAAATTTAAAAATTGAAATCAGATCAAATCTTGAACTTTCGTTTGCTTTGCTTTAAGACAAATCCCACTAAAACACGATTCATTTTTATAGTAATATTATTAGTCTCGTGCTACCGCTACTTGGCATTTTTCATTTGATTAAAATAAAGGCCCCCATAAAATTAAAAACAGAAAATACTAATTAATTTTTTTTTAAAACAATCTCTATACTAATTAATTAACTTGTAACACTAACCCCCCCCAACCTCCAAAAATATAATGACAATCCAAATCTTAGAACCTTATTTTTATAAAATAGTTTATAATTAAGATCTGTCTTAGAAGATATTTTTAATTCGGTAGTTTGGAGGAGTTAGTAAACGGACTCATAATACTTCATCCAGGGCGGATGCGGATTTCGAATCATCTCGGGTGGTTAGCGTCGTATTAAAAGCTTTGGACCAAACATTAACCTCGAAAAAAAGTCGCATGGGGGGGGGCGCGCGGGGGGGGGAGCGTTGGTCTCAAAAAAAAAGTAGGGCGCCCCAAGTGGGTTTAAAAAAAAAAAAAAAGTCTTAGAATATTTTTTTATATATATATATATATATAAATATTAAATAAAAGAAGAAGAAAAAGTAGGAAATGTTGAGGGTATTTTATTTATTTATTTTTCTCGTACGAGCATTTGCGTACATAAGACATAGGAATTAGGAAACCTCGTCACCGACACCTTCCTTCCCTCCTCCTTTGCTTTGGGTTATAAAAAATGTAGTAATTTTTATTATCCTAAAATATGGCCTTTCTTCCTTCCAATCTTTGTAAATCTACTTTACCAAATTAGACTCTCAATTTTTTAAAATAAAATATTTAAATTCTACTTTTTTTTTTCTTTTTTTTCTTTTTTGACTTGTGTTTATATATTCAAGTAATTTTAATTTAAGATTTATTTTTATATTCTTGAATTAAGTAATTTAATAAATTTATATTATATATTGACATAAAAAATATTTTATTCAAATAAAAATTTTATATATTGACATAAAAAATAATTAATCATAGTTATATAAATACTTTTATAACGCGTTCTTGATTTTTTTTTTCTTTCTTCCCCTATATTGCTTAAGTTTTCCAATGCTGCAGAGCAAACCCTAGCTTGCCCAAATACACCAAATTGTGTTGATGGTGTGACCAATGAAAATTGCGTTGTACTAGACACAAGATGCTCATCCAATATATTAAAAAAAATTAAAATTAAAATTACTTGAATATATAAACAAAAAATGATAGTCTACTTTGTCAAAGTAGACTTACTATATTTTGGGAAGGAGGTGAAAAAGCAACCATATTTTGGAAAGAATTTCAAAATTTGCTATATTCCGGGAATAAACCCCCTTTGTTTCCGCATCCGTACCTTAATCCGCAACTACTTATTTTTTTATAGGCAAATTGGTATAAATAGTCCCCAAACTATAAAAAAATTGAGACCTTCGTAAAAATCCGTTAAATCACAGTTAAGTTTAAAAAAAAAAAAACTTCATGGGCATTTATGTCATTACACTATTTAAATATAAGACAAATTGGTATAAATAGTCCCTAAACTATAGACTTTTGGTGACATTGGTCCCCAAATTAATTTTTTGGTAAGATTAGTCCCCAAACTATGAAAAAATTGTGATATTGATCATTACGCATACCAACTCCCCCAATCTACCGGGTTAAGAACTTTTTTTACTTGCGCAGTTAGATTCAAATTCGCTAATACTTTAGTTTCTAAAGAACTTTTTAGGTCTTAAAAATGTTATTACTCCTTTTTTTAAAAATAAATAAATCAAATATATTATTTAAAAATATAAAAATTGATGTTTTTTTTTAAAAAAAAATTAAATATATTTTAATTTTATTTTATAAAAATAATTAATACATAAAAGATAATTCTCAAAAAAAATTGGGTTTTAACCTCCAGGTGTCCATCTCAAAATATTACCCTTGAGTTGGCCCACTCCATTCCTAAATCGCAATTTCATCATAAAGAATTTGGAGAACTGGGTCACAAATGTAAAACAGAGCGGCGGAACCCAGAAGTACCAAATTGATTGTTGTTTTTTTTTTTTTTTTGCCCTTTCTCGGGGTTTAAATAGCTCTGTTTCAAGAGCCCTAAGCCAAGATCATAAATGCAAAGACCACGTAAATGAACAAACCCACTAAAACTCTCGAAACAATGTTTTTCAAAAATCCAGTACCGACCCACACTTCGAAACAGTTCAAAAAAAGTGGCCCACCATTTCGCAAATTTCACACTACTATTTCGTCATCAAGTACGCATTATTATCAGTAATATCAGCAAATTCAAACGAATACACTGAAAAATCAGAAAAAGATTTTCTCCACCAAGTAAAGGTGTCTGAGATTGATTCAATCCTCTCTGATTTTTAGCTTCCATCATAATAGTGTCTTGCTTTTTGGAAGCTTTTGAGGAGTTCTTAATGGTATCATACCTTACTTGTTTGAGCATAGCTTGCAAGAAGAGCATGGGTTGCAGCATTCCCATCTGCTAGCTCTTCACTCCCAATAACATCACTAGCTATACCAATTTTCGCAATTGCCTCCAATTCATTATCTGGAATTTGCGGAGCTGGTAGTTTCAGTTTTGACCTCCTCCTCACTGTTTCCGGATCATTAAGTTTGCATGCCTGCATTATCTCTGATGGATCTTCCCTCTGAGCTATTTTATTCCGTGCAATATCTTGCTTTCTCAGACGAGCTTCCTTGTCAAGCCTTCTTTCACCTTCAAGCTCTTCAATGGTGGTGGGGAACTTAGGTTGCTCCACTGGTCGATCTTCATCTATAACATCATAAAAACCTGGTGGGGGCCTCTTCTCGAAAGGGATTTCTGCATTATAATCAATTCCCTTCATCTTTCTCTCCCTGTACTGAACATCCATTCCTGCAGCCTTTAGCTCTCTCCTTTTCTGCAGAGAAGCAAGCCTTCGAGCCTCTTCAAGCTGCTTTTCCCTTGCTTTTCTTTTTGCCTTTTTACCTCTGGTGTTAGCTAACCGGGCTTGTGCTTCTGAAAGCAAATTTTTCTCATCAGCATCCATGTCAACAGGGTCAGGACGAGCAGGTTTTGATTCTGGATTTGGATCAATTTCTCCTGGACGCAATTTACGAGGATCATCTCCAGGCTCATAGTTTTCATCCTTAGCACACGCAGCATCAAGGAGCTTCTCATACCGTTCAAGGCACTGAGATGCTGTGCGACCCACAATTGGAGCAATTGTCCTCCACTGTGATGGCATGAGTTTTGCAAGATGCATAAGCTTTTCATCTTCTTCTCTTGTCCACTCAATCTGACATTGTACATTAAGATCAGCACAAATAAAAACTGACAAGGAAACCCAGAAAAATCATCATCACAAAAGGTGGAGTAAAAAGCACACAAGACTAAATTCTTTTGCAAAAAATAACAAACGAAAAGCAATACAAACTGATAAGGGGAAGTACTGTTTCCTAGTACATACTAAGAAAAGGTAAATACTAAAAACTAAAGGCTTGAGCTGACATGTGTTAAAAGTAAAAACTCAGGAAACTAGAACACATAATTTACTAGTATCAAAAGCAATGCATATAATGCCCTCAAACTTAAAATAGATACCACAGGATGCATAAAATAAAAACACAATCTACAGAATTACCTATTTCATCATAATTTTTTCAATGCAAAAAAAGCCAGGGGAAAAAGAAAATTCTGTTTCCTAGCACACTGAAAAACCACAGGTTTGAACTGATACTGGTTGACTAATTTATAGCAAACAAAGGACTACTTTCTAGCATCAAATGCAAAGGAAAAAATTTGATATAAATATATATAACAAATACAAATAAACAAGCAGAATGAAAAAAAGAAAAAGATTTAACTAATGAGGTGAGAAACAAACAAGGAGGCAAGAGATTTCTTTAAAGCAACAAACTTGCCTTCTTGATGGAAGGGTCGAGCCACTCGTACCAGCGAGCTTTACATTGCGTAGCAGATTTGCGAACAAGTAGAGAAGAAATACGGGCCCATTGATTTTTTCCATATTTCATCACCCCAGCCTTCAAGATCTCGTCCTCCGTGTTCTTCCATAGGCCTCCCTTTATCATAATCCTCATCTTTGCTGATTTTTTAAATTACAATTTCCTACTTACTCTTCTAGGGTTTCCGTTAGTAATTCGCAAAATAAAAAGGAATTTTAAAAAAAACCTCAAGAGTAGCCACCCACGGGGGTGTACAGTGTGTTCAGATTTTCTGCGCCTATTTTTGTTGATTTTGCTCTCCCCAACCGTTCCAGCCGCGTCGGCGTCTGTTCCTTTTCCAGTCCGCTGATATTATTAATTCCCGCCGGGTAGATAAACTCCCGTCTATAGTTGAAAACACCAAAAATATATAATAATAATTGGAAAATATAAATCGAGAGTAATTTTATTCTTTGTATAAAATTTGTGTATAATCTATAAAAATGTTCTATTTATAGGATATAATTCTAACAATCCTAGAAAGACTAGGAGATTAGATAACAAAAAATGATACAATTCTAGAAAGACTAGGAATCTTGAAAGTCGAAATTATAGGATTTAAAAACTATAGACATCTATATATTTTTGGTTAAATTATTTGGTATTCGGAGATATCATGACTTTGACTAATTCGGATTCGGATTCTGTTCGGGTTGCGTCCGCAAAGTCTAATTCTTAATCCATAAAACTTTTAAATGAAAGTGTCGAACTATTGACGTGTTGTAAATATATTTTAAAATTCAATGAAGAGTTCATATTTTTCTAATATCATTGTTGTAATTATGCTTGACAGTACCTAAATCTGCTACTACTTTTTTTTATATATTTACTAATAAAAAAAATGTTATAAATAGATCTTAAATTATAGAACAATAATTTTAAATTAAATTTATATCTAAACTAATTTTCATTCGAGATGAGAGAAAACTTTTAATCCCAATTCAAAATTTCACTTAAATTAGAAGATTTTTTTTTTTTTTAAAAAAAATTAAATATATTATTTAAAAATATAAAAATTTATTTTTTTTTAAATAAAATATATTTTTATTTTATTTTATAAAAATAAGTAATAAGTAACGAGAGGCATGTGGTGGAGCTATATGGACTCGGTTGTCCCACCTTTGAAGGTGTCTGACGGGATCTAGGTTTCAAATGATCCAAGTTTCAAATCTTCGTTTAAGTATGAAAAAATGTTAATCCTTTAGTCAGCTGTTCCACCTTTGAAGGTGCGTGACGGGATCCACCCAGAATACCCGTGCGATAAGGAAAAAAACAAAAAAAAAAATAATAAGTATAAAAAATAATTCTGAAAAAAATTTTGGGTTTTAACCTCCAGGTGTCCATCTGCCAGTTTTGGGCTCTGACTCTCAAAATATTATTGGTGATTTTACCAAACCCAATAAAATATGGGCATTCCTTTATTAATTACGCTTGAGTTGGCCCACTCCATTCCTAAATCGCAATTTCATCATTTTCAGGTGCAGGGACTATTTAAAAAAAAAAAAGGTACAGGGACTAACCTGTAATTTTCTTAAAAACAGAAATATAAATGGAGAAAAAAATATATATAAAAGAAATAAAATTTATTATTTTAATATAAATAAACCAATAATACTATTAGTTCGAATTTAAAATATATTATTACATAAAAAAATTTATTTAATAAAATTTAGAAATTTTTTAAAGGGGCATAGAAATTAGTTGACGACATATTTTTTTATTATTCTCTCCTTTTTTTACTTTTAAAAAATTGATATATATTTTTTATTTGTTATATAAAATAAATATTGGTATATATATATTTTTTTACTTAATTTATTGAGTTCGAAGTTAAGATTTTTTTTTTAAAAAAATAATAATAATAATTTTTAAAGTTTTTATATAATAATAATTAAAGAGGTTTTAAGCCTATCAAAAAAAAAATAAAAGAGGTTTTAAGATGAAAATCCACAAGTAGGGTTTATGTATTGTGTGTAGAGTTTTGGAGTGATTATCATAGAAGAAACATTTGCCTGTTGTTCAAATCTTTTCTGTGAAAAATTGAGCTGTTAATATATCATACAAAGCTTTCATTTTTTCTTCTTTTCCAGTTCAGATGTATGTTGATTTCCATGTGGGTTTCTACAATCAGGTCAGTTCAAAGAAATCTTTTAAAGAACAAGCAATTTATACGCTTAAATTCTGTTTCTGCACTTGCACATTCGAGCTACCATTACTCGGACTCAAGTTCTGATGAAACAATTTCAAGCTCAGCGAATGATTGTACTAGCTCTACGCTTGTTGAATATAGTTTCAGGGACTTAAATTCAAGTAAGGTAGTTGAAATTCTTAACAATTTGAGAAGAGTCCCTGATTCTGCTTTGCAATTTTTCTGCCAACTGAAGCAAAACGGGTTTAAACATGATGTATGGACTTATGTGGCTATTATCAGGGTACTTTGTTATCATGATAGGGATTTTAATTTAGATTATTTGCTAACTGAGGTGATTAAGTCAAAAAGGGAGGATCTTGGGTTTGATATTTCAGACTTGCGTGAAGCTTTGGTGGAATCTCTTGAGTATGAGGGTTCAAAATCATTGGCTCCGGCTCTTGATGTCTTGGTTAAATCTTTTGCTACTGTTGGGGAGTTTGATGAGGCGATTTCTACTTTATTTCAGACCAAAAGATGTGGTTTTGGGCTCTCTGTGTTCTCCTGTAATTATTTGCTAAATAAGTTGGTTGAACGTGGGAAAGTAGAAATGTCACTTGCTGTTTATGGGCAGTTATGTAGGCATGGTTTGAAGTCAAATGCTTATACCTATGACATTCTCATTAAGGCATACTGTAGGGATGGTAGTTTGGAAAAAGCCTGTCTTGTTTTTGAGGACATGGTTAAAGCCGGTGTGACTGCAGATGCTCATGTCTATATAACTCTTCTTGAAGGGGTTTGTGACAATGGGAAGTCAGATTTTGCTTATGAAATGTTGAAAAATCTTAGAGCAGCTAATGCACCTGTTTTTGCTGATGCCTATACTGCTGTGATTCGTGGGTTTGCTAGCCAGAGGAAACTGGAAACAGCAGAAGTGGTGCTACGTGAAATGGAAAAGCAGGGACTAGTCCTCGATTGTTATTGTTATGGTGCCTTAATTCATGGGTTCTGTAAAGTTGGGAATATAATTAAAGCTCAGGCATTCTATGATGAAATGACTGCAAAAGGAATCAAACCTGACTGTCGGATTGTCACCTTCGTCCTTGATTGCTTGTGTAGAATTGGCAAGGCTGATGAAGCAATACACCAATTCAATGGCTATAAAGAATCAGGAATCAACCTGGACAAAGTTGCATACAATGTTGCAATGGGTGCTTTATGTAAACTGAAACGAGTGGAAGAGGCTGAGATGTTGCTAGATGAGATGAAAGGTGAGATGATTGATCCAGATGTCATAAACTATACCACTCTCATTGATGGTTATTTGTCCATTGGAAATGTTGTTGAAGCATGGGACTTATTTGAGGATATGAAGAGAGTTGGTTTAAAACCTGATATTGTTACCTATAATGTTCTTGCTGGTGGATTTTCTAGAAATGGTCTTGTTAATCAGGCAAATAGCATCCTAAATTTCATGAAAGGACAAGGTGTGCACCCAGACAAAGTGACACATAACATGATAATTGAAGGGTTATGTGTAGCAGGAAAGGTGAAGGAAGCAGAAAACTTTTTACTTGATCATAAATGTGCAGATTATGCTTCTTTAATTATTGGGTATTGTGAATCAGATAATGTCAACAAAGCTTATGACCTTTTCAATCGTCTTTCAGAAAAAGGCAAGTCCGTCGAAAGAAATTCATGTTTAAAACTTCTCTCATGTCTTTGTGCCAAAGGCAAGTATGTCAAAGCTTTGAAAATCTTTCAGATAGTACTGTCTTCAAATGATGGCCCTTGCAAGAAAATGTTCAATCAAATGATTGCTGCTCTTTGTCGCACAGGAGATATGAAGAAGGCAAGGTGGGTTTTTGACAACATGATTTGTAAGGGATTAATTCCTGATGTTGTTACATATACAATGATGATACATGGTTATTGTCAGAATAATAGCTTGCATGAAGCTTTTAGTCTTTTTGATGATATGAATCAAAGGGGTGTAGACCCTGATATCATCAGTTTCACTGTTATGCTAGATGGATACTCAAAAATCAACATTGAAAATGGACATACTGGAGGAAACAATAGAGAAGAAAAAAACATTTCACCTTTCTTGACTAAGATGAAAGACATGAACTTAAAGGCTGATAGCATTTGCTACACCGTATTGATTGATAGTCACTGTAAATCAGACAATCTTCAAGATGCTGTTAACCTTTTTAACGAGATGATTGATATTGGTCTACAACCTGATATTGTAACATATACTGCCTTGTTATGTGGCTATTGTAGACGAGGATCTGTGGATAGGGCTGAAAACCTTATCAATGAAATGGTATCGAAGGGAATAAAATTGGATAAACGCACTTGGGGTATTTTGAAGGCCAGGAAAGTAACGTTCCGGCAACATTCATAGGTACAGTGAAAAATTTTTGTTGGTCTTATTCACATGCTTGTCAGCACTTTTATTTGGTATTCCTATGGCCTACTATATTTATTGTTAATACTTGCTTGGTGCTGATGTTGCTATAGACCTGAGTTTTAAAGCTTTATTCCTTTTCTATAGGTTGTGGTGTTATCATTCAATATCTGAATTCCATTTTTTAGTATTTGATGAAGGATTTTTATTTATCACCTCTTTCAACCGTTCATCATCCCTCTATTTTTTCCCCCTTATATTATTTTCAGAATTTGTTTTTATTATCTGATCTTCACATTAGAAAATGAAAAATGTTTCATAACCTACTGTAGGCATTTCTTTTAATTTTCTGGACTCCAAATACTATAAAGTATTCTAGAGACTATCTTGCATTTCTTTTGTATTTGATATCCTGAAAGCCTTACATGATATGGAATATGGATTCTATTTGCAGATTGAAAGAGTTTTGTCTATGGTGTGCCTCAGAACTGCAGTGTTGGGACCAGATGGTTCTTGTGTTTATTCAAGAATGTTTCGTGTACTTCGCATGGTATGGAACTTGAACAACCATAGACAAATGATGTTTTAAGTTTCTCCTTTTAAAAATCGCAGTTGTTATGTTCTGTTTTCTTTTTCCGGTGATCTCTCTTCTTTGATTTAACTAATGGTGGGACCTTGAGAAAGTTATGAATCCCTGGTTCCATTCTAGCTTATCATTCATTCTGCATACAAATGTATGATAAGCTAATGCATACTTACATATTTTTTTGTGTTTTGTTCCTCTTAAAACGTAGATGGTAGACAAACATTGCTTTATTTAATGCAATGTATCTAAAATGTTGAGGTCCTTTAGCACAGAATTTTCACCATTTCTTCCAAAATTTCATTGGCATGACTTGCTTGATGCTTTTATAATAACTAAATCCAACAGTTTGCTTGATTTGCTTCCATACAATTCCTATTTTCCTTGGCAGTTCAGTTTGAACTGATGCATTCCAATTTTAAGCCAATTCTTCTTTCTTTTTTTTTTTTTCTTTTTTTTTTCTATTTCAGGGTTTCCCTGGATTTCATGATGGACGTAATATTTCCAAATGGCGTCCTCTGAAGAGGAGCGAGAATGTGATGACCTATTTTCCTATTAGGAATTTACAGGGCATTTGAAGATGTGATCCTCCACGCTTGGGCTTCCGTTTTTGCTGCAAAGTAGCTGTACTTTGCATATTCTTTATCAAATGGTGAACTATTGGATCAAATGTATAATTTAACTTCTGATTCTTCAGTTTAGGATTACCTAATCTCACTTTCATTTTGTTCACTTTTATCAGAAGCTGTCTTATTGGGAACAAGAAGAGCAGAGCTTGCGCTGTTACAGATAAAATTAAGTCACAAAATCCTATGACCAGTAAGTTCACCTACTTGTTTTCATCGCATTCAAAAAAGGTTTCATAATGTCTTGAGCCCTGATAAATCGAAGTCTCTAAATCAATGCTTTTAATAATATGGGACTGTTCCCGCCCCAAGCTTATTTGGAAGCTGCTGTTGCCAAATGTTGATGACCAGCATGTTTTTTGGAAGTACTCATCAATTGAGGAGTGGATTTCTGTTAATATTGTACATCCTTGTAGCAGATTTACTGGCTTCTATGGATGACCTTATATTTTTAGAGAAACCATCCTTTGTATTTGGAGATATCGCAACTTAGAACTTTACTAGAGGGAGGATAACAAGCCGTCCATAGCTTGTATCACTAGGATTATCTTAGACAATGTTTTTAAGTTGCTGTCTGTTTGGAATTCTGATGCCTGTTCCTAACAGTCATTTTGTTTAAGGCTCTGTTGTACAGGTGCTACACCTGATTGTTTTCTTTCTCTTATGAATATATGATCCCGGTTTTTAAACCTAAAATAATATGCTTGTTTTGGTGTAAAAAGAAAGATAGTACATTCGAGATTTTTGCAAGCTCCTAAAACTGGTCTGCTCTTCATGCTAGATAAACTGGATCATGTTGGATTTACTGATACGGGAATATATTTTGCTTGGTTCTTGTTTCTGCTTAATATATACAAAGTGATCTCTTTGGTTCATTTAAGTTGTTCATGCATGCAGTAGTTACAAATCTATAAGAGTATTCCCCTTATCTACCTCTCATTTATGCTGCAAAACCTGTCCAGTTACTGTCATTCGAATAATGATTGATGATGAAGTGTATGGTTGTATCAGATGGTCGGTCACAATGCACGCGAAGAGGTACATTGTGTTAATAATGTTCTTGTACCTTTGCACGTTCATTTGCTTAATTCTGAAAAATGCAATGATATTCACTTACGTTGTACTGAACTATTTTCATAGGATTCGGGATTACACTGTTATATATATATATATATCTTTTATGTTCCTGAAACTATTCTACTTTTCTTGCCTGTCAAGATCACAAACCTAACTAGTGCAAGTTAGAAGAAGAGCTTATATTGTCCACGGGGATGATCGTGAATATGCTCCTGGGAAACTGCCCTGATACCCTTTCTTGCAGGTTGATAATCACTGGTCTTGCCATTCAATAATAGTTGTTACAGATGCTTGGAGTTTTTACTGCATTGGTGGATTCTTCTTGCCACCATAAATGGATGGTGCTCAATTGGCACCTCAAGCCCCAACAACAGCTATTAATGAAGAAATTCTGGTTTACTGTGCTTCTTTCTATGCTCAATAGATTTAATAAGGAATCAATTCTAAAATTTTCTGTAATGTGGAATTGACATGTAGTTGCTTCTCTTCAAAAACCTGTCATTTTTTTCTGGTTTTCAAAGCCATCAATGATTCTCACTAATTTAGATTTGACATGCGCCTGCAGAGTGCAACTCTTACACCCTAACTCTTACGTCATGTTGAACCCTACCAAATGTAGAAACCTTCATTTTTGTATTGTAATATTGGTGAAGTTCTTATATATATTTGAAGATTCTAATTTTTTTTTTGTGTACTAATTGATTCTTTTATACATTTATATTATATTATATATAAAGAAAATAATATTTTTAAAAATGATTTTTTTTATTTTATAGAAAAGTAAAATTGAAAAAGTCTAATACTTTTAATTTTTTCCTATTTCATGTTTACAATTGCATTTGTTAACGGAAAATACAAAAGAAGGATTTTTTTTTTTAATAGTGATGGTGTCTTGATTTTTATCCGATTAATTTAATATCGAGATTTGACAAAGACTATAACTAGACCTGGGTGTCGAACCCCCAAAAAAGTGGTTGGAGAGTGGTCTCTTGCCATTTGGCCACACAACCTCGGACCAAAAGAAGGATTTTGTTGTTGCGGAAAATATGAAAGAAGGATTTTGTTGCGATAATAATATGAAATAATATTCTTATTTATATATGAATTTAATTTTTTAAAATCACAATTTCCAGTAATTAGTTACCTTCTAATATTATTTTAATTTTTTTCTCATATAAAACTTTTATTTATATAACATATATATATTAATAAATTACCAAAAAAAAAATAAAAAAATAAATATATATTAATAAAAATAAAAGCAATTTAATCAAATATAAATTATTTAAGTACATGATAGAGAAAGCATAAATAAATAAATATAATATGACGGAAAAAATTGTGAGCCAAAAGAAAATTCTAGAAGCTTTTTAATAGCCACCAAAACATCATCAACTCCGTCAGACTTAATCTCCACCGTTCATTCTCATGACTTCTAAATAAATACTCCTTCACCCCTCTACCGTTAACCCTCTCTTTAATTGTTCGCTCGCCTGCCCGCCCTCGTGCTCTCGGATTCCCGGTCAACATCTTACTTTTACATCCCTAGCTTTCGTTAGGGTTTTCGCAGGTATCTTTTAATCCATTCAAATCTGATGTATGCATATCACTGAATTTCTTGATTTTTCTATATATATATATATATATAAATTTTTTTTTTTTTTTTTTTTTTAACTACTTGTGGTGGATTTTGGCTTAAATTTGGTATCTTTCTTTCTTTAGAATTTGATTACAGTTGCGAAAGCAGTAGATCGAAGATGTTTGGGAGGCCACCAAAGAAGAGCGACAACACCAAGTACTATGAGGTTTTGGGGGTGTCAAAAGAATGCTTCGCAAGATGATCTGAAGAAGGCTTATCGTAAGGCGGCTATTAAAAATCATCCCGATAAGGGAGGTGATCCTGAAAAGGTAACATCTTTACCAATTTTTTGCCTAAATTAGTTTTCTGGGGCTTAAATTTAGGCGATTTTCTTCTAATTTATTTTAGTTCGGCGCAGTATATTGAATTATAGATCTTTAGTGCTGTGCTTTTTAATATGTGGCTTATTTGGTTTGGTTTGGTTTGCTTTGCTTTGCTTTGCTAGCTTACTGTTGTCCTTAATTGAAGTAAAATAAGTGCACCTTCCACCGTTAATTGTTCTCCTGTTGTGAAATTAGTGATATGTGATGCAGGGGGATCGTGCTCAATTGTAGCTGATTGTTTTTGCCGTGTACACAATTCACTCCACTTTTTGTTTGACACGATTTTCTTTTAATTAGTTATCTCATGCAATCTTATATTGTATTCCTTTCAGTTTAAAGAACTTGCTCAGGCTTATGAGGTACTAAGTGACCCTGAGAAGCGTGAGATTTATGATCAGTATGGTGAGGATGCACTTAAGGAAGGAATGGGTGGTGGCGGCGGTGGTGTCCATGATCCCTTTGACATCTTTCAGTCTTTCTTTGGTGGTAGTCCGTTTGGAGGTATGCTTGGATTATTATAATTAAAAGTAATTGTTGCCAATCTGTTATCTGTTGGGGCTCTTTGTGAATGTTCAAATTTCTTGTTCCAGGAGGTGGAAGCAGTAGAGGCAGGAGGCAAAGAAGGGGGGAAGATGTCATTCATCCACTCAAGGTTTCTCTTGAGGATCTCTACAACGGGACCTCTAAGAAGCTGTCCCTCTCTCGCAATGTGTTATGCCAAAAGTGCAAGGGGTGAGTGTTGTGGTACATTTCTCTTGATGGATAATGTTTTGTATGGTACACTTGTTTCCTAATGATGTTGTAATGTATTGGTTTTCAGCAAAGGGTCAAAATCTGGTGCATCCATGAAATGTTCTGGATGTCAAGGGTCTGGTATGAAAGTTTCTATTAGACATCTGGGTCCTTCTATGATTCAGCAGATGCAACATGCATGCAATGAGTGTAAGGGTACTGGCGAAACCATAAATGATAGGGATCGCTGCCCACAGTGCAAAGGTGAGAAGGTTGTGCAGGACAAGAAGGTTCTAGAAGTCATTGTGGAGAAGGGCATGCAGAATGGACAGAAGATTACATTCCCTGGCGAGGCTGATGAAGCAGTATGTTGAATTCCTTTTTACGCCTGCTTACTTGGTATTATATATGGTTAGGTAGTGAATGAGTACTGGTGCTGATATTGATTTCCTCTTTGCAGCCTGATACTGTTACTGGAGATGTTGTCTTTGTTCTACAACAGAAAGAGCATCCTAAATTCAAGCGCAAGGGTGATGACCTCTTCGTTGAGCACACATTGTCTTTGACAGAGGCTCTTTGTGGGTTCCAGTTTATCTTGACTCACCTCGATGGAAGGCAGCTTCTTATCAAATCCCAACCCGGAGAAGTGATCAAGCCTGGTAAGTCTAATTATAAATGGTCATTAGTTTAGTCTCAAATTTCTTGTTTGTTAGGGATGGTTTTGTCATGTGTCTAGTAATGTATGTGATGTGTGAAGTCTATACAAACACTTAATGAAGGGGAAAGATTATTATAGTAATAAGGCCTTGTGTGTTAAGATTATGTCTTAAAGTCATCTAATATACACTGACGTTACTGGCTTATCTTGATATCTTCTTTCTGCACATGGTGAATTTATGCTCTATTATTGTCATAATAGAGGTGTCTGATGTAACATTGTTTATGCAGATCAATTCAAGGCAATAAATGATGAAGGAATGGTGATATATCAAAGGCCATTCATGAAAGGCAAATTGTACATTCATTTCCATGTGGAATTCCCAGAATCCTTGAACCCATCTCAATGCAAGTCGCTTGAAGCTGTGTTACCTCAAAGAACCCCAAGGCAAATATCTGAGATGGAGTTGGATGACTGTGAGGAGACTACACTTCATGATGTCAATATCGAGGAGGAAATGCGAAGGAAGAATCAGCAGGCTCAGGAAGCTTATGATGAGGATGAAGATATGCATGGTGGTGGGCAGAGAGTGCAGTGTGCTCAACAATAAATTAATGGTGTCTTATGGGAAATAGGAGCCTACATCTTGAAGGTGAGGACTCATAATTTTAAGTTTGTTAGGTTTATTGGAAGAAGAATGCTTTCAACAAGGTTGACCCCTTGTTCTATTAGGATATATAGGTGGGTAATTGAATTATTTTGCAATATTTTCTTTTTTTTTCCCCTAAAAGCTGATGTGTATCCTAAGATTTAATAGTTTGACAATTTTTGAGTACACAAGTATAATATTATGCAATTTGCATGCTTAATTGTTCCTTCTTTTGAATAGTAGATAAACAAGATTGCTTCTTGCATTAGATATATATATATCAAGATTGGCAGATGTGTTTTATTCAATTCTCATTTGGCTGATTAGTTGCTGCTGGGGAAAGATATATATATACATATGAAAGATATGTATATACACACATATATACAAAAAGAGAAAAAAGAAAAATTGTTTGAAATACTACCTAAAAATCTATTACTAGTAATTTATGAACATTTATTTTTATGGTGATTTTTGTGTGTATTGACAAAATGTAAAAAAAGAAAAGCAAACGATATGTTTGAGCTTTACACGTAAGGTTTAATCAGTCTGCAGTTGCTTCCTTCCTAAGGTTGAACCGAACATTTCTCAAAAGGCAGGCAATATATATATATATATATATATTCTGCACGTAACGAACACATACATAACAGAGTAATTTCCAACTTCAGTTAAGTCAAGTTTCAAAAAACTATGGAGTCTTTATCTGAAATCAGGGCATCAGTAGTGTCAGAAACATCTGTGAACTTTCCAGTTTCTTTGACCTCGTAACAAAAGTAGAGTATTTTTTTCTTTCTTCGGTAAACACAAAAGTAGAGTATTCTCTCTACGTGCAAACAATTCTTTTTGTCTGTAGAAGTATTGTACATCTGAAAATGTCTGATTGGAATGTATTTGTTAGTCTTTTTGGTCCGGAATATATATATATATATATAAGAAGCTTCTTGTGGAAGGCAAATACATAATAAACTAAACCACCCCACCCCACCCCACCCCATTGACAGCAACTACTGCAGTTGACTCTTCTCTCAGGCATTAGCTTAATGTAACAGTTTAACAACACAGATGTATCCACCAAACATATATAAGTACTATATAACCAGCACAACCACCACCAGTACACACAAATATATATATATATATATATATATATATATATATATATATATATATATATGTATGTATATATGTATATACACAATTAATTTGACCAAAGGAAAAATGATCAAATTAATACTAATAAAACATATGATCAAGCTTCTTAGTTGGGAGGAGTACCATTTTAACAAGTCAATGCAGATGCAAACTGTCCTAGAATTAATACATATATATATATATATATATATATATTATAAAAACACTAAAATCCTCTTAAAGCAACATATTCTTTTCATCTTCCTCAAGCCTTCATTTCATACTAATCTCTGATTCTTGATTCTCTACACAACCCTTTTCTCCAAGAACAGAGAATGAATAACAGCAACAGCAGCAGTTATGGAGAAAGCGACATGAATCAAGAAACCATTGCTGATGTTAGTTACAGCATAGGATTTTCTCTAGCAATCTTATTCCTACTGATTATCATTTCTTACATCTCATACAAATGCAACAGATCATCATCATCTTCTTCTACCAATTCTTTTAGAAACTTCTCTTTCTCTAATGGAAGAAGTAGTCTTACATATACCATCACCACCATTAATGGTGGTGGTGGTGGTGATCATGATGGTGATGGTGGTGTTCCTAAAGGGCTTGATGAATCTACTTTAGTCAATTATCCAAAGTTTATGTATTCACAAGTGAAGAAGCCTTGTTTATCTAGTAGTAGTAGTGTTTCTGGTTGTTCTATTTGTTTAACAGATTACGGAGATGATCATATGTTGAGACTTTTACCTGATTGTGGTCATCTTTTTCATCTAAGATGTATTGATATTTGGTTAAAGCTTCATCCTTCTTGTCCGATTTGTCGAACCACGCCATTGCCAACTCCTTCAGCAACTCCTCTTGCACAGATGGTTCCATTGGCTGATCGTAGCTAGCTAGTAAGGCAACAGAATTTTATGTATATTGTACAGAAATGTGTGATTTGTTTTGACTCTTTTTTTCCCTTCTACTCTTCCTGTATATGAAACAGAATTGTGCATAGTTTTTTATTCTTTCTTCTTTTTCTCCTACAATTTATGCAGTTTTGTCTATGATTTTCCATTATGCTCTCTGAAACTAGTATCCAATCTACAGTTTGTTTCAAAAATTTGCCATTTCCCTTGCATCTTGTGACCAGTGGAAGTCTTTTTTTTTTTTAATTGAATTCAACAATTTTCTTTTTAGTGTATTCAACTTTCAAGTATTCCTCTTCATTCTTTACTTCATCTTTGAAAAAGTTAAAAGGGCATCTTTAACTAGTTCAAAAAAATAGCTAAAAATCATAATATTTTTCTATTCTTTTCATGCCATAAATACAAAAATATACATTTTTTTTTTATAAAAAAGTAGGGGGTAATATGTTTGTTTTCTTAGGGCATCCAAACTAATCCTTGCGAGCCGAGTTGGTCCATTTTTATAGAAAGTTTTATATATATCAGTCAAGATTCAAATCTTTAATCTCATTTAAGTCAGAAAATTTCATTACCAACTTACGTGCCCCTTGAAAAACCCTTAAATAGGTTTCAATTGTATTCTTCAATCATCCATTACACATATATATGTATATGTGTAAATCTTATGCATTAATGTGTATATATATATAGTGTATAAAGTCTGCATTTTCTGAGAAAAAATAGACAGCAAAAAAGAAAGTAACTTTTGGAGACACATTTTCATTATAATCACTTACGCATTACGAAAATGCGTTCTCCTTAGGCGCGCTGGACAAACAAACTCCATTAATGAAGCTACTACCGCCGCCGCCATCTCCGTTGGCGGAGGCCTCGATGAAGCCACTCCGCTTAAAATTCCAAAACTTCTCTATTCTAAAAATTGATTTATTTATTTATTTATTTTTGCTGAATATCTAAAAATTAATTTATTTGAATATAAATATAACTTAAAATATTATTTATTTATTTATTTATTTTTGGTAAGCAACTTAAAATATTGTTAATAATTAAGATCGAAGCTTTTTAATTAGTGGATCCAAACAAAGTAGTACACTGTAAGTTCAAGTAGGACCCAGTGTAGAAAATCGCTACTCTCCTAGGTCCACATCAATTAGCAGCACCTTCTCCCACCAGATCATTTTCAAAATTTAAAAATATCCATAAAAATATGTTTTATAGCCGTTAAAGCCTTGTCCTGCAACTGTCCTCCACCTCATCTTTCTTTCTCTATCTGCAACGCCTGAAACAAAGCAACGCTTTGGACCCTCTAAATCTCTCTCTCCCAGGTTCCAATCAATTTTTTTCACCCTTTTTTTTCTTTCTCCATCTTCAACCTAATCTACTTTCTTGTATATATCTGTTGCAGATCCAGCTTTAGATTCTGTAAGCCAAAAAAAAAAAAAAAAAAAAAAAAAAAAAGAAATGAAGGCCATGAAAGGAAAGCTACTGAAGAAATTGAAGACTATTAAAACAATTGGGTATCTGAAACCAGATAGAATTCTTCAGGTGAATGCTTCAGATGGGTTTGTTCCCAATTCACCGCCTGAAAAATCAAATGTTGTTCTTGACAACATTGACTTGCAGATGGATCCCTCCTCTGTTCTCGAAGAGCCCAAGAAAATTCCTCTTTTAATAAGCCCTGTTTCTGTGAAGAAGAATTATTCCCAAGAAGAGCCCGAGGTTATTGATGTTGAAGAGCTGATGAAGGACCTCGAAGATGAAGAAATGGAGGAGTTAGACAACGACGAAAACGATGACCGAAGCGAGGATAAGGAGAATTCCAGGCCCCCCTGTTCAGTTTTAGCTCCAAATGTGAAAGGTTCAGTTTTTTTGAAAGAAAAACAGGGGATTTTGTGTCACAAGAAGGTAAAGAATGATTGTTTGGAGGTGAAAGAATCGAAATCTCCATTAGGAGAGATTAATGTGTTGAATTTCAGACGGCCGGATTTGGATTCAGATTCCGGTACCCTTTTTGATCCTAACCTTCTTGCAGCCTTCGAACAAGCAGTTTCAGAAGTTAAAGCTCAAGAAGCAGATAGAAGTTCAAGAATCGAGATAATAAAAGATTGCAAAATCATCGAAGAACAAGAAGATGAACCCCCCATTAAAGCTCGAAAAATCGATGAAAAAATCATCACCACTACAGATCCTCTGTTAGAATTCGAAGAAAAATGCCCACCAGGAGGAAACGATTCAGTAATTCTTTACACCACAGGACTAAGAGGGATTCGAAAAACATTCGAAGACTGTAAAAACATTCGTTCTCTGCTAGATCAATTCAGGATATTGTACTTCGAAAGGGATATTTCTATGCATTCAGAGTACAGAGATGAACTGTGGGAGATTTTGGGTGGGAAAATAGTTCCTCCGAGGCTATTTATCAAGGGAAGACACATCGGAGGAGCTGAACAAGTACAGGGATTGCTTGAACAAGGTAAGTTTAAGGCATTATTGGAAGGAATTCCAATTGATTATTTACAAGTTCCTTGTGAAAGCTGTAATGGAGTTAGGTTTATTATGTGTTTTAACTGTAATGGAAGCAGGAAAATGCTTTGTGATGATGGTGATAATGGCGAAACGATTAACTGTCCTCATTGTAATGAGAATGGACTTCTCATTTGCCCTTTGTGTTGTTAAACTTGTATAGAAAATAATTGGGAAGTTCTTTTTATGATGTTTGCTTAGATTCTTTGATTGGTTTTGGAACAGAAGATTAAAGTGTTTCTTCTTGTTTTATTTTACCTTTTGTAATGGATGATGAATTAATAACATTTCTTTCTTTCTTTTTCCTTCTTTGCTTAATATATATTGCTTGCTAACATCAAATAGATAAATTTTAGGGTTTCTTTGAACTTGGTTTATATATATATATATATATATATATATATATATATATATATATATTATATATGTAATCTGATCCACTAATGTGTGAGCGATATTTATATAAGGAGATTTTCACTACACTCCAATACATAATAAAATGTAAAATAAAGTTATTTTTAATGTGAATCGAACTTAAAATCTTTTACACTAGTAAATAAAGTTTTCTTTTGAACTTGGTTATATATATATATATATATGATTTGTAAATTGATATTTTGATAGACTTATGTGTGAGGAAAATTCATGTGAGAAGATATCCAAGACTATAATATATGATAAGATATGACATGAACTGATTTCTAAAGTATTATTTTATGTTATGTGTATATATCACTTACCAAAAAAAAAAAAAAAAAAAATTAAAAAAATTTTATGTGTATATATGAGAAAGATTTTTTAACCGTTAGGAATCTATGCACAAAGCTCTAGCTAAAAAAAAAAAAAAAGTATTACTTGTAGTTGGTGAAAAGGGAACACAGTACCAAAATTGGCCAAAAGTAATAGATTTTTTTTTTTTTGGGGGGGTGGAAGAAGACTTTTTCTATGTTTGATCGTATTTTCTTCATGGGCCGAGAACTGTGGCCCAAAGTTGAATGAAAAACTTTTTTTACTTTTATTTTAGTAAAAAAATAATAATAATAAAAATCCCCCCCCCCCCCCACACCCCCATATATATATATATATATATATTTTTTTAAACAAAAATGTCCTAGCCCCCCAAATCCCAAGCTGCATTGCTTATTAGTATGGCAGGAGTTCGGTCCCATGGGTTTAGTCATACTTCCGACAACCTAGGTGGGAAGATCGACAGCCCCCCCCACAACCTCCGGGGGAACCCCATTAAAAAAACTTGGGTAAGTTCTTTATCTTTAAGTTGTTAGGTTTTTGGTAGGTTTCTGTAGAAGATAAAAATTATCTTTTAAATTTTAAATAATTAAATAATTATGAGTACGAATTTAAATTCATAATCTCACTTAAAGTGTCTTTTTTTTTTTTTTTTTTTAGGCATCGAGTGTCCTAAATGAGTCTCAAACTATGAGAGAACACATTTAAGCCAAATCCACATTTAAACTAATCCTCGTTCGAGTCGGGTTGGTCCTTTGCGGGAGGAAAGCTCTAGCCCCAAATTTTAAACAACTACATACATAAGTGAGAGTTTGAATCTCAACCTCACTTAAATTAGACAATATAATTTAGTCCCTTTTTTTTTTTTGCCTATTCTTTTTTCCCTCATAACAAAAGATGTAGACATTCGGTTTAAGTGAAATGTGAGTTTTATTTCTAGATTATAATTTACCTTTTGAAAAAGATTTACTTACCTCGAGATTAATTTGAATTTGAACATGACTTGCCATATTTGAGATATTTCTACTTACCAATTTTCTCTTATTCATATGAATAATGGCTATTTGATTCGTTTAAGATATTTTATGAGGAAAGATAATAAGTTGGAATTATAACACGAAAAATATTATTATCAATAGAAGTGTTATTATTAATAGTTGAAAATGAAAAAAATTTTGATTCTAAACTAAATATTGTTGTAACTATATACAAATATATATAATTTAATTAATACCAAAGTGATTATTATGAAAATATATATAACTAACGAGATAAAAGTAAAAGAGAAACAAAGAGAAAATATAGAAAATATTATTATATCACTTTTGATATGATTCTTAGTGTATCATTACAAAGAGGAGTATGCCCTCTATTTATAGCGGTGAGAAAAGGGAGAGGATAAACTTCAAGGGTGTCACTTGTCACCCGGAATTTAATGCACAGATGACATCTCACATATAAGATAAGCATGATGTAACATTTGTCACCTTAGAGATAAACATCATGTGACACTTGTCATATATAATTAATTACATAGTTATCTCGAGATTAAAGGATAAATACGATTATCCGATAAACATCCACTAATTCGATGAATCTTATGAATTATATCTAGATTTTTTTTTAAAAAAAGAAATTAAAATACTTAAAAAGATATTTTTAACTAAAAAAAATCAATATCATATCTATTGATGTCTCATGTGTGTATATATATATATATATATATGACAAGTTGAAGAAAAAATAAAAAACAAAAAATTGAAGGAGTAATAACTAGAGTGAAATTTGAAAAAAATAATTTTGTCTTGACAGAAATATCCTCCGTATAAAGATTATGACGTTGCAAAAAAGTATGCTGAAGAAGTTCACCTCTTTCATGGGTAGTGGTGGTTATAGAATCCACAACATACTCCAACTTTATCAAAGCATTTCGCAACCATCTCCTCCTCCGCTTCTTCCCCGTTTGATTCCAATCTCTTCCCTCTGCAATCACAGGTATGTAACTCGTCTTTTCTTCTGCATTAATTTTCAATGTCATATGTGAATTGTGAAATGCATCTCTCTGTGTATGTTTATGCGTGTGTGTGTGTGTGCGGGTGTAGGGTGTTCTGTAGTTTCGCCAGAACTGATTGCAGTCAAGTTGGTGGTATGGAGCACGTTTCCGTTGATGGCTCTCACGTGGTTGTGGCGCAACCTCTCTCTCTTCAAGACAAAATTTCCTCAATTCGCCGCGATGGACCTGCAAAGCTCCAGGTTTCTTATTTTGTTTTGATTTTACAGTGATTTTGTTGTACGGATTTTTAAATTAATCTTTCGTCATCATGAATTTAAGAATTCTATTGGTATGGACGGTATATTTTTATGTATAATCACGTGTTGATGTAGTTAAGGCAGAATATATTATATATTTGATGCTTTGCTCTTCTCCAGTTCGAGAATTGAAGAGTATTGTTAACAAATTTTGTCACGGTGGATGTTTTGGAATAATTGCTGTAGTTATTTAGTCTTTTCATACTCAGTGTGAAGATCTTCTGATGGGATTATTATGTCTTTACTACCCCGGGGAATTCATCTCTGTTTTTGGTTATTTCATGTACTAATTTCAGATATTCACTTGGAATTGCTAGGTGATTGCAGATTTTGATGCTACATTGACCAAGTATTGGGTTGATGGATGTCGAGGACATAGTACGTTATTGCTTCTTCTTCTCTTGAATGATTCCATCTGTGCATGTTATTGGATTTTGTATGGTTGATTTCAGTTCTAGACAGTGTGAATGACATCGATAGTAGTTAATTACCAAAAGTTCTGCTCTAATTTGGGTTAAAATAAATCATAAAACCTTTTTACTATATATAATTTTTTGAAAATGAATGAACGATTTAAGTAAACAAATATCAACGTGCAGGCAGTCATGGACTTCTGCAGCAGGGAAATCCTGAGTATGATGAAAAGAGGCAGAAATTGTATGACCATTACCATCCGTTAGAAATTGATCCCAACCTTCCACTCGATGAGAAAGCAAAACTCATGGAAGAGTGGTATGAATTAGGGCTTAGGTGTTTTATTTCTTACAATTCTTGATGAATTAAGGTACAGAAACCTGTATGTTACAGGTTTCTTAAGGGAAAAATGATTGTTCTCTAAAATTTAAGAATATAACTCCATTACCTCAGTACTAATTTAAAATTTTAAAATTATTTATATATCCCATAGGTTCTAATTGGATTTCAGTGTATGAAGTTGAAGCTATCATTTATGCAGGTGGGGAAAATCTCATGCAGTTCTTATTGAGGGAGGCCTTACCTATGATGCAATTAAAACATCTGTGGCTAATTCGAGACTTTCTTTCAGAGAGGGTGTAGTTGAACTCTTTGAGTTGCTGGAGGTACACATTAAATGTAGTTCACCTATTTTATATGCATTTGATGATTTCTTATGGAAGCAATCAATAGAAAATTAGTAATGTGAGTTTTGGGTTCTAAATTTTGAAATTCTGTCAGGAATTTCAGCTGATGATGTTAAGAAAAGATTATTGTGGAAATCATTGGTTCAACATGAATGGAAAAAAAAAAAAAAAAGCCATTTTCATGCATATTAACATCTTGAAGAAGAACTTTTGTGCATGAATTTGAAGTCTTTGATTCTCTTGCTTGCTATCTTGATACCTCTAATTGTTGTACTAATTATCTTATGATTTCATATTAATGTCCTTCTGTTGAAACTTAACTGTCTCTGAAAGTTACTACTTTACAGAGTCAAGTTTATCAATTGGAACCCCAAATTTGGCTGAATTGAAGAATCTAATGGGATGAGTATTGCTTGAGCTTAAGTTTCCTTTTCCTACTTTGCAATTCTAGTGAAACTTAACCATAAATGAAGGCTAATACTTAACACAGTCAAGCTTAGTCAATTGGAACCCCAAATTTTTCTGATCTGAATAATCAATTCGATGAGTATTTCCTAAGCCTAAGTTTCCTTTTTCTCCTTTGCGATTCTGTTGAAACTTATCTGTCACTGAAAGTTACTACTTTACAGAGTCAAGCTTAGTCAATTGGAACCCGAATTATGCTGAATAATCTGTTGGGATGAGTATCGCCTAAGCCTAAGTTTCCTTTTCTCCTTTTCAATGTGCAGAAAAAACAGGTCCCTGTTCTTGTATTTTCTGCTGGTCTTGCTGATATAATAGAAGAGGTCAGTCTTTTGTACCAATGGTGATTAGGTAAACATAGACTACTTAACAAGACTGTTTTGCAGCTTCACAGTAATGTGTCTTGCTTTCACATTTACCAGGTGTTTAGGCAAAAACTTCATAGATCCTTTAAAAATGTAAGGATAGTATCCAACCGCATGGTATTTGATAAGAATGGTCAGCTATTGGCATTTAAAGGTATTATTTTGTTAACCTCTATTACACCTGGTTAAAATTTTGTTCCACTATTTGCAGAAGATTATTATTAAGTTGTGATATTTCAAGAGCCTTGTATGTTTTTATTTTTTTCATTTTCTCTTTCTTGGTCAAAAGTGCACTAAGCATTTTGAATTAAAGAATGTTATTATGAAAACTGTATAAGGAGGGAAGAAATTGTTTCCTGTTCATGGTTACTTGTTCTTTCATTTCCCTACTTGTTTTGCATATATGATTTGTTGATGTAGTTTCCTTCATACATCATATACTTTGCTACAGGAAAGACGATTCATGTTCTGAATAAGAATGAGCATGCTCTTGACATGGCTGCACCTGTTCATGATCAAATTGGTGATGTTGCTGGACTATCGGAAGACGGTTCCTCTGTAATGAAGAGAACTAATGTTTTGCTTCTAGGTGATCACATTGGAGATTTGGGAATGTCAGATGGTCTGAAGTATGACACGCGGATTTCTGTGGGATTTCTGTGAGTATATACAAGGATTGAGTCATATACTTTTATTTCTCTCTTTCTTTTTGTAATAAGTTCGCTTATAATACTTTTCTTGACGGTGTAGTAAATTGTCGTTTACTCTTTGAAAAGTTATTTCTCCTTACTGTAGTAAGTAGTCACATTCAATACTGTCTTCTGGCTTCTGAGTTAGTAGATATGGAACATGGTGGTTCTTAACCTCTGAAAAAGAGTGCCATATTAATGATTTTTGTCAGTTTTTGTCCATATAGTCATTTTATGGTACTGTATAGTTACTTTGCTTTATAATTTATTGTTGTAGGAATGACAAAATTGAGGATTCTCTCGACACATACAAGAAAGCTTTTGATGTGGTTTATCTGGTGAGTGGAAATGTCTGGGGATAACTCAATGATGAATGCTCTTTTTTTTTTTTTTTTTTTTTCCCCACCTGCCCCCCTCCCCTTTTCTTTCAAGCAAAGAGTTCTTATGTTCATGAAGTTCTTTTTTGGCTTTAACAGCTTAGTGATTTCCTTCTCTATTTTCTTGGGCAGAATGATGCACCCATGTGGGGAGTAGTCAAGCTTGCTTCCCAGCTTTGTTCAACAGAAATGGTTTAGCAATCTTGTCTTTGCTGAGAATTGGCCTTAGCAATTGCTTTCTGTATCAGAATCTCCATTAGCATTAACTTCACACAAGATTTGTAGAATGCAGCAGTGACACTTTTATCTTAGCAATCAATAATGCACACCTTTCAACATATTGTAAACAGTTGCCAAAATCTAAAAAGACACGATAAGGATTTCTTCTTTTTATTACCGAATCTAGCATTAACTTCTTTACATTTGTGCAAACATTACATTACAGATAGAAAGGGAGTTAAGAAAAAAGATACATTCCTATTCACAGGTCATTGTAAATGGGCTTCTCGCGCTCATAACCCATCTACTATACTACAAGGAAAACACAAGACAAAAGAAAAGAAAAAGATTAGGGTTAGAAACTCATTTGGAAAATCAGTCACAATTCTCTTATACTGCTGCTGCTGCTGGTTCCATAGTTAAAACTTCCATTGCCTTATCATCCTCCTCTTGAGGAGAATGCAAGCTCTTGGTGGTATAATGGAATTCAATTTGTAGCCGGCGGTGGAGAGGCGTCATCAAGCCTTTCTTCATATCAGCCTGAAGCTCTCTAATGGGAATTGCAGCCAGAAAACTCTTGATGTACTCCTTACACGACTCTTTCCCTTTGCACAAAACTGTTGATTCATCCTCATTTTTTTCTCCTCCTTCTGAAGCAATAATGGCTTCTTTTGTGTCAGCAGTTACTTTGTCCTTAGGGGTAGTAGTAGTAGCAGGCTTCTTATCATCTGATGACCCTTTGGTTTCAGTGGGTATTCGATGGATTGCTGTGTCTCTGTCAAATTTCAGTATAAATGCTTGGCTGCAGCCCTCAAAAAGCCTCTCACCTAGTGTGTCAATAATGTAGTATGCATCCTTTTCAACCTTGAGGATGAAAAAATGATCATTCCAACTTACAATGTAGATCATTGGTTCAGTAGTATTATTATCATCAGGAACTGATTGAGAAATCTCATCCCAAATGCTGTCAAAAGACATGGCACCTTCAAGAAAATCGAATTCTCCTTCTTCTATTCCTTCTGGATGAAAGAATCCAATGAAGGACTTCTCAGAGACTACAGAAAGAGGACGGATTTTAGCCTGAAGAACTGTCTCAAGGTCAAAATGCTTGTCAGGAAACCTCTCCCTATATGTTTCATTTTCACAAAGATTTCTCCACTCCAATGAACCTTCTCGGATCAAGCTGTCGAGTTGAGACTTGATTGGCATCTCGTCGCGATTGGATTGAAACCAATCAGCGATAACAGCAACCAGAGCAGTACAGGCACTCTCACCTGCAGCTCTTTCACTCCTCTGATCTATTGAAGAGAAAAACACTTCGGCTTGAAGCTTCAACTGCCCATCTCGACTAACTAACTCCTTCTGCTCCCACCTACCAACAGCAAAACTGTCTTCTCCAAATTGAGAAACTGAAGGTTGATTTTCTTCAGCTTTGAGCAGCTGCAGCCAGAAAGTACCTCGAGTTAAAACACAATTTTCTCCAAAGGAAAGAAATGGAAATGGACGTTTAACTGTTTAAGTATGTATATATATTCACAGCATAAGGTGCAAGGGAGAGATCACATACCCCAAAATTGGATTCATCAGAGGAAGAAAGCTGTCTACGATCATGATCAATATCATCCCCACCTTCATCGCCATAATACTTTTTCAGGAGAGGCTCTGCTTTTGCTTTAGAAGATCTGAAACTTAACTTCCTCTTCCTCCAGGGGAGAATTTTGTGAATTGGGCTCTGGTGGGAGGCATGGTGATCAAGAACTGATGTATTAGTAGTAGCAGTTGTATCCTTGTATGAGTTCCCTGAATCTGTTATTTTATGAGTATAAAAAACCAAATCCTCGTCCTCACTACTACTTCCATTGGAGTAAGACATGGTTCCAGCATGGTTTACATATGCAAGTGTCCCATAACCGAATGACTTTTCAATATTCGAATCCTTCCCTTCTTCTGATTCCCCTTCATCAGTATCGTCGAGTGAATCTGTATCCAAGGGGTAAATGTATGGAGCATCCTCACTTCTGACTGAACTCTTTCCATCACTGCTCTCCCCTTCATGGCATTCTTTCTTTGGTCTTCTAGTGGATATCCTTCTGAAAATCTGCACCTTTCTCAGCGTGGTTTTGACATCTTTCTCAGGGGACGAAATTTCACCAATACTAGGTGATGTTGGTGGTGTTGTAGACATGGCCATTGTCTGCACTACTTCTGAAGGTTCCCGATTCATCTTCCTCTCTATAAAGGTAAGAGACAACTGCAATAGAAAAGGAGACCAGAAACAATGAGCATAGAATTCAAGACAGAGACAAGTAAAAAATCAATGATTGAACTCAATAATTTTGCTTACACTCAAGGAAGACTGAATCTCAGAGTTGAAACTGGATGTCTGCAGAGGAATGCTAACTTCAATTTCTTCTTGATCAGTTGCAGAAACAAAGCTTGCAAGGTTCAATGAGGCAGTAGCAATAACAGGTATCTTGTCATTTTGTCCTTGGTTTGAGACCTAAAAAATGCCCGGCAAAGTAATTCAACATGAAAATAAGGGTGTCAGCAAAAGAAAATGCAAGAACCTCACAGATTTCAAAGACTACTGAATTTCAAGAAACAATTTTTGCCTTTTATTCTTTTTTTTTTTTTTTTTTCTGATCAGAAACATGTTAGCAGTGATCTACTTTGACAATTTTGATTCTTTAATCATTTTCTTTTTTCTTACAGCCCCTTTATTTCTTTTGCATTCTGAATTGTACAGAGTAAATTCCAGATCAAGATTGTGAGCAGTAACATAGTATTTCATATACCCACCCACCACAAGACAAAATACATTGGTGGTGGGTCCACTAAGGCATTGCAAAATAAAAATTTTAAAAAATAAATAAATAAATAATCATGAATTTTAGAAAATGAAAAAACCATCCAAAAGCCAGTTCATGAGTTGAATAGTATCTTCTTTCCATTAAAAAGGTCAACAATAGAGGCTCTGAAATAACTTTGGGGGAACTCGTGGCTTATTATAAAACTCCCCCTCTTTATTTAATAGTCCATGACTGGAAGATGAAAAACCTATCTTGACACAGAGAGTAACAAAAGAATCAGTGGAGAATATGTAAGTATATTTTGAGGGGGAAAAAAAAAAGTGCAATCTTATGAAGGAAACAATTACAGGAAAGAAAAAAAACAAAAGAAATTGACATCATCAGATTAACAGGCAAGCTATTCAGCCTTGACTTCAAGAAAAAGGATTATCTAGAGATTGGAAGAACTATTCCATCTTAGAAAAGAACTTAAAACTAGCCAATTCTCTATAAAGTCACTGATGAAAAGACAAGACTTTGCCTAACCAGCAGGGAAAACCATTAAAACTTAACAAATTTCAGGTGGGAAAACGATAAAAAATTAACAAATTTAAGGTGGGGTGGGGAAGAATCCAAGGGAAAAAAAAGGAAATCCAAATGGAGAACTCACATTGAAAACAGTGAAGACAACTTCCCATGGATGAAAAGAACCCTCTTTGTAAGCAGCAAAATTGCAGACACTCTGAAACTCTTCATTCCACTCAACAACTCCATCTTGTCTCAAAGACTCTTCCTTTGTGAAATTTCTTTTGATACTTTTTTTAAAAGAACTCAAGCTCAAAGCATTTCCCTTTGATCCTTTCCATTTAACCTCAAGAGCAATTCTTCCATAATCTTGCAGAACCCTTGAATTTTTCTCATCCCCACTTTCCGGCAACAAAACATTTAACCCCTTTAGCTTTTGAACCATGATTTTGACCTCAAATTTCTTGTATGACAGAGGAGGCCAAGGCCTCCATTTCATCATCTTCACAACCATTTTCTCCAAATAACCTTAAAGAACTTAACTTTTTCTCCACCCAAAAAGAATTCAAAATTCAAGAACTGGATTTTATGAACCAGATGTGGAGAAATTAAAGGAAAGAATTCAGGGGGTTTATCAACGAGAGAAATGAACGCATAATTGGATATGGTTGTGATTTGTGAAAGGAAATTTTCTGTTTGCTGTTTGCTGTTTGCTGAGTGATCTGCAGAATGAAGTTTGTTTGCTGTGAATAAAAAGAGGAAGACAGAAAGAGAGAGAGAGAGAGAGAGAAAGAAAAAAGAGGATTAACTGACTAAGGGGGCCGGCAGTTCCATGGGCATCTAAGAACTAACGTCTCTATTCCATAGGGAGGAGAAAACTTTTCTATTTTTTTTTTTTTTGCCAACTTGCCCTTATATTTTTGTTTATTTAACATTTGTTCACTACATTTACAGATGTCATCATATGGGAATTCTTGATTTTAAATTTATTATTGTTTATGGTGGCATTACTTATGATTTTTTTTTATTTTTACTTTCCCATATAAAAAATTATTGGTGAGTGTATTTTTTTGTTTCTTTTACTTTAGAATTTATCAATTTTATTTTAAATAATATGTGTTCAATTCTTATATCGAAGTATAATAGTATATAATAATGAATTTATATATTTATAATTAATTTAAAATATTTTTTTTGGGTATAATGAATATAATATTAAATAGTTGACTGTAAATATTGTAAGATTCATAATAGTATTAGTAGACTCTGTGGATCCAAATCGTGACAAATGATATCGGATCGAGTAACTACTTGAATTATGAATTATGGAGCTTTTTATTATGATACTTTGATGTGATAACAAGAAGGAATGGACATTGGAGTATAGAAAATTAATTGGGGGAGAAGGATACAACATTTATTAATCAATAACTACAAATGATGGTGGTTTAGGTATAAGTATGAAGATTTACATCTCATTGATAATTAAGTTTATATATATATATATATATATATATATATATTATTTGTGCAAATTAATTATTCAAAAAGTTATAGAATATACAAAAAAGAGTAAAATCCATATGTAGAAAGAACATATGCCATTGGATTATGACTCATTCATAGATTATTGGTCATTGGTGGATTTCATTATAATACTTTGAATATGTCAAAAGAATTGCTTTGCATGACTTCACTCAGACATAATATATATATATATTGATAAGACAAGCCACAAAAAATGAAAAAAAAAAAAAAAAGAGTGGTGTGTGTATATATATATATATATATATATATATAACAACCAAAGTGTTGAAACTTAGGTCGTAGACAGCAAATTTTGTGGTGGGATTTAGAGAAGATTGTTTGTCTAATTAAGGGGTCCTTTGATTGTAGTTTTTGCTTAGTCAATATTTTCTGGAATTATTTGTTATCTTTATCTCTCTCATACTTATTTTTTTGTTTTTTGTAACCTAAAAAAGTTCAAGAAAATCTAAATTTATATATATTTAAAGAGTAATTTGACGATAATAAGTGAAACTATTAAAATAGCAACAACTTCATCTATAATTACGAAATTTTATGAGTTTGAATTATTTTAAACGGAAATAAATCTCGTAAAAAAAAACTTAGTTTGTATTATTAGATTTGTTTAACTTGTTTGGAACCAGGTCGAGATTTTTTTTTTGATCCGATATCCTTATCGACTAATTCAGGAGAAGTCACCAAAGACTATAGTATAAAAGCTAAAATTGCGGCATAAAGTTATCTATGTTACATGTCAAACTTAGGTCTTCACTTGACAAGTCATGTAAGACACCTAAATTAGGTAAACCAAATCAACCAAATTATCACATTTTTCACATACTCGAGATCTTTTAATACATTATTTAGTATACTAATTATATTTATTCTAGTGATTTATTATTATCAATTAATTATATAATAACTTAACAGTTGAGAAAAATATAATTAAGAATATATTTAAAAAATCCAATTGAAAATTTGATGAAAACAATAAATATGAATGAAATAAAAGAATAAACCCTTTTTTTACTTTTTCATTTTTCAAGTATGGCCAAGCTATTCAATAAGTTTGCGGACATTCTTCAAAACCAGTATATAATAATGAATACTGATATTAATTGCAGAAAAAAGAAAATCGATTGCCCATTTTGTTAGATATTTTTTTAAATGAGACAAAAGCATTTAAGAAGGAAGGGAGGGAGGATAAATTGCAAATTTAAAACGTGGAATATATATATATATATATATATATATATATATATATATATTCTTTGAACCACCAGCATGGTGGTCGGGTGGTGAAGCACCTCAGGCTCTCATAAACACTCGAGGTTCGAACTTCACTGAGGACGTAGAACTTTGCCAATTCTTTGGGAGTATTATGGGTTGACGGTGGCCAACTTATAATCCTTGGTCTTGTGGACTTGGACCTTATCCCTTCGTCCCTTCGTGTCTCGGTGAGCGCTGACCCTTATACAATTTTACGTACACAAAAAATATAAACTCGGAAACTTATTTAAAAGAAAATCAAATTCATTTTACTTGAACTAACGAATTGTTGATAGCGAAATAAGAGATAAAAAAAACGTGTAAATTAAAATGATGTTCTTGAAACACTCAATTCCCAATAAATGATCTCTGAAATCCATCTCTAGAATGGATTGGATACCGTAATTTATTTGTAAAGTCTTTTTCAGTTTTATTATTATTATTTTTTTTTTTTTGGCATTTTGGGAAAGTTTGGAAAAAGGGAATACCAACACGATACCATAACGCGTTTGGTTTGGCACCTTATAATTTGCATTACTCCTTCGAAAATTTAATTAAATTGTATGTTTATTAATTTATTATAGTTTTAAAATAAGAATAATTGGTGAATTTGGTCCAAATAAATTTACTTTTAATAACCTTAATCAAAAAAATATATATAAGGGTAAAAATGTCATTACATTTATATGTCAGAAGAAAGAAAGGGGAAAAAAACACTAATTGAAAAGGATATAAATTCAAAATCACAAACCCTAGGGTTTATAATTTCCTCAAAATCTCTCTTTCTTGTTTTGCCGTTTTCTGTTCTTTTTCTTTTTGCTTTTATTCTTTCATGAAAATACAATTTTCCTATAGATTCACCTGACATGATAATTTTCTCTGTGGGATCTACTGCAATTTGTATGCGAATATGAGAATTCACATTCCCTTGATATGATTGTATTCCTCCTTTCCGAAGGAGACGATGATCATAAAGCTTCATCCGGTAACAAAAGTTTATGTGATTTATGAGAAATTTTGGTTACTGTTTTTTTTTTTAATTTTAATGTTTCTTTTCTCTTATTTCAGCATTGCATCGTTTTATGTGGGCTACGCAGTGGACAAATCGTGACCGTTGACACTCGTGAGAAACCAAGAGAAATGACATCACGCTGCAAAATTCCGGTTGGTTGCTCTCTTCGTGATGTCGGGGTAAAACTTTTCTCTCATGAATTTCTTATGTTTGTTACCAGATGAAACTTTATGATCATCGCCTCCTTCAGAAAGGAGCTATACAATCATATCAAGGGAATGTGAATTCTCATACTCACATACAAATTGCAGTAGATCCAACCGAAAAAATTATGTGAATCTATAGGGAAATTGTATTTTTATGAAAGAGAGATTTGGGGAAATTATAAACCTTAGGGCCGGTTTGTGATTTTATATTTATCCCCTTTTTAATTAGTTCTTTTCTTCTTTTCCTTTCTTTCTTCTCACATGTAAATGTAATGATATTTTTTTCCTTTTATTTAATTAGCTAAACAATATAAATGGTTAACTTCTTAGATTTTTTGACGGATTTTATTAAAATGACCTTATTTTTCTCTAATAAAAAAGGTAAAAAAATATTTTGGGACACCTCTAAAAGTAAATTTGTTCGGGACCAAACTCACCAATTTTTCTTTAAAACAATTTAATGTTGATTTTTATTTTACCCGAATCCTTAATCTCGGTAGATATACCACCTTTTATTTTATTTTTAAAAGGGTATTATGGTAGATATACAATCCATCATTTATTTTATTTCCTATTTTAGTATCACATAGTCAATTAGAGATCTTTTAAAGATCTTTGTCACATATTAATATTTAAATCTTTTAAAGATTTCCTCTAAAAAAAGAAAAATATTTTAAAATTTTATAATATATTAAGATATTTCTAAATCACCATTTTACTTTAAAAATATTGAAAGTGTCATATTGCCATATTCTTCCATACATGTAAGTGGAATTATGTCTTTGAAACCCTCACTTATTTGGTAGCCAAATTCCCAAATCGACATCAGTTCACAATGAACTTTTCCATTGTATCACATCACAACACACCCTCATGTCCACTTTGGCCGACTTCAAGTGGCTTCGGGGGTTAAAACACGTCACTTGAATAAAGAGTTTCGGGCCTTATCTAATAACTGCTTAGAAGTGACCAATGTGCGATTTAGAACTTCAGATCACAACAATATTACTATTACGATCCAAACATATAATTTATTTTATATATATAAGTTATATCTACTTAAAGATACTAATAACTAAAATCTAAAAATTTTAAAAATATTTTTTTCCACATTAATTACTTAGGGGATGAATGCCCATCCCTTTTTTCCAAGGTTTTGTAGAGGGAAAATAAATATTGTAAAACATCACAACTTTTTTTCTCATCACTGAAAATAAAATAATAATTAAAAAAATAAAAAGACATATTTGATGTAAAATTTAAGGTAAAAAGTGAAAACCCTTTGGAAGTACTTTTATGGTCTTTTTCACATTATTTACTTATTAAATCTCACAAGCCACAACTTTAAACTAATTAATTAATTTATTTCTTTTCACAAAATTCACTAATAATGAAATCATCTTCTTTTTTATTAAAGAAAAAAAAAATCTAGAATAGTATGAAAAGGAAAGGGGATGGGTAAAGGGAATATGCCATTTTTTCTCATTTAGTAGCAAAAGTTATTGTCGTTTTTAAATTCTCAATTCAATATATATATATATATATTTATTTAATCGTGTCAAGTAGTCATTTTGAGCTGAGAACCAAACTCACTTGAACCAATAGGTGTTGGTTATATATATATATTAAAACGTTTCTTAATTTGAAAAGTTTAAAAACATATTTTAAATATAAATAAAATGAAGTTTTTAAAATTAAAATTTCTTTAAAATATTTTTTAATATATTAAAACACTTTTAATTGTCTGAATACTTTAAGTTTAAAGACATATGTTTGTTTACTTCGTTTTAATATATGAAATATATAAGGTAAAAGCTTGCATGAATAAAATATGCAATTCTTTTTCCAAAAAAGAAGTCTACTTTAAAATTTTAAAACACAAGAAATACTTGTGTTTTGATCTTAATTTTCTTGCAAGTTTTTCCACCTCAATTCAATGCACTTCCACCTACAAATTCCATCTTAGCAAAAAATTCTTCTTATAAAATTCATAAACTAATACCTCTACTCATCAAATTCTACATCAATATGTATAGAGAGAGAAAAAAGGAAAGCAATAATCTTGACCTCTCTATATATATATATATATATATATATATAAATCTTAACCTAGTTATCAATAAAAGATCCTATAAATTCTTGACTTGGCACAATGAAAAATGAATGTTACATGAGGTCGAGTGTTCTACATTTGTTATGAATGTAATGTAAGTATCAGTAAAAAAAAAATACTTTTTTGCTTCTAATTTTATTACTAAACTAATAGTTAATTTTATTGTTGCCCCAATATTTCAAATGTATAGGACATCTCTATTTCTTAAAATCAATAGATACCTAAAGATCAGTCTAAATTGGTTTCCCCTTTATTAAAAAAAACATCCAAAACATCATTTTGTTAGGTTTTCTTTATAATCTAATATTCCTAATTAAATTAGGACAAGATGTTGACATATAATTATATTTTTAACGTTAAAAAATAAACATTGTCTTATTAGTTCAAATCGAGTGGATTTAAAGATTTTAAAATTGTCATAATTTGTTAGTGTAACAACGTACCTAATATTAATGAAGCACATGCAACTTAAATCGATAGAGAATGAAGTTAGACAAAATAAAGTAAGTATTTGTCAAATATCAAAAATATATTACAACATTGTCTCAAGTTTGGACAAAATATTTTAGTTCCATTCTTTAGACTCACGTTTTTATTTTAAAGAAAAATTTACTTAAATTTGGTATACATTTATATAAATATTGAGAAGTACCTAACTTAAGGAGTATTATTTCTCTTAATTGAGGCGGTCGAGTTATGATAGAAAAGGGGTGTTGAGAGAGTCTGTCTCTCAAAAATATATACACTCACCTCAACTTTAAATTATATATACACTCAGTTTAAATTGATAAAAAAAAGGGGTGTTGAGCAAATTTAGCAAGAGATCAGCATAGTTAGCAGGTGATCGAGCAGAGTAAGCAGGATAGCAAGCAGAGTTAGCAGAAGAGCCAACAAAGTTAGCAAGAGATCAGCATAGTTAGCAAGAGATCAACAGAGTTAGCAGAAGATCCAACAAAGTTAGCAGGCGATCCAGCAAAGGTAGCAGGAGAGTAAGCAGAGTTACAAGAGATCAGCAGATTTAGCAGGAGATCCAACAGAGTTAGCAAGAGAGCAAGCAGAATTAGCAAAAGAGCCAAAGTAGATCAGCATAGTTAGCAAGAGATCAGCAGAGTTAACAAAAAAATTATATGATAGAAAAAGTATACTAAAGAGTAAGGGAAAGAACAAAGGAAAAGAAAAGAAATAGAGATAAGTGCAATTATTGTTATTCTTCAGTAGTTATATATTTCTTTAGTGTGTTACTTTCAAAATTAAATTAAAAATTGAATATGTGATGTGATATATAAGAATGAATTTAGATATTTATTATTAACCGAGAGATCTCTTTTAGTACAATGAAGACAATGTTGTTAAATAATTGACCGTGAAGGTGTCTAGAGTGTTCAAATCCCAATAATTATTCATTAATTGTTTCTTTTGGAAGGAATAAATATATTAATTACAACAAATATGAGTATAAAAGAAAGAGAGAGGAAAACAAAATTGTTATATAAGTGTTATTAGCTCACAATGGTTGGCTTGTAATAAGATGCAAGTAGTTTTCAATTCATATGCAAAATATATGGTTTCATATATATATATATATATATATATAAGAAAGTAGTATAAAGGGTGCTAAAAACATCAATTTTAGTTTTCAATGAAACATAAAGGGTGCTCCCCCACCCCCCACCCCCCACCCCCAAAACTTGGCATATATATATATATATATTCTCAATATGGAGAATCATATTGCCAATGGATATGATTGCACAATGTATCCATGTGTCTCTCCCATTTTAGCTGATGGAAATGAATTTTTTTTTTTCTTTTTTTTTTTTTCCACTTTTGGGGACTAAACCTAAATTACTGTTTAACACATATTAGGTATTTCTTAGTTGGACTATTGTGTTTGCATCTTCATTGTCTACAAATAAATTTTTTTTTTCAGAGCACTACTCCAAGAATTTGCTGATGTTGCAACATTGTTGGATAATCATGTAATATATATATATATATATATATATATATATATAAAAAAAATACTTTATTATAAAATTCTTGAACTCTAGACATTATTGATAAAAAAAATTTATTCTATTTCGTAAAAAATATATATATATATATATAAAAATTTATATTTGCCTTTCTTTTTATTATTAGTTTTCTTAATTTATATGAGATTTTTTTTTAAGGTACGAGGTGTTCTATATAGGTCTCAAACTATGAGAGAATATTTTTAAGTCAATTCACATCCAGATTAATCCCCGTTAGAGTCGGGTTTGTCCTTTGCGAGAGGAAGCTCCAACCCCAAATGTTTGAACTTTGATCTTACTTAAACTAGGAGAGCTCCTTAGCAACTCACATGCACCTTAAAATTTATATATGAGATTTGTATGTATTAAAAGAGATCTTTACACAATAATATTTAATAATTTTTAATAAATATTATAAAAGATCTAAATCGTGTTTCTTGTAATTGCTTCTTTCTTCTTCTTCTTTTTTTTTTTTTAATTTAAAGTACCATTTTAAAAAAAATAAAAAAAAGGAATTCATAATACTTTTATACGCTAATAATTAGATATGATCTAAACCAAAAAAAAAAAAAAGATATGATCTAATAAACTTACTATCCATCCAAAAAATAAATAAATAACGAGTGGATACAATTATTCTTCTTCCAAGGAATATCTAAGGCTTAATATATATATATATATATATATATATATATGTATATATATATATAGAGGGGGGCGGAGCAGAAGGGGAAAAAAAAAATCAAAAATCAAAACGCACTTAGGAGAATTTGCCTTCCACTGTGAACCTCCAAAGCTACAACTTTTAGCCACGTCTCCCCTCTATTTTCTTATGGTTTTATTATTTAGACTTAATTTAATTTTAAAATTTTGATTTCAAAATAAAGCATAACTTATTTAATAATAATTTTTATTTATAATTTTTAAATAAAATTTTAATATATATATATATGTATATAAAATTGAAGCAAATATTAGAGGATGATTAATTAGGTAAAGTATTTGAAAAGGGCAACTAAAATTAGGAGTTTCTCTTCATTATTTTTCTTTGATAATTGTCCCATTTTTTTTTTTTTTATCCTCTTTTATTTTCTTAAATTCTACATGTTTGAATTCCTAATACTTTTAAGTAATAGTTAAATATTTTGACAAATAACCCTATTTAATTTTTTTTTTTGGTTTTTTTTTTACTTATTAATTAAAATATTTACTATCAAATTTTTATTAGATTCAATAGTTACAATCTAAACAAAATTTAAATTATTCGAAATAATATCACCTAATTTAAAATTAATAATTCAAAATTTTGGGGAATGAAGAAAGGGGGAAAAAAAAAAAAAGAGGTACGAAAATGATCGGGTTGGGGAAGTATGTAGGACTAAGCAACCATCATTATAGAGGAGAAGAAAAGAAAAAAAGGAAAAAAAAAAAAAAACAAACCGACCATAAAATTTAATTCCTTTAAGCTGAAAAAGGAAAATTAAAATAAAAAGGGATCACGAGACGAGACCGACCATACCCCATATATATATATACCTCAGCCAACTAATCTGATTTAATTTTTTTTATTATTATTTTTTTATATCCAAGATGCAGCGGCCTACCTCGCAAAGTTCAACTCTTACTCAAAGGTGGTGAAAATCGATCTATCCGCTCTATAAGAAACATTAGGAGTCCGTGCATTAATTCTCACAAGTTATCGGATTAATTTAATTTTAATTTTGTGGACAAAAATAAAAGTAAATTTCTATTTTTCGAGTACTAAAATAAAGTAAAAAGTAGGAAAAAATTAAATATTTTAATTTGTCAACGTTTTCTATTTTCAAAGAATGGGAAATATTTTATATATATATATTTATATATATATTATTTTATCAAAATAATCCATACTTTAGAAATCACTTTACTATAAAAGAAAAAAAAAAAAAAGGGTCTACAATATTTTTCAGTACAGATGACTATGTATGTGGAATTTCTAATACGAATGTGATGTTTAAAATTAAATTTGATTAATAAACGTGTTAAAAATCCACCTTAATTTGTTGGTACAAATGATATGAGAACTCAGAGGTTAAATATGTAATCCCAATCACCCCCATAACCACATATGGAGGCCACACCTAACCCCCACCACCTAAGGGGCAAAAAAAAAAAAAAAAAAAAAAAAAGGATATTGGATGTACCTTTCCATGGGTATCTCTCTAATGAAGACCACATGTTTTGGTGTAAACATGAAAGTGTCTCCATCATCACTCCAAGCCTCAAAAGCAGCAATTTATAAAAATAAATAGATGAAGAAACAACTACAACAACAAGTCCAGCACTAATGATGCTAAAATATGTCAAAGCATGACTCCTACAAGGACAGACCCACACAACAAAATCCCCTTGTTAATTCCTACTCTGTAATTTTCTACTATATATATATATATATATATGTATGTATAGGTAATGAAAAAAAGAAAAAGAAAGGCATGGCTCATCAAATAATATAGTGATTGAAAAAGACAATACGCTTGTGACACACAAAATTGACCAATCTATTTATGGTCCAAATTGATTATGATCCATCTTTTTGTCCCCATTAACTTCACTTTTTCAACGAAACCACAATTTGAGGGGCTGAAAACAATCAAACCCTTTGCCCTCTCCACCAATGGGCCCTTAATGGCTCAATACTTCCCCCCAATATATAAAGTTTGACTCTTGGGGATGAGAGAGAAGGAGATTGAATATTGAATATGGAACGGTTGACTTTAAAATTTTAATGGCTTATTAATACAACAATAGCATGTAGAAGGATTATATCCACAACTTTTCCATTGACTATCAAACATTTGAGACCATTTATTAATTATGCTTCAAGGGGTGTCATCATTATGTAAGACTGTAGATTTAGATTTTTCCTCGCTTTTTAAAAACTTCATTAACAAATTATACTCAATAAGTCAAAACCATAACAGGCATGGGGTAGGCAAGCTTTTCACACCTATGGCTAGAGTTACTAGCTTTGATGAATTTAAACAATGCAATGAATGTATGCAACAGTGTATAAAAGAACAATAAAACATTCCAAGCAACAAATAATCTGAACTCAAGCCATTTCTATGAGGTCTCCAAACGCAGTCCAAGAATGCCTAAGGAGTTTTAACTTGAGGTCCACCAATTCCTAATGAAATATTTCCAGTCCAGTTAAGCCCAAAAGAAATTGAAATGGGACAACGAATAATATTCTCGCTGAAGGACTTATAAAACATTGGGAGAGAAATGGAAGTTTGGAAGCAGACAGTAGCAAACACATTACAAAACTTAAGTAGGAGAATATGATGAAAATTACCAGTAAATAATCGAGAAAAATAAAATACTCAAAACATTCTTCACTAACCATTCAATCAATCTAAAAATATGATCCAAATCTTCGGCCTTAAAAACTAAAGTATGTTTAATCATATAAACTACTCTGCATAACAGTTCAGAATCCCTTCCCCCCAAAGAGAAAGCAAATGGGGCATAGATATTTATGTGACTAAAGCATGTACAATCACCACTGACCTCCCAGAAAAAGAGGAATATGATTACGTTGATTCTACTTCCATATGCTATGTTGTTTCTCCTTGCTGATAGGAGAAATGTTTGACATGCTTTACAGTTAATGATTTTGATTACAACCTTAAATCAATCACTAAGGAGAAGCTCCTTCTTTGACCTCTGTTGATGTCCTTCCCTTGGCTTCATTAATAAATAAACCAACTGACTTAAACCACCGCAAAAGATTCCGGTGATCCTTCACATAAAGCCATGCTTGAAGAAATGGAAAGAGGCTCTCATTAATTCCCCGTTCCTCAATATAACTATGAAAAGCATCTCTGATCTTTTCATCAAGCTCTCTGATTATCAACAATAAAGAAGTATATCAGTTTATATAGAAGAGAGGGATAGAAGCCAGCTGTTCTTGTAGATTAACAAGGGAAAGAAAAGCTAAAAAGTCAAAGCAAGTCTACATGAAAAGGTAGAAGAAATTTTTCCTGTGCATGTGCAGGGATAATAAGCACACAAGGCTATTTGTTCTAGCATTGCATGTTAAACTGTAAAACATACATTCTCTATCCAGATAGGATGTCTACTTTTGACTTGATCTGAGAATTAGGGTAAGCACTTAACCATAAGAAAGTTATTATATTATACTTATTCTTAATGTGATTAGTGTTAAGACTACAAAAGCTAATGAAATTTGGATACTTCAAGATAAAAAAGATAGTAAAACTTTATATGAAATATATGTTTATTTTAGGAAAGTGGATATTCAATAATATATATCCAAAAAATGAAATGTGGGCATTATATTCTCAGATCTTACTAGGTCTAGGATTTTCACATATCACCATCAGCATCTATGGACGACACAACTGCTGTCATCCCCCCATGCAATACTTAAGCTTAACTAGTAGAAATAGCTCTTGAAACAAATAAGTACACAAAAGAGGGACAAGAGCTTTTATTATTTCTGAAGGATAAAATTAGTATCCTTATGTCGTAGACAATACCAGATGTATTAGAACATAGCATCCAAGAAATCATAAGGTAAATCAGATCAAAACAGCAAGTAGTTTCTTTACTTGGCAGTTGGCAAAAATTGAATTGATTAAATTCATCACCTATTAAAAAGGAAATGACAAGCAAAAACAAGTATACTGATATTACTTACTCAAACACAGGGCCATTGTATCTAGTTGGAATCTCCAAATATCCAGAAGAATTGACCTTTGGTCTCAATGAAACTGAGTGAATTCCCAAGGCATCAGGATATAGCCCACAAAGGAAACTTAAACACTCTTCCTGCCCTGGCTTAGAGATGTCAACATGTAGAAACAACTGATTCATGCCATCATCCTCACTGTCTTCGTCACCATCTCCAGGAATAAGAGTAGCAAGCCGCATTACAGAAACACTGATTTCTTCATCTCCAAATGATCGTTTTAAGACAGGACCACCACCATCAATTGCTCCCTTCAGTACTGTGAATGGAGAAGGGGGGCTAACTTTCTGCCAAACATAAAGTTTATTTTAGGTAACGAGTCAAAAGATGAAATTTTTAACAAATGCTCTGAAGCATACCAAAAATATATCATGCAAATTTTTTGTTTTAAATGCTGTTATTCATTGAATTACTATATCAAGAAAAAACTTAAAGAGAGAGTAAACAATCATAATCTTCACAGTCATCCAATATAATACTCGAATTCCTTATCTTTATATTTTGGCAGGGAAGGTATCTGAAAATCATTGGACTAAAGCAGTTCCTGAAACAGGTCATGAGAATACTCATTGTGGACATTCTTTAAGTACACATCTATTTTACTTCAAGAACTTCATAAGCAGTATAAAAGAGGTTCTGTGTAGTTCATAAACACGTCTTCTATGTGGAAATATATGATAAGAATCAGAAATATGATAAAGCTTATCGGTTCCTTGCGTCTAAAAGATTGCAACTGTTAATTCTTCAATAAGTACTATCCTCTTCATTGTAAGGGGAAAAAAAAAATTGATACAGAGGCAAACTATAGAATTCCCACTTTATTCATAAGAAAGTAAAAATCAGAGAAAGAATCAGCAACCAGCATTGTAATTGAAATACAATACTTAATAGTTATTAACAGAATTTCTATAATCAATAATGCCTTCAAATCTCCAGTTCTAAATTTCAAAAGGAAATCCTAACGAGTAAAGCAGTTAAAAGAAAATTCTTCCATATATATATATATATATATATGTGAAAATATAAAATATAAAAAAAAGGATTTATCCAACAAGTTAAACTTACGTTGCTTCAGAGAAGAACAAACCTAAAGCCAAAGAGAGGTCTTAATTAACTTCACTAGCATACTACAATGAACACTGCAATAACCGGTACAACCAATAGAGATAATTTAAGTATTGTTCTGAGATAGAAGAAATTACCGGAGGAGGATTCATTCTGGAAGCTTCCAAATAATGATCTTTGAGAGAACGCAGAATAATAGAACTGACGACGTTGGTGGCATTTGGCGACCCCCGCGTTGCCATCGACCTCCATCTCCATGACTGTTTCTGCAAAGCGCCATTAGCGTATGCTACGAGGTTCCTTCTCCACATTATCTCGCCGCCTCTTTTCCTTTTGAATCTTATTCCGACTGGTTTCTCTTTCTCAGCCCCAAATAGCTTCGGCGCGGGAAGAAATGAGTCGGCGGCATACCCTTCTAGTTTTTCAAGTACTTTATTATATATTTTTTTTAGGATTTTTCTTTTTCCAGTATTACATTTCAGTCCCCCTAAATTTAAGATATCCTTTTCTGAACCCATTTATATTTTAGAAATTTCTTCACTCATTCTTTTATATAAAATTAATTAAATTAAAGCCCGTTTGCTTAATAAAATGCTTTGTATTTCTTAATGACTATTGTTATATATATAGCGCGCACACCCACACAAAAAAAAAAAAAGGAGGTTATGAGATAGTAGTTTAAGCCCAAAATCAAAATTTTAAAATGTTAATTTTATTTTTAGTACCTTAACTCAAATATAATATAAAAAACCCATGCCTGTTCATCCGTGATTACTCAAGCCAAAAAAAGAAAAAACTCATAAGCTTCCTCTTTCTTTCAAACAAAACTTTTATTGGCACAATGAAAAAGTACAAAATGAGATTGTTACACGAGGTTTAAAAATTCAAAGTTCAATGCTACACTAGATAGGATGTTCTGACACTCAGGAGAGGCTCTTCCTCGGGAAGAAGAGTTAAGAGACCTGGAGACATAATCTGCCATCAAAAACATTCAGATCCCATTTCTTTTTTATGTTACAAAATAGTACACAAATCAAGGCCAATGGCACAATTTCATGACCAGTGGTTCATTCAAGTTACCACTTCTACACATTACATTTCACAATCTTTTTCAGAGCTCATTACAAATTCAAAATTGTGACATCTCATGCCTCTGCGAAAATTGCCAATTAAGGAAGTAAAGGAAAGAAGGGGGAAAAAAATCATAAAAAAGCAATCAGCACCCCCACCCCCTGCAATTAAAACAATATTTGGAGTACAATTACCTTTTCACTTTTTCCGGTGTTTATTATTTCTGACAGGTCTCACAATCCTCCTGTTTGACTTGTCTGTAGGTCCACCACCACTGCCTAGTGAGAAGCTTCCTCCTGCATTAAACTCCATACTCCCTGACGCCTGGAAAGGAGAAGAGCCTGGCAAGGCAACTTGGCTTTGTTGACCACCATACTGAAATGGAGATGCTGATTGTGGAACTGCAGAGCCACCAAATGCAAAGCCACCAGGAGAAGCTGAGACAGGCTGTTGCCTGAATACAGGTACTGCAGGAGCTGTTGCCTGCACATCCTCAGCCATGCTGTCTTCCATACTCATTTGGTCATTGTTCCCAGAGGCTGTAAATGTAGAACTAGAATTACCAAATACGGGTGAACTTGCAAAGGGCGATGGTGTGACTGAGGTGCCAGCAGAGGCCGCAGTAAATGAGAAACCAAGACTGGGTGAGGTAGCACTGGTTGAACCAAACACCACTGGTGCAGTATTAACCGCTGAGAAGGAAGAGGATGATGCTCCAAAGGAGAAAACAGGAGGAGAACTAGATGTGGCACCAAAAGGAGAAGAATTTGGAGTTTGCCAGCTGGATCCAAATGGAACAGAAGCAGCACCACTGGAGCTAGCTGCATTAGTTTCAGAAGACGAAGACAAAGTACTGGCACCAAAAATAGTAGAACCAGTACCAGTACTTGAGCTAACCATACCAGCGCCCGAAGATGAACTAGCTCCAAAACTAAAAATGGCAGGAGTACTGCTACTGGAGACAGGTGCATTGGGTAAAGAGGAGGTCGCTGAAGAACTCATCCCAAAACTGAATGTACTAGAAGTGCCACCGCTTAAGCTGAATGCACTAGCTCCAGAAGAAGCAGCTGAAGCACCTGCACCAAAACTATATAAACCAGATGGACCACTGCCAGAATCTACTGGCTTTGTTTCTACAGCAGAAGTTGAAGAGGTAAGACCAAAACTTGCCCCCGAGCCAAACAATTTATTAGCAGGGGCTGAAGAACTAAATACAGGGCTGCTTGACATAAAAGAAGAAACTCCAGAACTGGAAAAAGCTGAAGAGGATGCAGATGAACCAAACTGAAAAGGCACATCCTTTGAAATGGTTGCAGCTCCAGATACCACATCAGAAGACGGTGTACCAAACACAAATCCACTGGCAGTAGTGTCAGATGGAGATTTAGTTGAAGCGGCACTAGAAGAAGAGAGGCCAAAGATGCTGCTTCTGGTAGCAAAAGATGTACCACCAAGAGAAGTATTGCTTAAGCTGTTTGCCTTTGCTTCCTTCTCTGAATTGGTCTTGCCAACTGACAGTACTGCATCTGAAGTTGTTGATACTGATGAAGACACTGCAGTTGATGGGTTAACAGAGGAACCAAACTGGAAGGTCGGTGTTCCAGAAGATCCTAAAGGGCTAATACTACTAGAGGTGGCAGAGCTAAATGTGGAAGCAGCAAAATTTGTAACATTATCAGTATTGGAGAAAGGGCTTGTGCCTGCAGCGAATGATTGACTTGCAAATCCAGTAGAAGCCACAGAAGGTGAAGATAATACTGTAGAAGGGCTTGTAGAAAGTGACCCATTCTTAAGGTTCAAATTTTCAGAAACAACAGAAGAGGCTACAGTAGAAAATTGTATACTGGATGGTCTAGAATGTAGATTTTCAGGTCCACCCTGCAATTTAACACTCTCCACTGCCTTAATGTTATCATGCTTATCAGATCCACGAACTTCCATAGTTGGAATGATTGCTTCAGAGCTGTACAGAAAGAATCAGTCAAAAGAATATCGACGACAAATCATCTTGAGGATGCAATTATACTACGCAGATTTTGGGCACTAAAGAAATATTAACATGACCCTCGCATACATGAACAATTCAAGCTTCTAAATGGTGACTTGTACACAGAACTAAAATCAAAACCATATAAACTAAAGAAACAAAAGGATTATGCTTGGGAGTTTAAGTGATGATATGTCAGAGGAGAAGCTGGACTGACCTGCTCAAGTTCTCTGGCTTAGGCTGTGCCCAAAAACTGGGTTTTGGTGCTGAAAGATCAGGAAATAAAGGCACAGACGAATTTTCAGTGCCTGAAACCTTGTTTTCTTGTTTAGGTTCATCAGAAATTGAGGTCAACTGAGGATGAGACGCTGAGGGAGAAGTGCTGAATGTGTGTAATGCAGGGAAAGCAACACCATTCTTTTCCCCACTGATAACAGCAGCATTGCGACTTTCAAAATCAGTTTTTTTGCTAAACAAAGGTTCTGGAGGTGACTTTTTCACTTCAAGCAGAGGTGCAGTTGTAACTTCCACAACTTTTTCAGCAGAAACTGAACTATGATGAGAGAAGGAAGTCTCAGATTCCCCTCTCCCAACAACAGCCTCAGCTCTACCATTAGAATATGTCTCCTCATCAAGATCTAGAAAATCCTACACAATACAACACCACTCCATATGTCAAAACATGCATGTCAACTTCAAAGAAAATAAGAATACACTTAGTCCGATAAATAGTTTGTCATAAAACATCTTATAAATTTCCAAACAGGCACCTAATAAGATCACATATGCTACAAAATCATATTAAATTCTAGATACATAGCTAGAAATCATAAAACTGACAGATAAAAACCATTTTAGCACAAAAATAAATAAATAAATAAAAAAAAGTGGAGAGAAGCGCCACCAACCTCATGAGCACTCATCATAAAAGCCCGTTTCTTTTGAGGGCGTTCAGCTACAAGTTTAGGTGCAGAATCTGAACTGGCTGTGTTGAGCACAAAATCTTTCACTGAAGTTGTAGGGTTATGGTTCACTATGGGAGTTGATACTTCATGTTGAATACTTAATGTTTTTGGTCCATTTTGTTCGATTCTTTCTGGTTCCCGATGATTGCTAATTAAACTGCTCTGAGGCAAGTCCTCAGACCTCTGATTGCCTTGAGTAGTCTGCAGCAACTTAGGAGAATTGGCATCCTCAAGGCTTCTAAGAGCCTGTCCACGAAGCATATCTGTTGTCAATTTAGTAGGTGATTTCTCCTTGGCAGTAATAAGTTTGGATTCTGCTGATTTTTCCCTTGGGGCAACTTTCTCAAGCTGCTGCAATATTCTTGCAGCCATCTCAGAGGACTTGGGAGGTACATGGGCATAACTAGTACTTGGGGCACAATTATCCTCATTTTCTCCCACCATTTTTAAAGTTTTATGCTTCCATTCATCTGTTAAAGGAAGTTTTTCTTTCGGGGACAAGGATTGTCGGAGAGAACCAGAAGAACCTCCTATTCCACCAGTAGCAGGAATGTTGAATCTCTGAGAAGAAAGGCTATGTTTCTGCCGGATTCTCCGCATTGGACCAACTGATCCAACATCATCATCCAGGACAGAACTCCTACGCTTTAGAACCTGAAACAGTTTTGGTAAACGGCAAACACACTCAATATTTAAAATGTTAAGTAATCAACGAAATAATAATAATTGCAAGCAATGGATTCATTCCAAACAGATTAATCACTAACTACCAATTTTGTTGAACTAGGCTCTCCATCTTGATCCTGTAAAGATGACGATGGCAACAAATATCCTTCATTACCATACCTTCTGGGTTCGGTTTCCTAAAAATTGAATGATAACATAGAAGAAAAAGAGTTAACCCATGAAAAGTAAATGTCATAACATATATGGTGGGAAATATCGCCTGTAACACACCTTGCCAAGAGCAGTTCGAGGAAGTCTAGAATATGGTGTCCGAGCCATATTGTATATTGCAGAACGGCCTCGAGATCTAGCAGAAGAAAAACTTTTTTCAGCAAGCGGAAGATGAGGCGTAACTTTTGGAGCCAATGATATCATAGGACATTTTGGAGTAAATGGTGCACTAGTTAGCAAGGGTGCTTCTGCTCTGAAGGCTTGACTGCGCAAACCCAACATTGAAGGTGATATTTTTGAAGGCCGGCTACCCATATAAGCTTTAGCAAGCTCAGCAGGAGTGGCAACATCTTCATCAAGAACCTGGAGATTAGATATGCCTTTTAAGTGTTGGCAGCTGGAACCATATGATGAAATTGTTTCATCCAAAACAAAAAAAACTAAGAAAGTGTGTTACACAACTTCTTACCCTAGTGCTGATGGCAGGAGTTGAAATAACACCATGAGATATCTCTCTCAAAGTCCCATTTTCTGCCAATGGATTCTTCTGAAGTTGCAGTGGCTTTTCAAAGTTTGTCACTGGATCTGAAAGACTTGCTTCAACCTTTTTACCATTGTGATTAACTTGTAAATCCACAGCTTTTGACTGCAACAACTCTGTCAAACGATCAATTTCAGATCTGCAGTACACAAAAATTCAGATTTTCAACATCAGCCTGAAATGAACAATTATCCAGGTTAATTACGTATGGCCCAAATAAGAAATGTGGAGAGTGCATGGTTAGCTTAAAAAGGTTGATTAAAGGACTCATAAAACTTGATTGAGCCTTGTAAACCACCATATAAAATTTCACTCAACATGACAGCATCACAGAATAATGTTCCATGCAAGGAAAAAGCAGGAGTAATCACCAATGTTATCAGACAATACAGAGATCCCAATCCCAAATGTTTAGAAGTAAAACAAGGATACTAATATGCGAAATTGGGTTTCCTCAGACAAAAAAACGTGATTAGTAACATAAGCAGAAGGAAACACTGCATAGGGAGGGGAGGCGAGTATCAAGACAATAAAGAAAATAGCATCCTTCAGTTCTAAAAGTAGAATTTAGTCCTAACAAAAATGCCAACCCTAGTGGCATTCTTGAAATTATAACCATCAATACACTTTTCATTCCAACAGTATTTGCCTTATCTGCACCTGAACTCTTCAGCTCAATTTGCAATTTTCAATAGACTGGTAATACTGACATCATATGCAAAGATCAGAAGCACACACTCAAGAAATGCCAACATCAGAGCTTGAAAGTAGTGTTGAAGGCCTATAAAGTAGATTAGAAATTCAGCTCAGAGTTCAACAGCTTCAATCGTTTGGTATCCATCCCCATTTAACAAATCTCTAGAGGAAACTATTTACCTCCAGTCCATAAACCTTCTGAGGAAGGTATGTTGTCTTGTACAAATAGTATCCTAGTTTAACTCCCTCTAAAAGAGATAGATATGGGAGAAAGTATGCTCAAATCTGACGTAAGAAAAAAAAAAATGTAAAAGCTTACTTGGTAAATGTTTTCTGCCTTAACAAGTGCTCAAGTTCTGATATCCCACCAGTGTCAACCGTGGCAAACTTCTGACCATCAATAATTGACGGTTCTGGTGCTTCAGCATTACTCTTCAACCAAAGCAAAGAATGATTGTATCAGCTTTACAATTGCATTGAAAAAGAAGCATTTACAAGGTCTAGAAAGGATAGTCCAGCACAAACAGCAGTTAAAACTAATCCAGCAAAACAAAAGAAAAAGAGTTCATCTTACTGTTCTATCCAAATACTTAGTAAAGAAGACCAGGATCATTTGATCATTTTAAGGCAAGATAAAATATTTCATATATTTCATATACTTCATGCCGCAGATTATCAGATATTAAAGAAGCAGCAAGAATATAAATTGAAAACAATCAGTGGCAAAGAATAGCATCAACTTTTCCTATTTGAAAAACAAGCCTATAAGGATTTTAAAAAAGTTCGCACCCCAAAAAAATCAAAAGGAATTGAACATGAAGAGTTTAGAAAGAGAAATTGAATAAAACAATAGGCATGCAATTGAATATGGAATTCTTTACTAAGATTGAATGAGAAAATCTCTGCAAGATGTGGAGGGGGAAAATTGACAAAAATATAAAGCAGCTAGCATAACTATGGACATGAAAAAGAATTTAAAAAGAACCAACATTAGTCATGGCTTATGTACAAGAATGCTAGGAAAAAAGGACAGTATTTACCCCTCTATTATATCTTTTCTTTTATGAACATAACTGTGGAATATGGAAATGAATAATAAAGGGATTGGATGGTTCATGAACATGGTGCTGTATTTTTCAGCATAAAAGCATCACAGGCTGACAGAAATAAGAAAGCATAAAATAAAAATTGAGTGGGAAACTTGATAAAATGAAGTAACATGAAATCTATGTGTTAATTCTGGAAGTCACAAAATGGGAAGACTACTTTCTTTTTTCATCTACACTTATACAAGGATGGATTTCTTACTGCATATTTAGCAAAATCCCATCTCAAACTCTTTTTTAATAACAAATGTTATTGTTTTACTTGTTCAAAAGAAGGAAATGAAGAAGTCAGTGACAACGCATTAGGCAAGGAAATCCTAATTTTAAATGTTTGTTTTGTCAGAAATCATCATACTCAGTCTCACATCCACTGTAAAACAAACAAATTTAAAGCACAGAGTTCATATACCAATACAAATTTTAAAATTCAGAAAAGGAAAAAAACTAAAAAAAGAATATAAAATGATCTAATTTCCCCTAATGAAAGGGTGTTCTATTCTATCAATCAATGGTTTCAAATTTATAACAATATCATGCTTTTAAGTCCAAAGAGTCAAGAATCAAACCCTTTCTGCTTTTACTGCCATGTATGTTATCAAATAAATGTTTTACCTGTGGACCATCTCCTACATCCATAGATAACCAAGTATTTTGGGTCACCACAGACAAGTCAGACTGTCAAGTAAAATCAATTTATAAAAGGAAATAACTGATATAGCAGACTACTAAGGTAAACTAAAACCTTTGGGTCCAGGAAAAAAAAAATCTAGATGACTTAAAGCCAAAAATTAGGGTTTTAATTATCCTTATATAGTATTTCTCATTAGACTACAGAAACTAGACCATTGACAATATTTTCAGTTTCTACTTCTTTCTTTTTGGTTGGGGGAAGAGAGGGGGGCAAGTTGGGGCCCAAGTAAATTCATGATACACATTAATAATCATGTTCAACAAGAATTTTACAAGAAAGGCTCAATAAAGAAGGTTATATGGGCAAAAATATAAAATAAAAAATAATAAAAAGAAATCTGACTACAACATTTTATAATTCAATGAAGTTCTAGAGCATACTAATAGTGCAAAGAAGCAAAAAGAATCGACTAAAGGAAAATAGTAAAACATTGCAAACTAATTCCACATCTTATCTGCATCAAACATGATTCCACAATGATAACAGAGTAACTCATCAGAGAACAAATAAATGACAAGGATAACTAATACTTGAACCTTGATTTTGGGTGGGAAAGGGCCTTAAAAAAACCAATATAAAAAAGTAAGCTATTCTAGGGAATTTTGTAGAGACTAAGCATTATATCTGCACTAAACAACGAAGCGTGACACCTGCATCATAGTATCAATAAAGATGCAAACTTACTGAAACTTACTTTTATTACAGCATCTCCGATCCCATCACCGAATTCTTGAATAGATTCTGTGAACAATTAAAATTTCATTAGATGCAATTGAATCTTTCTTTTCTTTTTTCTTTTTTTTTTTTTTTTGGGGGGGGCAGGGGGTTGCATGGTAAAAGTAGGTCACTAAAAATACCAATAAATTTAGCATACTTCCAGAAGAATTAGAACCCAAAAATAAAATGTTGAGAGACAAAACTTATTTTAAACTTTTACCACAAATGCTATGCATATAACATTATGAGCACATTTGTGGCTTGTAAAGGTATCTACTTAATAAATTACAAATATAGCTCCAGAAATTGTGTTCACTTCCTGGTAGTCCCTATTACTTTGATTCAACACCAAAGCTCCTATGTTCTGATACTCTTGTCTTTATATCTGAAGGTCAAGATAGACCATAAAAGTCAAAACCAAGTTTTTTCATTTGAGAAGAAGACCAGAAAGGGGAAAAAAACTACACTGCTTATAGACAACCAATATAATCTACATCTCGATAGTACAAAATAGATTAATCATAAACGCACAGCGGACAACAATTATAATTATGATCACCTACAAAAAGACATATACTCGAACTGATAGATACTATTGATGCTATTATCAAGTGCATGCCAAATAGTGCTGAATTGCAATTACAACCAAATGCAAAGCAACCACAAAGCGCAATAATAGAAAAAGGGGGCAAAAAAAAATCTAACTTTTACTCTCCCAACCCCTCATCCTCCAGCATTAACAACAAGAAGAACGAAAGCAACTACATAAATTTTCATCAGCTTTAACTTTAAGATATAACTAAAAAAAACTGGCTAGAATAACACATTTCCACCCCCAAAACTATATACCAACTAGGAGGAAAAAGGAAAACCTTGACAATATGCCGCTTAAGAAATAACTGAAACAAACAACTTTTACATATTTCATCAATACGAACCAGCCCTTAATAATTAACCACATACCAACAAGGAAATAACAAATTAAACCCCAAATGAAGCGACATAAACAAACTAAAAGACGCCCCCAGAATTTTAAAGAGAGAGAATAGGAGTACAAGAAAACAAACCTGGGGGAAGCGGTGGAGGAGCGGGAGGCGTGAGCCTTTTACCGGTAACAGATGCAAAGAACCGGTGGGCAGCAGAAGAAGCCAAATTTTTAATGGGATCCACCACGAGCTTCGAAAGCAAGCTAGGGTTTCGACGAGCCGTTGGGGGGCGATCGTACGGCGTCGCTCTACTCCTCCGGAACTGATTTCTCCCAGCTTTCCCTCCCACTCCGCCGCCATAGGAGGCAGCTCCCGGTGCCGATGCTCCTTCACCGACCGACACCATTTATTAGGAGGTTCTAATTAAAGAATAGCGAAAAGAAAGCAAGAAAGCAAGAAAGAAACGCGTAGCAGAAAGAGTACGAACCGAACAGTAAGGGAGAAAAAAGTGGGCAGAGCGAAGAGAAATGAATAGAGGGAGGGAAAAAGTGCGGAAGCTGAAATTAGGGTTTTTATTTAGGGGAGGAATACTTATTGGTTTATAATTTCAAAATTTTTTAAGGGGAAAATTTCAACTTTGGAGCGTGGGATCAATTTTCTTTACCGTCGGGGACGAATAAAATGAATTTTTTACAGTCAGTCCGCCACCATAAATATTACCAAAAAATTTTAAATTAATAAAAAAAATTTAAACTCGTAATTCCTAATGTCAAAAAATTATAATTTAATTGGTTGAAGTTTCGTTTTTGTTCTATAAACTCTAAAATTTTATCGAGTTTATAGTTTCGGGTCAAATTGTACACATAAATTCAACTTTTTGTTCTAAAAAAATTATTAGTAACTCTTATATAGTAAAAGTTTAAGGATAACAATCAGTATCAAATTCGTGTAATCATATTGATTTTAGTTCAAATAATTACATTTAATTTGTCAAATAAATTAAATTTGAACTCAATATACAAGTATGATCAAATTGTATAAAATTTGTATTAAATGAAATTTTAAATAACATTATCGTATTTGTATTCGTATAATCGGTATCAAGTTGAGTTAGGGTTTTTTGGGTTTAAGAGTGATGATGTATTAGGGCACATTGACTCCAAAAGCAATAGCCAACAAATTGATGTTGGATGTCTGTTTATGATTAAACATAATCATCTATTGAATGCAATTCATGTTTAATTAAAATTGAAAAAGTAGAGACACAAAAAAAGATCCTGCTTTGAATTTTAAGTGAGTTTTTTTCACTTTTAAGGCAATTATATATATTCCCACCTTTTTGAGGGAATTGAATCCCCTCATTAGTTATGTCTTTAAAAGTTCTGCCTTTTTTTTAAAAAAGAAAGTTCGATCTATCTTTAGATGAGTCTAAATATGAGAGTATTTTTAAGTCAATTTACATTTAAAATAATCTCGTTTGAAGCCAATTAATCCTTACGAGAGAAAGTTCTTATCCAAAGTTTTAAACGATTACATACATAAATTAAAGTTCAAACCATCAATATTATTTAAAACAAGTCATCTACTTACAAGCTAAAACATATATATGTCAAGTGAGTGCTGACCAAGTTGTCAGCACTACACTCCCAACCTTAAGGTTGGGAGTTAATGAGATACCAATTTGTTTTCATCGATTCAACTCGATTTTAGATTAATCAACACTAAAAATGGCTACAAATACCAAAAGAAAAAAGAAAGGAGGAGAAATAAGAATCATTAAAGATAAAAAAACCCATATTCAGGGGAGGGGAAGAAAACTAGCAAAATATAATCAAAAGATGCAAGGTTTCTGCCTGGCTAGGGTTTTTTCTTCCACTGTACATTCCTAATAAATTAACAAAATGATTAGAAAATAAAAATAAAAATAAAAATAAGAGAGGAAAAAGAAAAAAAAAAAAAAAGATCAAGTCCTTCCCTCCCTCCTTTTCCAGACAAACTTTTGTTTAATGTTTCAGTGCTTCTTTAAAGTTGATGCTGAAGCTGGTTTCTAACCCCTTCTTACCACCAACAAGAGGATTTCCTCTTTGCATCATCGCCACAAACTCATTATAATCTATACGTCCATCCTGCAAAACAAAAAATTAAACGAGAAAAACAAAACAAAGATCAGAGATTATGTCTATTTTCACTATACTAAAAAAGATATCTCTAGTTGACAATGACTACATATACCATTACGTGGGACAGAGTATCACAGATTCTTCTTCTGTTGTACCAAAATTTATTGATTTTTAAAAACTTACATTGTCCTCGTCGACATCTCTGATCATTTCTTCTAAGCTGGTATCTTCAATCCCGAATTCCTTGCAAGCTTGTTGAAGTTCATCTGCAGTAATATAGCCACTTCCATCCTTATCAAAATACGAGAATGCAGCAAATAAGTGATCCTCCTTTTCTATCTTGTTAAGGTGTAATGTTGCAGCTATGAACTCTCCATAATCAATTGTGCCACTGTTATCAACATCTGCCTGCAAAATTTTAGAAACGAAAAAAAAATCAGCATTGATTTGTGTTTGAGGATACAAAGTCAAGTAGCTATATCACAAACTTTTTTATCGATTTAAGCTGTTATAGCACATAGCATGAGCTTTTGTTTAACGATATACATGAACGAAGCGAGCATGTATGTCACGCAAATACTTACAGCTTGCATCAGATCATAGATCTCAGACTCGTTCAGATTGGCACCAACTCGTTTTAATCCAGCTTTGAGTTCTTCAAAAGTAATTTGCCCACTATTATCAGCATCGATCATCTTGAACATTTCTCTAAGTCCAGCAATTTCTTCTTCGGATAGATTCTCAGCAATAACCTGCAAAAAAAAAAAAAATAGAAAAGTGCAGTTCATAACAAAGAAGTGGCAAGAGCTTACAACTTTGAAACCTTCATCTCCTATTTCATTAAGCTTTTTCTAGCAACTTACTTGGTCCGTTCATGTATTTAGTACAGGTTTTTGATGGAGACTTACCCTGAGTGCCATTTTCTTGAGTTTGTTCATGGCAGAGAACTGTTTCATACGACTCAGAACTGCAGAGTCAAGAGGTTTATCAGGAGCAACACCATCAACCTGAACCCACGGGTGGCCTGTGAAACAAGATCATTGTAATGAAGACAAACTAATTCAAACAATCAAAAATTAATTAAATGTATATGTATTGCATATTAGTTTAGCTAGTAAAAGTAGAACCACTTACACAAAACTTCGTGTGCAGTTAGACGTCTACGTGGGTCTCTAACAAGCATTTTCTTCACCAAATCTTTAGCACTTTCTGAAATACTTGGCCAGGGATCTGAATCAAAGTCAAGATCTCCATGCAGGACTTGTTCAAATATTCCTTGCTCGGTTTCTGAAGTAACAATGATTAGTTGATGAAATGGGAAATGGGGGAAAAAGTTACATTCTTTGAAATCAAACAATGTATCTGAAATCTCACCAGCCCAGAATGGAGGAACTCCACTCAGTAAAATGTACACGATTACTCCAGCACTCCAGACATCTGCTTCAGGACCATAGCGCTTTCGCAAAACTTCAGGTGCAACATAATATGGACTGCCAACAACATCGGAGAATCTTTCACCTGAAAACATCAGAATACAATTCATTTAATAGTGAAATGAAAGAAAAATTTAGAGAGAATGGAAATAGAAACATTTTGTGCTGAATATAGAAACATTGAAAAAGTTTTCTTTCAAGTAAGGGGATCAATAGAGTTAAGAGCAGAACCTATACAATAACTTCTTACTAATAAACAACAAGATTCTGTCTTACCCACATCAATAAAACAATTTTGAGAAGCACATTGGTAATAAAGAAACAATATTTAGCATGGGAAACATGAACAGGAAGATCAGATGTAAAATCATAAATTACAGATTTCAATAGTTTTTCCAAGTGCCCAAAAATTTATTATGAAAAACTGATATTCAATTTGCATTTGAGAAGAAACACAAGAAATGTTTTAATGTTAAACTCCACTGATCTCAAATGAGATTTTCTGAAGAAAGAAAGGATTGTAAAAGAATGTAGAATTTCTTATTACAGAATCAAATCCGAATGCTAATTTGGTCAATTTATCAATTCATATCAACTGATCTCAAAACTTCATTACAAGCAGGCCAAAACCAAAAGGGTTCTCATTCAAACGTCACCGACTTTTGATTCCTCGAGAATACAATACAAATATAGCTAAGCTTGCAAAAATACTGAGAAAACATAAATGAGTAAAGGAACATTGCCCATTTGTCAAATGGGAAGCAACAAGGATTCACAAGCATAATGTTGAATACTTAGCCTGTTAAATTTACAAAGCCTTTCGCATCCAAGAGTAAAATAGTTGTGCCAAATCTTGTATGATACTCAAAACACATGACATTGTTATTTTCCCAAACATCTTAGATTTTGAGATGAAACAAATGAGTATTGTTATCTTTTCCAGTAAAACTCGAGGTTTCTGGATTTGGTAGTTACTCAATATCAGTAAAAGTGTTAATTGGATTAATGCTAGACACAGTGATCTTGAGAAAGAAAAAGAACATTTGGAAGTTACAACCAATTGCAAAAACAAGAGCAAGTAGGTAGGAACTAATACAAAAAAAAACAGAAACCATACCTGGTTTAAAGAAGATTGATAATCCAAAGTCAATTGTCTTTAGTAGTGATTCCTCCTTCTTATCAACAAAAAGGAAATTCTCGGGTTTAAGATCACGATGCATCACTCCTAAAGAGTGACAAGCTTCTACAACTCCAACAATAATCCTAGTAAGCTCTGCCGCCTTTCTTTCTGTATAATGTCCACGTTGGATAATCCTATCAAAAAGCTCACCCCCAACACATAACTCCATAACAACATGAACAGCAACAGCATCCTCATAAGCCCCTTTTATTGAAATGACATTTGGATGACCTGCCAAATGGTGCATTATCTGAATTTCCCTTCTAACATCTTCCACATCCTCATCTGTTAGCAACTTTCTCTTGGCAATAGATTTGCAAGCATATTCCTTGTCCGTTGCTTTCTCCACACAAAGAAATGTAGTTCCGAATTGCCCTTGTCCTAGTTTCTTTCCCAAACTGAAAAAATCCTTCAAATTACCAGTTTTGGTCTGTAAGACGGAATCAGTCTTAAGTCCAACACTAGACACCCTTTTAAAATGTCTGGCCTTCTTAGCCTTTGTTTGGTTCTCTTCTTTTGGTGGTGACTCTTGTTTCCGTTCTGAATCGGGAATTGTTACTTGTTCAGGTGGCTTACTTTGGACAGGCAAAGGTGATTCAGGGTCTTTGTGAGGAGTTATTCCCTCACTATGCACACTCCCTCCATTTCCATTGCCAGTATCCTCAGGTGATCGGGATCGCCACATTGCAGCTGACACAGATTGAAAAATACCATTTTTGGAAAGGCTTGGTCCAACACAAGTATTCCCCATTATATTCTTGAATCCTCCTCTATTATGTAAAGCAAAAAAAGCCTCAACTAACTACACTCCCTCCACTTCCAACATAAATGAAGATCTACAAATTTACCCAGAATACCACCAGCACTCTCATAAAGACCAAAAAGATCTAACCTTTACTTCAATCCCAAAATCCAAAATCATAAAAAAATAAAAAGTCAAAACCCTCACCCACGGCAAATTTTCAAGAAATGCTTGCTAAATACAACAACCCACAAATAACCCCTTGAAATGTATATCTTATTCAATCAAACACAAGCCGCTCAAACCAAATCTTTGGTTCTAAAAATACTCTGAAACAGTTCAATCAACAGAACAACAACAATAACCAGAATGAGGAACAACAAAAGTAGTCTCACAAGCAAAACAGCATCATCATCTGCAAAAAAAAAATAAAAATCAAACCCAAAAATAAACACAACAAGAAGTAAAGAACATCTTGCTTATAGAAAATAAAAGGGCTAATCAAATGTCAAAAAGGGAAATGAACTAACTTACAAAAGAATCCAACAACAAGCACAAAGGGACCTCCAAGAAAGTTCAAAGAACTTTGATTTGTCTTCCGCAGATTCTGCTCTGCTCTGCTGCCCCCCGATAAGGTCAAGGACGGTCTACGTAGAGCCAATCCTAATACAACAAAGAAGAAAATGTCTAGAGATCTTGAAAATGAGAAAAAAAAAAAGGCAAGAATTGGTCTAAAAAGACTTTAGTGGGCTTTTTGATTAATTTTAGTTTAATAAACCAAACATCTAAAATCTATTGCAAATTGCATATTCCATAGGATGAGAAGGATCATGTCAGCATCATCAGCATCATCTGTGCTGGTAGTTAGTTATACAAAGACAACAACGCTCATACTAAAAACCGCGTCTGCGGTCGGACTCCTCCTCGATTTTTTGTTTAGAGTGTTGGGAAATTTAACTTGAGAAATCCTTTGTTTTACTGTATTTTTTTTAGTAAGTACTAAAAAAGTGAAAAATATGAAACCAATTTAGGAAAGTTTTAGGATTTTATATATATTCTAAAGATTTCAATTTTTAGAAACACAGTTGAAATTTTTGTTTGCCCTAATTATTTCAAAGTTGAAGACAGTCAAATTTATATAATATATTTTATTTAAAAAAATGAAAATAAAAAATAAATTTTGACTTCCTAAATTTATATATATCATTGATTTTTTTTTTTGTATATAATTAATAAAATTTTTGAGAATATACAGATTATTATAGATAATTGAAAAAACATGAGATTCTAGATGAGGAAAAAAAAAAAGTATTAGGAGATAAAATAAACCAAACAAACCAGGAAGACACCGGAAATCTCGCCACGACAAATCCACCTTCCTTATTCTATTTATTTACTACAATTTAATTTAATACTCTCTTATATAAAATATATATATACGCTTTCAAAAAAAAAATTCTAGAATTTTATAACTATCTCGAAAATTCATCGAATTAATGGATGTTTATCGGATAATCTTATTTATCATTTAATTTAGAAATAACTACGTAATTAATGATATGTGACAAGTGTCACATCATGCTTATCTCATAGGTGATGTGTCACTTGTGTATTTAATCTCGGGTGACAAGTGGTACCCTTGAAGTTTATCCTCTTCCATTTTTCATCTCTATAAATAGAGGTCTACTCTCATTTATAAAGATACACCAAAAGAATCATTTCGAAAGTGATATAATAATATTCTCTATTTTCTCTACATTTCTATCTTTTACTTTCATGTAGTTGTTTTATATAATTTCATAATAATATGTTTTTAAAAAATATATTAAATGATATAATTTATTTAAGATTAAATTCATTCATTACTCCAATTACTCTATAAAATACAATTTAAAAAATTAAATACACGAAACTCAACTTGACTTTCTTATCGTGTTTTTCCGTAAAATATGATATTAACATAATATTATTATTTAGAATTATAAAATAAATAAATAAAAAAGTGTGTTACCGGCGGCCGGCGACGTGACCCGTTGTGAATTTTTCAATTTCACCCCACTAATAAGCTTCATCATTGGCTTTTAGTGACCCCTACCCATATGCTGGCGGCTCTTTCTTGCATTTTCAATTGAAAATTTTTTAAAATATATTTTGAGTTTATTTTCTTTTATATTAATAATTATTAAATATATATTTTTAAAAAATTAATTATAGAACATATAAAAAATAATAATATGTACATACATATCGATACTCTAAGATTTAGATGAATGATGATGGTTTTCAGTAGGTCATCTAATTCATAGATTGCAATTAAATTCCTATATCTAACACTTTTCTTCATACACAATTCAATCGTACACCTTGGCTGGCAGTTTTATTTCATTCAAAGTTTCTGGTAGCCGACAAGGTTTTGTGTCAAATACTCTTTGCATGTTCATCAACTAAGTGTAAAACTACCTATTCATCAAAAATAAAAGGAAATTAGTTTCTTATATCCAAAGTGTTGAGTTAGAATCTTACTGTAGAAAGAGATAGGTGTAAAAATACACATTCCCTCAATAGACATCCAATATAGCTTGACTCAAATTTAATTGGAGTCCAAAGAGAAAGAATCTTATATAGAAAGATTCCCTTTTTAATAGGGATTAGTTGGAATCCAAAATGTACAAACTTATTTATGGAAAGACATATTTAGAGAAAACTTCTATCAAAGAATCCAACACATCTCCATACCAATTAGTTGGAATACAAAATAAACAAACCTTGCTTATAGAAAGACAAATATAAAGCGATTGAGCCTAAAATGGACGATCGTCGCTTATGGAGAAATAGATGTAAAAAGAGCTTTCTTTAAAGAATCCAACTCAAACTTCAATTTAGTTGGAATCCAAAATAGATGAACTTTACATACAAATAAATAGATCAAGAGAGAATTTCTCTCAATACGATCTACATATATCTCGCATTGGATTAAGAAAGATAGTTAAAGCTCAAAGTAGAAAAAGATCCTTCAATAAGGATAACAAATCCAATTTTGTTAAGAGCCTAAAATGAACCGAACACAAAAAGAAAATAATTCATAATAAATAAAATATATATATATTTTAAGCATATATATATATTATGTTAAAAAACCTAATTTACAATATATATACAATACACACGTAGATATAAATTTTGCATATTAGGAACAAAGCCAAACCTAATGGTGCAATGAGAAAACAACCCGACCCGAGAAAAGAAATTAACAATCATTCATTCCCAAGTTCCTTCAAGAAGTGGTCGGATTGAAATTGAACTACCAGAACTTTCCCCAAATATCTTCACCAAATCTGAACAGGACGGATCGTGTGAATTTTTAACTTCAGTTTTAAGCTCCAAACCCAATTCTTCTTCTATATCATCGGATGCAGCAATGAGCAGAAACTCACACCCTTCGTAGTTTAGGAAATCAGGTGGATCCGCCGGATAATACCGTCTCTTCCCGAACTGTCCCTGCAGATGAGCAGGGAATACTGCTCTCCGTTTACTCTGAAGGCCCTGGAAACCAGATCTACCTCCTTCGCCGCCGGCTTCAGGATTTTTTATTTGGATCAGAAACGAACCTTCTCGTTCAACCTTGAGTGATTCCTGCGCTTCATTTTTCACATCTTCCGGTGGATATTCGAGTTTGTAAACCAAATGCGTGTGCATAATTGATCTCTTTTTACCGGTATTGTGTCTAAGGATTCGATACACGCCTTCGGCCAATGCTCTAGCGGTTTCAGTGTGGCGATGTCCTCTTGTTGCAGTCTCGTATTCTTTCCCTTTAAGATCTGCTTTAACATCTTCCATTCTCGTGGTAACCAATTCGACAAATCCCCAATACGGTCTTCCCCTGTTTTCGCTTGGATCCGGTAAGCTTTTTTTACCCATCACAATTAATCTTAACAACGGTTGCTTCTCGATATCAATTTTCTCCGTACCATGTCCACCACCATGATCACCATCAGTACCTAATTTGGCTCCCCCTTTACCAGAATTGGATTGTTGTTTTTCCTGAACAGAGTCTTTGTTGTTCTCTCCTGATTCTGGTCGAAGAACAATGTACAGGCGTTGTACATCACTTGGGCTATGAGCTTCTTCCATCTCAACTTTAGGTCTGTAGAAAAAGAATATCTCCCCTCTTTCCACAATTTCAATGCTGGATTGGTTCCCGGTCTTTTCTTCCTCTTGTCCGTACCCCATCTATTTCTAATCACAGAGCAAAACATTGACAAACACACAAGTTACAGTGAGTGCAAATAATTGAAAGAAATCTATTGTACAATTAACTGAAACTTTCAGAGCAAATTACAATTTTAGCATACGAGTAAACCGATAAAATAACAAAAAATCCATATCATAAAAGAAATCCCCTACTTACCAAGAAAACTGGAAATTCGGAAGAACCACTTGTGTTTTCTGCTTTATTTTGTCTTTCCTTTTCCTTTTCCTTTTCCAGTCCAGTCTTTTCTGCAAATACCACAGATACCTTTGCTCTTGTTTTTGTAGTACATTCGCATTAACCGCCCAACCGCCTCATGGATTACGACGAAAGTGCTAACTCAGCTTAGGAAAGCATGGAATCGTGCCCGTACGACAGATAACGTGGCGCATCCAGACGCCTCCCGAAGTTAATTTTATTAAAAAAATTTAACTTGATAACAAAATAAAACATTAAACAAAAAATTAAAGATTAAAAAAATCAATTTTCCTAAAAATTAATTCAAAAATATATATTATTTATTTTATTTTATTAGAACAACAAATGCAAAAAATAATAACTTGCATCTAATGGGGACAACAACCACGCCCTACTCTGTATATCCTTACCTATCTGTCGTATGAATTATGCATCGGAGATCTGCTAATAGCTTTACTAATACAAGCAATGAAGAGACTGTATACAACAACATGAACGTTATTAACTTTTCTTATCACTTCTGTATTTCTTCCATCACATCTCTATGTCTTCCAAGTCTGGCAGAGGAAACCGAAGGATAGCAGCAATTCCAGTCAGTTGAGCCAGTTCTGTTCTCCAACATGAAAAAGTTTTTCAGCAAAATTTTATAAATTTTTGCAGCAGAAAAGTTTAAGGGCAATAGTGTTAGATTATCAATGTATATTTTTCGCTTATGGCACTGAGGTATTATGAAAGGGTCCCAATTACGACGGATAGTGTCTTTTACGGGTAGTAATTTACAATCTCAAGTTAGTATGGGTTTGATCCCAAACCTCATTTACGAGAGCTTCCTTATTTAAGTCAGGCAATCACAAAAATGCAGCACAAGTTCATGCAGGGGTTCCAATATCACAAATTATTTTCTGCAAAAAAAAAAAGAGGAGGAAATATGCACTCACGTTCTCCAGATACATGCATGGATGAGAAGATATAAGCAGCACCTCCAGAAACTTTGACTGCTTTAACTAAATTAGCATACTTTTGCCTGGTAACAACGTCAGCACTCCTGAGAACAAAAGAAGCGGGAGCTTCCTCGTAAGAAAATATCATTACTAAGGGCATGCAATAAAATCCCAAAAGAGAGTAATCCGACAGAAGCCTAATGCAAACAACCATCAACTGAGAAAAGTTCATATTATTACTATTGGAAATTTTGCAGCCAAACAAAAGAGAAATGAAAGATCACATAAGAAAAATATCCTGAAAAGTAAAGGTTTTTAAGTATTGAAATTTTGAAAAACTTACTTCCTATATTCTGATAAAATACGGAAAACTAAAAGCAAACATCACATGAACAAACAAGTATTTTCCTGCTAAAAAAAAAAAAAAAAATATTTTCTAGTACGGAGTAAAAAATTCATTCAATAACTAACCTGAAGAGTTCATCTGTGATTAGAAGTGTCTGGATAGCCATCCGCTCATGAGCAACTTCGACATGCTTTGGTCCATAGCATGCACGATCGGGATCCTATAGAGCAGAACAACAAAAAATTATAGCCACTGAATTTGGAAAGGAAAGATAGATCTCAGGTGACATTACAACTATGGAGAAATTTTTATACAAGAAATTGAGACACCATAATGGACACAAGCTTCTTCAAAGGACACACATACCTAGAGTGCTAAAGCAAAATGCAGAGTAAATATTGATGAAGATACACAATTCTGATAAAGCAAATCCAGTAATTTCTGAGAATACGAAATATCTTAGGACCTAAGAAACATAAAAAGATGTTTCAATACAATTGTTCAGAACCAGACTTCACATATTTCCATCCTATGATGTTAACGGCTTCTGTTGTTTATGAAATATCCAATATCCAAAAGGGACATGGTAACAAAGTAAACCATCAGAGATCACCAAACATGGGATTCACCTTAAAAGTAACCTGAAACACAGTCATGAACTACACTGAATGCTGAAGCTGACCTAATTACTCTTAATTCATCCACAATAAAATATTGAGCAAAATATCCAAGTTTATGATTATCTACTTCCATGATCACATTTAACAAGACTAATGGGTCAAACTCCAATAATCCCATAAACACAAACACATTGAATATAAAGATCAAGTGTAGGAACCTGACATTTGAAAGCATTGAATAGAAGTCCTTCAGAGCTTGGACCTGAGCAAAATCAACCAAAACGTAAAAAGCCATAGGTCCATAAATGCAAGTGACAAAAAGGAGAAAAATAAGCAACAATTTAAAAAATCATAGAGTCTAAACTTACCTCTTTTGCAGCTTTTGTATCTTTTATCAAGTTCATGACATTTGGTGCATCCAAAACCTCCCTTAAACTATGCCTGTCAGAACATTCATAATTTAAAAGTAAATAACTATATCCCCACTAAAAGTAGTTTTGGTGCAACAATATAAAGACCAAAGGGAGCATAAAGAAAAAAGACAGTTAAGATATACTGCATAGCACATTTACAATACAAAAAACTGCAGTTTCTGTTCGGATTGCTAAAGATAAGTTAATTTGAAAGGGATGCAAACACCAACTAATATTAAGGGTCTACCTGCCTCTAAGAATATTCAAGACTCAAATACAAAATCAGGTGTATATCATCAATCCAAATGCAGCAAACAATGAATACTCCTACAATTGACAGAGTGATGAAAATCAATCTGATCTCCAACTACCATCACTTCCAAAATGTTCTACAATTTATTACTTGTTAATCTAAGAGGTAAAAGCACATTCCTTCTAGGATAACTGACAAAATTACTTTTGGCAATCCTCATCCTAAAACTCTCATAACAAGTTAAGAAAGCAACATGAAAAGAAAGAATCTAGTGAGGTAGATCATCATACTTGTATCCGGAGGTTGTATGCACCATAACTATCCGTGACTTGTTCTCAATGATAGGTCTCAGCTGTTTCCTTTCTGCCTCTAGCATTAAGTGGCGGTGAAATTGATCCTGGTTACATGCAAATATGACACTTCAATCTTTTACGACATTCACAACCAATATCATCTATAAAAAGGCAAATAACCAAAAGGGGGTGGGGAAAACAGTAAAAGAGCAACACACCAAACAACCTTTGTAAATCCCGGACTTGCAATAACAACACACCTAACAACCTTGAAATCAACATGTTTGACCAACGCCTAGGACACATGAAGAAAACTTTTAGCAGTAAATTTTGTAAAGACAAAGTTAGAATTATTATGATATAAAACTAACATCACCTGTACAACATTGTCAAAGAACTTATTCAAAGCCTGTAAAACGAGAAAATAGGTTAAGAATAAAAATTACAAAAATAAGGAAACCTCACTCTTGTAGCCAAAATCCACAAAAAGGAAAATACAGAGTTTGCTGACAGTAAGAAAACATACTTTATCATAACCTGCAATTGCAGGTCCATGTTTGCGAGGTATTGAAGTCTCTATCCGGGAACGAGTTATTGTTATACTGTTGACAGGTTAAACATGTTGTTATAGAGAGTTGAAGAGACAGTCAAGTAGATTATAAGTGATCATAACTGGAAAAATCATGTATCATGTTTCACATGTAGAGGATTATTTCACTAGATTTATATGATAAAAGGGGGGAGGAGGGAAGAGATAGTTTTAGAACCGTATAAAAGGAGTTCATGGATAGAGAGGTGTAATTGGAGACCAGTATAACAAAATTGTAGATTCCAAGCATCTAGGTCGCCATGTTTTCTTTTAAAGAAAAATTTTACTAATCCAAAAGGAAAACTAATACTAGGTCACAAAACGCAGTTTTAAAATGTTCTGAAGGATCAGTTCGGCAATCAAGTAATAACAGTTGCATAATATATATGCATTAAGTCTTTTAATTGTTGGAAGATGTTAGTATAATTCATGGTATCCCTCGGTAAGATAAATATATAGAATCAATCATTGTTTTCTATTTTCTAAACAGTATATGCTTGGAAAGAAAAAAACATGTAAAATAGATACAAATGAAACCTATGAGAAAAGATAAACCCACTAAGGAAATCATCTGTACATATACAAAATGCAGCTGCAACAATATTTCTAACTAGATACCAGTCCATATTAAAATATACATGATTCTAAATTCCTTTCAATAAAAGGATAGTTATAATCACCAAAACTCAGATGCAAAATTTTGGTTATCATCATCCTGAAAGCAAAGTCCTCAAGGAAATTTTAGTATTCACAGCAGTACCGTGCATAGATCTAAAGGAATGGTATTCTCTGTTCTCATTTTCTATTTTTAAAATGATAGTCCACTGACAGATTTTCAAAATCTCCAATACATTTGAATATTTAGAAAAGAAAAAATAAATAAATAAAATTATAAAAAACAACATCGTTGTCATTTTCAGAAAGGTTTACCTTTTACCAACAAGTAAAATATGTGCCAGTCCTTCTTGCATTAATACCACAGCCAAATCAGCACTTGCAGAGGGGTCTATCATCATCACAAGAACGTGTCATAATCATGAAATAGAGTCTGAATTGTGCATTTAGTTCAGCACAACGTAATGTATGACATAATGAAGACATCAATGCTCAGGCTCCCCACCCCCATGCCCCCACCCCCCCCCCCCCCTTTGGAAACAAACTTTATCGTGAAAATTGAGCAACAAAACAGGAGAAACCCATGTACTTCAGACACAACATCATCTAGCCATAATATGAACTTGCCGCTAGTGAATAAAGCAAAGACCTAATTGACCTAGTTTCTATTTCAAAATTTAATTTTTTCCAACGCCACCACGAAAGCAGCATACCTGAAGCTTGACGGAGGGTCTCAAGTGCCAGCGAGTCCCATACATCCTACCATGTACACCAAAGACAACTCAGTTCAAAAATTCAACAGATATGCACCGTTTGACTAAACAAGAAGAAAAGACTAAGGATTTGAACAACATATAGCTAATATAATTGCAAAACCTGTGAAATCAAAAGAACAGTATAGGATAGGCGAAAACCACATGATTGTATTTAAGTTGGGAGGACAATGACATAAAAAAATAAAGTTAGGTTTTGGAAAATCCAACAGTCAATTCTGGAGACAAAAAACGCATTCATTAATTATTATACATAAGATATATGCAAACTCAGCGAGAATTCTAGTACATAACTTCAAACTGGAAGGTAGCATCATCTTCTTGAAAGTACTGCTAATGATAATTTCTCCTTTTATGAGACATGCAATAATTAACTTCTGCTTTCAGATATTGACAACCAACCATAGGAATAGACTTAAATATATTACTCAATGTGAAAGAAAAAGGGATCTTCGTACAAGTAAAACAAGGATCTTACCTTCCTCAAAACAAAAGGTCGATGTAGCTCAATTTCCAGTGTGTGAAATGCCCCAATCTGCAGTAAGTTATAGCTAAGCCAGAAGTTCTAATGCCTCAAGTATCAGTGACTGAATTGGAAGGAGACATACCTTTACATGTTCATTCTCAAGAATATTCTTTCCACGTATCCGTAATACAGATCCTTCTTTGTCATATTCCACTCCCTAAGAATTAAATTATAGAAATATTAATGATAAGTTCTTCCAATTAAACAACAAATTAGTAGACATGTCTATGAAAACAGGAACACCTGATATAATGCTAAAAGAACAAAATACAATTAAACAACAAATTACTAGGAAAATTTCGGTATCGGATACACTTCCTAGTTGGAAAAAAAAGGAGTAGTAATATTTTCCTAGGATCTCCATCAATTTCACAAGAAGTAATTGAATTATTACTTTGCACAAATTTCATGATGCTTATAAGTTCTCTAAAACTAATAAATCAAAACAAAAAGAAAAAATGCTGTTTTGAACTTATCTCACCTCAACCTTGATTTCCAACTTAAGTTTTACCCGTTCTGCATCTCTTCCACCAGAAGCAGCTTCCCTCAGAACTTTCCTGCAATAAATTGAAGAGGAAGTTCAATAGCAGTGAGAGAAAGACATCCCAAGCCAACCAATCAATAATAATAAGTTCAAAATATATGAATTCCACTGAAAGTAGAACGTCTATCAAATGGTCAGTCTTCATGTCAACACAATGCAACAAACACTTCAGCACCTAGGATAGAAAATTCCTCATGTACATTGCCACTTACAGATTTAGGTGGAACAGTATAATTAAGAGGGAAAAGAAAAATGTCTTCAAATTCTTGCAGTGGTTCTCCTTGAACTCAAATGCCTTTTTACATCTTATGATTCATAATGGAGAAAAAAAGTGGGAATAAATAGGGAATGGGAGTAATTGTGTATGTATTTAATTTCTTTACATAATTTGGTTAGCAAAAGTTCTTCTCCTTCACCTCATGTAAGATTTTCAGTAACTTTAAAAGTGGAGGATTGTTTATTTATTTACACATGATTTACTTCCTCAGTGGAAGTAAAAATCCCCTTTCCCTTCCCCAAACTGAATCAAGTCTTAATGTATATATATACTTCCAATTTTCACGAGGGGAAAAAAAAAACGAAAAGGAATAGTTAATTAGATACCTAACAGTAACAGCTAAAACAGTGTCTCCTTTGGCAATCAAATTATAAGCAATCCACAAATCATCAGCTTCGTCCGGAACCATCTGCGTCAGAAAAACCGAATTAAATCCAATAAATTTACACATACCGAGTTTTTTATCACGGAATCTTCGCCAAAAAAAGGAATAAGCCAAATACAATCTCAACATTAACAAAAAACACATGAAGTTCATTGAACAACTGACGTACAGAAATCAACTTCATACCTTAACGCTTCCAGGACCATCGGGTACAAAATCTCTTCGAACGATCTTCATCTTTTTCGAAATAGAACTCAATTAATATCAACAAAGTATAAGGAATTCCAAATTGAAGATTCAACTTCGATTCTTCGTGATGATGATGATATATATATAATAAACTCCGGTTTTAAAGACGCCGGTTATATCCTAAAGCATCTCTGTCTAGGATAACTGAATATAAATATTAATTTAAAGGATTTTTTTTTGTAAACCTCCACATTCAAGGGGAATTAGTCGATAAATTTAGATAACAAAATAAAAAATCAATTAGAATTAAATATTTTAATATTACAAGTAATAATCATAAAACTATGATAAATGTTGTAAATTGAAGTCTTAAGTCTTACTTAGAAAATATTTGAATTAAAATTTTTTATTTAATAACACGTAATTAATAAAAAAACATAGAAAAATAAAAATAAATAACATTTTTCTTTTTATTATTATTGAAAATTAAATTTTGGACAGGAGAATTCATTTATGAATCCCAGGCAGCAGGTCCACGGTTGTCTGCCTGTCTTTTTATGTTGTCCATCCAAAAACACAAAACAAAATTATTACAAAAAAAATTAAAATTGAAAAAAAAAAAAAAAAAAACTTCATTAGATCTGCTACCCAAACAACAGCTCATCTTTCACCAGCATTATTATTCTTGATTTGATTATTCACAAAATAAAAAAAAAAAAAAAATCTTTCTTCTTCTGCATCTTCATCTTCCTCCAAGAAATTTATTACAAGTACTACGTACAAAACCACCAAAGAAAGCTATACCATGATTTGATCCCCTGCAGACACTTCCATGTATGTTCCATGTTACCGGCTTCATATAATATATATATATATATATATATATATATAAATATAGTGATTATTGTAATTAACAAACACGTTGCATGCACGCGCGGTACGTACATAAGAACCTATATATGTAATCTATACATATGTGCTCTTGCTTGAATGCCTGCAACAAAAAAAAAAAATCCCAAAAAAAGATATATTAATTATTGTTAAAACACCTTAAATTATCACATACTCTAAAAGAGTTAAAGTGTAAATGAGTAATAGCTCGAATTTGAACTCGAACTTTTTATTATAATACTATATTAAATTGAGATAAATTCGCACACATTTTAAAGTTTAAGTTGATAAAAAAGAATTAACAATTACAGCATAGTGCATGGATAGCTGATCAAAGAAAATATTATTACCTTTTTTCCTCTGATTTAAGTTTCAATTGGGGTGTTTGAAATATTCAGTGGGCGGTTTTCAATGGCAGGTAGCGAACCGGGATTCTTGACCTAAAGAACCAAGCATCCGGCATGCTATTTCAAGAAGCTTACCTGCAAGAATATATACATATATATTATATTATATATGTATGATGAGGTGTAATTTCATATACGCATGCACAATAAATTATACAAAGAAAACAACCCTCTAACTCCCTGCCTCTGCAGTGAAAGCTACTGCATGTCCTTCCAATAAAACTAAAAACACAAAACTTATCCTAATTAATTAATTAGTCAAGGCATGTTCAATCATTAAATATTACTTTTTCTTTTTTTTTTTTTAACTAGTTGTCATCTACTATTATCGTTTAGAAATATTATTTATAAAAGATTAAAGGGTAATTTAGTCTTTTTAACCAATAAAGATACCAAATTTCATATTTTCTTATAGGGTACATGAATGAAGTTGTTCCAGTGACAAGTAAAAATGCTAAAAGAATTCTTTCAGCAAACTAACTGAAACAAGAGAAGCAATTCATTTTCTATGCATCTTCCTGCTTATATATATATATATATATATATATTATAATATAATATGGTTCTCTGACAACCAGAATTCTGAAGATGTTTAGCTTGCAGAGATCAATCAAAGTCAAAAGTATCCAAGTTGTTCCAGAAAACATGTGTTTTCCTAACTCAATATTAGGATCTCATGCATGCAAACACTACTAGAACTTAAGTGGTGGCATTAACATGGCTCCTAGTTTAGTATTTCACAAAAGTCATACAAATATTAATAATCTTTTTTTTTTATCATGTAAATATTATTTTTATTTTTTCCCTTTTGATCTTCAAATTAGAACACAATTCAAACTCATAATTGTTTATATTATTGTCAAACTAATAATTCTTCATGCTTAAAACTTCACTTCACTCTTATATGTCACTCACAATAAATATCAAATTTGTAACCTCATGTAGTAATAATATATTTTTCCATTATAACAAACCAAAGATTTATATTATATTAGTTTCAATAAACAGTGATCTCACACTCAAATCATACCTAATGCAATTTAGCAGCAAGGAAGCACGCATTAAGCACATTTTGGTTCTTTACTTATTTTTATATGTATGTATATATATTATAATTTGAAGGGACAGCTAAAGAGATTCTAATGTTTGTGGGTTTAGACAGAGAATAGTTGGTCAAGATTCGAGAGACAAATAACTTATTTGGATTTGTAGTTGGAGTTTCTTTTCATCTAAAAAGCCCTTTTGTGCAATCAGATATATATATATATTATATATATATATAAAAACTACACTCTCCAACATTCATTATTGGTTGGTATACTTTTCTTTAATATATGTATGCATGCCGACACTCCAGTAAATTAACATTAATCCTGCAGGTTTCCCCTACCGAACCAGAAAACGTTGCTATTCATAACTATCACCTACATCACATTGTAAGGACTAATACAATTGCCCTTACTTTCTTTACTCTGTCTAAAGTTTGGATGATAATCTAGTCATGTTCATGTATATATATTTACATTCAACACTCAACTCGAATTTAATTATATAATAATTATATTAACTCTACTAAATTACAGATGATAAGATATAATTCAACTATATACTCAATAATTTCAACCAGATTAGTCAGTAACAGTTCTAAAATACTCAATTATCAATACTTTTGTGTGGTCTAATATTATTGCTCCTGCTGTCTCATGCATATACTTCCTCCATTTTTTAATTTGTTAAGTACAAAAAAAAAAAAAAACACACCCTTAAAAAAATACAAAAATTGATGTATCTTTTAGGTGAAACGACTAATATAACATTTGACTTTACTTTTTATAATAAAAATAATTAATAAACATAAGTTGCAAAACATTCATACTGTATGAAAGAAAAATACCAATAAAAATGCATTTTTTAACTCATCACACGCCGAAAATATATTCTTTAAAAAAATATAAAAATTTATGTGTATTTTAGTTGAAAAGACTAATATATCATTTAACTTTATTTTTTTAAAAATAAAAATAATTAATAAATATAAGTTGTAAAACATTCATTATACAGATATAAAAGAAAAATATCAATAAATACATTTTAATTTTCTATTATAACAAGTAAAAGTCAGAGGTAAAAAGTAAGAAATCCAAGTTTGGGTAGGGTTTTATACAAAGCCAATCATTTTCCAAGTGAGCCTACCTTATTCACTAAATCATCACATGGAATTTTGACGATAATGTCACCTTAAGAAACAAACACAAAACATAGACAATAAATTTTCTAGGAATCCAAAGCTTTTGGTTATTAGTACAATTTCCATAGGTTGGAAATTGATTTTTTGTCTACTTCTATGTTTTTTTTTTTTTAATTAGATTAATTTTTATATTTTTGTTCTAATTTTTTGTTGCTTCACCTAAAATTTACAAACAAAATTCCAAACCACCAACCATAAGCAAATTCATCACATAAAAAGACAAATATACCCTCTAAGAAAATTTGACCCACCGACGCATTTTGACTTGTAACATATCCACCACACTACAACCACCACCACTACCGACAATCTCCGGCAGCCGCCGCCGTTCTCGGTTTAAAAATAAAAATAAATTTAAATGAAATTTAAATTAGTAACGTACCTCTTCTGGGGTTACTAACGAGTTTAACATTTCTGGGAACAGTTTTCACTTGTTGCTTTTCCTTCTTCTCTTGAGGATGTGGAAACAGCACTCCGTCAATTCCTTGTACAGAAATCCGGCCGTCGGTGTAAATATCTGGATCAAATAAGTACGCCGCTTCTTCGCCGTCGCCGAATTTCACTGACCCATCAGCTTCCTGAGCCACCAATTTGTTGGGAACGCGTAATGTGTCGTATTTAATTTTTCCAAATCTCCTTACGGCATTGTACATACTCTCTTCGGTTTGGTACTCCGGGACGATGTGATAATACATAATCTGCTCCGGAGCACCGGGTTCGCTCAATTGTTCTGTTGTTAACTTAGCCATGGCTTCATCATTTGGGGCTAAAACTGTTAGTACGTAACCTTCGCTAACCAATCTGCCCATTTCTGTGGCTAGGTTTGTCAAATTGACTAAAATGTCGGCCATCTCATTATACCCACCGTAATGTAGGAGGGTTTTGATGAAATCGTTCACTTGAGATTCACCGTCGAAGTGGTGATGTGGTCCTCCTGGACCAGGTGCTGGCGCCGGAGCCAGAGATGGACCGGGAGCCATAGCCTTATATATTGAAATACTCGGCGGCGAACCGGCAGGTTTATTACTAGACTGTAATTGTTTCCTTGATTTGATAGTTCTGGGATCTACATCAGGGGCTCCTTCCGGTTTGACAGCAGAAATTGATCTGAGATTTCTCCGGGCATTAAATTGTTGTTGAACCGATTTTGGTACCAGTACTTTTTCGATCCCATGGATAATTCCATCAGGGCGGACAACAGAATTTAGATGGACCACTTTTAATGGACCTATAAATATAGTTTTTCCATCAGGAGAAGAGGAGATTTCTATAAAATCATCGGACAGAGCCTTATGCCGAGTTGACTCAGTAAGTCGAATTGGCCGTTCTTTCTCAACTGTAAATTTAATTGGAAGGATATGATGGAGGAGAAGAGTCTGTAGGGATTTGATATTTCCCGGTTCAAGGAGAAAACGCTTGAATTCAGGATCAAGGTCACGTTCCAAGGCCTCATTCTTAGGAGCAAAAATTGTGATATTATACTTGTTCACTGCATCTTCGAGAGTTTGTAATAAAAGGGCCTTTTCAACGAGTTCAGCGAGCTCAGTATAGTGCGAGTCCAAAAGGGCAACAAGAACAGAGTTAGAGTTGATTTGCGCAGAATTGGGATCGTGACTGGGTATTTTTGACAATGTAGCACCGCCGAGTTGACTGGCGAAGGTAAGAAGAATGAAGATGATCAGAAAATTTTTGGCGGTCGCCATTGAATAGAGGAAGGAGAAGAAAGAAGAAGAAAAAAGAAGAGGGAATGAAACTTGGAAGGCAGGCCAAGTCTGTTTATGTCAGTGTGTGTGTGTTTTTTTTTTTTTTCTTTAAAAATAAAAGGATATTTTAATGAAAAAAAATATAATAATTCGAATGATAACATTCTCACTTATTATTTAAGAAATCACGAGTTTAAGTCTACCTATATATATACTATATTTTCATGTATTGATCCTCAAATTATTTTTATCCAAATTCGAGATAATTTAAGGATTCTTATAACCGCGTGTAGTCTCACGTCGCTCACCTGAACCTTTTACTTAAATAAATGACGTGTTTTAAACTTGCGAACCCACATGAAGTGGTCTAAAGCAGATAATATCATTAGATTATTTATAATATATTTTCATCACGATTTTAAAGTTCAATCGTGAGACTCACCTGAAGTTGACCAAAACTAACAATATCGGATGTGCATAATAAGGAATCAAAATTTAACCTAAATTACGCCTAATTGTTTCATCATAACTCTTATATGATGCTCGTATCAAGTATCGAATCTATAACATTAGGTTTAACCTATTTATCAACTTTATGTTACAATTGCTTATTTTTACATAAATACTCATATATATATATATACATTTTATTTGAATTCCAAACATATTGTAAAAATTATGTATATTTAAATACAGTAAAGACAGTCTCAAATTAGTATAACGTGTTATGATGAGAAAAATTTGACATGGATTCTTTCTAACTGCTTTATATGTATATATATATATATATATATATATATATATAGATATATTTTGAGAATTGGGAAGAAAGAGAAGAAGAAAGAAAGATTGCTTCTGTTTGTGTTTTGTTCTGTTGTTGAGTTGTATTCTCAACATGCTTTCTTTAATGTCTTTTTTTTTTTTCTTATTTTCTCTCTCTTGTATGTATGCATGCATGTATGATGTCGTATCAGTGTTCTAATTAAGAATGTGGGTCATTATTATATAATCAAGGACGGCTAAAATTGTGATTAATTTGACTATTCATATATTAAAAATAATTTTTTAAAATGTTAATTACGTTTATATATATATATATATATATATATATATATATATATACATATAATTCTCATAATTAAAATTAACAACTCTACTTCTACTTTTACTTGTTTTTGTTTAAATGATATTATTTTAATTAATATTTTACAATTAATATTTATTATGAAAATAACATTATATTTTTCTGGAGTATATTGACCTAACTTGTCGAGTAAAAAAATCACATGAATACTAGAGAAAAACTATTATTCATTACTTATTCAAGGGTATTGTAGATATATAAATATTATTTATATATTTAAATATATAATTAAATATTATTTTTATTTTAAATATATATTTATATTTTTATATATTTTATATTTAAAATAAAATTCACCCCTTTGAGTGACAGTGGCACGCACATCATAGTCATTGGCTATCACTCACTCCAATCTAATAAAATAGAGGGCAAACTCCCTCAAGAAATGTTACACACACTCACTCTTCTCACACACTCCAGAAGCCGAGAAATTGAGAGATATTCGAAGGTTCCCGAACCTCTGTCGGCCCGCCCTTCTCTCTGAATCCATTCCGAGACAAAGTCCTAAAGCCCATCGGAAGAAGAAATCAAATTGTTCGATAAATCGAGATCAAGCCCAAAAGCCCTCGAGATCGAATCCATTCAGATCCACCCAACCCCGCCTCCGGAAGGAAAACAAATTCATTGGATCGAGACAAGCCCAAAACGCCTCTCGATCCACGACGGATTGAATCAACGGATCCATAGAGATTGGACCCCTGTAAAATTTATTATAATATAATTGTTGTATTCAATTACCATATTTCTTGTAATTGATTTTTACGAAATAAAAAAGAAATTATTGTCTACAAATTTGGCACGCCCGTGGGACGATCTCTACCGTTCATCTCATTCCGTCGAATACCGTTGAAATGGAGTCCAAGGGCGACAATGTCAACAAAGGTGATTCAAGCAACGCCGTTGCGAGCACAAGCGTTGGTGGATCGGCGTTGAACTTACGTTGGTCCTACCACACGAAGCGAAGGAGAATGTTCGTTGATTTGCGAGAAAAGATCGATCGCGACACTTCCAAAAATTACGGTAATCCTTGTTTTGATGCTTCAACGCGGGATCACCTAAAGGCGTTGTAGGAGGAATAGTTCGAAGGCCGCTTGCAATCCCTGGGAATAAGTCCGTTACAAACAAAGACGAATCAGAGATGAAGATTCCTTTGCGGATTCCATAGATCCTGTCCAGGAAGATCAAATGAGCGACGATGATGACCACGAAGATACCTCCGCAAATACCTCGTCATGCCCGTTATGATGGCGGGCGCGCGCAACCATAGAAGAGCAATTGTCAAACCTAACAAAGTTAGTGGAAGGCCTTGCGATGCGGCAGAGCAAAGCAAGATCGCATCATCAATCGGTTGTTGAGTAACAATGGTGAGTCGATCAACCTACGCAAAGGCGCGTCGAAGAAGCAAACAAAGGTGTTTCCTTCAAGCAAGGGGAAGGATCAAGTAATCCCCGAGACCATCAAAGTTCCTGAAAATCAATCAAAATACGTTGGCGGATCCGAAGCTCACCCAACAACAAAGACCGTTCATGTTTCGTCGACGGACTCATTCCTATTGATGAACTCAAAAATTTCATCGAAGGGGCGATAAAGGATAAGTATGAAGGAAGTTCAAAATCTTCCTTCGCATATTCAAAGCCGTATTCAAGGAGGATTGACAATTTGAAAATGCCTATGGGCTATCAACCTCCAAAACTACAACGATTCGCGGTAAAGGTAATCCTAAGCAACATGTTGCTCATTTTGTTGAAACATGCGCAATGCAGGAATGGAAGGTGATCTCTTGGTCAAGCAGGTTCATCGATCTCTCAAGGGAAACGCTTTTGGTATACCCGACTTGGCTCCTGGATCGATTGGCACTGGAATCAACTTGGAACAGAATTCCTAAATCGCTTCTATAGCACCCGAGAACCGTAAGTATGTTGGAGTTAAGCCACACCAAGCGTGGAAAGGACGCGCTCGTCGACTACATCAATCGATGGAGGAGTTTGAGCTTGGATTGCAAAGATCGACTGTGTGAAAAGTCCGCTATTGAGATGTGCATTCAAGGGATGCAATGGAGTCTTCAATACATCTTGAAAGGTATTCACCCAAATACGTTCAAGAATTGGCTACTCGCGGTCATGACATGGAGTTGAGCATCAAAACTCATGGAGATCAAGGGACCTTTGTCTTCGAACCACGTAAACGAGATAAAACCAGACTTCAAGAAAACAAGTAAGTACCTACCTAAATCGGATGTAAAGGGAGTCTCTCGGCAAGCATGTTGCTCCTATCAAAGTTGCAACAAAGGTAAATAGAAACGTTACGAGAGAGGAGTGACGTTCGATCAAGTTTGCCAAAAGGAAGACCGAGCGTTAGAAGAAAGACGGGAGAAAAGTTATCCATTCCTTGATTGGCGGACGTATCAGAAATGTTCGATGACTTGATGAATCTTTGGTTTGATTGAGCTACCGAAATGAAACCGACCTCGAAAGCAAGAAGCAGACGAGCGATCCAACCTCCGCAAATATCATCGTCTCATTAGTCATCCTATCGAACAATGCTTTGTCTTCAAAAACAAAGTGATGGACTTGGCACGCAAAGGAGTAATAGTGTTGGAGGAAGAAAAGGTAACTGCTAATAAGATAAGTTCATGTTTTACTGTTCACGCAGAAAAGGTTGACAACGTTACAAGAATGTTACCCGGTGAATGTTCTACAAAGGAAGACGAGTCTTCTCCAATGGTGGGCGCGTTTTACGACTTCAATAAACTTCACCGATGATGACTTGTTGTTGGGGTCAAAGCCACACAATAGACCGTTATTTGTATCCCGGATACATACATCAGAAGAGGATTAATCGAATATTGCTTGACGGTGGTTCTGCTGTTAACATTCTTCCTTTGCGAATGTTGAAAGAATTTGATATTTCCGTTGAAGAACTTTCACAAAGTCGCCTCATGATCCAAGGTTTTAATCAAGGAGGACAAAGAGCTGTTGGTGCAATAAGACTTGAACTCTTGGTTGAAGAAATGATTTCAAGTGTGCTCCTCCACGTAGTAGATTGCAAGACATCCTACAACATGTTGTTAGGAAGGCCGTGGTTACATGACAACGGTGTAGTACCATCAACGTTACATCAATGCTTCAAATATGTTAGTAATGGGGCAGAAAGAAAGTTGTTGCGATGACAAGCCTTTCACCTGGCCGAAGCATACATTGCGGGCGCAAAATTCTATTCTCATGGCAAGCGCAACGATGCATCATGAAGACAATCCAACTTTCATTGAAGAAGCTTTATTGACAAAGAAAGTACTTACCAAAGCAAGTCCGCAAAAACAAGGTAATGATGAAGATAAAGCTTCCACTTCCAATGTCTTGCGTTACGTTCCTAAGTCAATGAGGAGGGAAGGAGAATCACCCTTCGTGAAAATCAAGCATTAAGTGGCCTTACCATGCCATTGACAAGATTGAAACAATCAAGCGACAAATTCAATCCTCGAAGGTTTCATACGACCGTGAAGGTAAGAAAATTGAGCACGGTCATTTACCCGACAAGAGAGAACGAAGGCTTTGATCCTAATGCCTACAAATTGTTAGCAAAAGCGGGGATACAATCATGAATCGAAGGCATGTTAGGGAAACTTCCCATGACAACGAAGATGCAAAAATCAAAGACGACAGAAAAGTGCGGCAAAGGTCACGACTTGGCCTTGGATATGTCCAACCTCCTCTCTCCCGGATCACCATAAAACGTGCATCCAACTTTTATGTGTGACTATGGAAGGCGAAGAATCATGCATAGCAGGATTCGATCTTTGATCGTTTGGGAAAAGACAATTCACAAACACCCAAGTTTAACGGAAGAGTCTCAACACACGGTTAAAAAAAACAAAAGGTAAAAAACATGGAGTGTCTAACACCTCAAAGAAAATTCAAGAGTTCGAAAATTTTCCTTGTTGGGACAAAGTGCAGCGGGATTCCTTCACGAATGGTAAGGCGTCGGATCCTTGTCGTAGATTGTGGGAGCGATATTGAAAGCAAAAATTCACACAATAATCTCTACTAATCTAAGGGAGGAAGATGAAGAAAGTGTAGGGTCATCATATCATATTACCATTGTTGGCGAAAATGATGTCGAAGAAGAAGATGCAAAGGGCGCTCCTCCCAGAACTTGAGGAAGGTGTAAAGCCACTGTTGATAAGTTGAAAGAAATCAACTTAGGGGGCCCGAGGAAGATCGCAAGCCGATCTACATAAGTGCTCTTTTGTCCCATGAGGGAAGAGAAAGAGTATGTTGAACTTCTACATGAATTCGGAGACGTCTTTGCCCGGTCATACAAAGAGATGTCTGGTTTAGATCCAAGGGTTGTTTTCATCATTTGGCCACCAAGCGAGGGGCAAGACCGGGGTGAAACAAGCTCAACGTCGTTTTCGACTGAATTAGTCACATCAATTGAAAATGAAGTAAACAAACTTATCGAAGCGAGGATTCATACGAGAAGTCAAGTATCCCACATGGATATCTAGCATTGTACCTCGGAAAAAAAAAACCGGACAAATTCGAGTTTGTGTTGACTTGAGAGATTTGAACAACGCTTGCCCGAAAGATGATTTCCCACTTCCTATTCAGGACCGATGGTCGATGCTACAACCGGACCCCGAAACATTGTCCTTCATGGATGGATCGTCTGGATACAATCAAATCCGCATGGCGGTTGAGGATGAAGAAAAGACTGCATTCAGAACCCCCAAAGGTATCTACTGCTACAAAGTAATGCCGTTTGGATTGAAAAATGCTGGGGCAACTTACCAAAGAGCAATGCAAAAGATCTTCGATGATATGTTACATAAACATGTTGAATGTTATGTGGATGACTTAGTTGTAAAATCAAAAAGACGACAAACTCATCTTGAAGATTTGAAGAGTGTTTTTGAACGACTTGCGTTACCGGTTGAAGATGAATCCTTTGAAATGCGCACTTGGTGTCACTCCGGGAAGTTCCTTGGCTTTATCGTGCGTCAGCGAGGAATTGAGATTGATGAAACTAAAGTTGATGCAATTTTGAATATGCCCGAACCACGCAATTTGCATGAAGTGAGAAGTTTACAAGGCGGATTAGCGTGCTTGCGCGTTCATCTCAAATTTGGTGGTAGATGTCAACCATTCGGTAGATTGATGCGAAAGAATGAACCTTTCAAATGGGATGAAGCATGTAGCAACGCTTTCAAAAGCATAAAGTCTTACCCGGTGAAATCTCCAGTACTCGCTGCACCAACTTCCGGAAAACCGTTGTTGCTTTACATTGCTGCTCAAGAACGTTCCGCCGGAGCTTTACTTGCCCAAGAAAATGATAAAGGTAAAGAAAATGCTTTGTACTATTTAAGTCGCATGATGACCCCCAACGAACTGAATTACTCTCCAATTGAAAAGCTTTGTTTGGCGCCGATTTTTGCAATTCGAAGTTGAAACATTATTTTCAAGCTCATACAGTAAAGTTGATTTCCAAAGCGAATCCAATCAAGTATGTAATGACAAAGCCAGGTATTGTCGATCGCTTAGCAAGGTGGGTACCGCAATTGCATGATTTGATATAATTTACATACCTCAAGCGCGGTGAAAGGACAAGTTTTGGGGATTTCTTAGTGATCATCATCCTATACCAGTGAGTGAGAATTGGTGATGATTTACCAGGCGAAGATGTTCTTATTGAGAGTTATGCCTCGTGGAAAATGTATTTTGATGGAGCGGCACATCGAAATGGTTGCAACATTGAAGTAGTCTTTATTACACGATGGAGATGTTCTACCGTATTCCGTTACTCCGACGCAACAATGCTCCAACAATATGGCGAATACCAAGCTCTTATTCTTGGTTTGGAGATGGCCGTTGATATGAAACAGGCTACAACTTAACGTCTATGGAGACTCAAAGTTAGTCATCAACCAACTTCTTGGTGATTACGAAGTAAAGAAGATTGACCCGGTTCCTTACCATCAATACGCTAAAAGACTAATAGGATGGTTGGGCATGTATCTCTCGAACATGTTCCGAGGAAAGATAATCGGCAAGCGGATGCATTAGCTAAGTTAGCTTCGTCCTCGCATCGTTAAAATCAAGTATTCAAATACCTGTTTGTCAAGATTGGGTCGTTCCTCCACTATTCGCGGCGATGATGACGATGGCGTTGGTGGCGGCGGCGATTTTCAACTCGTTGTCAATGCTATTTCCGTTGTTGAAGAGAAAGAGGCGTCTACCAATTATTGATTTCTTGGCATATGGTATCCGCCGTCGGATGCAAAGAAAAGAAGTGACATTCGGCGGCTGCACCAAGATTTGTCTATTTCAATCAAGTACTCTATCGACGTTCATTTGAAGGAGTATTGCTACGATGTTTAGCAAGCGATGAAGTGAAACAAACGTTAGAAGTGGTACATTCCGGAGTTTGCGGAGCTCATCAATCCGACCAAAATTGCATTTTCGAATCAAGAGGATGGGGGTACTATTGGCCTACCATGGTGAAGGATCGTCCCGGATCATGCTCGAAGATGTCAAGCTTGTCAATTCCATGCAAACTACCTCCATCAACCGCCTGAACCATTACATCCGGCGGTTTGCATCACGGCCGTTTGACGCACGGGGACTCGGCGTAGTTAGTCCATTACCTCCGTCGTCCGAAGGACATCTCTACATCCTTGCGGCCACCGATTATTTCTCAAAATGGGTAGAAGTTCGCATTGAAGGAAGTAAAAAAGGGAATGTCGTGAACTTCATTCGCGTAAACATCATATTCCGTTATGGAATTCCAAGATACATCATTACTGACAATGGTAAGCCTTTCCGCAACAATCTCGTAAAACAACTTTGCGACAAATTTGAGTTCAAACAATTCTTCTCATCAATGTATTATGCACCCGAAATGGTTTAGTGAAGCATTCAACAAAACACTTTGTAATTTGTTGAAGAAAGTAATTGTCAAGTCAAAGAAAGATCGGCATGTGAGGATTGAATAAGCTTTGTGGGCATATCGCACGTTCGCACTCCTACGCAAGCGGCTCCTTATGCATCGGTTTATGGTGTGGAGGCTGTTTTACCGCTTAGAACGTCAAATACCTTCATTAAGAATAGCAATTCAAGAAGAACTTACCAGGGGACAATGCTCACTGCGCTTGGAAGAGTTAGATGCGTTGGATGAAAAGAGGTTAGAAGCACAACAAAGATTGGAATGTTATCAAGCTCGTCTGTCCCAAGCCTTCAACAAAAAGGTAAACATCCGTTCCTTTCAAGTTGGTGACATGGTGCTTGCGGGCGAAGGCCGATTATCTTTCCCCAAAAGATCAAGAAACTTGAAGCAAAGTGGGATGGTCCTTATGTTGTAGTCAGTATACTCAAGCGGGTCGTATAAGCTCGCGACAAAGATGATGTTGAAGTTGGACCAATTAACGGGAAATACTTGGAAACGCTACTATGCTTGAAAGTGAAAAAGTCCTCCTTGCCGTACGAGGTTAAACTGCCAAGTTACTCCTTGATAAGAGTATAAATTGTCTACATGTTCGAACAAAGCTCCTTGATACGAGCGTAAGCCCTCTCTACAAATTTGAAGAAAGCTCCTTGATACGAGCGTAAACCGTCTACAAATTTGAAAAAAGTCCTCCTTGACGTACGGGGGTTAAACGCAAGTTACTCCTTGACACGAGTGTAAACCCGCCGCAAAGTTGAAGAAAGACTCCTTGATACGAGTATAAACCGGCCTGCGAATTTGAAGAATGTTGCTCCTTGACGCATGAGCTAAAACCGCATGTTACTCCTTTGATGTACGAGTTGAAGCGGCAAATTTGACTACGTTCGGGCTTGATTCCCTTACTAGGATACGTAGGGAGTTTAGAAAAAATATTCTAAGTTCAGCCCTAACATAAAAAAAAAAAAAAAAAACCTCCTCATAAAAAAAAAATCTGCACAAGAATAAAAAAAAAAAAAAAATTTTGCGGTAATAAAATTATAAAAAAAAGAGGAAAAAAATATACTACAGATATGGAAAGAAAAAAAAAATGCTGCACAAAAATAAAAAAATTGCTGGTAAAATATGTATATATAAAAAAAAAAATATTTCACAATCAAAAAAAAAAAAAAAAAAAAAAAAAAAAAAAAAGCAAAGGGACTAAAAATGCAATTGATATTTTATTCATTTTGAGAATTTACAAGGAGATTAGGCCCAATTTAACTGGATTACAAAGGAAATAAAAAAATAAGCCTATCTAAACCTTGTTGATGAAGCCCATTCCGTCTTCAATCAAGAGTCAGCCAACCCAGGTACACTTTCATTCCGGTAAAAAAAAAAAAAAAAAAAAAAAAAAAAGGGGCAGCCCATGATAAAAAAATAACAACAAAAAAAGGTTGGGTCGTACAAAAAGAATATTAGCCCACACAAAAAAAAAAAAAAAGAGATTGGCCCATATAAAAGAAACTATATTGGTCCACAAAAATTGGCTCGTACAGAAATATATTGGCCACACAAAAAAAAATATTTTGGCCCACACATTAAAAAGATATACATGAGAAAAAAAAAAAAAAAAAAAAAAAAAAAAATATTCAAAGCTACCCATGTGGCCCACATGCAATAAAACAAAAGTAATTGGCAAGCCTTGAATATGTCCGCGGCATGCTTGACAAGAAGCACCAATTTTGACTTGAAAATTTTGTTGTCTTCGGAAGGAGATTTGAGGCCATCGATGAAAGCAGGCAAAGAAGCGGCAAAAGAAACAACAAAGTCTATTGGAAAGACCATGGAAGAAGCAAAGCAAGTGATGCTTGGTGATTTCGACAATCTGTTCGTTGCTCTCAAATTAATCCAAAGGACATTGATATTCTTGTGGAACTTCAATTTTGGTGGAATGTGCTGTAGTATCCGGTTATCGCCGACGATTTCGCCAAAACTTACTACAAGCTCATAGGAACACACACATACACGCGTTCTCTAAAAGCGTTCTCTCGAAAGCTACAATATCCTGGAGAAGGCCGATTTGGAATTGATTCTATACAAAAGCCTTCAATCCTGTGGCCACTCCTCCCTCCATGTTAGATGGCGGGATTGATTCTGTGATTAGATCGACGCCGCCATTCTCTTTGAGAAATGAGAAGCATTACAAAGTTTGTCAAAACACGTTCGAGCTTGGACTTTGGAGCAATTTAGTGACCCCGCACGCTTTAATAAAAAAATTACCCTTCTTGTGTGCTGGAAAACTTGATTCTAAACCATACTTTGATTCCTTTGTTGATTGTTCTTTGATTGTAAGCAAACGCTACTTGAGGTTGAGCAAACTTGTCTAATACCGCAAAGTGCAATTTGAACGTAAGTGATGTACATCAAATGAAAGCGTAGAGTCGCGTGAAGCACCGAGGAAAGGTGGCGGCCGTGGCTATAGTTGCTCCAACACCACTAGGGGCAAACGTAACTCGAATTTGTTTCAGGACTCCTTACGGTTGAACACATATCAGCTGCAATCATTGATGAACAGTACAAAATCAACCGCAATTCAAACAATGGCACCGGAAACGACATCTAGTTTGCTCCCGATCCGGTGAAAATCACTCTTCATCGGCTACTATGGCGGCAGCTGCGGTTGAGAAGATGAAGATTAATAATGGATTGATGATGGGAAATACTTTTGATGCCACAAGTGAAAGATAATTCAGCGTTTGTGTCTTTTGAGTTCACATATCCTTGTTGTACGGTGACGAATAACCCGCAATTTGAACAAACATTACCTTGAAAAATGCTATCAATTGCAATGGCCATCTAGGATGAAGTACAACATCTTGAAAAGTAGGTAACAACGTCATTTAATTTGAAGAAGCTTCAGGCGAAGGGTTGCCTCTTAAGAAGGAGGAGCATGCTTTCTATTTGAGTTGGGTTGTCACCAAAGTCGGCGTTCGGGATATTACACATGTGCTACTCAAACTTCAATAGCGTTATATAAGACAGCGGCTCACTTCATCATCATACCGATGCCGGTAGGGATTCTTCTTCCACGGCTAGAGCGAGGAGGTCCGTTGCAATTCTTGAAAAAAAAGGGGCGATATACCTACCGAAGGTACTTTAGTCAAACTATGAAAGAAATTGGTCATCGAAGAAGACAACCAACATTGCAAAACAGAGGTAGCTCCTTAATTCATATTAGTTGCGGTGGGGGCGAATCGTGTGTCGGCTATGGAGATGAACCGCGTGTCTTCAACCTCTACAAAGGTTGTCCGAGAACATTAGCGGAAAATTCAGAAGGGAGAAAATAGAGAAATGCGACCACCGGACGCTTGCAAAGGATGTTAAGATAATTTCCTGGCGACATGGAAATCATTGTCGGATATGAAATTTCTGCTCATAAGGAAGTCATCTTGTAACTAAGGAAGCCATGAAATTTGCTCTTCACGTTGAAGTTCTTTAAGCCAACTAACTTGTCAAATGTTAAACAAATAAAATAAAGAAATAAAAGGTGATCGTATAATTTAAAAAAAAAAAAAAAAAAATGGTTCTTCGACTTGAAACTTGATGATTTTGATGAAGACAAATTTCTTCAACCATCAAGATATTGCGTGGAAGGAGGCAAATTCCGGTTCTTCAAGAATCCCAAGACTTGAACAATGATGATGTTAAAAAGGATTGAAATACTCTTTATATAGACCTCTCAAAATCATAAAGAGTCCTAGTAGGACTATATTCCGGAATCATATTTATATTTATATTTATCTTGAGTTAAATTCAAATAAACTCAAATAATTGATTCAAATTTTATATTTATCTATATCCAAAATTGATATGATATATATATCTCTAAGATTTTTGGAACTTATTCCCGAAACAAATTCTTCAATCTCGGGAACAAGTCCAAAAAGGGGCAATTTGTAGATATATAAATATTATTTATATATTTAAATATATAATTAAATATTATTTATATATTTTAAATATATATTTATATTTATATTTTATATATTTTGATATTAAAAGATTCACCCCTTAGATGAGTGACACGTGGCAACATTATAGCCATTGGCTATCACTCACTCCATCTATAAATAGAGGGCAAACTCCCCCTCAAGAAATGTTACACACACACTCACTCTTCTCACACACTCCAGAAGGGATTGAGAGATATTCAAGGTTCCGAACCCTGCCAAGTCGGCCCTTCCTCTCGAATCCATTCCGAGACAAAGTCCTAAAGCCCATCGGAAGAAGAAATCAAATTGTTCGATAAATCGAGATCAAGCCCAAAAGCCCTCGAGATCGAATCCATTCCTGATCCACCCCAAAGCCCCGGAAGAAAACAAATTCATTGGATCGAGACAAGCCCAAAACGCCTCTCGATCCACGACGGATTGAATCAACGGATCCATAGAGATTGGACCCCGTAAATTTATTATAATATAATTGTTGTATTCAATTACCATATTTCTTGTAATTCCGATTTTACAGGAAATAAAAAGAAATTATTGTCTACAGGTATCTCAATTTTACGTAAGAATATTGATATAAAATATAAAATTAAGTTTAGCTATTTATTATCAATTCCGAATATCTCTTTGGGACAGTGAATACATTTGATAAGTTCTTGATTATGGGTACTATTATTATAGAAATAGACTATCCAGACGTATCTATGAAAGCATTTTAAAATAAAAAAATTTTCTACGTAAATATTTTAACTTAAATTTTTTTAAAAAAATTCGACTTTATTCGTATATAAAATATACTTTAAAACTATTGACGTGGTCAGAATGTAGACGTTTATATCAAATGCTCTAGTATATACTTCATTAAAGCGTTTAAAAACATCTTATAATTTTTTTATAATGTGTCGGTTTACAGTTATATTAAAAATTTTGGACATATATTATTTATAAAAAAAAATGTAAAGTCAATTTGAATAATAAAAAAAAACACTTAATTTTAGTATATATATATATATATATATATTAAATGTAAAATTTTATAGGGTGTGGGAGTACTACCTAGTTTCCATTAATAGTAATTAGTTAGGTAAATGTGAAATAAGGGAAAATACAAAAGTTTACACGTAAAAAGAGAAGTAGCTGAAATCAGAAAGCTTTTAATTTTATTTATTTCAAATAGGTAACTTGTCCGAATTCTCAGTATTTATTGGTTTTTCTAAAAATAGAAAGTTTTTTCTACTAATGTTTTTTTCAAAGTCATAGCCTAATAGCCACTCATTTTCAATATCTTTCTTTGGTTATGTATTAATAATTTCAATTTTTTACTTAAAAAAGATATGGCAATAATAATGAAAATAACTCATTTTTGTTGCCATACTTAATAATTATTATTATTGTTACCTTATTTATTTATAATTATAAAAAAAAAAAAAAATTATTTAACAATAAATTTTTTAAATATATATATATTTAATAAATAATTATAAATAAAGAGTTTTACACTAAACAACGTTCTATAGATCTTTATAAGTAAAATTAGTAATTCTTAAGTCTCTAATGTAGTTGAATGACATTCGTTACTATATGAGGAAGTATTCTACGTACCAAATCGAGCTCTCTTATCCAGTAAAAAGGAGCTTGGATGCATAAATTAGTAAACAACTCGAGTATTAAAGTTATAAAACAAATATAAGAAAGTGATACATTTTTGTGGGGCGATCATGAGTTCTTTTATAGGTGCGGATATCAAGATATTTATTTCAGTGTCACGATGTGAGATAAGAATAAGATTTGTGGAATGGCACTAATGTCCTCGGTCATGTTCAAACCTTTAAGGGATTATGCTTGTTCAACATTGTAATAATTTATATATCATGTTACATTTATACCTTTATACCTTATTCAATTGATAACAGTCTCGCTTATAATTTTAAGATCATGAATTGAGTTGAATTACACGTAAAATATTTTGAAATTAAAAAAAAAAAAGAAGTTATAGAAGATAATTTGCTTGTACTCCAAGAAATTCATAAGATATAATTTGAAATGATTTCTATTTAAAGCGTGAAAAAAAGGGGAAAAAAAGTTTTTTAAGAAGTCATCACTAATCCACCATAAAAAGGCCAAGAAAAAAAACATTGGGGTGATGACCCACAAAATATACGGTAGCAAAAATAATTCGACCCGTGAATTTATTAAATTTATGGAAATAATTGTACGTGAGAAGTGTAAATATTGTAAATCAATGACTAATGACCAGGAGAGATTTGAATTCACAACCTTTTGGTCGAGGGAAAGATTCCTAGACCATTAGGCTAGAAGAGGAACTTCATAACAAAATATCTTAAATCAACAAATCTAATATTAAATAATCATAATCATCATAATCGTAAATAATATTGTAAGTTTATGTTGAAAATTTTAAATTTTAAAGTTCCTAAACTATTGATGATCGGTAAAATATGGCCCTAATTTTTTTTTAATTAAAATTTATACTATATAAATATTGTGAGCTTGATTATTCTGTCTAAAAATTTATTAAAATATCAGTTAAATATTTTTTAGAAGAAAACTATTTTAATATACTTAATAAAAAAAATATAAATTGGCAAAAATAGTCTCCATAGTATGATTTTTTTTTTTAAAAAAAATGATTTATGTATTATTTGAATATTGTGAGATTGATCATTTTATTAAAAAATATGTTTAAAAGAAAAAGAAAAAGAAAAAGAAAAAGAAAAAAGGTGTCGGTTTGAGTTTTTTGTTTTTTTTTTTCCTTTCTCCTTTTAAAGGGCCAATGGAACTAGTGTTACCAATAAAAAATGTGTTGTTTACAGTAGCCTCACGATATAAAGGTAGAGTTCGAGACATAATAAAAGTTAAGATTTAAAAAAAAAAAAAAAAAAAAACTAGTGTTACCAAATTTCGACACCAACTAAACTGAATTCGAGCTGCATTGGACTCTTATTGGGGCAAGCTCTTCATACACCTATATTTCCATAAGGAAAGTTCGAAAGCCCAATATCTTTTTATATAACAAATGATATATCTTACTAAATAGTATTTAAAGTACTTTTCTTTTTTAATATTAACATTCCAACTCTTACTCTATGGGAGAAGCTTTATGAATCCACTTACTAACTCTTTCAAGCTGTTGAGTTAACATTATTAATATTAATTAATATATATTTTTTTTATGTTTAAAATTTTAGTTTTAAAAAAAATAATTTTTATGGTTCGATTCTAAAATTATAAAAAATCAAAACTAAATCATATTTTAGTTAAACTGCAATTAATTGAACCCTATAATCAAAAAATCAAACTAAAATTTAAAAAATAATTCAGTCAATTCGAAATTTCAATTTAAGCCTAATAATGAAGATCCTAGTTGAATAGTGTTTGTTTAGGGCTTTGCCCAATACAACTACTGTGAGGTAAGTGTTGGACTTTTGATTGGCCCAAATGCCCACTTACATCAATTTTTTTTTTTTTTTTTAATAAACCTTTTTAAGCAATAAATTGTAAAATTTTGTAATCAACACTTGTTTGTCTAATTGGAAGAAGCTTGATTTCCAAGCGTAAGGTCTCGAGTGCAAATAATATATATATATATATTGTATAGAAAATTATAAGTTTCTATTGTATTTAAAATTATAAAAGTTTATAAAAATACTCCATTGTAATTATTTTTTTTATATTTATATTTTTTTTTATCAAATCATCCAATATTTAAGTTATCACTCTAATTAATTAAAATTCTATTATAATTCCTACTAAAAAACCATATTTGTAATGCGTGTTTAGGATTGAATCGGGGTTTAAAAGTCTAATATATATATTCTTTGTCAAAGGTTAGCTAGCCGAGTGGCATGTTGTCACCCCATCAACCGGTCCTTTCGGGGTTTGACACCCCCTCCCCAATGTATCAAAAAAAAAAAAAATAAATAATATTATATATATATATATATATATATATATATATATTTATATATATATATATCTTTGATTTAAGTGAAGATTGTTTATTTAAAGATTAAGGAAGTTTAATTGGTTCTTGTTAATCAATAATCAATCATCATTTTGATGATGTCGACACGTGCCAGTTTTTCCAACTTTATATATAGTATCTATTTATGACTTTTTCGTGAATAGAGTTTGTAATTGAGCTGTTCATAACTTTGAAAAGCTCCCCTGTCGGTTTTGTGTGACAAGGGTGGCAATTCTAAATCAACCAGATATTAATGAATATGCATAATTATTTTCCCAGAAAAAAAAAATCTATTTATGACCTTTGAATGAAGAATTTATTGTTAAAATTGATTTTTTTTTTAATTTATTTATTTCGGTTTAATTTCAAACATTTTAGTAATAGCTTAAAATAGAAACCTTATACATAAAGCTCCCCCATGACTTAAATACAACGAATTAAATGATTTTGGTAATCTATAATTTACCACCAAAATCATCTATAATACTTGTTCAAAACGGTAATAAAAATGGGGATTATTATATATATATATATATATATATATATAAAAAAAATTAGTAGTCATTTTGAGTCCCAAATAACCAGATTCAAGTTGCGTCGAACCCTCTATTACGGGAAAATTCTCTTTACACTGTCTATCCAAGAAGCGGATGAGGAATCAAACTCATTCCACTTCGACCAACCGATGTTGGTATAATATATATATTTTTAATTTATTTTTTCTATAATATTTATAGTCTTTCATTTTTTTTTCTATTTTAAGGAAAAAAAATTTTATTGTAAATTTTTGATATTCTTATTTTAAAGATTAAAATATTTATTATTTTTTATAGAAAATAAATATTAATTAATTAGTTTAAAATTTAAATGATTAATTTATGGAAAATAGTAACGAATATTATCTTGATTTATTTATGATGCTACTAAGTAAAGAAAAAAATATCAAAATATTCGATATTTTGTTTTTAAAATAATATATTTTCGTTAATAGTATAGAAGTTTATTTGGAATATTTTATTTCTTAATATGACGATTAAAAAGAAATATAGATTTATAATTGAATTCAGCTGATGAATTTGAAAAAAAAGTTAGACAATATTTTTTTTAAATTAGGAAATATATATATTTTTATTAACATTAAATTATGTTTGAAAAAACATTTATGGAATTGAACGTTGTGATTCATAAAGTTCACATATAAAAAATTAATTAATTATTTTTTCTTTTGGTGGAAAGAAAATTCACAGATTTTACCGCCTATATATATATATATATATATTTATATTTAATAATTTATGTTTTTTCTATTTTTTTTTAATTTTAATTAAATTGATCATTTATTTTATTTTTTAAAAATGATTATTTGGATTATTTTGTTTGCTCGTGACTATACATAAATTAAACTTAAAATATTTTTTGTCATTTAATATTTTTAATGACATCCCTTAAAAAAAAAAAAAAATTAATGACACAATTTTTTTTCATATTATTTATATATTAAATTTAAAATTTAAAAAAATAAATATTTTTAATTATTATAATTAATTTTTTTTTAAATTATAATAATTATACCCAAGAAAGATATGAAATAACAAAAAAACTTTATAAATTCGCTTCATGTATTGCTCGTGCCTAAAAAAATTGTTAAATATTGATTAAAAAAATCAATCAAAAAAAATTTAATAAAAATTAATTTATTTTAGGAAAAATTTAAATAAATGTAAATAGTTAAAGGGTAAAACTTTAGAATTTTACTTTTTTTCTTTTTAACCTTTTATTGGAAACCCAAGCCCAAGATGCAATGTAAACTTCCAGTCTGTCTCCTGAGAAAATCACAATTTAATTTAATTTACTATTTAACAAAATTAGCACTACAAAATCCCCAAACTACCCTTCCCCACGCCCCTTCTTCATTCTCCCCATCCCATCTCCTCCCTCTCCCCCCCTCCTGTGTATTTCTCTCTCTCTCTGACACACACATACATTACCTTATTGCCCAAAAAGTCTCGCTCTTAGTCCTTCAAATCGATCGTGCCAATACGTATCTCAGCAGCACCTCTCTACTCTCTCTTCACCTCTTTCTTTTGTTCGCAGTTGCTTAATTTTCTTCAATTCGCCGATCGTACGGCCGTCAATCTCCGCCCATGACTCTCATGACGCCTCCGCCAATGGATGTAAGCTTCTGCTTCTTCTTCTTTTTTCCCATGAAATAAATATCTCTGTGTGTGTATATATTATAATATATATATATATATATATATGTACATGTAGTGGTTTCTATGTGTTTACACAAATGTAAATTTACTTCCTATGTACTGTATTGTTTTGGCTATTTTGTTGGTTTTCTTAAATTGGATGGCTCAGTGATACTTTTGTTTTAGTTGCTTTTGTACACTTCGATCTTTTGGTGACGAGAACTCAATGCTTTGGGGGAAAAATGTTGGTGATTACTGCTGTTTTTTAAAATTTAAATTGACCTAGATTTTATAGTTCAGTAAGGGTAATGCTTTCATTTTAGGGTTTTTTTTTTTTTAACGATCAACAGTGATAAGACTTTGTCAGATCCAATCTCTCATTTTTCTAAGTTGTTTTCTGTAGCCAGAGGACGACGAGATGCTTGTTCCTCATGCTGATTTTCCAACTGAAGGTCCTCAACCTATGGAAGGTATTGTTAGTTATATGGTGTATTAATGTGTATCTGTTTGTCTTGTTTTGGAGATTTTGATTATTGTTTATGGTAAGTATTGTGTAAGTTCTCATTACATTTGGTTTGCTTTTGTGCATGGTAGTCTTAATTTTGGATGTTTGGAATGGATTTTAACTTAGTGGGTTGGGATTATTATTAGTTGTACCAGCAGCAGAAGAAGCTACCACAGTGGATGCACAGTCAGTTGATGATCCGCCTTCAGGGCGGTTTACATGGAAGATTGAGAATTTCTCGAGGTTGAATGTGAAGAAGCTATACTCAAATGTTTTCTATGTAGGAGGATACAAATGGTATGTTCTATATTTTACCATTAATGTATATGTGAGCCACTTTGATGGATTTGATGTAGGTGGCTGAATTGTATTACTGACATTTTTAGATTCTAATGATAACCAAAATATTTTGTTGGTGTTTTGTTTGCTAGGAGGGTACTTATATTCCCCAAAGGAAACAATGTGGACCATTTGTCAATGTATTTGGATGTTGCGGACTCTTCAAGTTTGCCATATGGATGGAGTAGATATGCTCAATTCAGCTTAGCTGTGGTCAATCAGCTTCCTAACAAGTCCCATTCACGAAAAGGTGAGAGGTTTTATTTTATTTTTAATTTTGAATTTTTATAATTATATTATTGACTAACTTTTGGGTTTTCTTAACTAATTGCTAACAGAAGTGTTAATAGTTAATATTATATAAAGTACAGGGGGCTGCAAGAGTCTCAAATGCGCACAAACCACCCCCCTCAAAAAAAAAAAAAAAAAGACTTTTTAATAATCAAGTACACTTAGACAATTGGTTTTGTAGAGCAAACTGGAAATATTCACTTGCATGTTTCAGTTAAACTATTGCTGCTTCACATGCTAATGATCCAGAGTAAACTTGTATAGTGAAAGCCCAAAGTAATTGCAATGTTGTGACTTGGTAATAATCCTTTTTCTATTCTTTAAACTTGAGAACTTGTTGGCATATGTATTCTATTTTTCTTTGTTTCTTTTGATAATTTAGTTGAATGTCTTTTATTTTTGGATCTGTATTTGTGTTATTAACTTCTTTAATAACCTGAATCATAGAGATATTCTTTTAATTTATTTAATAACTTTTTGGTTTCCTGCTCTGGTATTTTCTACATTCTCTGTTTTCTTGTTTATATAACATGTTCCTGCCACAAATTGAGTGTCTGTGTGTGATTTGACCAAGATATAGGAGTGCATAATTTAGAAATTACCACTTACTATTCAGAATCTAGGGTTGTTGTGGGACCAATGTTAGCAGAACTCATTTGAGGTTATTCGTAAAAGTTTGGAATATAATATAAGTTACTTTAGGAAGTGGACCTTTATTTGAGACCACTCAAAATGGAATCAGGGAAATTAGCTTGAGATGAAGTATTAAATTAATAGGTTAAGGTTAGATTTGATTTTCTGCCTCTTACCCCCTAGATTTTGCATAATGCAACCAGAGGAGTTTTTGCTCTAAATTTTAGTACTCTCTGAAATGATAGTTTAATTCCTTCAGAGGGCCAGAGGGCCAGTGGTAACATTAATTACTCTGATTTGATCATACGGTTTCTTAGATTTGAGTTCTACAATTGGAAGTTTTTGGATTCTTTTGCTGGTCAGTATTTGCTGATCTTTTCAATTAATGTACCTGAGTTATTGTGGTTAAATGTTTGTGTTGCAGAGACACAGCACCAATTTAATTCAAGAGAAAGTGACTGGGGTTTCACTTCATTCATGCCTCTTAGTGACCTATATGATCCTGGGAAAGGTTTTCTTGTGAATGATACATGTCTTGTCGAAGCTGATGTTGCCGTTCGTAGGGTTGCTGATTATTGGCATGACTCAAAAAAGGAGACCGGTTATGTTGGACTAAAAAACCAGGGAGCTACCTGTTACATGAACTCTCTTCTCCAGACACTTTATCACATTCCTTATTTCAGAAAGGTTAGCTGTCTGAAATATTTTTCTCTATGGGTGCCTTTGCGTATCTGATTCTAAACTTCAGCTGAATCCCTAATGTCAAAAAAATCTTTTAGGCTGTGTATCACATGCCCACAACTGAGAATGATATGCCAGCTGGGAGCATCCCTTTGGCTTTGCAGAGTTTATTCTATAAGCTTCAGTACAGTGACACTAGCGTAGCAACAAAAGAGTTGACAAAATCATTTGGTTGGGATACATATGACTCTTTCATGCAACATGATGTTCAAGAACTTAATAGGGTTCTTTGTGAGAAGCTTGAAGACAAAATGAAGGTAATTTGATTATTTAACTATTTAATGTACTGAAGAAAATGAGAATTTCGATTTGTTTCTCCCGTATTAGCTTGAAGTTTTGAATAAATAGTCTTGGTTTTTTGGGCTCAGGGGACTGTTGTGGAGGGCACTATTCAGAAGTTGTTTGAAGGGCACCACATGAACTATATCGAGTGTATAAATGTTGACTACAAGTCAACTAGAAAAGAATCTTTCTATGGTATGCAAATATGGTTTTGCATGGCGTGGCATCATTCAAAGTGAGTTTAACAATTTGTTCTTTGAATCAGATCTTCAGCTTGATGTGAAAGGGTGTCGTGATGTCTATGCCTCTTTTGACAAGTATGTGGAAGTGGAGCGCCTTGAGGGTGACAACAAGTATCATGCCGAACAATATGGTCTTCAGGTTGATTTATTTTCTCTAAAATGGATGTGATGATTTTGAAGGTCTTCTAAAATTGTTAGGATAAAAAAATTTCACGGCCTCTTATTAAAACAAAAGGGAACTGACGAAAGACCAAGCTTTGTTGTTGTTATTATCCTTATTCTTCTTATTTTACCCTATTGGAAATGTTTCCAAAATGAGCTGATTCTTACATACGGTTGTCCTTTCTGACACCTTCCTCTTAGAAAAATGTAACTCTATCTGCCAGCACAAGCTTTTGAAAGATTTTTATGATCAGTTTGTGATTTAATTCCATTTCAACTGCTGGATCTTATACTTGTTTGTTCTTTTAATGATTTTTTATTATATTGAAAGACACCTAAGTTGTCCTTTTAAAGTTCTGTTTAATTTTCCTTTCCAGGATGCCAAGAAAGGAGTACTATTCATTGACTTTCCTCCTGTTCTTCAGCTTCAGCTAAAACGATTTGAGTATGACTTTGCTCGAGATACCATGGTGAAGGTGAGCTAGATCATTCCTTATCATATTTTTCTGTTTTTTTCAACACATGCGCATGACATGCTTCAAGCTTTCTTAAATGATTTTATAAAGTAGTGCCATAATACCTAGTGCTACTTAGCTTTATTCTCTGAATGTGCTCTTTTGAGTGTGACCTCCTTGAATGGATAGGTGAATGTTGGAAGATTACCCGATGTATCAGGAGACAAATGTAATTGTAGGAGAGTGTAGTTGACAGGGAATGTTAAAAAAATAATCAGATATGAAAATTTTAGTTTTATTTCAATATTTTTTTTTTACCTTGCACATGATGTTAAAATTCTCTTAAGATTTTTATCCTGAAAAATTATATTACTGAAGGTTAGATTTCACTCTTACTATTATTACTAATTCTGTCTACATCTAGTGATTAGGTCTTATATTTTTCTAATGAGGTCTGATGGATTTTACAAGAAATTTGCATAGCTGTAGTGTTGGTGAAATCTACTAATGTGGCTTTTTGATGCTTTCTTGCAATATACAGTGTTATTTTTATATGCTTATATCTTTCAAAAATTCAGACACATATTTGAATGTTTGACATTAATGTTACAGTATCTCTGGTATAAAGCTGGGAGAGCTCCAAATTTTAGATGCTCTGTTTTGCCCATCATTTATTTCCATGTCCCAGTTTGAGAACTGTAGATTTCTTATTGCAAATTTGTTGAGCACTCTGGGGGGTGCATACTAATTTACATAGGGGTTTTTGTTGTTTCTTCATTCAGTGTTTTCTTTGGGAAGGGGGGGTGGGTGGGGTATCCTCTGTGTCATGTTTCTCTTACTTTCGTTGGCCCTTTCCAACACCTACATTTCCAAAATGATACCTAAACTTTGAGCCAATCACCATTTCATGTTTAACTTTTTGTATTATACATATGTTAATTACTCATTTCTTTAACTCATTAAACAGATAAATGATCGGTATGAGTTCCCTTTGCAACTTGATCTGGATCGAGAGAATGGAAAATATCTATCTCCTGATGCAGATCGGAGTGTTCGGAACCTCTACACTCTTCACAGGTAGGGGCTCTCTTTTAGCATTTGTTAGGTCTAGTTAAGCATTCTTGTTTTCATAGCTCCAAAATATTGTTATGCTTTCTGTCTTTTTATGTGTATATATATTTTTCAGAGTTTCTGCTTAAATTTAAGGACTGTACTTGCATATAGTCATGTTCCAGAACCCTTCTTTCCATGTCCCTCCCTAAAAAAGGAAGTTTGTGATAGGATATCATATGCTCTAGCATGGCTTTAGTAACTACAATTCTACCATGAATACTCATACTTTTATTGCCAAATTTTCTGGATACATCAGAGAAATTCAATTTAACTGTTTGGTGTGATTAAGCTTTCTCTCTTAAAAAGCACTGCACCAATACATTTCTTTAAAAGATGTATTGTAACAAACCTTAAGACGTATTGTTTAATTGATGATTTAGTTGTACTAAAAACTTTATATCGAGTATTGCAGAAATCAATGACTGCCCTTTGCATGAAAAATCCTTCTTTTTAATTTTTGTCCTTGCAGTGTTTTGGTTCATAGTGGTGGGGTCCATGGTGGACATTATTATGCTTATATCAGGCCGACACTCTCCGATCAGTGGTATGAACTTCAGACAGTTTTCTGGTTTTCTATTTTATCTTGCTCTTTTGTGTCTTCTGCCATGTCATTTTGATACTGAGGTGCTTGAATTTATATCGATGAAATCTTTGTTTTGAGCTGCTCTTGAGCAGACTAGAAATGGAAGATTTCAATGATCAAGTTCAAGTACATCAACTTGTTAGGGATCTTTTTAATAATTATTTTTAAGCTCATGTTTGTTTGATTGTTGATGTTTTCTGTTACTCTTTGATGAATGTTGGTTTGCATGTTCCTTTTATTTGGTGGCATGTACTGTATAAGGTTCAAATTTGATGATGAACGTGTCTCAAAAGAAGATATGAAGAGGGCTTTGGAAGAGCAGTACGGTGGTGAGGAAGAGGTATTTCTGTCTTGTGGGATAATAATTTTAACTTAATTTAAATCATTATATTAATTCTTTCTGATATGAAGAGGGCTTTGGAAGTGCACTATGGTGGTGAGGAAGAGGTATATCTCCACTGTGGGATAATAATTTTAACTTAATTTAAATCATTATATTAATTATTTCTGCCTCATTTTATGCACCAGTTACCACAGACGAATCCTGGCTTCAACAACTCACCATTTAAATTCACCAAGTATTCAAATGCATACATGCTTGTGTATATCAGAGAAAGCGACAAAGAGAACATAATTTGTAATGTAGATGAAAAGGATATTGCTGAACACCTTAGAGTAAGAATCCTATATTTCTGAAGGTCATTCATGATTCTAATATTCTCTCTCTGTAGTACTCTCTAACATACATGTGTCAGGTACGGCTGAAGAAAGAACAAGAAGAAAAGGAGCAAAAGAGAAAGGAAAAAGCAGAGGCACACCTCTATACGATTATTAAGGTTGTGATTTTGAGGCCTTACCTATTCTTGTCATAATTTAATTAATGTCTTCTCTCAACCAAGTCTTCTTTGTCTAGGTTGCTCGTGATGAGGATTTAGTTGAACAAATTGGGAAGGATGTATATTTTGATCTGGTTGACCATGATAAAGTCCGTTGCTTCCGCATTCAGAAACAGATGTCATTTAATCTTTTCAAGGTATTTTTATGAAACTATGTGAGGTTCTCCTCTATGTAGGTGTGCTTCTTCTAATAGAATATTACCTGAATATGTTACCTTTTCTAACTTAATCATCAATTGGTCTTTCTGTTAAATTGTTTAAATCGTAAGTCTAGAAAGATCCTTGTCCATCAGATATTCATCTGGAGAATTGTATTCTTTTCAAACATGTCTTACCATCAATGTCATAAATTATCTTAGTAAGCTGTGTCTCATTACCCAAACATCACTTCTTGCTTCATGATTGTTTGTCTGGAAGGTACAATTGTACTTAGATTTTGAAAATGAGAGGAAAAGTAAAATGGGTAGGAATGTTCTGAAGTTTGCATGTATGTATTGGAGTTTATGTGTTCTCATGGTTTAACAGGCCACATACACGATCGTTCCCTGCACTAAGGGTATTAAAGTGGTTTTTATTGGTCCAATGGGTTAAATTTTCTTATTTACAGCAATAGCATAATGATTTGGCATTAAAACACTAGCTACATTGAATTGGCATGGATGTAGTAGTTGTACTTAAACAGTGCAGCTTTGTGGACTACATTTTAATTATGGCAAAATGTTTCATATCATTGCATGAAAATATGCTGAAACTGATTTTAGTTTAGGAGAAGTTGGCACGATGTAAAGGATATGTTAAATCATCTTATTTGCCTGAATTATAATCGTTTGGTCATAGATGCTTTTCATGTGGCAATAGATTTGCAAATTTTGATGTCAATATAAGTCCATTTTCAGGAAGAAGTTGCAAAAGAATTTGGAATCCCAGTTCAGTGCCAGCGTTTCTGGCTATGGGCAAAGCGGCAAAACCACACTTATCGTCCAAATCGGCCACTGACACCTCATGAAGAGACTCAATCAGTAAGTAGCTTTTGATATTTTACTTCCTCTGGTCTCTTTCCTTTCAACCCTTTTAGATTCCTATTTTTGATGTATAAATCAGTCTTATTACTGTCTCTATGGTGCAATTGTCTGGCAGAATCTGGTACTCTCGTTAGTCTATTACATAATCATCTGAGAAATTCTATGATATTATTTTTGCATTTCTATATAATGCTTATGCACGTCTTCCTGTTTTTTATATGGAAAAACTCCCAAGTTTTAAGGAATGTGGCTTCCCCACTAGATGCTGGTTTTTCATCAGGTCTCGTTCTGTTTTTCTAACAATGAAATGAGATTTTTCTTTTTGCATTTGATGATGTGGAATGGAACTTTCTGTGCTTGAAGAGATGATTCCTATATGGAATACATTCTACCTTTTTCCATTTTTGATCATTCTCAATGGAGTTAGTTGGTTTGTGATTCTTGATATGTTGGTGCTGTGTGTGTAATGCAAATATCAACCTTTTGGGTTTGGCATTCTCAGCTTTGAGATTGAATTGATCACATTGTAGTAATTGTTTTCTTGCTTCTGTATCTTTGAGAAGGACAAAAAATCTGTCAGATCTCTTTCGGGGGAAATGTCTGCTCCAGTATTTTGCAGTTCTATCTATGGAAGTGTGTTACTTTACATAATTAACTTTGTTTGACTGACATTTATCTGGTTTCGTGTTTTCTATAGGTTGGACAACTGAGAGAGGTATCAAATAAAGCAAATAATGCAGAACTAAAATTGTTTCTGGAAGTAGATATGGGCCTGGTAAAACATCATTGTTTATTTAACTAATCTTTTGGTTGTCATACTGGATCTTTCTAGATGTACATTTCTACTTATTTTGACACATTACATTACAGGATTTGCAGCCAGTTCCTCCACCTGAGAAGACTAAGGAGGAGATTCTTCTGTTTTTCAAACTTTATGACCCTTTCAAAGAGGAACTACGGTACAATTCGGTTAATTATAAAATTTATTATTATTTTTTTTAATATTATTCTGAATATGAATAGTCTTCATTTTTATCAGTTCTGTATTTGACACAGTTTTCTGTTTCCTTTAGAGTTCATAACTAATATAGTTGATATGACTTACAACGTTTCTTAATTTTTACTTATTAACCATAACCTAGAGATATTAATCTATATTAAGAATGTAAGGAAACTTCTCTTCAAATGAGTGCAGTAATGTAAAGGAGGTGGAATAATCCTGGTTGAGAGTTTCAGGGGCTTACCCTGCTCCTTTGAGGAGGACCTCAATCTAGAATGTCTAGGGCTGCCCTCGCTCTCCTAGTATTGGCTATGGCTTTGGATTAGGTGAGCTCTGCCCAGGGGGAGGGGGGATATGCCATGTTACAAAAATCCTGCATTAGGTGAGAGAGCAAGTGTCATGGCATAATCTGTGGGTTGCATTTCACTTCTTCAAGTTGCCATTTAAATGGAAAAGTGAAAGCATAAGGTGAGGCTCTATGACCCAAAGGTTCATTAAGCTTGTAGACTGTAAACCCTAGCACATTTGTTACATGTGCGAAATGATGTGTGTGACATTGTGTGAGATTACGTAAGATTTCTGGGTATCTAAAAGATCAATAGTCAATCCAACTTCAAAGGTTTCTTGAATATTTGGGGTTTTACTTTTTATAATTTTCTTGGCTACAATTGTGTGGAGTCCTAGTTATTACATTAGCTAACTAATTTCAAATGTGGTCTCTAACACATTTCTAAATTATGCCAGTTGTGTTGGACGGATGTTTGTGAATGGTACTGGAAAGCCCATGGATATATTGACTAAGCTAAATGAATTGGCTGGCTTTGCACCTGATGAAGAAATTGAACTCTTTGAGGTGAATATTCTTTTCATCATTCTTTGAAATTCCATTGGTTTCTAAGATATATTTAGATTTTGAAATTGTGCATCATAATTATTCCTTAAGTTTCTCTCCAGGAAATAAAATTTGATCCTAATGTCATGTGTGAACATATAGAGAAGAGAGTCAATTTCCGCACCTCTCAGGTTTGTGCAGTAAATTAGTAGTTACATTCTCTTGTAATTCTAATCTCTTAGCAAGTGATTTTGTTTCCCTTATGAGGATTTTGTTGGTCATACTGCTGATGAGGTCTCATTTGTATTCTTCCCTTGTTACAGCTTGAAGATGGGGACATTATTTGCTTTCAGAAGTCTCTTCAAGGGGAACTCCTTGAACAATGTCGGTATCCTGATGTTCCTTCATTTTTAGAGTATGTGCATAATCGTCAGGTAAATCTTGGATTTTTTGGCTTGAAATGTGGAGTATGTTCCTTCATTTAGTGGCATGAAGAGTTTTGTTCTGCTCACTCCTGATTCTGTTTTCCGAACTGTGTCTGTAGTTGTGATAGAATTTAACAGCTAATTCAAGAGTGATGCATTGCAAATTTTTATTATGTCATGAAATTGTTTTAATTATAATCCTTAGAATTCTGAGTTCCTTGATTAATATCATTTAGTACTTGATGCCATGTCTCACAGGTTGTGCGATTCCGCTCGCTTGAGAAACCTAAGGAGGATGAGTTTTGCCTTGAGTTGTATGTTTTCTGTTGAGCATCTTTTCTTGGAGTTTTGTATGGTACTGTTTCTTGAGTGAGATTTATGATTGTGGCTTTCACATCCAGGTCAAAACTGAACAACTATGATGAAGTTGTTGAAAGTGTTGCCCGTCATCTTTCCGTGGATGATCCATCTAAAATTCGGCTTACATCACATAACTGTTACTCCCAGCAACCAAAACCCCAACCTATTAAGTACAGAAGTGTAGAGCATCTCGCGGACATGCTGGTACATTATAATCAGGTAGATAACAGGATAAATTTGCAGCAAATAAGTTCTTGTTCCGTTTCTTTCCCTAGATTGCAGTAATCTTCTAATATCATGATTTGTCTGTTTGGCAGAGTTCTGATATTTTGTACTATGAAGCATTGGATATCCCTTTGCCGGAGCTGCAAGGTCTGAAAACTCTAAAAGTTGTCTTTCATCATGCTACAAAGGATGAGGTGATTGCAAGTTGAGAACAGAATCAGGCGTTTAGTTTCTTCATATCTTATTCTCTTGTAATCATTTGTCGTTTCATCTTGATTGAACTGTTTTCAGATAGTTATTCACACAATAAGACTGCCTAAACAAAGTACTGTTGGCGATGTTATTGCCGATCTTAAGACAAAGGTATTGGAACTAATTCTCTGTTTTTGGGATCTCTGTTTCATCATTTAAAAGATTCCCTTTCTCCATCTTAAGGAAAATAGATTATTAACATTGGAAACCAGTGAGAGACATCAATACGAAATTTCTTAGAATCTGTGAAGACAGGAATTTCATATTTCTCTTGAATTTTCTAGTTTGGAGTATTATCTACAATATCATAATGATTAAAATTTGTGTTGTACAATGGATCAGGTTGAGTTGTCTCATCCAAATGCTGAATTAAGGCTACTAGAGGTTTTCTACCACAAAATATATAAGGTATTGGATTGTCCTGTGTTTCTTTTTAGATGCATATTTGGTTGGAGGTCGTTGCAGTAAACTGGATCTTGAGCTTTCTCCTTTTTCATGCATTAATTTGTTTTTCTATTTGTTACTCTGGGGTATGTGATCCAGAAAGGTGCTTATGAGCAATTGAATATGGAGTTTGGACTTCTTTAGGATTAATGAGCAAATTGGGATAAAATCAAGTTTAGCTTGTTGGTTGTGTATAGTATTTCCAGCATTTAAATCACCATCTTTGTAATGCTTCTAAATTCTGTAGTGGTCTACTCATTTGTTATTTCTTGATTGAGATCTGCATTCTTTTGCACTGAATTAATTTTAATTTCTTCTTGTGCATCATAATGAAGAAGCTTTTGGCTGGAAATTCATATTTTATAATTTTACCCGTTTCCAAAACTTTTTTTTTTTTGAAACCAAAACCCGTTTCCGAAACTTGAAATTCTAATTGGTTATACATACCTATCATCTGACCTTAGTTTTTGGGAATTCTCCTGCTTATTAGCTACTTTTGTCAAACTTAAAATGGGGTTGGTTAGTTTAAGGCTTATAAAAGTATGATGATAGAAGTATGAAAATAGTTTCCTTGCATAATCAACTATTAATTTTATGGTGCAGATGGATCTGTCCTGTAATTTCATATCTTTTTGTTATGCTTATGCAAAAGTTACAAACCTATTAAATGGAAATTACTTATTGCCAACACTGAAAATTTTCCTACTCCTAGTTGTACTTGCATTAATATGGCATTGCTCTTGTCATGCTCTTCATTGGCAGATTTTCCCTCTCCAAGAAAAAAATTGAGAACATCAATGATCAATACTGGACGTTACGTGCTGAGGAGGTTAGTTGTGAGGAGAAACTCTTGATGAGGTTTTTAGTTGCATTTGTTTTAAATTCTTTCTAAGCTTTTTGTCATGCATCCTGATCATTCTCCTTCCTTCATTGCAGATTCCTGAGGAGGAGAAAAACCTTGGGCCCCACGATCGCTTGATTCATGTTTACCATTTCATGAAGGACACAACTCAGAATCAAGTTGTATGTATAATATATGAATCTCTGATAAGAGATTTTCACAATACTTAAGTTGGATTTTACTCTGAATTGTGTGTTCTAATTGCTGAAATGTTTATGTGGTTAAAACTGGACAAGAGATTCATGCTTTTTTGTTCTACAGCAGGTCCAGAATTTCGGAGAACCTTTTTTCCTGGTGATTCATGAAGGTGAGACGTTGGCTGAAGTTAAATTACGGATACAAAAGAAGTTGCAGGTTCCAGACGAGGAGTTCTCAAAGGTTTTTCATTTTTTTGTTGATATTATTGCTGTTAACTGGTTTTCAATATTGGTGATTCTGTAATATTTTTGTTGTATAATGTATTTATTTTATTTATTGCAGTGGAAGTTTGCATTTTTATCTTTGGGGCGTCCTGAGTATCTTCAGGACTCAGACATTGTATCTTCCCGTTTTCAGGTATGTGCACTCTTCTTCCATACACTCTCATCAACATATGTAGGCTTGACCATAATCATGTATTTCTGTGCGATGGTTGGTGAATATATCTCTGTATTTTGATTTTATGTTATGTTACAGAGGAGAGATGTCTATGGTGCTTGGGAACAATACCTGGGTTTGGAGCACTCTGACAATGCTCCCAAAAGGTCGTATGCTGCAAATCAGGTAAAAAAGCAATTGCAATAAATGTCTTTGATTTTTTATATCGCTGGTTTTTATGATCTATAATGTGTACCATAATTTTTTTTGGGTGGCAGAACCGACACCCTTACGAGAAGCCTGTTAGAATCTACAATTAAGAAAGGACTGGACTAAAGTTTGGACTTCTGCTTGGGCTGAATTCTAACGCCCTTAGTGACATGTCTTTTGTTGTGAAGATAATCAAATTTATCCTGCAAGGAGGCAATATAAATGGGTAACAATGTGGATTGATTAAAACTATGGAAGCAGCAGATCTGTTATCTGTGCAGGTGTCTGTAAATTCGGACCGGCATCATTTAGGGTATATTTGTTGAGGAAGTTTTTACCTTTGATTGAATTGTAATGTAGGAAATGCACAAGATTTTGGGTGGGGGATGTATAGAGGGTATAGATGTGTGTTAAAATTTCAACTGCCTTTAATTTTTCCTATGAAGTTATGATAATTTTTTTCCTTCTTCTTTTCCATTTTGTCTAAATTTTGTCAGAATTTACTTAAAAAGATTCAAAATTAGCCAATTTAAAGCGTGTGATACCCCTAATTCCTCATCCTTAGAATATGTTATTAAATATATGTTATTACCAAGTAGTTGTGGGTGTGAGTTCAGATCAGCTTATCTTCATATATATGTCTGGAAAATATAAAACCATTTCTTGTCTGGAAAATATAAAACCTCTGTTATCACTTGAAGTTGATTGAAGTTTATGGATTCTTCAGCCTTGTTGGGTTCTTGTGCTAGCTAGTGGCTTTGCTTTTATGGATGCTATTGTTGGTTTTATCTCTGTTGGAGTATCAGCATCATATCATGCACTTTCTTTCATCGTTTGTCGAATAGCTGAGCAGTAGTCCCTGTAATTAAATTGCATCATGTATCAGTGATTGCTGCAAGTAATAGCAGTTCTGAAATTTTGAAGAAAACTTGCTATCTAGGCTTTTGGAGGGAGGTAGGAGTTAGTTGAAGGTGTGGAATTTTAGAAGGAACTAGACATCAGTCAAAGGAAAAAGAAAGTCAGAGTATAATATTTTTGTCCCGCAAGGGATGGCCGAGTTGGTGGAGTAGGCTGCTTTGGGACTGCAAGGTCCCTGGTTCAAATCCTACCAACACCTTCTTGGTCGAGCCTGTTATACGGGGTTTTTCCACTGTAGTTTACCCGGCTGGCGTGGTTTGCAGGCTATTGTGCTATGCTCGAGGGTTTTACCTAGAGCGTATTCGACGAGTAGCGACTGCGGGTTCCCGTCAAAAAAAAAAAAAAAAAAAAAAAAGTCAGAGTAGAAGAAGTGAAAAGAAAATTTAAAAATAAATTAAATTACTTTCATTTTTTATTTTTTATTTTTGGTGAATAATAAATTAAATTACTATGATTATTATGATGATTCATGGCAATTTAGGGTAAAGTATATTTTAATTTTTTTTTTTTAAAAAAGTTTCTTTTTCCTTTTTTTATCTTTTCTGATATCTTAGATGAGGTTTATTATATAAATATTTATAAGTTTATCAAAAACACCTATTTACATTTATTTTGCATCTATATATATTATATATATATACCCATCCTTCAACCAAGTATGCAGGACATGGCTTACCTCACTTAGCCGTTTAAAATCTTTGACACTCGCCAAAGTTTACATTCTTGAAGAGTGAATGAGAAGAAAGTTTATTAGGTAAAGAATAATGTCATAATATATAACCAAACCTTTACAAATAAACTTAATTTTATTAAAAATATATGATAATAATATTTATTAAATAATAACATATTCAACTCGAAGGTAGAGATGAGCGGGTAAAGAGTTCTCTTAGCTTAAGTGAGATCGATGATTCAAATTTTAACTCATATATGCAACTACTTAAAATTTGAATCATAACTTCTTTTATCAAGAGACCAACCCGGCTTCCAAGACATCTAGTGCCCTAAGCAAAATAATAATAAAAATATTAACAATAATAGACACCTAATATATCTTTAATAAAGAGGACCTACTTTTTACCAACGGTTAAAACCTATATAAGACATCTTGTGTCATTTTAATAATAATGATTATTCTATATATAATTTAAATATAATAACAAGACTATACCAAAATAAGTATAAGTGTGAAATTGTAATAATAAAATTTTGTTTCTCTATATAAAAATAAAACATGATATATTTCTTTATCATATTTTCGGTATACTTAACAAGTGTATATATATATATATATATATATATATATATATATTATTTTTTTTTTTTTTGGATAATATATATATACATTACACGCACTTGTTTTTGGAATTTTTTTAATTTGGAATGTTGGAATGTGTCTTCTAGTGAACACTGTGACTCTTCGTGATAAAATTTCTAATTTCACGATCTGCAATGATAAAATAATAATAATAATAATAATAAATTTGCATGATCACTGAGAAAAAAGAAAAAAGAAAAAAGAAGAAAAAAAAAAAATCTCAATCTGCAATGCAATGATTGTAATAAACAAGATTTAGGAAAGAAAATATAATAAATAAATTAAAAAATTTGGAAGTTTCTATATCGGTGTTGTATTTTTTGGGAAAAAGAAACATATGAAACATACCTTAAACTTATAAAACAAGATTTGAAGAGATACATCGTTTCATATTCTAGCAGGCATCACATCAGAAAATGGAAACTGAATCAGTTTCCTTCGACAAACAAACAACAACATACAACAAAAAGACAAAATATATAATAATAACATCAATCCAGTCTCCGTACTTGAATCTTGGCCGCCAAGTATCTGTCTCTCTTTCCTGACTTTGAAGGATTCTTTTTCTTTTCATAGATTGTCTGCAAAAAGATGAGTTACTTTCGAGGGTCCTATGGAAAGATAATGGTTTTGATCTTTTTTCTGCAAATATGTCCATTGTATGGGAATTGGTTTGGGGGGTTCTTTTCTTCTTCTTCTTCTTCTTCTTCTCTACTACTACTCCAGAGAATGAAAAGAAACCTTCTGAGAGTTTTCCAGGAAATAATGTTGCTGATTTTTCATTAGAACTTTTCACCAATCAAAAGGGTGTAAAGATGCTGGAGAATGCAAGAAATCAAATTGCAGATGTTTCTTCAACTAATTCATGCCGGAAAAGGGCTTACAGTAATTTGTTGTCTGGATGCGCCAAAACTCTTGCAGATGAAGAATCCAGGAACAGATTTTCTTGGGATTTAACTGGTTGTTTCCTGCAACACAGTGGTAGGAATGGATTACCTCGTTGTGATCCAAAATCTACTGTCTCAGAATGTCTCAAAACAGTGAATCAGCAAGCTGTTAGTGTTTATCTTGAGTATCATATGGAAACCAACAATATCTGTTATCAATTGCAGTATGTATCTATTCATTTTTCTTTTCTTTTCTTTTTTTTTTTTGTATTTCAGTCAAATCAGATGATGATGACCTAATTGTCCACTCTATATTGACCTATTTTTTGCAGGATCAATGCATTTAAAGAACAAACAGAGAGACTAGTGAATGAATTGAGAAGTGCTGCTGAATATGCAGATAGCAAGTTACACAACATAGAAGAGCAAGGAGAGAAGCTACTTCAAAACTCGGAAAAGATTGGTGATTCATTGACTTCCCTTGATAAGCAAAGTAAAGAAGTGGCTAAGATATCAAAGGATGTTCAAACCCGTTTGTCAGATATGTTTACTCACACAAAAGAAATTTACGAGCAGTTTACTGGAATTGCAGCTTCTCAGATGGAGTTGATCAAAGGCCAAAACAAGATGAAAGAGAGTCTAGAAGAAGGAATGTCTGCTGTTCATGAATCTTACAGTAATTTGGGCGAAGGAATCGATATTTTGATGAATGAAACTGTTAAAATTGAGAAGGAAATTAATGAAGTTGGAGAAGAGTTGTCCTCAAAGATGGACAGTCTTCAGAGCAAAACTGATGCTATCACTAATATGGCAGAAAATTCTTTAGATAAGCAGAAAGAAATTTTAGATGGGCAATCTGAAGCTCTCAATGGGCTTGAAGTTCTCAGGAAGTTTCAGTCAGAGGCCCTCGAAAAGAGCAGGTAACAAAGTATTAAATCTATTTTGCATTAGCATAGAAATTACTCAAAACCTGACATTTTTTCGAATTCTTGACAGAGAAACAGCTGAACAAATGGCTGAATTAAACTACAAACAAAAGGAGGAAAATTCGCGCTTGCAAGAACAGCTTCAAGGTGCTCATGACAGTATAATTGAAAAAACAAAGACAATATTAGCAGCTCAAGTAAGCAAAAAGAGTTCTTAATTCTTCTAAATTTGGTGAATTTTCTCCTAATTGGTTTTTGATCAAAATATGTAAATCCCTCTAAAATGGCAGGAAGTTTTCGAAGCTAAGCAATCAAGCATATTTGCAACAGTGGACAAGATTTTATCAGTGCTCAACACTATCCAGCTCGAGTCACGCGTGCTAAAAGCTATTTGTATCTATTTATGTTTCATCATTTTTCTCCAAATTTTCACTAGCACAAAGCAGATATATGATACAAGGCCTATGATTCATCTACGTAAGTTTTGCTGCATACATATTCTGGGATTCTAGCTACAAGATCTGATTTTTTTACATGTTTCTCACTCAAAATTTATTCTTCATCAACATTTGCAGATTTCGTTGTTGCACTCTGCACAGATTGTTTCATATTTTGGTGGATAGTAGACATTCAAAAATATGGATGGCTGATAACTCTCAATAGGTCAATCTTTGGGACAGTATCAATATGCAGAATCATATACGGCTATTTTACATACTGGTACAAGTTCAACTCATATGAATGTAACTAACTAAAAGAAGTATTTATTCCAATAATTCTGTTTATACTGATATAACACTATTTCATGCAGTGACTATGCGAAAGAGGACCATGAAAGACTCAAGCGTTTAGAACAGTCAAAGCATGAAGAGATAAAAGAAAGATGGTTTCTACAAGAAGAATATGAAGATAGTGAGATTAACTGGTCTAAATGGATTGACACTGATTTGTCTGAAGATATAGGTAAGCTGGAGGACCCTGATTATTTATATCAGGAAGAAATCGGAGAAAATTCAGTTCCAACTCCTGTCAGTTCACATAAATACAATCTACGCAGGCGATACTAGATGCAGCTAAACACTAAACAGTGCAGGATACATCTTCTTTGCTTTGGCCATTAACATTAATTCTTTTGTATTAGAAAATACTAACAAAAACTCCAATTTTCTGTTTCTTAATCTCCATCTTGTCAATTTCTTCCTAGAAATATTGTCTCAGATGATCTAGTATACTTATTTTCACATAAATTACCGCAAGAGTTATGTACCTCAAGCATGAACCTTCTGTTCTTTTGTCAGTCATGAACTATAAATATACATCAGTGGCTTCTTGTTGCAGCATGTGATCACCAATAGTCTTTGCACGAGCACGAACCATCATCAAAATGGTGGAAGCGATTCGTGTCTCTCAGAATTATTTTTATTTTAGTTATACCAGAAACAAACTTCATCCAAGTGTGACAATCAGCACAAACTCGGAGATTCTTTGTGATCCTAATTGGCATTCTATATCCACAATGAATCAGTCCAAAAACTGTAGCTAGCTTTTCGCTATGCCCACAAACCCAATCTGCCTTCACTTCCTCATCTACATTATGAAGAACAACTCTTATATCTGGTTCATACCCACTCTTTGTCAAAGCTTCCATTAACTTGCCCTGAACTAACTTGTATTCATCAGAATTACGGAACTCAAAACCCCCACCAGCCACAAAAGTATGCACTTTATCTTTAACCTGTATCCAACTGCATCCGACCTCTTTCTTCATACCCTTCTTTTCCATCAATTCTCTCATCATTTTAACCTCCTTCCACATTGAGGCATTTGCATATACATTGGATAGCATTATATAGTTCCCTGAATTTTCAGGTTCCATCACAAATAATTCCTTTGCTATTACTTCTGCAAGTGGCACATAACCATGGAGTCTACAAGCATTCAACAAAGAACCCCATATGCTAGCACTTGGCTTCATAGGCATCTTCTTAACTATCTGTAAAGCTTCTTCAATTCTCCCTGCTCTACCTAATAAATCCACCAAACAAGCATAATGCTCTAAATTCGGCTTAATCCCAAACTCCGTATTCATTCTTTGGAACAATGCTTTCCCCTGAAGTAGAAGCCCAGCATGGCTACAACCCGACAACAACGTGACAAATGTCACTCTATCTGGTTGAATTCCAAAGCCAACCATTTCATCAAACAACTTCAATGCTTCTTTTATTTCACCATTGACTGCAAAGCCATTTAGCATAGTGTTCCAAGATGTCAAATCCTTGTTATCTATTCCATCAAACACTCTTTTACAGTATGTTATTTCCCCACATTTTGCATACATATCCATGACTGCATTTAGGAGAAGAACATCTGGTCTTTTATTTGATTTGAAGATCTGAGCATGGATTTCCTTCCCACTATAAACTGAAGTAACCTGAGCACATATAGGCAGAAATGTAGTAAAACTAATCCAACTAAAACCTACTCCCTCTTTTTGCATTCTACGAAATGTTTCAAAAGCTTCAAATACTTTCTCTTTCTTAATTAGTCCTGCAATCTTTGAGTTCCAAGAAACAATATTTCTATCAGGCATTTCTTCAAACACCTTTAACTCATCTTCGAAACAACCGCTTTCAGCATACAGCCTCAGTAGAGCATTGTACACCACTTGATCAGGGTCACTTTCAGCCTTAATAATCTGGGCATGAACAGATTTACCAACCCTTATTTCTCCTAACTTCGAACAAGCTTTAAGTGCCGATGAAAATGCAAAATTTCCCGGATCAATACCCTGAGACAGCATTTGACAATAAAGAAGTAAAGCTTCCTCAAAATGGCCATTTCTCAAATACCCAATGGTCATAGCAACCCAAATTGACTCAGGCAAATCCTCAATCCCGAGCCCTAGCTCAAAAATTCTGCGAGCCTCATCCAATTGGCCACAAACCGAAAACAAAGTAATGAACTTGGTTTTCAAGATGGGATTCTTGAGTAGATTATTAGAGAGTTGGTGATACAGTCTCAAACCATGCCTCAACGATTTAGCTGAAATGCAAGCATGTAGGTAGGAACTACAAGACTCGATTTCCAGTTGCTTCTGCTTCTGGGAATCAATTAGCCGAAGGGCTTCGTCCAACTTTCCCAATTTTGAGAGGAATTTGAGGGTTGTGTTGAAGCGCCTTTGCGTTTCTTGGTGAAGCTTTTTGGGAATGGAAGTGGCAGTTATGGTCGTTAAGTTGGTTGGGATAGCAATGGCGGGAACTCCCATTTCCGGTAAAGATGGAGATAGAAATGTTAGTTTTGTATAAACAACCAATGAATTCTATTATATACAATTTTTTTTTGATAGATGAATTCTATTATATACAATAAGTCTATACTGTGAAATATATCAATAATAAATATTGACTTCTATACTTTTATTGTATATTATATGCTTTATTTACAATATAACTTTATTATATCAAATAAAATATCTTAAATTAATAATAAATATTTTAATTTATTATTATATATCATATTACATACTTACATAATTACGATTAGAACAATCCATATATAACTTATCAAATTTTAACACGAATCACATAATTCAGTGTATCGTGTTTACATACTTTTATTTAAATTTGTCCCGAAATTTTATATCCATTAAAAATAATAATAAAAAAAAAAAATACAACCTGAATTTTACGTGTCGCCATATTGGCCATATATCCAACTCCTTGTTTTCAAATTTGCGGCCTCTTTACACAAATATCACCGGTAGTTTAAGGAACACATACACAGCAGGGAACAAAATAAACATGGTGGCGGAAATACTCTGGAGGTTTATCTACCCGCCGCCGCCGTCGTTGTTCATCTCGACCATGTCGGTAATCAGTTTTGCATCAATGGCGCATGTAGGATTCATGGAGATCAAAGGAAAACATATGCAGTATTCTAAGTTCTGGAACGTCGGCGGCGGCGGCGCTATCGACAACCAGAAATCCTCCTCTTCTTCTTCTTCTTCTTCTTCTTCAGATTCTAATACAATTACAAAGGCTAAGACTAAAGTTTCCGCCCGGACTGGAATGATTTTGGCTTATGCTCCGGCTTTTCTTGCTGGTTTTGCTTCATTTTTTCTTCTCCCCGATGAGGGATTTAGATTTTCTCTGATCCGCTCTGCTTTGACTATCCATTTCTTCAAGAGACTTGTTGAGGTATAATGCAAATTACCTTTTGTTTTTTATATATGCAAGATTTCTTTATCAACTCACTTTTTACCTAAAAAAAAAAAATGCATTATTGTATTAGATTTACTGTGATTTGTTAGATAAAACTTTCGTTTTAGGTTTATAAGGATGGTAGAATTAAAAATTAAAAAAAAAAAAAATTTATAGATAAATTTACTATCTTTAAAGAGATAAACCCTAGTAAATGTGCATAATTTCTCTAAATATATTTTTTGAAATCACCAAATGTGTGTAAGATTATGAAAAATGTATTATAAATGTTGTCATGTATCTCTACAATATAAATATTCTATAAATTTAAGAAATATGACTAAATTAGGGAAAACGAAAATGGATATGGACCAAGTCAAAAAAATTAAAAGAATTAAGGGACTAAAAAATATGGAATTTTCGAGAAGGTTTGAGTCTTTAGACCGATAAACGAAAAGGGTTATTTGTTAACGAAAACTGTTGAATCCAAACTTCCTCTGCAGGTATTATTTGTTCACAAATTCAGTAGTTATATGGACGTTGAAACCTCCATTGCCATTTCAACAAGTTATTTTCTCTCAACGGTGACAACAATCTATGCACAGCATCTGAGCAGAGGATTCCCGGAGCCGGCGATTGATCTGAAGTACGTCGGAATCGGATTATTTCTGTTGGGAATCGGTGGGAATTTTTACCATCACGTTCTGCTTTCAAAATTGAGGAGCGATGGCGAGAAACAATACAGAATTCCTCAAGGTGGACTCTTCGATTGGGTAATTTGTCCGCACTATCTGTTCGAGATTATTGGTTTCATTGGGATTTCTTGCATTTCTCAGACGCTATATTCATTTTCCTTTACAATTGGCTCTGCGTTTTATTTGATGGGGAGAAGTTATGGTACTCGGAAATGGTACCAATCTAAGTTCGATGATTTTCCTAAAAATGTTAAGGCACTTATTCCTTACATTTTCTAGGTCTTTTATGGACTTGAATTTGTAATATTTTTGAATTTGATCCCGTGATCGAGTAGAGCAATGGGCTTTAGGCTATCTTTAATAATCCTTCAGAGAATTTTCTAGACTTGGTTTTGTTTATAACTATTTAGTGGATCTTTTGGCTCGTAAAAATTCAAACCTTCACTCATTTTCGAGAGAAAATTTCACAATAACTCAAATGTTATTTTAAACAACTCTATAGAATTTATGTTAAAAACTTTACACCTTTTAGTATTTTAGTTCATAATAGATAAATAGACAATTTTATCATCAAACTACTAACTATACACATTATATTACTGTTTTTTTTTTTTTTTTTAGATTCATAAATTATTTTTTAATAACACAGTTATGTTAATTTATTATTTTTTATTTAATATTGAGAGATTAGTGAATTTAATTCCAAATAGATTTAATTTTAACCGTTCAAAATATTTATTTTTAACTTTTTTTTTTAGGTCCAAAATATTTATTTTTGCTACACGTAAAAGTGGTATTTCATACAGTACTCAGAAACCTGGAATTTTCTTCTATGACGACTTAGACAGACATCAATCCAGTCAAGAAAACAGAGACTATTAAGACTTAGGACAGATAACGGATTTTTCCAGAATTTGCAGTGCAATTCGGTGTATGACTATTCTACAAGTAGACACAGAAAACAAACATGGCGCCGGTGAATTTTCTCTTCAGGTTTATATACCAGCCGCCGCCGTCTCTGTTCATCTCAGCCATGTCCGTGATAAGTTTTGCATCACTGACGAATGCAGGATTTCTGGAGATCAAAGGAAAGCATATGCAGTATGCAAAGTTCTGGAACGTCGGTCATGATCTCAATAAATCTTCCGGAGATTCAAAATCTAAGGTATCCGGGAGAATCGGAATGATTTGTTTGTATGCTCCGGCGTTTCTCGCTGGTTTGGCTTCCTTTTTTCTTCTTCCGGATGAGGGATTCAGATTTGCTCTGCTCCGCTCTGTTTTAACAATCCATTTCTTCAAGAGGCTTCTCGAGGTAATACAAATTAGTTCATTAATTAATTACTTAATTAATTTCCCCAATCTATAAATACGATTTTGTATGACACGAATAGTTTTTTTTTTATAATAACTGTTTAATTCCACTTCCTGTAGGTGTTATTTGTTCACACATTCAGTAGTTATATGGACGTTGAAACTGCAATTACGATTTCAACGAGTTATTTTCTCTCAACGGTGACAACAGTCTACGCACAGCATCTGAGCAGAGGATTCCCGGAGCCGGCGATTGATCTGAAGTACGCCGGAATCGGATTGTTTCTGTTGGGAATCGGTGGGAATTTTTACCATCACGTTCTACTATCAAAATTAAGGAACGATGGTGAAAAACAGTACAAAATTCCTCAAGGTGGACTCTTCGATTGGGTAATTTGTCCACACTATCTTTTCGAGATTATTGGTTTCATTGGGATTTCTTGCATTTCTCAGACGTTATATTCATTTTCCTTCACATTTGGTACTGTGTTTTACTTGATGGGGAGGAGTTATGCCACCTGGAAATGGTACCAATCCAAGTTCGATGATTTTCCTAAAAATGTCAAGGCACTTGTTCCTTACGTTTTCTAGGTCGTTCTCGTTACTAATATATATATGTGTGGAAATGTACTTTCAAATCTCCATTATATATATATATATATATTGTATAATTATTGGAATAAATCTTTGACCCAGTAAATCTCTTGTTAATTTGTATAAGAAATGAAACACCTTGATCTTGGTTGATAATCTTGATATTTATTTCCAAATCAAATCAAATGGAGTTTAGTTCTTATTAAATAAGATTTCAAATTCAAATTTTGTAAATAGAATAATAAAATTTTTACTTAAATAACTTTACTTACTTTGTTGGAGGTTGTAAGAGGCCACCCCCAACTACTTCTTCGATGGTTCGACACTCAAGTCCCTCCTCCCCCAATGAAAAAAAAAAAAAAAAATTACTTACTTTACTTTCTAGTTATAAATAGTGCGAGTATATTTGCACTTACGAATATATTTCAAACCATCAACTTTTTAGTTGAATGAGAGACCATTAAGCTAGGAGAAGAAGTTCAACTATTCTGATTCTTTAACAAACAAAATATTTTTATTATCAATCTAAATATTTACACTTAAATAAGTATTTATTTAAATGTTTTATTTAAGTATTCATTTTGTTATCAATTATTTTAGTTGTTGATTAAAAATATTTTTATTTTTAGCTTATGTGTTTATTTAAATAATTATTCACTTTTTGGTTTAAATGTTTTAATTTTTTTTTTAAGAAAAAAATGTTTTAATTTAGTTATAAGTTAAAATAGTTTGAATTTTAGTTTAAAGAATTGGGGATATTTTTACTCAAGAATGGTCAAACAAAATCAAAGTTGTTGATACACATTAACATGAAAGATAATTTAAGAATCTAATTGACGTTGACAACCGACGCGGCCTTAACACCGGCCATTGTAGCCACAGTGTGAACGAGCATAATCCCATTTTACTTCTAGGGATATATATGTATGTATTTCATCGGAATATTGGATTGAGCAAAGAGAAGAGGAATAAAAATGGCGAACATTTTCAAGAATATTGTTTATCAAGAACCGTCTTCGATTTATCTCACGGCTGTGTCTGTGATGGGTCTTATTTTCTTAGGTTTCTTGGTTTTCTCGGAATTAATGGGGAATCATCTCAAGTACTCTAAATTTTGGAATGTCAACAATTCTTCGGCATCTGGAAAATTGAAACTTTCAAGTAGAACGGGTATGCTGATCTTGTACGCTCCTGCTGCCCTTTTCGGTCTTGCTTCGTTTGTGATCTTCTCGGACAGTGGTGGAATTAGGTTTTTGATGCTCAAATCAGCTGTTTCCATCCATTTCTGTAAAAGGGTCTTTGAGGTAATTTGCTTCAGCTTTAATTAACACATACCTCCTTTCATTGCTTATATAAATGAAGTTTTCTTTCTCTTGTTTTGGAAATTTTTAAGTGGGTTAGGCATGGACTGTTGATGATCAACCTTTATTGTCGCTTAAAATTTGGTTTATTTCATGCTTTGTACTTATGGAAGGTAGCTGAAACTTAGTCTTGAGCTTGAGTTTACTTGAAATGCTCCATCCCACATGAAATCTATTTGAATTTGTCATCTGATGATCCTTAACATGGGTAAAAGAAAAGAACGTTATCAAAGTAGTTGATTGTGGTATCACAACAGGTAAGGTAACTGCGATGGTCCTTAAGGGGTGATTGTAAACCTATCTCACATTTGAAATCTATTCGAATTTGTCATGAGAATTCTAGATATCATTTTTGGTAGGAAAGAAAAAGAAGAAAAAATGATAAGTTCTGAGTTTCAATTGACTCACTTATTGTATAGGAAAGCACTGAGACAGAGTCAACTTTGCTAGACTTGGCCGAGTCTTTGAACCATGGACTTGAACGGTTCAAACAAGTGTAATTACTTGGGACATGATTATAAGTGACTTATATGAAGTGGGGAAAATTCATCCTCTTATTTAATTGATTAGGTAGAAGGAAGAGAGAAAATATCTTTGAGGTTGTAGACAAGAGTAATAGTAGAGAAATCGACAGCCTTTGAAAAAGTAGGCTGTAGATTGTGGTTTTCCTGTCTACTTATCTTTAATCAGAAAAGGACTTATGTTAACATCATAACATTTTTCTATGTCTAGAAATATCCTCTGTTCATTAAATTATTAGGAGCTGGTTTTCTGCTCTTGCAATTATTGTAGAGCAAGAAAATGAACTCATGTTCAACCAAACGAAATTGAAAAACATGACCTAATCATGGTTGTCAATGTCACCACATATAAAAGTAGAAGAAATTGTTAGTTTTCTAAAACTAGAAGATATTAAGGTAGAGATAACCTATGGATATCATGGTTGAGGCGTACCTAGTCTTCAAATTCTAATTCATAGAAACCCTAGAGTATTGAGTTGCATTGATGTTTGTTTCTCTTTGTTACCTTTTCCATGTTGTCTATGAAACTATAATCTCCTTGATATGATGCAAATGTTTCCATGATCTGTTCAATAATAAAATCTTTGTAATATCTGAAAGTTTAATAATGGATTCCGATTGTACCAGTATACATCTTATCAGCCAGCCTATTTAAAACAGGGATGGCCCTTTGTAGTTAAAAGCATTAAGTGAGCTTTAAAAACGTTTAGCTACTCTTTATCTACAAATTTCACATCAGTCATTAAAATTATTGACCAATGGTTTCTCTTCGTTGTCACACTGCATCCCCTTCTACTTTTTCTAACATTTTGAAGAGTATAGTAGTACAGTTAGAGAGATGCATAGACAAAAAATGCATTTTGAAGAGAGAGGGAACAGTAAGATAAACAAGAATTCTCAGGGACATGGTTGTGTCTAAGAATCCAAGGATAGCATAGTGCTGTGCTGATGATATTCATCATGGTTTGATATTGCCTCTCATCAGCTCATGAACTTGAACTTAGTTGTGCACTTATTCTTCTATTTTCTATTGATCGAATATCATAATTTATAGTTGTTGATGATTACTTATCATAGAAAGGGTTAACCTGGAGCTCGAGCCATGCTTGACAAGATAGGGATTCTTGTTTAGCTCAAAAATGTTGTTACCACTATAATTGAAATGTTTGACCATACAAGCGTGTTAGAGGTTTTTACTCGAATTTTGTTATTGATTGGTCCAAAAAGTTCACAATTTTTTGGGAGAAAAAATGGGAGGAGATTGAGGGTCGAGTGGTCTAAAACCATAGCCCACTACTGACCCCATGGGTATGCGGGGGCAGAGTTTCACATTATGGACCCATGTCACTCAACATATATAATTATATTTTAAAGATTACATTTTTTGTTTTGATGAAAAATTTAGAACTCTCTTGTAAACTTTCAACTTTAGTGAATTTTTATCTCCTTTGCTCTTAGTGTTTTCCATATAGGATTTCCACAATCTGTGTGTTTATCTTGAAAACTGGAGTTTTGATGCTTCAGAGTTCATTGCACTAATAAGACAATTGGGATGTTACTATTGGCTTTCTCAACTTGAATAATGAATCTTTTTCTCCTATTTTGCAGACTTTGTTTGTTCACAAATACAGTGGTGGAATTGCTCTGGACTCGGTAATTCTTATTTCATCAGGTTATTTCTTCTCAGCTGCAGCCATGATATACATCCAGAGTCTAACTCAAGGTGTTGCCGAGCCAGTAATTGATCTGAAATATCCAGGTTTAGTGATATTTTTAGTAGGCATATCAGGCAACTTCTATCACCATTACCTTCTTTCCAAGCTTAGGAAGGAAAATGAGAAAGGATACAAAATTCCCACTGGCGGTCTGTTTGGTTTGGTTATATGCCCACATTATCTCTTTGAGATTTTGGGATTTGTAGGAATGTCCTTTATAGCTCAAACACCATTTTCATATTTCACCACCATTGGTGTAGCTGCATACTTGATGTCTAGGAGTTATGCTACTAGGAAATGGTATCTTTCCAAGTTTGAGAATTTCCCTAAGAATGTCAAAGCTTTAATCCCTTTTGTTTTCTAACTTTTCTATTGTTCAAGAACTTAGTTTCATCCTCTACAATTGTGAATGGTTTTCAACTTCTTTTTCTGCCATCTATTTCTGTAATTTGTTGTAATAGTTACTTCATTTTTCTCTCTCTCTCTCCTCTCTCAACCCCATATCACAATTACTTCAACTAATTTGAAATTAACTTGAGTTATGCTTATAAAGTTCATCTCTTATTTTGGAGAATGTCTTATATTGACTTCTGACTCTTACATAATGTGTGTGCAAAATGTAACTTTTACTTAGAAAAGTTTTTATTGACTCTTATGTAATACTCACAACAAGTGTCAGTAACGAAGTAAAAGAGTAGAAAGCATATAAAATGTAGAGAATTCAATATGTTTTCCTGCAGCTAATGCTATTTTATTCTAAATCAAAAATCAACTAAAGCATATTTTTAGTGCCGTAATCAACTGGCAAGAAAATTAGAAGAAGAAAACAAAAATTCATGTCAATTTTGAATTTAACTCTCAACCTGCATTAGTTAGTAAAATTATACCACCACAATAATTCTCGTTCAGTCGTCCATTCTCTTGATCAGCCCCATAATCCCATTTCTTCCTCCACCCTTCCCTGACTTCGGCCACCGCCTCTGTCGGCGAACGTAAGCCTCAACGGCTCGCTGTGGACAGCAGAGAAATTGTAGGTTTATCGATAAAAGTACAAACTCGGAGCAGCTGCGAGTTATTCTCTGTGATCCTCGCCGTCACAACCCTCCTCAGAGCGTTTAAAATTAACTGAATCTCAGGTTTATTCTGCCACAATCCTCGCCGTCACAACCCTCCTCAGAGCGTTTAAAATTAACTGAATCTCAGGTTTATTCTGCCACAATCGTTATAGCCTGTATAGCAACTACACAGACATTGATGACATTTGTAAAATGGGCTGTGTATTGTAACTTTTGCATCTAATTAGCTATAATTAGTGTTAAATTAAGGTAAATTGTCACCTGATTTTCTTAGAATTTACCATTGTGATACCATGTTAAATTGATAGAGTGAAGTTAAATTTAACTTCTTAACAGTTAGGAATGGATTAATGCTACATCCCTATCACATTTGACTCCTTGATATCTTCCAGACAGCTAAAGGAGTCTCCATCAATCTGGATATATATTGACCAATAAACATTTCTTCCATCAAATTATTAAGGGGTGTTTATGATTTCTGCACATTCAACCATGGTGAAGTTCATATTCAACCAAACCAAATTGAACAAGATCTAATTGTGATTGTTAATGTCACAGCATGAGAAAGAAGAATAAATTTCTGATTATGTGTAGGAAAGAAATTTTGGCATTTAAAACTAAAAGATATTAATATATAAAACCTACGATATCATGGTTGAGTAGTTAAAAACTGAGTTCCTATTTTGCATACCTTGTCTTCAATTTCTATTTCTTAGAAACACATAATATTGAGTTGTATTAATGCTTTGTTTCTCTGTTTTGCCTTATTCATATTGTCTGTATGAATTGATAATCACCTTGTTATGATGCTAAGGTTTCTAGGAAATTTGCAGTGAAAACTTTTCCATGATAGGTTCACTAACGTCTGTGAAATATCTGAAAGTTTGATAATGCATTCCAATTGTAGCTGCCTGTTTAAAACAGGGATGCACTAGGCAGTGAAGACGCATTAAGACAGTTTTTAAAATCATTCAACAACTTTTTATTAAAAACTTTCACTTCAATCAACAAAATTATTAGCCAATGATATCTCATCATTATCACACTGCATGCCTTTCAACTTTTCCTAACACTCTGAAGAGTACAAAAGATGCATAGACAAATTTCATTTAAAAACAATAGGGAAGAGAAAAATGATAAACAGGAAATGCCAGGGACATGGTTGTGTCTAAGAGTCCAGGGATAGCATAGTGCTGATATTCATTGGTGTCATGTATTCAGATGAGCCTGTCATGAATTGTTGCACAATGATTTTGTTTGCCTTTTCAGATGGATGGAATGCATCCCAGAATGCATACTGATCTCTGTTTGGGCACAAGTTAGATACTATTGTGCATAGACCAATTCCATTGTAAGGTCCTTGTCCACAGCATGCTACCTTTGATGTTACAAATCCTGCCACATTAAAGAATGTCAAATCATATTGAAATTTTTAGTTTGACTGATCAATAAAATCTTAGCAAATAAATGATTTTCCTGCTTCACTTTTGTCATGTTTGTTTTACGCTTTGCAAATGATTTATTTCTTGAAAATTGTTGACCATGAACCATTGAAAGCAAAGAAACTACCATTGGAAGCTACCTACCATAGGCCTGAGGATTATTGATGAAATCATTGTGCATCTGTTGTGTATTTGCAGCAATGAATACATTGCCTAGTCTACTATTCAAGCCGTTCAGCATTTGAACTAGTTGTGGGTTGAATAAGGCTGCAGCTTGTTGCAGATCAGGTGCACATTGGCCGTTTCTGCCTCGCTGAGCTAATTCTGATGGGACACAACCCAATGGCCCTGTACCAGTTACAAGGACCTTACGGGCTCCAAGATCATAAAGCTTCTGCAGTAAGAGAAAAAAAAATGTCCGAAAAAGGATTAAACATTCTAGATTCTGGTAAGTGAAGGTTTTTTTTTTCCAGTCTATCATAAGGTATTCTTGTAAAGATAAAGATGATGATGAACAATGGATAAACTAGATCTTGAGTTTATTACTGATTGCCTTATGTGATAAACTTGTTTTCATATTTGATGACGAAATCATACAAAATACTATTATGCATATAGACTTTCTCCTGTAGTGCAGACATTTTACCATAATATCACATCCAAAAATAGCCTGGAAAATGGGAATGCAATAGTTGTCTAAAAGTGAGATTATTACCGCCAAAATTTTCTGGTATTCAGAGATTAGAAAGCGGACATAGTCAGGTAGAGCATATTGTCGTGATCTGGCAGAATTTGGCACTAGATAGTAGTTATTGACAAAATCATTGCCTCCCAAGGTAATAAGAAATAGAGCTTTGTTTACAAGTTGCTTTGCCTGCTGGGCACCTATCAATGAACTCAATCGTGTCTGATACTGCCTAAAGTATTGTAACTGTTGGGTAATTCTGATTATGTTAACCTGCAAAATTAGAGAAGTGTGATTGATAGTATCTATATATGCTAATTAGTATAGAAATTTTAATAGTTACTTGCAATATGTGTACAAATTACAGGAGGTAAAAGAATTTGGAAACAAAGATGACAAAGAATGAAGTTTATGATATGGGAATTACGAATTGGATTCCAGTATCATTAAGTATTCCAATGCCAGCAGATGCAAAATTGGCACCAACAAGGAGCTTTTGCCCATTGAATGCTGGATCCAAGTATGGCAATGGTGCTTCATTAGAACCCAACTGTTGACCTACAAATATCACAAACAAGACCCTTTAATCATTGGGAATTAAGATTATGGAGTTTATGAAAAAGGTAGAAAAACAAAGACCATAATCAACATGCATGTGCTAAATTTTACTAATTATATACCATAACATGCTAACATTGCAGGTGCAGATAGATTATAAGGAAGAAGGAACAAGAGAGGATGGGGGGAGCAAGTCAAAACTCAACTGAGAAAATCAGGTATGTTATAGCCATTAGAGAAACGGCCTGTTGGTCTTTGAGTCGGATAGTCAACTCCATAAGGGGGCATGTCTGCACGAGCACTAGTAGCCAAATAGTTATTGTTACCACTATCGACTAATGAGTCACCAAAAACAAACAAAGCACGAGCCTCAGCACCAGGGAGCATTGACCCCATAGCCAGTAGGAGGCCAAGAATTAGGCAAAGAGCAGGAGTAGAAATAGTACTTGTGGATCTGCTAGTCATTTTTCTTTTGCTAGACAAGTACTACTAATCACTTCCTGATGTGTGTTTTGAAAAACCAAGGGATTGGGTTTATATATATATACACACATATATGCATGCATGCAAATAATGCATTGAGGGAGTTGAAACCCCCAATTAATGACTGAGCTAACACAGTTGTAAAGAAGAATGGACCACCTTGTTCCATGGTTTTCCTGTACCATTAAATTTGGCAGTTGTTTGGAATAGTTAATTTTCTATGTTCAAAGGTTTTATGATGACTTTTGAATCCAGGTTTTTCCTCAAAAAGAAGAAAAACAAAATGTATTCGTTTGATCAATGAAGCCTGAAAAAGTTTTCCATGTGAAGTTGTTGGTATATAATTATTTCTTGTCTTCTCTCTGCATTTGTTTGTGAAATTTTCTGTTGGAAAATATATCTGCTACCGCTTACTTTACACTATTATTCTGCTTGCTTTTGTAATTTTTCATAAACAACTGTAGTTATTGTTTATCCCAAAAGTATCTCTAGTTAAGGTGCCCTTTCCTTAACACAGCATTTTGAGAAATTATTATGGCTTATCAAATCACTAATTGCTCTTCAAGAATACCTTCTTGGATAATGTTTATTGAAATACATTTGTCTTATTGAATCTTTAACTAAATACATTCTTTTAAGCACGCACATTATATATTTATATATATATATATATATATATATTATAAATATTTCTGTTGCATGCCTTTTATGTTCAAACATGAAGCCTAAAGGAGTTGCAACCCTTTCTAGTCTGTGACATGTATAAATTCATTCATGCATGTCTCAATCAACAGTAAAATTGTAGTCTCATCTGCAACAATGGTGATGCAAGCAAAGGGTTTTTTTTTTTTTTTTTTTTTTTTTTTGGGGTGGTGGTGAAACAAATGAATTTTAAGGAGTTTACATGACAAAGGCCATGTGAGGAACATAAATAAAAGTCTACAATATCAACCACTTATAGTACAGCACCGAAATCACTGGAAGTAGTTCATCTGTTTCATATGCTTTGAATTCATTGAGTTCAACTCTTTTCTCTCTACCTTTTGTAAATTACTTTACAGCCAATGCCATGAAAATCATCACATATATCAATCTGAATGATACAATGATACTTTCACCATTACAAAAAAACACACAGTAACTGTATGTTGTTGTTAGTGATAGTTATTTTTTTAATCTGGTAAATATAATATATATATATTATTTCTTGAGTGTTGTGTTGAATTGCAACTTGAATCAGTGACTATTTAACTAATGACAGTTTACATAAGACTGTTATTAACTAACAAACTCGAATTAATGATAGTTTATGTTAATAGGTGAGATTATTATCAATTGAGTTGTATCTATTTTGTCGGGATTTCTTTGTGATTGCTCATGTGAAGGTTGATTATTGCTGTTATTATTATTTGTTTGAGTAAATTAGACCAAAATTTTCATGCAATTAATTACATTTAAGAAGCCTAATTTGTCGGTGTGGCTGTCATCTAGTTAAGCAATGATTTTAAGCTGTTGATGAAGTCAACATCTGATCACTATTTTTGGCTTTTAAGTAAGTTTGTTGAGGTTGACCCCTGCTTCCCTTTTTTCCCAAATAGTATATCTTTAATGCCTTTTCTTGTTTTCCTATTGGTTCCTTTTTTTTCTCCGTTTTCGGTGGCGGAATTTTTATTTTTATTTTTATTTTTTTTAAAAAAAAAATTATATTTATTTCGTGGACAACTATGTTTTTTATTTTCTTTTTCTTTCTGGTCAAAATTACAAATAGGACTAAAAATAATTAAATATCTGATGATAATGATAAAGGTATAATCATATTTGACCCTTTATGAATATGATTATTTTAATTTTTTTTGCTGAAATTTTAATATAATTTTATTACAGTAAAATGATTAATTTAGATGGATCTTTATTTTATAAAATAAATGATATAAAATGTATTTATATATATAGTGATTTATTAAAATTTATACTAGCTAATAAATTAAATAATATTTTTTTTATTAAAAAAAATGCAATAAATAGAAAGAATTTATATAATTATAAATGTAAATTTTGACGATTTTATTGATTAAAGCAAGATTATATGGGAAAAGTTAGATGATAATTAATTAATTACTTTAATTATTTTTTAGTGAAATAAAACTAATTAATACACAATTAAGAGTTGTCATTTGACGGTTGTTTCTTTTTATCTTGTGTTATTTATTAATTAATGTATGAACCCATTTTAGCAGCAATTAGTTGTAGTAGTTGGAAAAATAAATCATCTACACGCTCTCTTATTTATTACAAGAGGCAAAATAAACTGTAGATTTTTTTTTTTTTTTTGAGAAAATAAACTGTATATTTAATTTCTCAAAAGTACTCCCTCTATTTTTAATTTATGATAAAAAAATAATAAAATATCTTTATATTAAAAATAAAATAATCTTTTATTTTGTATTATAATTAAAGAAATTTTAAGAAGTTAATAAAACGTAACGTTTCTTTCAATTATAATTACCTCGTGATATAGTAAAAAGTAAAAATACTTCAAATTTAAAAAATATATATATTAAAAAAATCAATAAATACTATATTAATCTTATTAAATGACAAATAAAAAAGCAAATATATAGGTATATATATTTTTTTGATAGATAAATATATAGGGTATATATATAATCAAGATATGTATGTATTTAATGTGATAACTTTTTGCTATTTGGGATGATAGTATCCAAAATTGAATATTAAATGCTATGTATGTATATATATATATATATATAGTATTGGACAAAAATATTTGTGATTTTGAATGCTAATAATAAATGTTATTAATAAACAAAGGAAAATTGGTATAAATAGTACCTAAACTATAGAGGTTTGGTGACATTGGTCCTTCCGTTAAATCACCGTTAAGTTATAAAAAAAATTTAAAAAATTCGATATGTCATTACACTATTTAAATATAATTAATAATATATATTATATAAAAAATTAAAAAATTTCATCACTTAAATTATATAATTTTTGTGATCTCTTTTTAAAATTTTTATATAATTCCATCACTTATCCGGTCAACTAATCAAACTTTTTTTTTTTTTTAAAAGTGTGATATTTGAAAGGGTAAAAATGTCTTTTTTTTTCCTTCAATCCTTTTTCTTTTACTTTCTTCCTTTCTTCTTCATTTTGTTTGGGATAAAGACTGTAATCGAATATCGCTGCCGCAAATACTACCCGCTTTTTATTTTATTTTATTTTATTTTTAATGGTATGGTGTCCGGGTTGATCCGAATAATTCACACCCAAATCCGACAACATAATAGCTAGTTTGACAGCACTAAAACGCCGAGAGTAGATGTCGAACTCCCAACCTTATGGTTGGGAGTGTGGGTGCTGACCACTCGGTCAGCATTCACTTGACAAATACTACCCATTTTGATTCACCTAAAAGAAGTAGAATAGGCTTAGAAAATAAGTAAACCAATAAATCGGTTGCCATTAGAAGGATCGTGCAAATAAATCGTGCAAGCCGGAGCAGCAAGAAAAAAGAACAAGAAGGATTGGAAGAAGAAGAAAGAAGAAAATAAAAAGTTATTTTTACCCGGTTAAATATCAATATTTTTATAAAAAAGAGAAAAAAAAAAGTTGATTAAAAGTTAACCGTTAATAAAATTGATAAAAGAATGAAAATTGTCAAATTATAAAGATAATGGATGAAATTTGTTAATTTACCATATAATATATATTATTAATTATATTTAAATAGTGTAATGACATAAATGCCCTTGATTTTTTTAAAAAAAAAATTTATAACTTAAATGTGATTTAACATAATTTCTAACGGAAGGACTAATGTCACAATTTTTTTATAGTTCGGAGACCAATCCCACTAAAATAATAATTTGGAGACCAATGTCACTAAACCTTTATAGTTTTGGGACTATTTATACCAATTTGCCATAAACAAATACATACATTATTGATGATGATAATATATATATATTTCTGATCGATTTTTATTTTTATATTTTTCTATAAATGCAAATTTTTTAAAATTAATATATTTGAACTTACACCTTTACAATTGTTCATATAAGTTGTTTTTCCTTCCAATTTTGAGTCTCATTTTTAGAAGTTCGTTGAATTTAGTCTTTAGAGTTATTTATTTATCATTTAACTAATTATTTTTTCCTTACCAATTTGGTGAACAAACATAGCGTGATCAATGTCATTTATGGTAGTAGTCATTGCACGATACTCAGCTTCTGTAGAGAATTGAGAAACAACTTATTGTTTCTTACTTCACCATGAAATAAGGGAATCACCTAAGAATATGCAAAAGCCAGTAGTGGACTTACTATCATTCGAATCACCAACCCAATCGGCATCAAAATAGGCACAAAGATCCAAAGACGAATCAAATGGAAACACGACCATGAGAAATAGTACCACGGAGATAGCGTAAAATACGAAGAACAGTAGCCCAATGAACTGTAGTTGGAGATGCAACAAACTGACTGACAATATGGACAGTATAAGCAATATCGGGTTGAGTAATAGTGAGATAGACTAGGCTACCAATCAAAGTGGGGTACAAAGTATGATCAGATAGGTGAGAACCATCTACTAGTTATAACTATTATAATTATATGTCATAAGCTTTTTTATTTAAAATAAAATAATAAAATTTTACTATATTAGGTGAAAAAAACTTAAACATATAATAAAATAAAAATCAGAAGAATTTAAACATTAGAAAAAAAAAAAAAAAATAAGGATAAATATAAAAACCTAGGAAAAATAGAAAAGAAATATAAGATTGTGTCGTGAGCCTCTAAATCTTCATTAATTTCTTTGACACAAATATAATTAGAAAAAACATTGAACATTGTTAATGACAGAATATAAGAATCATTGAATTTAACTAATTCCGAACAAATATGTTTTTGTAATTAAATAAATATTTTTTTTATTAGGAAAGTACATAACTAATATGATTTTTTATGAAAAGATGGCACATTAATATAATAAATGAAAAATAATTAATAAATATTTAATTATAAAATATATTAATCTAAGAGTATTGAAAAAAAAAATTAATAAATTTTGTTTGGTAATAAGGGATTAGTAAAAAATAGAAAGAAAGAAAACTGGAAAAACGACAACGTTTTAGGGTACAGTAGTCTTTGTGCGTTGCTGTGCCGCTACTGCGCTATATTTCCTTTGAAGGTGTTGGCGCGGGCAACAGTGTCCAAAGGTGGAGAGAAAATTGCAGAATGCTAAGACTACACAACTTTTCACCGGCTCCGGCGGCAGCGGTTGTAGTTTGCTCCGACAGGGTTGTTTCTTTGGGGAAGATAACTTCTTTTCCATTCAATTCTCAGAGAATTAAACAAACTCATTTCGCCTCTAGTTCAATGTATCCCGCCACCTCTTCTTTGTCTTCTTCTTCTTCTTTTGTGAGGCAACGGAAAACTCCAGTAGTTATGTCTTCTGCAGTATCCCCTGACTCAATCACTTCTGCAAGGTAATCTCACGTCGTTTTCCGTCTTTCTTTCTGTCCCCTGGGGATTTCATATGGGATTTATTGTGCATATGAATTGGTTATCAGAGCTAAATGACGTCGAAGTATTGGTGGGGTTTTATTCGTGCATTGTTCAATATAGAGTTCAACTTATTTTTTGGGTGGCGAAAATGGGAAATTTTTGTATTTTGGTTTTTTCTGTTTTTTTTCCTGTTTTGGTAGTTTTATGAATTCTTGAAGTTTTCTTGCAGTATTATCTTTCCATTTTTGTATTTGTACGTTCAATTTGTACAGTGAATGTAAATAGGTTAACCAACAGGTATTCGTGTGTATATGGTGAATGCTTGTGAGTTTTCATTACGTTCAGTAATCTTGGGAATAGGTTCATATGCATTATAAGTTGATTATAGTTAGTGACTATTGTTAGAGGTGATTGTTTCAAAATTCTGAAAGCATAGGGGAAAATGGTTAAGTTTTCAACGTGCTTAAAGGTTTGAATTAGATATTTTCAGGAGTTGGAACTAATTGTACATGGTGCTTCTGTACAGGGATGAAAATTTACCGGTCCATGGGCTGTCAGAAGTTATTGTTGGTGTATTGGGAGGAGGACAATTGGGCCGTATGCTCTGCCAAGCAGCCTCAGAAATGGCAATAAAGGTTTTTATTCTGGATCCAATGGAGAATTGTCCAGCAAGTGGACTATCTGACCATCACATGGTTGGTAGCTACGATGATAGTGCTACAGTTGAAGAATTTGCAAAAAGGTTGAATCTCTTTGTGCTGATACTGTTTCAATTCTTCTAAGTTTTGTGCTTCTATGGATCTCCTCAGATACTTTTTGTAATATTGCATCTTTGAAGTAACTCATTTACATAGTTAGGTGTGGAGTGCTGACGGTAGAAATCGAGCATGTCGATGCTGCCAGTCTTGAGAAGCTTGAACAACAAGGAGTGGATTGCCAGCCCAAAGCATCCACTATTAAAATCATTCAGGTCAAACTAGTATTGGATTAAATGAATGAATTCATGTTTCCATTTCCACTGTATTTCTGTTGCTCTTTATCTAATCCCTAGATGAGATGGAGTGTAAAACCTCATGCTTCCTGGATGATAACTTTTAAGAGCTACTTGATGAACTTTTTTGAACAATTGAATGATGTTTGTTTACTTGTCTTGGACTTTGTCATTTGTAACAAGAGGCATACTACACTACCTTTTCAAACTTCTTATTTCTAGGAGCATTTCCGAATAAAATGAAAAACTTATGATATTTAATCTTGGCTAAGACAATTATTAATTGTTGAGGTGAATATCAACAGATTTTTCTGAATTAGAAAGTCAAATATGAAAGGCAGAGAAAAAAGACCATCACTATATTTTTCTCTAGTTATTGAAATTTATCTCAATCTTCAAGTACATCCCATTGAAGAGTACAGATAGGAATTTTACTTCTACATTACAAATAGACGATAGTTGACAAATGCCTTTGTTTATTTCAATCCAGTATCACAAACAGGATATTGTCTCTATATTCTTTTAGTTATCTGACATGTATGAGAAGAAACTTTTGACCAAGTCATTTATTTAGCAGCTCCTTGCATATTGTCCTTTGTTGTTTTAGTTTGAGTAGCTTTCTTTTACTGAAACTAGTGTTGTACACTCATGTTTCTAGGTATATTAAACTTTCCTACAAACGTTAATTTCACAGGATAAATATCGTCAGAAGGTTCACTTCTCTATACATGCAATTCCGATGCCAAAATTTATGCAGGTAAAGCATAAAAGGAAAGTTCTTTATGGGAGTATTTATATTTGTTTTTCTTTTCCATTTGTAACTTCAGTAATGGGATATGTTAAAACAGATAGATGACCTGGATGGTGCCAAAAGAGCTGGTAATCTTTTTGGCTACCCACTTATGGTAAAGAGCAAGAGGCTTGCTTATGATGGACGCGGTAATGCTGTTGCCAAAAATGAAGATGAGATAACATCTGCTGTTAATGGTAATAATTTTCTTAAACTGTGCTGAGATTCATCATATTAAAGGTCCTCCATTACCCTCTACTCCTTTCTCTTACTTACTACGCTTTCTTATTGCTCAACTCCTTCTTTTGGCTAAACAAACCTTTGGGTTTTAAATTAGTTGTTGTTTTCCTTTAATTCATTTATTTCTTTATTTTCTCCAATTGGTGCCTTAGGGTTTTTGTTCTTTACCGGAACATTATAATTTTTTTTTTCAATTTTTGATAGTTTTTCCTTCTTATCATATATAATTGTTTTCCTTTGTCTATGAGTGGTATACTATATCATTTAAATGTGGTTGCCTTGTATCTGGTTGGTATGTATTATGCACAATAATTTGTTGGATATTATTAATCTCTTCTATCTGGTATGCCCCATCAAAATCTGCATACTCACTATATCTTTTACTGTCTTAATTTCCCAATGTAGAAAGTTTGTCCATGATCTTGATGTCCTTCTTAGACCATTGAAGCTTATTTTATACTTTATTTCTATGTTAGCGCTTGGAGGATATGATCGTGGTTTGTATGTTGAGAAATGGGCACCATTTGTCAAGGTCAGTGAGCAAGTCAGGTTTTGCCTATTTGTGTTCTGGAACTATACACAACTGATATTGTGATTTATAGTTGTGTTATCAAAGATGATCAAACTGAATGCATTTAATATCTTCTGATTCAGGAATTATCTGTTATTGTGGCAAGAGGAAGAGATAATTCTATTCTTTGCTACCCTGTTGTTGAAACTATTCATAGGTGAAATATCTAATCCATTAACACCATTTTCTGTTGATCTGATGTGTGAGATATCTTTTCCTCCTTATAACCTTTATGCTTATTGATGGTATATTGACTTTGCAGGGAAAACATTTGTCACATTGTCAAGTCACCTGCTAATGTGTCATGGAAAGTTACGAAACTTGCTACAGACATTGCACGCAGAACTGTTAGCTCATTGGAAGGTGCAGGTATATTTGCAGTTGAATTGTTTCTAACAGCAGATGGGCAGGTACATGATGATCTGGAAATTTCAATTTCTAAAGTTATAGATATTCTCCCCTTGTTTTCTCATGTTTTCAAGTTTTGCAGATTTTATTAAATGAAGTCGCTCCTAGGCCCCATAACAGTGGGCACCACACAATTGAGTCTTGCTTTACTTCACAATATGAGCAGCATTTGCGAGCTATTCTCGGCCTTCCACTTGGCGATCCATCAATGAAAACTCCTGCTGCTATTATGTACAACATACTAGGTGAAGCTGAGGTGAAAAACTTCCCTTATTTCAACTGCTTTTGCAGGCTTTTCAATTAAACTACCTGATCCTATGGGTAGTGTTGATAACTGATAGCATAACCATTGACACTATTTGAGGAAGATCAAACTATCAAGAAAATTGTATGTGTTTCTTATCCTAGGATTAATTTGGGACTGTTGTCAGAGTTACATCAAGTAATTAATTGTTTGCTTCAGTGTTGAAAAATGTTTCTAGTTGGTAACAGAGTTTTGAAGCACTCTGTAGAGAACTTGGAGTATTAGGCAAAATCTGTGCTGTGATATAATTTAAAAATGATTATTGGGCCACAGAATACCATGCAATTCATCAATTTTTTTTTTTTTATGCTTCAAATGGCATCCACTGTTTGGTCTACAGAACTTTCTGCAATAATTTAACAATGCATTTAAGAAATATGTTATGACCATGCCACTTTTACATGCAGGGGGAACCAGGTTTTTTACTGGCTCATCAAGTAATGGTAAGGGCATTGGGTACTCCAGGGGCTTCTGTCCATTGGTACAACAAACCAGGTTGGTTATATACATTTAAGCTCTCTTTCATATAGGCCATGAAAATTGTTTGATAATAGCAATCACTTGATATTACCTTATATTTTGTAGGAATGCGAAAACAACGAAAGATGGGTCACATCACTATTGTGGGCCCTTCTATGGGTGTTGTTGAAGCACAACTAACATCAATGCTGAGAGAACAAACTGTGGATGGTGAATCTGCTGGTTAGTTCCTGACACTTCTATTGTTATCAAGTAGTGTTTGTTAGCAGATTGTATTCAGTTAAAAGAGGATACTGAGATTGGACAATTATTGTTGAGGTGACAGTTTTTTAACTAATTCCATAGTAACAGTGTCGAACTTCACCATCTTTGCAGTAACTCCTCGAGTTGCTATTATAATGGGTTCTGATTCAGATCTTCCTGTTATGAAGGATGCTGCAAAAGTGTTGAAAGAATTTGATGTTCCATGTGAGGTTAGTTATAGTAATCTATTTACTCTCATTTGGCTTTTTGGCCTTTGTTTAATATAAACATGTTCTCTAGTGTTTAGTGTTAAGTGTTTGGCAGTATGTTTTCAATTCATGAAGCCCTGACAATTTCTGGGTGTAGGTGAGGATAGTTTCAGCTCATCGGACCCCTGAATTGATGTATTCATATGCATTGAATGCTCGGGAACGTGGTGTTCAGGTTATCATTGCGGGAGCTGGTGGTGCAGCACACTTGCCTGGTGGATTCTGTAGCCATGCTTTATAATATAAATTTAGCATTCAATATGCCAGTATATACTTACTAAGTTCTATTTGTGCAGGTATGGTTGCAGCACTTACTCCTTTACCAGTTATTGGTGTTCCTGTACGCGCTTCCACACTAGATGGACTGGATTCTCTGATGTCTATTGTTCAGGTAATTAAAATTTCTAATCTGTTTAGCATTAGATTTAGATGAATTCAACATATTCCCCAAACTTGCTTTGCATACCGGAGGTGAAACACTTTTTCATCTTCTTGTAGCAATGGTGGAAAACAGTTAAAAGGAACTGGTTCCTTTGGGGACATTTTCCAATACACCCTTTGTCTCCTATCTACTGAAATCAAATATTGCTAGAAGGGAGAAACCCTCTAAAATGATGAATAGAGACTTTACTAATAGAGGAATCCTACCTTTAAAGTGAAAAGGAGAAAAAAAAGAGATGAAAGAAAAGAATTACTGTATTATAGTTCAGAAAACTTTTGAGGGTTTTCCCATTTGTGTTATTGAAATTTATCTGTGGTAGGTTTCTTTATATTAGGACTTAATAATACTGTATAAAGGTGTTCTGTGGAAACAATTTTTTGCTATAGATGAATTCCCTGCATATTTATTTCTCTGTGAAGTGGCTTCGTTATGTTTTGGTTCTGTTTCTGAGATTTCATCTGGAACCAGTTTACACCTTATACTGCAGGATACTCTAATAAAAACTATTACTAGCAAGTCCAGTAAGTTGATATGAACTTACAACATATCTTCGTCTCTGTAGATGTTCAGTATAAATATTGATTGTTGATGAGGTGTTCTTTTCCTTGTTCTGACAAGAACTGATGCATGTTACTGTTAACTCTCAAAGTTGTCAATCTTATTACTTTTTCCCAGTGATTACATTTGAAACGAATGTGCTGTGTTTCTGTACTTAGATGCCAAGAGGGGTTCCAGTTGCAACAGTTGCAATAAACAATGCAATGAATGCAGCTCTACTTGCAGTGCGGATATTAGGTGCTGGCGACGTTGAGCTTCTATCAAGGTTCGGTTTTTCACATCCCCTATTTCTCATCCAAGGTTTTCTGAAACGTGGGTGAAAAAACATAAAAAATTAAAAATAATAATAATGGGTAGATTATTTGACTGCCAGTTTTGAAGTTATTCTTTATCCTCTCATGTTGTAGAATGGCACAATACCAAGAAGACAGAAGAGATGAGGTTTTGATAAAGGGTGAAAAGCTAGAGAAATGTGGCTGGGAAGAATATTTGAATTCTTAAGAATGCTAAGTCACCTCATGTATTATGATATTGGCAATTGGGCAACAACACTGTTATCAACTCCACATTTCAAGGTTCATTGTCAGGCAGGCAGGCAGGCCATGAATCAAAATTCTTGCTCTGGCTGTGTTTGATCCTACGAGGAAAACCAGGTTTAAACTTTTCAGCTTGTCCTATTGGCTTTTTTATCATGCTGATCCTTGGAAGTTGCGGCTGTTTTCTTTTTTAATAGTATAATTGTAAGAAATTCATGAATATGAGCAAATTTTTGAGAAAGTAATTCTTATGATGGAAGCCATAATTCTGGGAAAAGACCAGGAAACTCCCTTCTTCTTGTTCTACTAAGATAAGTTGATATGTTGGTTATAGTTTTAGAATATTTTTCTTTAAGAATTCATATATCTATTCGTCTCGGGTTATGCTTGCAAAGTTCAATTCTTATTTAAGAGAAGGCCAGAGTTTATTGTGAATGTCGAACTTTCAACCCCTCGGGTAACATTTACTATGTGCTTTAGTCAAATTCTTTATTCAAATAGAAATTAATAATGTTGATATGAGGAGGAAAAAAAAATACTAAATAAGTTGCGTTCTTGGACCAAGCAAATTTAAGCTTTGGACCTTAGTCAGCAAAGAGAGGCATAATACAGCTTAAAAAAGAGCTCTTTGAATTTGAAAAACCTTAATTTTACTAATAAGTCATTCAAAGAAAACGGTCTTCCTTTTTATATGAAACTATAATTATATATATGTATATATATATGAATAATATATAATCTTTTTCAGCATGTATTTTTGGATGTCAAGACATGTGAACATCTAATATTGGGGTGTGGAAAGAAGAGTAAGGTGTAATAAGCCGACCACATCTTTTGTTCAAAATAGGTTCCCATACCATTTTTAACGTAAATATTGGCTCTTGACTTTTTCAACTAATACAAAAATAGGTCTGAACTCTTTCTCTGAAATTAAGGATTCGTCAACCCTTTCTTCTTTGAAAAAAAAAAATGTCAATTTGGTATATATATTTAATATTTGATTTGCTAAATAAGATCATTTTTCAATTTTTTGTCAATAAAGTTTCATTGACACTAATTTAGCCAATAAATTCCTCTTTTACCAAGTCTTTTACATACAATTAAAAAGAAAGTGCATATAAATTAAATCATAATTCTTGCTCTATATAACATTTTCTTAGAAATTAAATGGAATAAATTAAAAGCATTAGGGAAGTCAAGTTTGTAATTTCTTATGAATTTCAACGACACACATTTAGATAAATTTGTAATCATTTAATTTTGACATGAATTAAAAAGCCTGCAAAAAAGTCAATCCCTTTACTGCCATCACAAGCTTTGGACTACACTACTAATTAATTCTTATATTCCCATCATAATAATAATAACCAAAAAAAGTTATATAAAAATTCATTAATTTGACATAATAACATAAATTGAGATTTCGATACATTCACTGTAATTGTCATGTTAAAAGTTAAGATAAGGTTCCGAATTAATCGAAGCAATAATTTTCAATACTTGGATCATGTATCTAATTCTGAAGTCATTAACTAAAAAAACGCATTTCAAATCTTACAAGTTCGAGATATTTGTTCTGAGTCTCACATTAAAAATTAATATGAGTTCTTTTCTCAAACAAGAATTAGAAAAAATGATGATGACCTGGTTTTAGGTTTCAAGTGTCCGTGTTTTTTCTTGATTCAGACATCTTTTTTACTCGTCAAATTTCAAAAGCGCGGCTTCACAGTCAACTCCCTACATTTTACTGCAATAATAATAATAATAATAATAATCAAGCACTCTCTCGTAGACATCTTCATAACATCTAAGTACGTACGTACTATAATTAACATCCCTCATATATATATATACACACACATATACATACAAACAAATGTATATCTTCTTTCATTTACCACCATTTTTTTCCTCACAAAGCAAAGCATCGATCTTTGCGTTTCTTCCTTACTAAAAACCCTGATCTTGATTGATCTCTTCTTAAAAAACCAACCAAAACCCATCATCACTAACTAAATAACCCACATTTACCATTTTTTAAAAAAAAGAAAAAAAGAAAGAAACAAAAAAATGGGGTATTATTTGGTCGGAGTTGTTCTGATACTTTTCTTGATTACTAACAATACACTATTTCAAGAAGTAGAAGCGGTGAGAGTAATCGAAAGAAGGGAGAAATGGTTGAAGAAAAACCTCGTTATCCAAACTTTGCCCAGAGGAAATAATGTTGGACCACCGTCAAGAAACCCATGCTCTAATATTCCCGGCGGACGTGGCCGGTGCACTTTGGCTTCCGACGTCCAAGTCATGTCCTCCACCGCCACCGCCGCCGCCGCTGCACGAAAACCACCACCGTCTCCTCCTACTACTACTGCTGCTGCTGCTGGATCATCATGACCAAGAATCTTGAAGTTGACCGGCTACCGGCTGGGAACGTGAAGAATTTGTGTGATATCAATTGTAAAAAGATAATTAATATTCAAATATGTTTGTAAAATATTCTAACATTACTTTTGTTAATTTATTTATTTTTTTGTGTCAAAACATCCAGAGGAGAAAGAAAGATATAGTATTATTATTACTACCTACTACTGGTTGTGATGACATGATCCGCCATTTGACTATATATTGTTGTATTTTTTTCTCTCTTTTTTTTTTTTTTAAATAATTTCCAAAGTTCTTTGAATTCATTATTATCAGCAAGAATAGCAGGAAAATCAAGTACATTATTTTCTAGATAGATAGATAACTAGCTAGCTTCACGTACAGTGATATGCTGCTATATATGTATGTATATACGTACATATATTTTGTGTATTTATTATATTATTATACACAATGATTCTGCTTTTCTTGGGAAAAATGTACTGGATTGGTGCATTGTAAAATGTAAGGCATAAATATGGAACTTGTGCAGCCATCTGCAGCTCAGAGATCTGTTTTATTTTTAAATATTATATATATATATATGTATGTATATTTATCTGTTTTATTTTATTATTATTTACTAATGATATTTATTTTGAAAGTGACTTGAATTTACGACTACTTATATATTTATATAAATAAGACTGTTAACAATCAAATTGTAAATGTTTGTCATCGAATAATAGTTTAAACGAAGATATTCAAAAGAATAGGTTTGGATTGGATTGTATTTCGTAAAGTTTGATTTTTGTTTGGGAATAAACTTCATCTTAATTCTTAATTTACGCTCGTAATAAAGTATCAAATTTATAACATCGTATATTATTCACAATGTATTTTTTAATTGAGTCGAGTAAAATGAAAAAAGAAAGGACAGTTTTTTGCCTGCAAACACACAGAAAGTATTTAATTCAACAGAGAAACTGCCCGTTCTTCTTTGTCTTGCAAGTTTTTATGATTCAAACTCTTTAACTTGATTTGACGTGACCATTCCCGCGTTGTACATTGTGCATTTTTGTGAGTACTTTCCCTCCCAATTTATTTTTTTTAGAAAATTTATTATTATTACTAATTTTTTTCTTTTAGGTATAACATCTAAAGTGGCTACTTCAACTAAGAGAGCTCAACCGCTAGAGAATGTTCCGTTCGTTGTATAAGAGTCATAGCTTGCTGAGACTAAGCCCAACTTGATCACCCTAGCCCTACCCGCACACGAGAAGATAAGGCCCAAATCCACAGGACTAAGAATTATAGGTCGGTCACCGCCATCCCAAATACACAAATCCCCTCGGTGCCCATATTCGACATGAATTTAATTAATTTAAAATTGATTAATTTTGTTGACAGAAAATCCTCTAATATTAATATTAATAGAATAGATATTTTCATTTTATTAATATTTAATTTTTGTATTAAATTATCAATAAAATAATTTATTTTTTTACATTTATGTTAATAGAACATGAAAAATGTAACAAATTTTTTTTAATAATTTAAAATGTATTAATTTAGATTTAGAATTGAAAGTAACATTTAAAGTACTATTAAATTGTTATTATTATTATTATGTTTCAAATTTAAATTGATCCTTATGTACATATATATTCTAAAATAATTTATATATTTGTAATCCTCGTATTTATATCTATATAGGTTAAAAAAGTCATTATAAATATTACACGAAATCAAAATTCGATACTTATTATTATGAGCGTCATGCAAAAACGAAGAATTAAAAAGAAGAATTCCACTAAATGTAGTAAATTTGAAGCTAAATATATACCAATTTACCTTACTAAAATTTACAATAAAATATTATTCCATCCAAACACACACTGATCAGTTCTGATTAGGAGTTGTTAAAATACTTTTATATATATATATATATATATTATATATTGAATACGGAAAAACAAGAAGAAAACGGATCAGAGAATCTATAACAGCTCCTTGTCACCTCCGAATTCCATTCTTTCGGTACCAACTTGACTCAGCTCCTTTTTCTTTCTTCCTTCCACCAAAATTTCAACCACAAAAAAAACATTGATTCTAAGTACTTATATATATATATATATATATATATATATATATTTGTATCTGCTTCAAAAGAAATAATATTTTAAACAAAGAAAGAGAACTAATTTGGTTGATGCATTAAATGTTCCTCCAAAATATGTTGGTGAGAAATTTGAGATATTTTTATTTATTAGATTATAAAAGTTATTGGTTCAAATGGAAGGAACGTGTTTACCCTTATACAATATCTCGAGTTTTAACTTTTTGTCAAAGAAAAAATAAGGATACAAAGAGATTGATTCTTTCAATAGAGTCTAACACAGCTCAATTTTAAATTAATTAGAGCTAAAATAACTACTTGACACGAAAAATTAATAAAAAATTATAAACTACCACAATTACCAATCATTTTTTATATATTGAAGAGCTCTTGTCCAAGTATAATTATTTTTAAAATTTAGTTTAAATTAAAAATTATAAAATAATGATGGTTTCAAAAAAAAAAAAAATTAATTAGGGTTTATATATTGAGGTGATATTTTGTTTTCTAATGGTCACATGGAGAGGAGAGAGAGAGAGAAAGGGGGAAAAAAAACCAAAGGACCGTATGGATTGCAAATTACAAGGCAAGGCAGAGTAGCAAAGTTGGTTGCCTATTTTGCTTTGAAATAGAAATTTGTTCAAAAACAATTAGGACCATTTGCTTCGTTTTCTTTTCTTTTTATTTTCCCTTTGTGTGGGTGGGGTGGGGGATGGACCATGTGATGTAAAGTTTGTCATAATGCAAACCTACTCTTAAACTTAATGCCATTTTTTTTTTTTTAAACCGAATTTGGTAGCACTATAACTGAATTGTCAGCACTATGACTGAATTGAGTGTCAAACCCCTAACCCCCAACCTTTAGGTTGGGAGCATATGAGTGTTGATCACTCGGCCACAACCCATTTAATGCCATTTTAATTTTGTCAATTTTTCAATTCTTCTATTGAATTTTTTATCATATCAACTAATTTGAAAGGAATATGTGGAACAAAATTCTCAAAATTACAGTATATAGTTAAAATTAGTAATAAAGTCATCCCTGTATCGAACTCGGATTCTCACTTGGTGAGACACTTAAATAAAATAAGTCAAACCAACTAAATAATAACTTTTTCAGCTAATTTTTTTAAAAAATATATTTATTTTGTATTTTGGCACCCATTTCTATGAGCTTACTCATGCATGCCCCCAAAATTTTGGACCCCCCATCTTCTTCATCACCAACATTATTGAAAAATTGACATGAATTACCGACAATTTCTTAGTTTAAGTGGCTAGAAACTTACATTGTATTTGTAAAGTTATTATTTAAAAAAAAAAATTCCTATGAACGAAATTTCAGTTTTTTTTGTTTTTTTTTTTTTTTACTCATTCGCTTCTCCGAAGCTTTATCCCGACTACATCGGGATCTGACCCGGGTCGCGCACCTGGCTATGGAGAGGGAATCTCTCAACGAGAATTTTTTGCATTCACAAGGTCTCGAACCCGAAACCCGCTTAAGCGAAATTAAACCGCTTACCACTTGAACCAACCTCGTTAATTTTATTTGTATTTTGATAGGCTTTAAACATATGTTACATTTAGTCGGTCCATCAACAATTATTTTGGAGATAGTAAATCTTATATTTAAAAAAAAATATTGTTAATAATTATATGATCATTATACCTATAAAATTTTATCTAAATAATTATTCATCAGATTTTTTTGTTTTAAATGGTGAAATCGACTTCTTATCACTTAGTTCTTCGAGAGATTTTTAATTTAAATTTTGTTTTTTTTTAAAAAAAAAAAAGATAAAATAAATGTTTCTATTGAATTGTTAAACATGAGTTTATTATTAAAAGATAATCATTTATCCTTCTACTATTTTCACTTCTTACTTTAGAATATATATATTCTTTTCACTTGTTATTTATGAAAATTAAGGTATTATTTGTTTCATTTTATTTAGTATTGTATAACTCATATTTATTAGTTATTATTTTTATAATAATTTTTTTTTCTTAAAAATATAAAACTTGTCTAGCTATAAACAAATAAATAATATTTCTTTATTATCATACTATAGAAAAAATAATAATTTCTTGAGTAGTTTTCTCCATTTAAAATTATGTATATATACTTTTTTTTTCTGGGTAATATTATGTATATATACATACACACACGTATATATATATATATATATATACATACATATATAGAGATAGAGGTAGAGATAGTAGAGGGAAACCAAAGCCCGAGAAGCTAGCTGGCTACTAGGTCTAGGGGTCAAAGAATCATGTACACTATAGTACTTTTCGTTAGGGTTTTAACAGTTTTAAGCATATTTCCTCTCTCCCTCTCTCTCTCTCTCTCTCTCTCTCTCTCTATATATATATATATATATATATATGCATGTACAGAATTTTTTTAAACCATTTGAACTTCAAAGTCATCATTATTTTGACTATTTTAGATTCGATTTTACTTGTGTCTGTAAAATTTAACTTTTACTCGAGTAAAAATTCACTTCGCGATTTTTATGTCATTCACAACAAGTATCAAACAAAAAAAACAATAAATTTTAACTTGTCTAAACAAACTAAATATACTCACTCATACGTTATATATTGAGAACCTATTTAAAAAAAAATACATCAATGATCAAAAAGATTTGGATCAGTCGAATGTTGGTGGAATGAGTGGCAGAGTAACACTCCACAACCTCCAAGTTTGGAGATCGACACCCCTCCCCCATGTATAAAAAAAAAGATTTGGATCAAATTTACTAATTTTATATATATATATTAGTGTGTATATATATATTTATAATTATTGATATTTATATATTGTCCTTTTTTATTTTTTGAATAGAGTGACGATGAAATAGTGAAGTTAAATGATTGATTACATGCAAGCTGCTAACAATGAGGTCGTCCAAAGAAAGTATATTAGACTCACTGAAAATTATTCAAAAACAGATTGGTAGTACCCCCGGCCCGGCCATGCACCTTCAAACTGAAACCCTTGACTAGAATCGAATATATAATATATATATATATATATATACAAATAATGTAGACCCACCGGACAGTGGTGGCGCCACCCCCGTCCTCCACTGTAGCTTAGATGAGATTTCTGGCAATTCAGGAAGGAAAATAGGGGAACCAAACAAATGTTTCTATTCTGAAAAAGAAGGAGCGGGTGGAGAAAATACCACCCAATTTCCAGCAAAGGCATGTTCTTAACTGGGCTTTGACTACCCCCTACCCTCTCTTTATTTTTGACCATCTGAACTTATCAGTCAGTACTCAACATCAGAACTACTGACCCATATTTTTTTATATATATATATATAGTGAGAGAGAGAGAGAGAGAGAGAGAGAGAAAGTACTATATAAGTAGCTAGGTAGAGTATAGTCTGGGTAGGGGTGGGGGGTTTTTAACTTGTTGTACGTATAGGGCTAGTTTGCTTTTTCAGTGACAATGGCTGAAGAGAAGAAAAGAACAGTATGAGAGAGAGAGAGAGAGCGAGGGGGTCATGCATGATGAGCAGAAGAAAGAAGGAGATAGCAGGACGACAACAGGGACAGAGGGACACAGAACGGACCAACGGGCCTGGCCCCGGCCCGGCCCACTACTGACTACTCTCGCTCCTTCTTTATATTTGTATTTGTATTTGTTTGTACGTACGTAGGGGATGATGGATAGGGATTGAGCATTCAATAACATAACACCAAAAATGTACCCAATGCCCTTCACATGTTCCCTTTTTTTTTTTTTAAAATTTTTAAAGTTAATATTATTTATTTTCGTAAATATTATACAATGTTACGAAGTTGATTCTTGTTATTGTTATGAAAGTTATTTAAAAAAATTTTACAAAAAGTAACTATATATACTAGATGATTATCTAATAAATTTTTTTTTTTTTTTTTTTTTTAATTCTAATTTTTTTTTTTTTATGTGAAATGTGGCTTGAATCTTAGATAAAGTAATTACTAACTAAATTGTGTATATATATCCTTCACATATTGTTATTTACTATTATAAATGTTTTCAAGAGATCACTATTATCTTTTAACTAATTTAGAGTTCAATCAGATCAAATTCAACACTAATTATAGATAAATCAAATAAAACCTAATACTGTATATTGGACAACTAATTTAGTGTCGAATTATGTTGAATTTCATTAGTAACTATATGTATGTCAATACTATTTTTATGATTTAAACTCGTAACTTAAAAAATAGAAGAAAATTACAATACTATATTACACGAACAAAAATGTGTCATAAGAATACAAAATTATTTTTAAAATAAGTTGAATTTAAAACTTTCATTTAACAAATTAGATGCAAATATATATATATATTTTTTTTGGTGAATAATTAGATAAATTTTTATATATATATTAAGAAAAGTCGTTCTTCTTTTGATGTGTGGATTCTCCGGTATTTTTCCGATTTAATTATCAAAAAGAAAAACCAGTTGAAATCCCCCAGAGGGATCCCTTTGAGAGAGTCCCACATTGGGACTTGAGGAAACTTGAGGGCTACACATAAGTGCCCTCCACTAATCATCTAGTCAGCAATTGTCTAGATGTTGTAAGTATATGAGATCCACTTATGATGAGACTTCAAGAGTCGTCTTGTGTTCCGCTGCATCGATTCTCTAGTATTTTCCCCAATTTAATTATAAAATATATATATATATATATTTTAAGAAAAGAGAGGAAAAAAAAAAGAAAAAAAAAAAAAAGGAAAAAGGAGAGTTGACCAGAGAGAACTGTATAACTCATTTCCCTTTTGTTTCTTCTTTGATTAAGGACACCTATTACTATATTTGATGTATGGATTTTATTATATTTTCCTATTGTGAAAAATGAGGAGATTTGTCCTGTAGTGTTTTTTTTTTTTTATAATATATATATATATATATTATAAATTTTTTTTAAATTTTTTTATAAAAATGTAATGTATATATGTTAACGCATTATTGATAAAGAAAATAATAAATATAACTCTAAGATATAAATAGTAAAAAAATAAAAAAATAAAAAATTTAGTCCTTAATTTTTTATTGTTATCATTTAAAGTCCGTGTAATAGTTTTACATCTTTACAAGGTGTTATATTTATTCTAATTTAAGATGACTAGAAAAATAATCTTATAAATACAAAAGGGTTATCGGGATATTCTCTCTTATATAAATTCTCGAGTTTAAATTCTAAATAAGTGTTATAAAACATTTTTTTTTTGGAAAAGTACACTTTTTTTTTTTTTTTTTTTTTTTTTTAAAGGAGAGGAGGGGGTTTTTCCGTTTTTCCTTATGCTTTGAATTTTCTACCACTTTTGATATTTTGTTGATCATTGCTCTTTGACTGTAGCCTTTTGGTCTCAATTCCAATAATGCTTACAATCTAAAAAAGTCCCTCTCTTTTTGCTCTCTTTATTCAATACTGCTTATTATTGACCTTCTGATCCATATGTATATATATATATACGTAAAAAAAAAAATCTTATAATTTTATTTTTTCTATTATTTAAAAAGTATTTGAATTAAAACTTTTAAAATGAGTTAAAATTATGTTAATAAATTAAAATAAAACGGTATTAGTGGAAGGGAATTTCAGCAAGGAAAAAAAATAAAAGCCCAAAAAAACGTCTCCCTAAGCAAACGAGGCCTTACCTTACATTACAATGGCGTTATTGAAGTTCGTGAACCACAGAAATCCCCAAAAAAAAACACTGGCGCGTGTATATCCATCTAAAATGAACAGTAAGTGAGCGTAATTGAACAGAGTATAAGAAACGCGTGGAAGCTCCTCGAATATCACAAACAAAAAGAAAAAGAAATAAATAAAATTGACGTCATCACCTAAGTAAGTGACCAATCAGAAAGAGAGGGAGCGTGTCCCAAAGACCAACAAGGGAAAAGGGGGAGGAGGGGGGCGTTTGTCTGTGTTTGCATGGTTAAATGTGTACAACAGTAGATTCACTTTTCTTTCTTTTTTATTTTTTTTATTTTTTAATTTTTTTTATCATCATTATCTCATCACGTGACCTACTTTTTCTGTACTCAGAACCTCCCCAAACCCCAACAAATAGTACTCCCTCTCTCTATATAATATTTTATTTCTTTTCCCTTATTTAGTAAAAGCTTATAATATGAAATTTTAAGTTATAATATATTTTTAAGTTGTAAATATTTAAGTGAGTCTCATAAATTTAAAATATCGTTATTAAATAATTAGGTCTTTAAGCTCAATTCCTAAACGAGCGATATACAACTCCAGGTCACAATAAAAAGAAAATTTTAAGACATCCTCTAAAATCTTATTTAACACAATAATTAATCCTATATTCCCTCATACATAATATTTACTCAAAAAACAATTTCATCGTGATACTTATCTAACGTTCATAATCTCATATAATGTTCACGATACTTTTTCTTTCGAGTCAAGAGGTTTCATTTTAATAGTCATAAGCCAAAAAAAAAAATGAGATAATGATGAGTAGATACTCATTTTAAACAATAGATACATATTTTATATAAAATTCCTTTGTGGAATTCTTGATTTGTTTAATAGTAGTATACACACACATATATATAGATATATATATTTTGAAAGAATTTGTATATAAAATAATAATTGGTAAGATTCTTTCTTTTATCTCTTTCACACACACACACAGAGTGACTGAGTTTTATAGTACAGAGAGATATCGCAGATAATTGCCGTGCAGTGCAGTCGGCTGCCCCTTTTTGTTACTGTCTCGTGTCCCATTTTAGTGTTAAAAGATTGTGACTGTGCAACTCCAAGTGAAGTAGTGATCACTGTGTTTTTTTTTTTTTCATTTACAAAGGGAGGATGAATTCAAGTAAAAAGGGGGGCCATTAATTTTTCTCTCTTTCTTTCTTCCTTTCTTTTATACAGTGAAAAAGATACTTCTTGCTTCATATACATATATATATATATATATATATCTCTATATATCTGGAGAGATAGAGGGTTTTAGTGTGTGTGTGTGTGTGTAGTTGGGTGGTATAAAGAAAGGAATGCAGCAGCACCTGATGCAGATGCAGCCCATGATGGCAGCCTACTATCCAAGCAACGTCACAACTGATCACATTCAACAGGTCTCTCTCTCTCTCTTTCTCTCTCTCCCTTCCTTTCTTCTTTCTTCCCTTTCTCTTCTTCTTCCCTTCTCTGCTTCTGCTTCTTCTGTTTCTGTTTCTGCTACTACTGATCTCTTTTCTTTTCTCTCTTCTGCTCTTTCTCTTTCACTTTGGACGGCCCTTTCTGCCAATTTTTTTTCTTTTTTTCTTTTTTTTTCTGCCTTCTTCCACACTTGCCCCCCCTCTGCTTTCTGTTTTTCTGGGATATGCTTTTTGTGGGTTTTGTATCAGCTCTTTCTCGCTTGTTTTTTACTTGATTTTTATTATCTGTTCATCACTATTTGGTTTGTTTGATAGTTTCTGCAGAATATATCTGTCTCACTTGGGTGTTTTTTTTTTTTTTTCCCCTTTATTTTTTATTGGACTTTCTGTGTATCTCTCATTTTTTATACTTGAATTTATTCATGTATTTTTCCAGTCTATGTTTATATTTGCTTTATTTTTCTATAAAAATACTGCAGTTTGCAGTACAAGTAAAGGTAGGGTAAGGTAAGGTAAGGTAAGTGAAAGATTTTTGGGTTCTTCAGTGTAACTTTGCGTTTTTGATTTATTTGTTTTTCTGGTTTTCTGATCCTTCTGTTTTCTTCCTTGTTAATTAATGCCGGTACCAAGCTGCATGAAATCTCTCATGGTTTTTCTAAGTACATGCAATATTTTGATTCCTTTTATGGTTTTAATCTTGAATAAATTAGCTATATATCCTTGCTTTCCGTTACATATATATATGTATATATATCTTCTCTGATATATAGGTATCTTTTCTAAGTTCAAGCTGCAACTCTTTTCTTGATCATCATCTTGTTTTAGTTAGTTTCCTGCATGGATATAATTCAGTAGTGCATTAAAGTAGGCCAAAACAGGTTGAATACATTTACACTACATATATATATATTTCAGTTTATGATATTTTTTCTTACATTTCTTCTTTGCAGTATTTGGATGAGAATAAGTCACTGATCTTGAAGATTGTGGAGAGCCAAAACTCAGGAAAACTGGGGGAATGTGCAGAGTAAGATTATAATCAGTCATATCATCAGTACTGTAGAAGAAGTTGGATATTATCTGTGTACCATAGCATTTTGTTGCTTTGGTATATAAAATGAACACAAAAGAATGTCATATTCCTTTATTCCTTGTAGAAACCGAAAAAGAAAGTAATATGAAGGAATACAGTTTTATCTTTAAAGAAATCATCATCGTACTATATTCTGTGTTATAGATGCTTCATATACTGTCCTTTATAGCTCAACTGTTTTTGCTCTCTCCTTTCCTGTGTTCTTTTTCTCCTATGAAGTTATTGTGTAAGTCCCATTTTGTACATCTCTAGAATTTTTGAACAATATTTATATACACACATATATATATATATATATATATATATATTATATACAGATACACATACTGTTCTGTCATTATCATTAGGCTTTTAGGGATGCCATGGATACAAAGTGAACAGGTGTTTGTATACATACAAATGTATTAGCCTAACCTATGGAGCTGTAGGTATACTTCTTGATGGTATTTTTTTTGTCTTTTGATAGGAATCAAGCTAGATTACAAAGAAACTTGATGTACCTTGCTGCCATTGCTGATTCTCAACCTCAACCAAGCATGCATTCTCAGGTAGTAGTTTTTTCTACTGTTTTATTGCTTCATAAATTCTTGTATCTACTACTGTTTCATTGAAGAAGTTTTGATTACTGTTTTTGGTTGATTTTTTGTTTACAGTATCCAGCTGGGGGGATAATGCAGCCAGGTGCACATTATCTGCAACAACAGCAGCAGCAGGCACAACAAATGACTCCGCAATCGCTCATGGCAGCGAGATCAAACATGCTATATGGTCAGCAGCAGCAGCAGCAGCCGTATTCTGCACTACAACAACAGCAAGCTTTGCACAGTCAGTTAGGGATGAGCAGTGGAGGAGGAAGTAGTGGACTACACATTTTGCAAGGGGAGGCGCACGGTGCTGGTGGAGGAGGATTCCACGACTTTGGCCGGGAAAGTATGCAGGTTGGTGGAGGAAGAGGAGGAGGAGGAGGTATGACTAGTGGAAGTAAACATGACATTGGTGGTGGTGGTGGCATGTCTGCTGAAGGACGCGGTGGTGGCGGCTCCGGTGGTGGTGATGGTGGTGAGACAATCTACCTAAAATCTGCTGATGATGGAAATTGAAATTGAATTGAATTTGTTATGGATTTTTAAGTAAAAAATCTAGTTTCTTGGTTAACAATCTTGAATTTAGGAACCCTTTTAGATTAGAGGAAGAGAGTCTTTTTTCTACTAAACTTGGGGATGGATTAGTATTATGAACTGCATCTTTGGCCTTATTATATATTATGTAAATTTTACAGTGGCATTGATCCTTTAGTCTAGCTTCTTTCTTTCTTTTTTTTTTTTTTCAAATTCGGTATCATTCTTATTCGACTTAGAATCTTTTACTTGACCAAACAAATTTTTTTAATTTTGAACATTAGTCGAATTAGAATTTTTTATTTGACAAACGAATGAAAGTATAGGTAAGATACTTCACTAAATTTTGTGTGACTTTGTAACAGTGCTTTGATTTCTTTCCCTAGTATTCTTATTGGTGTCTGATTTCCTTAGTACATTAATTTCCCATCTTCCGACAACAAGCACATCCAACATAAACCTAATTTTTTTCGAAAAGTCTCAATTTTCGGTTACCTCAAAGGAAGAAGAGTAGAAAACGCACTTAATCCTCATTCACAAATCTAAGAATGATTCATAGGTAGATATTCTCAAGATATAAAACTATATGTTTTGGCTTGAGTTAAACTCAAAATCTCTTATATATATATATATATATTGAAATTATGGCATAAATGGTGTAAGTTGAACTCAATATAGCTGAAATTGCGCTATAAAGTTATCTTGGCTGGAGTCGAATTCGGGGCCTCTCATTTGCTGAAATTACGGCATAAAATTATTTCTGACATAAGTTGAATTTAGGCCCTCTCACCTCACTTATAAACACTTAAATAAATGAAGTCAAACTACGTAGATTATCACATTTTCTTTAGAATTAAAGATTATATGATTGAATAGAGAATATATATTTTAAAAAGTTACATATTTTTAAATTTAAAATTATTATAGTACTAAATTCTTTTAAAAATATAATAAAATGTAATTCAAGTGATAATGAGTTTTCTGTATGACTTTAATAATAACCATTGATTATAATCTATGTTTTTTAAAAAAAAAAATTTAAGAAAAATAATAAATCAAAGTGATTAGAGAGTGAGGATATGGTTCAACGTTCAAACATCTTGTTCATTCAAGAATCCGTGGCACGACTAAAGACCAAGTAATTGGTGCCTATCTGCTTAAAAGAAGCTGGTCAAACAATACTCTTCAACAAGGTTCCCACAAGTTTTGATACAATAAAACCTTGTAAAAATTTTATGAAATCTTAAATTTGATACTAATTGTTGTGAATATCATGTAAAAGTAAAGTAAAATTCAAATAAGAGTTAGACTCTATCAGTACAATCTAGACTGATTTGAATAATTTAGATATTCATTTGTCAAATTTGATTGCTTTTCATCCAAATAATTCATAGAGATTGTAACCCAAGCCGCAAGTTAGGTGAGGTGGTAAGAAGTTCTCATGTCTTAAATGATGTCGGGGTTTGAATATCCAACTCTATGTATGTATCTATTTAAAATTTGAGATCGGAGTTTTTTTGCAATGGACTAACCCTATTCGAACAAGATTAATTTGGATGCTTAAGTGAGGTCGATGGTTGGAACTGTTTAAAATTTAAGCTAGACTTTTCTCCCGCAAGGGGCCAACACTAATCTTGCTTGAACGGAGATTAATCTAGATGTAGATTTGACTCAAAGGTGTTCTCTCGTAGTTTTGAACCTATCACCTCACATATATAACTGTATTCTAGAATTTTAGTTTTTACGAAAACTTAGTCTAGATATTTCTTGTGTATTAATTTTTTCTTTTAATTTACGATTTTATATCATTATGTTTTGTTATTTCGTAATATATATTATTTATTATGGATGAATAAATAATCATTTAATTTATTTGATGAAAAGATATTAATTATTTTTATGTGAGGAAATTTTAAAAATTTTCCCTTTTCTTAAAATACAAGTCTTCATAAATAATTATTTTATTATTCATTTCCAGAAATTGAAAAAAAAAAATTACATTATGGAAATCGAAATTTTGACAAGAAATCATTATCAAGCTGATCATAATCATATACTAATCCAGTTCCCAAACTCTCAGACTGCATCCGGACCTTCTCAAACCCGTACCCAATTTTCGGCTGCCGTTGTTCACCGGAATCCGGTACTCCCGTTTCCGACGTTTCACTTACGGCGGAATTCCGACGAATAATATCATTATTTTCGTGGCTAGTAGAATCTTTGCCGGTGAGTTCTTGCACAATTACTTTGAACTCAGTTGCATCTTTAGCATTCACCATTACCGGGTCGGATATGTACTTGATTACCTTCATAGCCTTGGATTCTTTACCGGTACTTTTCGGTGGTTTCTTGCTCTGATTATAATTAGTAGTAGTTTCCTTTGTCCCTGAACTACTCCTTCCTATTTCCATCTCCTATAATAATAAAAAAAAGAAAAAGAAAAAGAAAAATCAGAAAAAGGGATGTAGATTACGAAGCCCTTTGATTGATCATCCTCCATATATGTTTATATGTATATATATATATATATATATAGAACAGAACAAGGGTTCTTGTAGTAGAATCAAGAAACAAATAGAAACTAAGGAAGGTTCATAGAAACAAATATATATGTATATTCTATGACGAGCTCAAATTGTGACTATCAGTCTAATCTGCATGATCAACTATTTAACACTATAACTCTTCAAAGGCACACTTGAATTAGTAAGAAGTTCTTCCGGATTAAGTGAGGTATATGGTTCGAACCCAATTCATGTATGCAATTGTTTAAAATTTGGGTTTGACTCAAACAAGATTAGTCTGGATATGAATTTGGTTTAAAGATGTTCTTCTATAATTTGAGACTTATCTAATACACTTCATACCCTTAGAAAAAAAAAATATTTGACACTGTAGAGCTCTTGAATATATGAATAACCGAGTAAAAGTTAGATATATGAATATTATTTAAATCAAATTTAAATTAATCGGGATAAAAACTTTGAATAATTACTGGATGGATTTTAAAAGAAAGAAAAATGAGGAAAGTGTGTGGTTTATTATAAACTTTGCATGACAATGCAGAAACAAGGAAGAAGTAGAATATGAGAAAACGTAAGGTCACAAAAATCCACCATTGACAATGCACACTGTAATTTGGAAAGTCTTGAGTGTCCAATCTTCTAGAAATGTGATATTTCTTTTTTTTTGGATTAATTACTTTTAGAAGTTTCTTTAGGATGATATTATCTACATATGATAACTCCTTTTCAACCACTCTAAATTTACAATTATTAATTTAATACATAATATATTCAATAATGGCCCCAAATTAACCCTCTTTTTTTATAATAATATTTTGAATAGAAAATATTAATTAATATTTTTTAAAATTATATATATAATTCATAATGTTGGAAAGTAGCAAGAAAAGAGAGATTAGTGAACAAATTTATATTTGACAAGTTTAATCCTAAAATATATATTTTTTCATTTTTAAAGTTCCGAAACTTTTTTTATCTAAGAAAAATAAGATCATTTTTCACAAATTTATCAAAAATTTTAAAAATTTAACTGTTCGTATAATTTTAGTCAATTAAAGAAATGATAATTAAGTTATTATACATGAAATATCTATAAATTTTGTAAATTTAGAGTAAAGAGGGATTGCGAAACTTATTCACAAAATATTATCGAAAGAGTAAAAATATATATAAATATCTTTCATGTAAAATGATTCGATTATTTTTATTATTATTATTTTTTTAAATTTAGTAAATCACCCAAACCCTTAAATTTAATTTTTTTTGATGGAATCCGTAAAAAAGGACCATATTTTTCTTAGGTAAAAAGATTTTGTGACTTTAAAAGCGAAAAAAATATTTTATGACTAAACTTGTCAAATATAAATTTGTTTGAGACCAAATTCACAAATTATTAAAAAAAAAAAAAGGAAAGGGAAAAAATAAAATTTCAATTTAAATATAAATTTTTTTTTAGAAATCCTAACTTCTAGTGTGTCTCGAACTCATGACCTCTAAGTCATAAGTGAAAATGTTTATCAAGTGAGTTACACTTTCTTGAGTAAATATAAAATTTTAAGTAAAGTTTAATATTTATTTATTCTTTTAATAATAACCATATAACTTTTAAACATATTCACCCAAAAAAAAAAATATAACTTTAAACATAAACAAAAATATAATTATTTATTTTAAAGATATCTGCCAAGACGCGCCAAAAAGGAGAAACCCGTATATATATTTGCTCCATTTTCAAATTTCGTGTAGCGAGAAAGAGAAAAGGGTTTTCTCAGCCACGAATTTCCTACTGAGGATCCGAATATGCAGGAAGGCATGAAGAATGGCACTTACGCAAACCAGCGGCACACAAACGAAACGAAAGAGAGAGAAAAAAAGAAAGAAAGAAAGAAGAATTTGTAATTGCAATCTGGTCAGGAGAATTACCGGAGAAGAAAAGTTGAATTCTCCATGAATGCTGTATTATATCTCCATTTTCTGCAATAAAAGAAAATGTGCATTTGTTTTGATATACAAATTGACGATAGTTTCACTGGATAGTGGTATGCCAGATGAAGCTGCAGCTAATGGAAAAGGAATATATTGTTGAGACTGAAAGTTAAATTTGAAGCTTAAACATGGTGAGTCGGATTAAAAATGGTTTGATTTGTGAATAGATTTTTCTGATTTCTGTGATCTCAAAATAACTGTTAGTTTTATTCGAATATTTATTAATTCAGTGATTACGAGGTTTGGCATTGTGATCATGTACCAAATTTAGTTTCATTGTCATCCTAGGTTATTTATTTAATTATTTTTTTCTGATAAGATAGCAATTTGTACCTGGTGAAATTTTTTTAATCCGCTGATTCTTTTCTTACATGCATAATTTGATAATTCTGTTTGCTCATTAGCTCAATTTTATAGCCACAAAACCCAATGCAGATTAAGAAAAAGGCATAATGGATGATTCTGATCTACGAGAAAGCAAAGAAATATAACAAGAGGATTGAAATGATTAGCTTCAGAATGATATATTTATTAGAAAAATCTTAAAAAAGTCTGATGTAATTTAAAAAAACAAGTATGGTTTTAAGAAGACAAAAGGGAGAAAATAGATGGAATAGTTATGGGGTATGGAAGGATCAATACCCTGTGGTTCTCTAACGTGCTTGGATATTAATCTAGTTACGGAAGACGAATATTGCACTATACTTAAGCTAGACAAGAACTAAAGCCACTGAACATTATGACAAAATGTCTTACAAAAAGGTGTCTTTGTTACTGCCGAAAAGGTGAAACTTTTCTGTTCCTTCAGTTTTTCCAGGAATATAAAATGTTAGTGTTCACTACAGCATCCACATCAAAGAAATTGTCTCTTCTTGAGTAGAAGGTTCTGTAGCTATTTTGGTAATGTTTCATACTGTGCTTGAGGATGTAACTTAGAGCAAACTTATGGCAGAAAATCAGAATGTAGTATGTTTAAATTCTTATGGTGATAAATATAAAGGCAGGACTAAATAGGTTAAACAACACAAATTGTCTTCCCAAAAAAAAACCCTTCTTGAAGCTTCCATGTGAAGAAAGTAATTTGATGGACTGTTTCAATTCTATCAATAATTATGATGCTTAATTCAAACTCAAAAATTTCTGTAATTTAATACATGTGACTCCATCGTGAACTTTACACGAAGTGGAAAATTTTCATAATGATAATTGTTAAGTTCTGAGTCCCATCTTTATTATTGAATTCTTCCTCCTAATGCTATTTCCATTTCAATATCACAGGGAACTTCAGTTAACATAATTGTAGGATCTCATGTATGGGTTGAGGACTCAAAACTTGCTTGGATAGATGGAGAAGTAAATAAAATAAATGGTGAGGAAGTTGAGATCCAGACAAGTAATGGCAAGAAGGTAACTATGCTGATTACTAATGATCTTTTCTTGCTTGCTTGCTTCTTCTTCCTATTTCATTTGTTAAAGAACATTTTCAAGAGCTTAATTTATTCATTTCTCTTATCTATTAAACTATATAGACGGTTATTTAAATTATTTACTGTTCTGGATACCTTTAAGGTATTCCATTTGTATCTTTTAGACGTAATCTTTCTTTTATCTTGCCCTGTACATATTGGGGGAATATAACTGATGTTACATGTTTCTGCTATTTCCTGCCTCCATCTAGTACTGATTTCTTTAAGAAGTTCATTTATTGTATCTTGTACTTATCAACTACATAGATCATTCATCTCTTCCACCAATCTTTAAACTATTTGATGTTTTTGTATGGCATGAAGGAACTCCATTTTGTATCTTTGAGTTGTAACCTTGTGTTACTAAATCTTTGTGGAGAAGATAATTGATGTTTAGTACTTCTACAAATTCCTGTAACTAACATTAGGCTGTCACATTAGTGCCAAAATTTATTTCTGAAAACAAGTTAGCTTCCATATTCCATAAAATGCTGCTGGTTCACTTGGGCAAGAATTATTAGGAAAACATTTTCAGTGATACTTGATTTTGCTTGGAGACGTTTTAGAAAGTAGAAGCAGGGGAAAAAGGTCACAAAGTTTCTTTTAGAGATATGAATTCTGAAAGGAATTCTGTTGTTCATACTTTTAGGGAAATTAACTATGCAAGATGAAAGTTAAGACGGAGGATTTATGTGTCCGATTTTAAGTAATGTGCTCCTTGGGAGTTTATTGTAGTTGTTGAATCTGAGTTGAGAGCCTATGTCTCTCTGAAAAAAAAGAAGACATGATAATAAGAGAATGTAGTTGTCTTTATACTTCTACTTTTTATGCTAACATGTCCTCCAAAATAACATACTCATGTACTAGATGCATCACTTAGACAGTGACCCTGCTGCTTACTAGCTAGTAAAATCTTGGAGAACTTTACATATTTTCTTCCGATCATTTTTATTCAATTTCATCTTGTTCTCTTTTTACAGGTTGTCACAAAGTTATCAAAGGTTTATCCTAAAGACACAGAAGCTCCGGCCGGAGGGGTTGATGATATGACAAAATTATCTTATTTGCATGATCCAGGAGTCTTACAGAACCTGGGAATCAGATATGAACTCAATGAAATCTATGTAACGTTTCCTTTCTTGCTTATTATTCTAACTGGTTCCTAAATGGTATTTGCAATAGCATAGATCCTCATATGTTGATAATATCACAGACCTACACGGGGAATATATTAATTGCAATTAATCCATTCCAAAAGCTTCCTCATCTCTATGATGCGCACATGATGCAACAGTACAAGGGAGCACAGTTTGGAGAATTAAGCCCTCATGTGTTTGCTATTGCTGATGTTGCTTACAGGTTACATTCAATCAAATTTACTGAGTAACATTTGCAACAGTTGTGTATGGCTAACTAATATATCTGTTTTCATATGTAGGGCAATGATTAAGGAAGGAAAAAGCAACTCTATTCTTGTTAGCGGTGAAAGTGGAGCAGGTAAAACTGAGACCACGAAGATGCTTATGCGGTATCTTGCATTTTTGGGTGGACGTAAAGCAACTGAAGGAAGAACTGTTGAACAACAAGTTCTTGAAGTATGAAATAAGATTCAGTCAAGTTCTACAAACTTGTTTAAATTCATGCAACTCTTTACCACTCTGGTTTTGTTCATTTTCGTATTTAGTCTAAGGATTTAATCATCTGAACATTCTATTTTCCCCTTTTTACAGTCAAATCCTGTTCTTGAAGCATTTGGCAATGCTAAAACTGTTAGAAATAATAATTCAAGGTACATTTCTCTAATTCTCATGCAAATGAGCCTTACAATTGTTTACTTTTATATACCCGTCTACCCTGTACTGGGTTGAACTTTCAACATCTTTATCTGTTTGATTAACTGAATTTACATATACATGATAAAGAACTCTAGAATGAGTGAACCTTATTCTTTCATAAATTCTTGTAGTGGCATGAGAGGCCTTTTGTAGCTTGGACTTGTTACAATTGGATTTCTTTGTTACAATACCGACATTTTCCTAATTGATCTTTCAATTGTGGAAATGGTGAAACAGTGGATAGAGGGTTGGAAGTGTGCCTATTTTTTTATTTTTTATTTTTTTGGGGTTGGGGTGGGGTGGGTGGGGGGGGGGTGTTGGGTGTGGGCTGTCACTTTACTCTTTTAGGTGTTACTTGCTTAGAATTCCATGTATCATGTTGCTAGGATCCTCTGCAACATTTCTTATAACATTCTTGATAAAATTCATAAAAGAACTGCCATTTCCCCTAAATTTTATGAGATTTGTCACAACATTTGATAAAAAGCTGCCACCGATCAACACTTCAAAGCTTTTTCTATAAATGTCAGAGAGGATGTTACGGGTGATATTATAGAGGATACAATCCATTTATCATGTATTTTTATTTTGGATGCCAGTGAAAATAACTAATAGACTAAATAGAATTATGAGAGAACTTCTGTGATCATGGACTAGGGAGGGTGGTAGAGATCATTTAAGTTAATTGGGGTTATTTTGTAAACCTAAGTCCTCAGTGGATTTATCTTAAAACATTTCTCTGGTTGGTGAATAGCTGTGTTGGTTTGCTCTGGATCATAATCCTCTTAACATAAGGTTATCAGGAGTAAGGTTGGATTACAAGAAAATGGGATTCTAGGTGTGGTATCTGTGTCACACTCTGCATCCTTGAAGTTCATCCTTAGGTGTCTCATTTGTTTTTTTCTTCTTTTGAGAGTTTCATTGGATTGGGTAAGATCTTTCTCTATTGTTTTTCCAAATCTGTTTCTCCATTCTTATTTCATAATGCTCCAGTATCTTCCTTCTGTTCCTTATATGACGGTTCTAGTACTTGGGACATTTGTCCAAACTTCTTACTGATACAGAATTAGATGAGTCAATCCTTTTTATCAAACTTCTGATGTCCTTCCTTTGATTCTCAAGAGTAATTTTCTCATTTCCTGTGTACGAGCTGACCTTAGTTTCCTTCGGAAAAATTAAACTGGAAGGTTAGTGTTCTGTTTATAAATAAGATCTTTCAATTGGACATAGTTCCTCATAGAATCAACAGCTTGATTTGTTGCAGGTGAAATGGTGCAGTTAATCTCCTAGTCCAGATATGTGTTTTATTTGTATGTCCATCAGCAAAACTAGTTTTCACTTTTCAATGCAGTGTCATACTGCAAAGAAATTTTTGGTGAACTTAAGTTTATGGAAGAAGTGGGTGTGTGCTAACATGGTTCTAGAGTTCATTCAGATGAAGCATTGAGCTTTTGGCAAAAATAGGAGAATTCTGTGCTAATATGCTTGGCTGAAATTTTTGGTGCATGGTTTAAAAGGGTAACTAGATTTCTAATCTGTGTGCCTGTTGAGATATTCTTGGTTCACATTATATCCTGTAATCTCTTTGGGTACTAGTATCTGGCATTTTTGAGGACATAGGATTGATAACACAAAGAGATTGGATAACTGAAGTGATTTAGTTGCTATCCCTCTGAATCAAGCCAAAAATGAACTTTATTACTTTAATTTCTTGAGGATGCATCACCCTCTTGCTTTTTTTCTTATTGTCATTTATAAAATATCTATTTTGTTAAATCCAAAACATATTGCGCCAGCCGTTTTGGAAAATTCGTAGAGATTCAGTTTGACAAGCATGGAAGAATATCTGGAGCAGCCATTAGAACTTACCTTCTCGAGAGATCACGTGTTTGCCAAATTTCTGATCCAGAGCGAAACTACCATTGCTTTTACCTTCTTTGTGCAGCACCTCAGGAGGTAGCTTCCTACTTGCCATTTTAGATTGCCTACTTCTGTCTTCTACATAAATTTTTGTTGGAACTTGTGGCTGATTTTGTTTCTACTTCCAGGATATTGAGAAGTATAAGTTGGGAGACCCAAAAACATTTCACTATCTCAACCAGTCAAAATGCCATGAACTGGCTGGTGTGAGTGATGCCCACGACTATCTCGCCACTAGGAGAGCAATGGACATTGTTGGAATCAGTGAAAAAGAGCAGGCACGTCATTTCATGAAAAAGCTTCTGATTCATTAAATTATGGAGCAGGAAACTAAGCACTAATTTCTTGTTCATTATATCTTGCTCAGGAAGCAATTTTTAGAGTTGTAGCTGCTATTCTTCATCTTGGTAATATAGAATTTGCAAAGGGAGAAGAAGTTGATTCTTCTGTCTTGAAGGATGAGAAAGCAAAATTTCATCTCAACACAACAGCTGAACTACTCATGTATGGATGATAACCTGTGTTGCATTTAGGTGCATAATTCATTTCCCTACTACCTCGTGGTGATCTGTTTCATCCATTGTCTCAGGTGTGATCCTGTGGGTTTGGAAGATGCATTGTGCAAACGTGTGATGGTCACCCCTGAGGAAGTTATTAAGCGCAGTCTAGATCCTCTAAGTGCTGCAGTTAGCAGGGATGGTTTGGCAAAGACATTATATTCCCGGCTATTTGATTGGTTAAGAATCTGGACATCTTTTAACAATTAGCTAATCAACAATTAATGCTTCATAATTACTTCTAGAATATTTAGTACTCAGTTGATTTTTTCATTTTTCTGATTTTTTGCTTATGGTACCACATTCAGGTTAGTGGATAAAATCAATGTATCAATTGGGCAAGATGCTACCTCAAAATCTCTTATTGGAGTCCTTGACATCTATGGTTTCGAAAGCTTCAAGCATAATAGGTACTGGCTTATTAAAATATGTTGAACTATTAGCAGATTTCCTCTGTTCTTGATGTTCACAAGGGCTTTACTATTCTTTATCTTGATATTGGGAAATGGTAACTTGAAGCTTTGAGCAATTTTGCATAAACTTCACTAATGAGAAGCTGCAGCAACATTTCAATCAGGTAACTGTCAGATTACATTGTCCTATAATCAATGTTGTGGTATTACTGTAGACATAAATCCCAACAACCATTTTCAGCATGTTTTCAAGATGGAACAAGAAGAATATACAAAAGAGGCAATCGATTGGAGCTATATTGAGTTTGTTGATAACCAAGATGTTTTAGATCTTATTGAAAAGGTATTTTTGTCACTCTAGATTTATGATGCTTCTTATCAATCTCTTGACTAGCTTGTACTCCCTCCTTTTTTGGTCCACTTGTCACAATTTAAGAAAGGTTGAAGGCTTATGGAACTTTTAAAGAAAATGTCTAAGATAACATTTTAAAGTATTGGATTGTCCTGAGACAAATGTCTGTTTTCCTTTATAAGATAATAATAATATGAACTTCCATCACTAACCTAGTGACAGGAAAGATAGTTGTCAGACCAAACATTGGTTCCTCAACAATTCATTAAGGATAAAGTAGCAACTTAATCATGGTCAAAGACTACTAATATTTGTGCCAAGTTAAATATGGCCAATTCAATTTGGAAGCATTGGAGTATGGACACTGATAGATGGAATTAATATTTAACAGTCAACATCAATTTTGCTTCATATAAACTGTTTTCAGTTTCCTAATTTGTGATGAATCCTTTGCAGAAACCTGGTGGAATTATTGCTCTTCTTGATGAAGCCTGGTATATTTATGTCTTAAAACTTCCATTACGTATTATTTTTCTTGTACTTGAGCTATACTTGTTCAAAGGCTGAATATCTTATTCAATTTTTAGCATCACAATACACATAAATTGATAAGCTTATAATTTGTATTATATGACACTTCCATCTTTTCTCATAACCGTTTCACTTTACTATTTTCAGTATGTTCCCGAAGTCAACACATGAAACATTTTCAAACAAACTTTATCAGACTTTCAAGACTAATAAGCGCTTTATCAAGCCCAAGTTATCACGCACAGATTTCATAATTTCTCACTATGCTGGAGAGGTATGTAGCTACAAGAATGATGCTTCTTACTAAAGGATCTTGTATGATCTCTACATTATGCATCTCATTCTGACTCTTTCAGGTTAACTACCGCTCTGACCAATTTTTGGACAAAAACAAAGATTACGTGGTTCCTGAACATCAAGACCTGTTAAGTGCTTCTAAATGCTCTTTTGTGGCAGGACTTTTTCCTCCAGTTCCTGAAGAGACTTCAAAATCTTCCAAGTTTTCTTCTATTGGATCACGCTTTAAGGTATCCTTACCTCAACTCCTGATAATTTCGGCATTTTCCTTCCCTATCATCATTTGATTGGAATGAAGTGTGATGTTTATATTTCAATGCAGCTTCAACTGCAACAATTGATGGAAACTTTAAATGCTACAGAGCCACACTATATAAGATGTGTGAAGCCAAACAATCTTCTTAAGCCCGCAATTTTCGAGAATGCAAACATCATGCAACAATTACGGTGTGGGGTAAGTATTTTTGTATTAGTAGATAGTTTTCTTTTTGACTCCTCATCCCATTAAACTCTAGGGAGACGTCAGTTTGTCTTCCTAAATGACCATTTTCTTGACAAATACCTTAAACTGATTAAGGAGTTGATTATAACCAGTTCATTCCTTTAGGGTGTCCTTGAAGCAATTAGAATAAGTTGTGCTGGGTATCCTACTCGACGTGCTTTCTTTGAATTCATCAACAGATTTGGGCTTCTTGCTCCTGAGGTTTTAGAAGGAAAGTAAGTAATTACTTTAGCTATGAGACATTTTCATGAACTGTTTTACACATTCCCAGGCTTCTGTTCAATTTATGTATAATTCTCATGGTGATAACTTTATGAATAGCAGTTTTGATGAAAAAGTTGCATGCAAGAAGATTCTTGAAAAGAAAGGTCTTAAAGGATTTCAGGTAAATGCTACAGTTTCATTTCATTAAAATACGAGCTTAATTTATCTATTCCCCATGATTGTAGTTCATTAAATTTACTTTTGTGCATCACCCAAGGAGTTTCGCATAATACAAGAAATCATTGAAAGCAGAAAATCATAGTTCCTAGTTATTACCAGTCCCCTTCTCCCCATAATCCATAATCTCTCCTGCCAAATTCATAGGACTAGAACAAATGACAACTCCAGAAACAAGAATGAATTGACATATCATTCTTTTAAAATATAAGCAGAAAATTGTCACCAGCGTCCCAGCTGCATGGATCCTATTCCCGGAATAAAATAAATTGATATGATGATTTTGGAAGTTCATTGGCTTTAGAACAAGGATTACATGCTAAATACCTTTTGATGCCTCTTTTTGAATGGATACTGAGGATTTTTGTTTTCTAGAATGTATGAAAATTGACTGTCTAGAGGCAGCACCAGAAATCAAAAGCAAAGGAATAAGAGATTTATTGAATTAATTGTCTATTCATGACTGTGGTGGGGGTAATATATTGCAGAAGTAAATTCAGTCCTTTCAGAGGGTTGTAGCACTCTTCAACTTCCCTATGTTGTTGATATCACAAAACCGAAGTTAATCTGTAGAGCAGAACTAAAAATATATACGTTTTGATTGTCTAAAGAGACAGAAGAAGGAAAATCTCTAAATTCCAAATTCATTGCACCTTAAAAGTCTGTTTCCAGGAAATTTTGACCATGGTCATCTTCTTCGTAGTATATCTGCACAATAAGGTGGAGTTCACTAAATTGATTAATTATTCTCAAATTGTTCAATCATTCATTTGCTTGGAAACCAGTTCAATGAAGATTAAACTCATTTACTATTGTGATGATTTTAGGAGGATAGAATAGATCTATAGCTCCTCCAATATGCAGCTATCTTGGTACAGCAGAGGCATGGAAATGTAAACAGGCAGAAAGTAGGAGTAAACTGTAAGATAGAGAATTAAAGAATAGCTTTAAAATGTATTTTCTAACTTGACTCTTTAACCAGAATTTTCTATTGTTATGTTTGGATGAATCTGAGGAAGAAGGTTCCGTGTTTTTATTGTTACATATGGTTGAATTCTCCAAATGGAAAAGGATAGATTTAATTGGACATTTCAATTTTCCCCCTTAGTGAGCCTGGAAGCCCACTATAAACTTACCAAAAAAACTTTTGAACTTGCAGATAGGGAAAACAAAGGTTTTTCTAAGAGCTGGTCAAATGGCTGAATTAGATGCAAGAAGGGCTGAAGTTCTCTCAAATGCGGCAAAAGCAATACAACGGCGGATACGAACATATCATGCTCGGAAACGTTTTGTGGCATTACGAAAAGCTAGCATCTGCTTGCAATCTTTTTGCAGAGGTAACTTGTTGAAGTAACGGAGAAGTCCTTACCAGTTTTAAGCATAATAGGTTACCTCATAACATATGTTTCTGAATACTGTAACCCATTTCCAAATAACATGTTTCTTCTGCTAATTATCTAAACCTCTTCTACCTTTTTCTGTGAATGCACAACCTATCTTGGATAACAGAGTACAGATTTCAAAGATTTTTTCTTTTCATAGGCTAAGTAATGCTTATATCCAACTTTCAGGTAGACTGGCTGGTAAAATTTATGATGGAATGAAAAGGCAGGCAGCAGCGGTAAAGATTCAGAAAAACACACGTCGACATGAAGCCAGAAAAGCATATTGCACAATGCGTGTCTCAGTGCTTGTTCTGCAGACAGGATTGCGTGCCAGGGATGCTCATAAAAGGTTTACATATAGAAGGCAAACTAAAGCTGCAACTGTAATTCAGGTGAGCTTTTTCTAGCATGGAGTAGTTTCCGGATTATGTATTCTTTTGTATATTAGACGTTCAACTTTTGCCTTCTCTTTAGGCAAGGTGGCGGTGTCATAAAGCATCAAGGCATTACAGGAAACTTATAATAGGAGCAATAGTAACACAATGCAGATGGAGAGGTAGAATTGCCAGAAGAGAGTTACGGAAGCTCAAAATGGTGAGTGATTAATAGTTTTTGACACTGCAAATACATGGTCGTTTGATAAAACTCAAGATTCTTTTCCCTGATGCTATATAATTTGCTATGATAGAGATTTTTATTTTAGAATTTTGTCAAAGATGTTTACAAACCATTTGATCTTTAAATAATAGGGTTAGATTATAAATACACAAGGAGCTGATTTCATATTATTTCAACATAAACAGCTGCCTTTATCTTCAAGCTTTACACATGCTAACAGTCTATTCAAGCAATTACTACTTGCTGACATTCAGACATAAAAATTATATCTCACTTTTTTTTAATCCAAAAAAATAATGCATGAACTCAAAAGGCTTATGTAGAGTTGGTAAATTACATTTGTTAACAAGTAAAAGGAAAGGGTTTGCTTACGCAGCCAGAAATTTGTGAATGCACACTTACAAGGGCCTATATCTCTGCAGGCTGCAAGGGAAACAGGAGCACTCAAAGAAGCTAAAGATAAGCTTGAAAAACAATTGGAGGAATTAACATGGCGCTTACAACTGGAAAAACGTTTGAGGGTAAGATCTTTCTTCTACGTTGGACACATTCAACCCTGGTGTTCATATGTCCTGCAAAATTGCAATGGCAGCAATGCTATTGTGCAGTCATGTTGGCTGCCAGCCTGTTAATGTCTAACTTTAAGTTCTAGGCATCTTACAAATAAAGTCCCTCTTTGATTGCTCCTGTTGAATGTGAATTTCATAACTTATTGAGTGTATGTGTTATAGACTGACCTAGAAGAAGCAAAAGCACAAGAAGCAACAAAATTCCAAAATTCTTTGGAGGCCATGCGAAAAAAGGTTGATGAAGCAAATGCATTGGTAGTCAAGGAACGAGAGGCAGCAAGGAAGGCAATCGAAGAAGCACCTCCTGTTATCAAGGAGATGCCAGTTTATGTCGAGGATACTAAGAAGGTTGAAGCTTTGACACAAGAAATTGGCAATTTAAAGGTTAGAATCTTAACATATCTTGGATACTTGATATTTATAGCTAAAATACTTCGAATCTTCACATAATGTCACCAAGATAGCAAAGCAGTCTAATAATCATGGTTTAGGAAGTCTAAGATTGGAATTTATATGCTCTTCCTGTAAGGGTCTGGACTTATGTGAGGGATGAGAGGCCAAAGGGATCTGACATAAGATAAACTTGCTTTCACTGCCTCGAATATTTGAGAGAGATAGTATCATACTGTTAAATGCCTGATCTGAAAAACCTGGTGGATGTCTTCTATGAAAATTTTTAGCTTCTAAAACTGCATGAGAATCATTTATTTTTGTAAAGATAATAGATTTGACCCCTCTCTATCAGCTTAAACTTTTAGAGTAGGTGACAATCTATTACTCTTAAACAAATTTTTTCAAAATTTTGACATGCTACATCTATCATGCTATGTTTTCATTGATCTTATTTAGCTTAAGCATACCCTAGCATCATGTAAACTTCATTATGATGCTCTAACAAATGGCAGATTTTATTTTGAACTTAAATGTAGTGTGGTTGTTTCAAGAATGAGGAAAACATGCAGCATAAGATTATCAAAGAATTTCTGTGTTTGGATGCCATTTGCAATTTTTTTTTTTCCTGTTTACGGGTTATAAATATTCCTTACACACCTTTTTCCTCCAAAATTTTCAACTCATTCAAATTTCAAATTCTTTTCCAATCCCTTGATCTTTGGTCCCACATATTCAAACTATATATATTTTTAAAACTACTTTTAATAACATAATTTAGATATTTTAACTATTTCATAAACATATTTAATATGCATGACCTAACAAGTATCAAATTTAAACAATTAAATATATAAAGAAATTCTTTATCCAAAATTCAATCAAGTTTTTATTTTCAAAACAAAGAAACTTTACCAAAAATGAAAGAAAATCCAATTGAAATATAGAGTTAAAATTTATCATGTTTGCAAAGAATTACATTAATAATTGAAATTCTTCCATGAAGTTGGATTTTTGGTGCCTGTTGTTTGTATGAAATGTATGAAATTATCAATCCTATCTAAGGATGATGCTTGATTGCTTGCATTTGTGGCACAAATCATTATGTATTTTAAAGGTTAGGAGTCAGGGAAATGAAAACAAAGCTCTATCAGTTATGAACATCTGAAATAATGAATATCCTAAAACAAACGAACATAGGATTTGTGAGCTATAAATATCAATTATATGATTAGTGGTTACATGTATACTCTTCTCCAGTGGAAGGCATGTCTAGGTCAACTCATGTCTGTGCCCTTCTGCTCAGGTTGCCTTAGAACATGAAACGAAAATTTCCAATGAACTGCGCCAGAAATATGCTGAGGAACAAGAGGCTAGTGAAGAAAGTAGAAAAAGATTAGAAGAAACAGAAACAAAAGTTCATCACCTCCAGGAATCTATGCAAAGGTAGTTTCATGGTTCTTAGTATAATTAGTTATATTGCATTATATAACAATCTTAACATACATATTACACTACCAGCTACCTACGTCCTTCTCTAGGAATTTACTGGTGTACCTTCAAATACCTTGCACCTTCTTCAATGAGATTTTATCTGACCACTTAAAAGCCAATTTAAATAATTCTCCGAAACAAGTTTACTAAACTTGTTTTAAGGAAGTGGCATGCATGTAATGCTACTTCCAACTACCACAATGGGTTCACTTGCAGTTTTGACTTGGTTAATAATAAAAATATTTTCCAAACTGATGAAGACACACAATAAAAGAAAAGTATTATTGATGAATATCTATCATGTGAGAATTTTTAGACCGTAAATTTTAGATAAGCTTTTTTTTTTAACAGGTTCCAGTCTTTTACTATTCTCCTGGTTTGTCCCTTCTGAGATTATCATCACAAATATTTGGTGAAATTTGAAAATAAGACACGGAGGAAAATGCTTTATTTGTAACTTCAGAAACCACTTATGAGACCTTCCAGTTCAACCTAATGCAGCAAGCCTGCCAATGAAACAAACACTGAATTGGAAGATGATGTTTGTTTGCATAAAACATACTAGGACTTCAAAATCTAGAGAAGTGTGGAAGAAAATGTTTAAATACTCAAAAATTGTGATAGAAAATGTTTGAATACTCAAACTATTCATTAATAACTATCCATGTAAAAATGGTTTATTGCCTTTGCTTACATTTCTTTGAGCATGATAAATGAAGTTTCCTGTTGCGTTCAGACTGGAGGAGAAGTCAAATAATTTAGAATCAGAGAATAAAGTTCTTCGTCAACAAGCTGTATCCATAGCACCTAATAAATTCCTGTCTGGAAGATCAAGATCAGTTCTGCAGGTAATTCTAGTCTTTACCTACATACCATATCATTAGTGTAGAGAAGTGGTCTATATTAGGAGGATAAATTTAACCCTATATCAACTTAAATTTTTAAAACAAGTAGCATGTTAATTTGATTTAATATGGTATTAGAGTGGAAGGTCTTGAGTTCAAATTCATGCCATTGCCCCCTTTGTTAATTACTGTTCAAGTGTCTTACTAAGAAAATTTGTGATTGGTCCACACGTGAATGGGTATGTTAAGGGGATAAATTTAACCCTTTTCATCTACTAACAATTTAACTCGTATTTGTCTTTTAATTTCAGAGGATGGAGAGTGGCCATTCCTTTAGTGATACAAGGATGAGTGTGGTAATTAATGCTCTTTGCTTTTACTTGCTTCCTTGGTTGAAAAAAGTTACTAAGTGCTAACTATTCGCATGTCTAAATTGTAATAGGATATGCGTAGTCCTTCAATAAACCAAAGGGACCATTCTGAAACAGATGATAAACCACAAAAGTCACTGAATGAGAAGCAGCAAGAAAATCAGGAATTGTTAGTTCGTTGCATCATGCAACACTTGGGCTTTGCATGCAACAGGCCTATTGCAGCTTGTATCATTTATAAATGTCTTCTGCACTGGAGATCCTTTGAAGTCGAAAGAACTAGTGTTTTTGACAAAATCATCCAGACTATTGGTCATGCTATTGAGGTTTGAAAGAGAAATCAAAGGCTAGTTTTGTCTTGATTCACTTTTGAATCCTTTCAAAGATCACAAGCTTGTACTACTTTATTTTGACAGAAAACTCAAGACAACAATGATGTGTTGGCCTATTGGTTGTCAAATGCTTCAACTCTTCTATTGCTACTCCAGCGCACACTGAAACCAAGTGGAGCAGCAGGAATGGCTCCTCTACGTCGCAGATCATCTTCAACAAGTCTATTTGGAAGGATGAATCATGTAAAATTCAGTTATCCATTTCATTTTCTTTTAGAAAGTTGATTTGCACTTAGTTACAAAACTATAATATATTCAATCTCATTCATTTTGATAATATATAGAATTTTGGATATATAATTACCATGATTTTCTCTTTTATTCTAGAGTTTCAGAGGATGTCCTCCAGGGGTGAATCTATCCTTTGTAAATAGTGGTTTGTCTGGTGGAGCAGAATCCTTACGCCAAGTTGAAGCGAAGTACCCAGCATTGCTTTTCAAGCAGCAACTTACAGCATATGTGGAGAAAATATATGGAATGATTCGTGATAACCTGAAGAAGGAAATATCTCCACTGCTTGGGCTCTGTATTCAGGTATAAGTTCTGTATCCTTAGATATGTGTATATCGGAAAGTTCATAGACATGGAAACATAAATTCTTCCATTTAAGGGAGATATGTACTGCCTTACCAAAGTTACTCATAAATAAATATTTTCTCTATCTTGAATTCAGGCACCTAGAACTTCTAGAGCAAGCTTGGTAAAGGGATCATCACGTTCAGTTGCTAATACAGCTGCCCAGCAGAATTTGATAACTCACTGGCAGGGGATTGTGAAAAGCCTTGGAAATTTTCTGGACACCTTAAAGGCAAACCATGTATGTTGAAGAATTATGCATTTTCTAGTTTATTCTTTCTTTATTTCATCAAGGTTTCAATGAATTTCCTTTTGAGACGCTTTTCTGATACTTTCCTTCTATCTGCATGAGAAGTATTCAATTCCTGCATAACACTTTCTATTTTTTATTTTTTGACTTTCAGGTCCCGCCATTTTTAGTTCGTAAGGTGTTCACCCAAATATTTTCTTTCATCAATGTTCAGTTATTTAACAGGTCAGACTGTACTCCCTTATCTTCTTGGATCATTACGTTTATAGTGCAGATGAATTACTCTTACTAACACTTGTTTTGAAACCTCTTGTGGCTGCAGCCTTCTACTGAGAAGAGAATGCTGTTCGTTTAGTAATGGTGAATATGTTAAATCTGGACTAGCGGAATTGGAACATTGGTGCTACAAGGCAACAGATGAGGTATATTGAAGCCTTTATTTTCTCAATCGTGTGTGTCTAATCTCTACTTAGTAACAAAATTTGAAAATTGCAGTATTCAGGCTCAGCTTGGGATGAGCTGAAGCATATCAGACAAGCTATAGGTTTTCTGGTAAAGTCCTGTGTGCTTTGTTCACCCATTGTTGCATGTTTTAGGGACAATTTGATGACAGATCATCTTTTGGTAAATTTTAGGTAATGCATCAAAAGCCAAAGAAATCCCTGGATGAAATAAGCCGTGACCTCTGTCCTGTGAGTAGTATATAATACCCGAGTAACCAAATGTGGATGTGTTAGCTTCTTGTCTTCAATATTTTTCAATTCATTTTTTCTTTCACCAACAGGTACTCAGTATCCAGCAATTGTACCGAATTAGTACAATGTACTGGGATGACAAGTATGGTACTCACAGTGTATCCGCAGATGTAAGCTTCCATGCATACCATTACTTAAGCTAGGTTTGAGTTGTCTTTAAGGAGAGATACTGCTACTTGATTCAGTTATTAATCTGTGGAGAGAATTTATGCGATTCTATTCAGGTTATATCCAAAATTAGGGTCCTGATGAATGAAGATTCAAACAGTGCAGTCAGCAACTCATTTCTACTGGATGATGATTCAAGGTTAGCATTAATGAATACTGGCTCACTCTTTTTCCATTCCCCTTCTATTTCTTAGAACTTTTCCTTCTGCAGCATTCCATTTTCAGTTGATGATATATCAAAGTCAATGGAACAAATTGACATCTCTGACATTGAACCTCCCCCTCTGATCCGTGAGAACTCAGGCTTTAGCTTTTTACTGCCACGCTCTGACTAAATAATTATACATGATTTGATTGATGCTGGAGTCTTCATTCAAGTAGGCAGTGATATTCACAACAGGGGAAAAAAATTAAGTTTCCTTTTGTAACCATCCACAACCAAATAGATAAGGCGAACATGTTTTTGTATGTGCTATATATATATATATATGTGAGTAGTCATTGAGAGTATTCCCGCTTAGTCTAGGTATCATCCTCTCCCTTTTCTATATTTTGAAGTCTCCTGTTGTAGACTAACTGTTCTTTTGTATAGAGCTTAGGTAGGTAGTTAAAGCATTTTCTGGAACCAAACCAACCTATATGTTTCTGCATAGGGAGTTACCATTAAAGCATTTACCTATCGTAAATTATCCCTAAGACTAGTATCCATTTTTTTCCCCATGATAGTCGTTGAGTGATAGCTGCAGCCAGACCAGAATCTGAGTACTCCAGGAGTTGCAGTTTTTTGTGTCAAGATTCAAAATAAACTATTCATGTTCTTGCTCCTGGCAGAGAAAATATAATCTCCCTTACAGACGGATAAAAAAAGGGGGTTAGTGGTGATGGCTGAAACAGACATCATTAACAAGAGTTCTGGTGTCTGAACATGCTTTCTTATGATTGTAGAGCTTGAAAGTTCCGGCTGCATTTGTGCTCTAGTTCCTATCACATAGATGCTATGTATAAATTATATGGGAAAAAGGGACAGCTTTTTTTTTGCAATTCTACTGTGGTAAATGGTAATTCTCTGTTATGTAAGAGAAATAGAATATCTGTTGCATTCTCAGAAAGATGAACAGGTATGGGAAGTATTCTAGTGTTCTCTTTAGCCAATTTTGGAAATACCAGGACAAGTTTCTTCTTCTTGCTCATTTATTTTATTTATCTTTCTCTGATTATAAACAAGTGGAACTTTTATTGATATTTTTGCTTTTAGTTTGAATTCTTGAAACGGGGTCTAACAATTACTGATATTTTAATTACTTCACCATATTAATTAACCCTAAAGTTTCCAATGTTCAAATGGTTTTGCTCTTTCGGGGAAAAAAACAAAAATTTTGAAATATTTTCCAGACAAGTTAGTGCTGAAATACTTTTTCACAACGATTTCTGAAAATAAAAATATCATAATAATTCTTTAAAAAATATTTTAAAAAAGAAAAAATTCCTTAATGAAGAAAGCTGATTTTTTTTTCTCCTTTCTTATTTCGGATCAAAAAATTTCAGATGTATTTTATGGTGTTTTTATTTTTGTTATATCTCGAATTCATACATTTTAAAAGTGATAATTGAAGTTTTAAAAAAATAATTATTTTAGTTACATTTTCTTTAGTTCTTAAAAAAAAAAAAAATAATAATAAAACAACTTAGGAAAATGCGCGCATGGTGGAATTTACTAGTGTCGCCACCGCTAAAATACACTCCTTTCCTTCCAAACCAAAATTTTAAAAGCTTTTCGCTATTCAATTTTATAAAAACAAATTCTGCTAAATTTGAGGAAAAAGAAATATCGCTCCTTACCTCGGGTTGTGTCTCTTTCCCGTTCGAAGCTCGATTGTGTTTTTATTGCACTCATAAGATGTTTGCCCATAACTTGTTCGACGAATTGCGTTAGTTGTTACTTCCTTTGTCTGTTTTCAAGGAAGAAAAACCAATTTTCCGTCCCAAATTTGAATTTGAAGTGGATTGTTGAAGATGGAAACCATCAATGAAGGAAGAGAAGAAACCACTGTGTTTCTTAATCGTTCTTCTCGTGCTACAAGAGGAAAACGGTCTGTTTACTGATTCACAATTAATAATTTTCTGTTGGATCTTTTCTTGTTTTACTAATCTCTTTTGCGTGTGTGTATTTTGAATCTGTAATTTTTTTATCAATGATAGGATGACAAAATTATTAGACGATGAGGCAGAAGAGGATGAGAATTTCTGGAATCAAGATGCACTGAGAGAGGTAGCTATTGGATGCTATTATGGAGTTGTGTTATGGGCATTACTACCTGCCCTGCTTGACGAAGAAATTGTGCTTAAAACTACGTATATTACTTAGTTTATGACATTCTCTCTCACTCCTCTCTGTTTTTTTCCCTCTCTTTTCATGGTTGTAGGAGGAGAATGATGAAGAATATGAAGAAGAAGCAGAGGTTGCTGATGTTTTTGACAGTGATTTTGATGAAGATGTAAGTTCTTGTTGCAGTACCATAATTTTTTTAGAGTTTTGATAACATTGTCCAATTGCTTTTTACTTTCTATTTAAAAATTGCTGATCTTATGATGTTATCAGGAGCCTGACCCAGATGAAGAAGTAGAAAATGAACCAGTTGATAGGTTTGTCTTAACTTAATTTGAAGTAACTTTCCTCAAGTTGTTCTTATCATTTTTTAACTGTTTGCTTTCCTTTGCCTTTATTTTACAGGGAAAAGCCGAAAAAACGGCTGATATTTCCTGGAAAGACATCTGCTAAGACTAAAACGAAAAAGAAGACCCCTTCTAAGGTTGAAAAAGCTCCTCAAGATGAGAAAAGTCCTGAGCAGTCTACACCATCTGAACAGCACCATGATGCTCCTGATGATGTTGAAGTAGAAAAGGTGATTAGGAAATCTACAAGAACTGCTGTTATTGTTAAACAAGCAGAAAGGGATGCAATCCGTGCTGCACTGCAAGCAACAATAAAGCCAATAAAAAGAAAAAAGGAAGGTGAAGAGAAGCGTATGACCCAGGAAGAGATGCTGCTGGAAGCAGCTCAGACTGAAATCATGAACCTTAGAAACTTGGAACGTGTTTTAGCTAGGGAGGAAGAAGTTAAAAAAAGAGCAGTTGTGCACAAAGCAGTTTATGCTGGCCCTCAGATACGATATCTCTCTAAAGATGGTTGCTCCTTTCTAGAATTCGTTAATGGAGCATCATTTGAATCAAATATCATGACGAAGTCCTCTCCTTGTAAGTATAAGTGCCCTTTGTGCTCTATTATGCTGATGCTCTAGTATAGATAATGATGTTCCGTTTACATTTGGGTGGTTGATCTTGAAGATAAATGTCCATTATAGTTGTCATATTTCTAGTTGCAGATTTCTGCCTGGATAGGTTAGGGATCCCTATTAGGCACTTTCCAAACAAGCTTCTTGAAGCTTTAGGAACTTTCTATACTATTTTCAGAATATGATGTTTTCATTTTAATTGCATGCTATTTAGAGTCATATCTAATTCATTAGGATAAGGGTTTGTTATCTTTGAAGCATAGTTAAGTGGCTGTTTTGGAGTTATAAGGGGAAGGAAAAAGCAGATTTATTCTCTAACTTGTCTATTTTTCTCGAGGTGTTAAGAGTTCCTAGGTGAAATATACTTCTCTTAAGATCCTCAATCTTTTAGTAATCATAGGTTCCTCAAAAAGAGGAAATAATAATAACAAGAACAAAAGAGGAAAATCAACTTGTAGTCATAAGGCCCTCGGCACGATCCATAAGTACGATCCATCAGAGCTAAATGTCATGGGTGCCTCATCAAAATTTGAAGAGAAATTGGATGTGTATAGAAAGGAGGAGACTCGAAAGGAAATCAAGGAGATGTTGCAAGTTATGGCATGAAAATTGTGTATGGGAAAAGGGGTAGCCATCGAACCAATATTTGGATTGGGACATGGCTTAGCCATCCATTACCAAGACCTAGAAGGGGATAAGAAATTTGATTAAGAAACTTGTATGGTATCTAAATATGCCAAGATGGAGTTCCCTCGTTATCATGGCTTCAAGTACCCATTAGGTTGGCTCAACCTTTGTGAGCAAGTTTTCAGTAGTTAGAATATTGTTGCTCTAGAGATAGTGGGAATGACAACCTTTCATATGAGAGGGAAGACCCAACTATAGGTAGATAATCAGAAATAAGAACTGATGCTACCTTGAGGTGGTGGAAATTTGTGCAAAAGGGCTTGTTACAATTGTGATGAGGCTTATATTGTGGGCCACCAATGCAAGAAGATTTTGGCTTGAGATTGAGGATTGGATGACAGAAACAAATGCACATCCACCCAGATCGACGAAAGTCCTTGGCAGGGAAACACTTCACCGTTAAGTTACTCTATGCTGCTTATCCTTATTTTGAGATTGAGGACAAGCTCACTTTCCAAGGGCAGGGTGATCTTAGGGATCCGTATTAGGCACTTTCTAAAAAGGATTTTTGAAGCTTTAGGTACCTTTTACATTGTTTTCACGATATTATGTTTCCATTTTGTTATATTTTATTTATATATATATAATTGTTAAGTCCTGTTCTTTTCTGCTATAGGTGTCACCTAATTAGATTATCTAATCAGGGTTAGAGTTTCTTATCTTTTGAAGCATATGTAAGTGATTGTTGTGTGTAATAATAGAGAGAAGAAATAAAAAACATATTTATTCTCTAACACGTCTATTGTTAAGAACTCACTCTCTTGTTCTCCTATGTGAGTGTTCCCTATGAGAGCCTCAATATTTTTGTAATCATAGGCTCCTCACAAAGTCAATTGACCTGTGATATGATCCATAAATAGGACCTATGATAGGATACTGTGTGAAGAATGGGAAACTTCCTTAGAGATTGTCACAAGGATTTAGAATATTGATGCTTAACACATTAATGATAGCATTGGTTGAAAGGAACTTGTTTAGATCAAGCCTTTCAATTGAGTGACAAATGAGAAAAGAAAAAACACACCAAGCAGTTGTCAACATGCAACAAGAATATCCATCCAACCTGAATCAAGCTTATTAGCTGCATCTTTGAAAATTCTATGATCGTCATAATCTGATGATAACTTGTTTACTTTTTGCAGATCCAGAAAAGGATTTATGTGTGGTCACGGGGATACCTGCAAAATATCGGGATCCTAAAAGTGGACTCCCATATGCAACAAAAGAAGCTTTCCAGGTTATCCGGCAACAGCTTTCTGATAAAACTAGAGGCATTTCAGAGAGGAGGCCTATGGGGCTCCTGACTGATACAATTCCAGGAAAGAGAAAGAGAACAGCAACCACAACGAGCAGAACAGCATCAGATTTCCGGCCACATGCTCGTTTCCTTAGATTTCCTCCTGTTGAAGAGGAAGAGTCAGAATAGCTATAGCATCCGGTAACAATATCTTCAGCATATAGTTATACATAATTATTACTGTATTATATAGCCCAATTTTCTACTTATAGCTGATCTATTAGCAAATAAAATCTAGATGTACAATATTTCACTGCTGAGGTTGAGGATTAACTTTTGCATGGATATAAAAATGATAAATGAGCAGCTGTGCTACTAGGTATTCTGCACCCAATCTGATTGAAGGCAAGACCTGAATGTTTTCTCCATTGAACAACTTGTTAATTAAGTGTATAAATTCAACCAGGGTCTCTATAAGCCTTTTTTTTAGAGGATGTGGTAGTTACACATATTACATAGTGCATATATCTGAAATCTGTAAGTTGACATCTAGAGTTCAAACATTATGATAGGCATAGGTTGGTAACTTAGCCCACTCATGCTAAAATATGGTTACAATTTTCCATCTTTAATTTAAGTGTGTTATAATGATGTTTTTTAGTAGGAATATCTTGTATAGATACACGCATACATGTTAGAACTGGAAAATATTAGAAGTCTAAACTTATAAGCAATTTTCAGTGGGATTCAAACACCTGCAATAAGATGAACATGGGATGGGTGAAACATGGCCAGTGTTCAATATGCCAATATTTCCAGGAAATTTTTATTTCATACAATCATGGAGCATGGTGTTGTTCAATACAATGAATGAGATGAAACAACGTATGACAAAATTGTATACCTACTGGGGACAAAAATGAAGAAAATCTACTTACTACTGTACACCTAAAGGAAACTCAGAGATAAGTTATTGCCGGAGGCACTAGAGTTGCGAATTCATTCTGTACATGATATATAGATTCATGGAAATTCACTTTAGCTCCAATGTCAGGCTCTGAAGGATCATAATAATCATCCTACTCTCTCCAAAAAATCGAGATGTTTGCACCATTTTCCTTCCAGCAAGATGCCCATAAGGATTCAATCCGGAGAGAAAGTAGAAGAAGGCTGATTTATCAATGGGGAGCTGGCTGCCCTGCAATATAGAGATATTTCAACATGTAAACATACACAAAGGTAAAAGGCAAATATATATGGTTAAAGGATGTTACAGTCTAATAACTTCCTCAGAATGTTGGAATACAATGTTAATGTAGCAATTAGCTACAGAAACCTATGTATGTAGTAAGGGTATAGAATGAAAAAGAAGCACGGGTCTATACAGAGAAATTTTGAAGAGAAAGAAAATAGCAAATATGTACAAAAATTTGCATTTCTTTATTAACTAGTCAAGTAAATAGGCAAATCCAGTAGCACTAAATAGGCAAATCCAGTAGCTGTGCAACCATTGCCTAGCAAAATTCACCTTAGAGAAGAAAGCTATGGGTTGCACACCATGGAGAACCCGTGTCTCCAGAAAGGAACAGATGCACAACAATTTTTGTAGGCCTCATGGAAGCTTTTGATTGACACGTGCCATTTTAGTTTCTTTTCTTTTATTTTTTATTATTTTTAACTGGGACCTATTACGGCAATTTTATTTTTTGAGAATGAGGTGAGACCCGCTGAAAAATTGTAAAACATTGTAATTTGCCATTCCAATGAATTCCATATGGAGATGCTCTAACCACTAATTAAAAGTGACCAGCAGCAAAGTTTCTATTCGTAGCCTTTTGAAGGAAAGAAAAGATCAAGCTCCACCCACCATAAGTCAACGACAAGGGAAGGGAGAGAGATCTCAATAGGCAGGGATGGATAATTAAGAAGAAATAAGTGGTTTAAAAAAAGCATATTTCAGTGAGAGTGAATGATTAACTCCGCGTACCTTCTACTTTTCTAATTATTTGCAAGTAATCTTGTTATCTCGAGATTGTACTTCTTCGCAGGTGAGGTGCAACCAAGGCATCCAATTTCACCAACCAAAGTGCAATTGCAGATGATGTTTGAGGCATGGTTGGGAAACTAGAGAGAATTTCTTCTAGAACCCAGTTAGATTCAAGAGAATTATCAAATTGATAGAAATACTCCTCATTGATGGCAGAGACAAAATCAGCAATAACCTACACAAAAAGGCTCAATCAGAACTATTAAAAAATATAAAGAAGCTGTGAATGAAACACTAATAACATAAATCCCATAATAATTATGTCTTGTAGATAACATAGCCAACTACCAGAAATAATCTTTGAATAATAAATATGGTATTCAATACCTGAATAAACTCCGTTAAAGTTGATGCCCGTCGTAACCTTTTCACCCAAAGATTATGAGTGGACTTTGCCCATGCACCCATCAAGACTTCTTCAGGCAAGACAGACTGCAGAAAGTATTTATTCAAAAAGGAAAATAATTAATAGAGAGATATCAAGTGTATATAACAAAATTGCATCAACAGAATAGGGCAATATCCTGATTCGGGAGCATAAACAATTGCAGGGATGAATTATCCTATACAGAAGAATAGGCGCCAGATGAAATGAATTAAGAAAAGTCTACTTAAAAAGGCATGCATGCCAAAAGGGCAAGCCATACAACACAAAAATGAATGTTTTAAGAGCACCATCTTAATGAGACGTAAAACCTTTAGCTATACAAAAGCCCACCTCAATTGCATGAACTGCAGCTTTAAGCGATTGCAACTGTGATGATAAAACTTTATGTTTTGGAATTTTATTGCTGTCTACGTTACGCCGACATGTTGCAGCATGAATGGCATATTTCTCTTCCAGGTCAAAATCAAGCTCAAATGTGGTATGACAAACTTTACAGTGCTTTTCATCTCTCCAATAGAGATCATGGCAGCGTTCACATCTTATCAGCGAATCAAGATATGACCTTTTTCCATGTTTAACTGCATTAAGGTCGGAATAAAAGGATTCCCACACCCATGAATCAAATGCTTGTGAACGATTCCATTTATCTTTCTGCTGCTCTGCTTTCCTACTGATTTCAGAAATTCTTGCGTCAGTAGAAGCAAGATCATTTTGCATTTCAATCAGGTGTAGATTGCTGTCTACATCAGATACTGCTGATGAGCTGTCCTCCCTAGACATATTCTGTTCAGATTGATCAGAATGAGTAAGCTGCCTAGCACCAGAATCACTAGACATGTTGGACATCATTCGGCAGAGATATGATTCTCGTTTCTCTAAGGATGATAACAGGAAAGCCTCTCGGGTGCCCCTTCGGTCTAAAGCTGATAGCAAGCTGCATAAAGCCTAAACCAGAGCAAAATAGAAAACGAAACTTAATCTACATTGTTACACATTAAAAAAAAAAACAAAAAAAAAAACATATAATAGTACTAAAAGTGAGTATAGAAAATGACCTCTTCCTTCTCAATCACCTCCCAGTGGCCATCTTCAGAAGATTCAAAATAAATTCTCTTGTGCCCAGGATCCAAATCATTGCAAGGGCCCAAGAAAAGCCAGTATCTATTATACCTACGGTCTGAACCCAAAAATATTGATTGCATAGGGTGTAAATCTTCAACAGCTTTCTTTTCTTTTGTAACTTCTGACATGCTAGAGAACTTCTCTCTCGCAAACATCTTTGACAGAGGGACAAAAGAATCAACAGGATTAAGAACTGATGTCAAACTTGTGTCCTTGTTATTAACCACTAATCCATTGCAGGATCCCGCTTGTCCAGGAAAGAGATACTGTTTTACCATTGATCTTTTAATCTTTGCACCAGAGCCTTGCTGACTGATACTAGAAGTAAATGTAGAGACAGCTGCCACAGGATCCTGTTAAAAGGTTAGTGATACAACTATGGCATAAAATGTTTAACAAGAGCATTGAGTCTACTCTTTAAAAGGAAAATTTCAGGTGCATTTGGAAAAATATTGTATTTGAGATAGAAACATATTGTATTTTTGAAATGTGATTGAAAAAATAAAATAAAATAAAAAGGGGTTAAGTTTTAAAGTGTATCTGGTAAAACATTGTCATGATATTTGGTCTCATTTTAAAATGAGAGAAGTGAGTTGGAGTTGAGATGAAACAAACCCACATGCACCCTTAAATTTGGTATAAAGTTGAACTTATCAACACAGACCATATTGGCACTCATGATGTCACAAAGATTAACAATGAACTCATCCAGTAAATCATTAAGGCATGAGATATATTGGGTCATTATAGATGTCATGTGTATTTTTCTTTTTTCACTGTACACTGTGTGCAAATTCCCCAAATATTTCCGTATATTTCTGATGGTGGATTGTCTAATTTCACGTAACTAGACACCTAACAACAAAGCTGAAACATATGTAGGAGCCTTCCTTTTAACATCAACATATCTGATAGTCTTCTTGGCAAGAAAGACCATTTACTCCCACAACCACCCCAAAGACTAGACCTACTATTCCTAGATCTATAGATTAGACTGGATATATAAGAATGTAAGCTCAAGGTCCAGAGGAGTAAACAGAAATGGGTACAGAGAAAGAAAGGTGAAGACTGTAGTCATAGTGGGAGCCTAAGATTGAAACAAACACATGCACATGGGGTGGGAGGGCGGAGATACAACGACATGGGCTCGTCAACGTCCATATTCAGAGAGTCAGCAATAACATAGAGATAGATGGAGTTTACATCGAATGTAGGTCATAAAAGTGGGATCATTCAGGACATGAAGGGAAAGCAATCAATTATCCAGTGGCTGAGTCAGAAATGTTTACTGAGCAGAGAGAGGTCTTCCATGCTCAAGTGTATTAGATGGCCCTTCCAAATCTGACAGGGGTGCAGAAAGTGTTAAGGCAAGAAGTAGAATTAAAGTCATGAAAAGTAATCGAGAAATCATTTGGTGTAGGGTGATATAGTTAACAGGAAAAGGAGAAAATGTCAAGCTTTAGCTGGGTTATGAGATAGAAATTCTCTGCATAAAAATATAATTGTATCCAATTCTTATTATCTATATAACAAAGGCCTACCCTTCAAAAGGAATGCTGAAAGTCTAAACCTGATGGATTCTTTTTTTTTTTTTAATAAAAAAAAGACAGTATAATAAATCATACAACAAGTTGGAAACTAAAAGATTTGTGGAAACCCAAAGTATAGGAAACCAAATTAGAATAATATTCAAAAAAATTAGAAAGTTAGAACAGATACAACCATTAAAATATGCTCACCCAGATAACCAGATAAGTATGCCACTTAGCCAGATAAATATGCCACAAGGCTTTTGTAGAGTAATTTTGATTTATAAATGCATCATGTTGAAAGAAATAATGGCAAAAAATATGGTTTATGTCCATAGCACTGAAAAAGTAGTAGATGCATGCAAATGGAACGGGAATTAAATCTTCAAATAATGTAACAGGGGAAAAGAAAAGGAATAATAAAAAGGAATGTGACATCATTCTAAGTTTTTGTTTAAAGGTTTTGTCATTGAATCAATAGCCCTGAGCAAACACAGCAACAACCACATGCACAAGCACTCAGCAACCAAATAAGAAGTTTTTGCTTGTAGGTGTAGTCATTGACTGGATAGCCTTAAGCAAAGATGCAAGAAAAAAATAACATCAGAAGTGAAGAAAACCTTATCACTTACAAAAACATTTTGAAGAAGCTTTTAATACATCTAACCAACAAATGGAAGACTAAAAAGACAACAGGAAGAGAGAATAGAGTATTCATTTGGTCAAAATTGCATCATGAAGCAATTCAATAAGAGTGGAAAATGCAAGAAGAAGAAGCCTAATAAAATTCAGATAGAGAAAGACTAACAAACAGAAAGGTCTGGTAGATGTTTCAGATGCTGTTAGTATAAGATAGGTTACCTCCAATCTGATACTGTATCCAGAACTGAGAAGATCAATCAGTGCGAATAAAGCACTCAGCTTCTCTTCAATGCTTAAATCAGCATATTCACCTTCCATTAAACCCAACAACCAAGCCTCTCCAGGGTGGCTTTCATCGATTTCTGTGTGTAAAACCAATGTGGTGCATTTATTCTCACGAGTTTTACTTCGGCTGTGTTTATTAGAATGACAGCCACCCAATTCACCAGACTCGCAACAACTACTGTGCTCCAGATTCATGTCAGAGTCATCATCAACACTCCCAAAGTCTTCAGAATCTGATTGAGAAACTTCAGGTTCCTTTGTTGCAGGATTAGCACGCAAACGATACCCGCAAGAAGAAATCTTCTCAAATAATGTGATATCACTTGATAGCGTGGAACTTACTAAACATTCTAATTCATGCTTCGTAGGAGCAAGTTTTAACTCAGTAATCTACAAGAAAATAAATAGGCATTACTCAACAACTGATTGGATCTATATTCGAGGAAAACATCATTCCACTTATGAATTAACTTACAGAAGGAAGATTCACCAATTCGGAAACTTTCATTCCGTTACTTCCTTGGTTCAATAGTATATTAAACAGTTCGCCCTTCAATGTGCCAGGACTTAAGCCAAAGTTTGCCATAAGATTGGCTTCCTGTAAAACAAGGAAGGAGAAAAGTCCTCGTGAGAACCAAGAAACTACCAGAAGGTGATAAAAATGTAAATAGTATGCCAATTTGCTCCCACCCACATGTAGGGTCATCCTGGTGCATAGTTATGAAAATTCTTATATAGGTGGTACCCTATTTTATTGCAGCCAAACCCATCTATTTAAACATGGAAGAGATCAGAGAGAATGCAATTGATAGAGCTTCTCAACTAATCAAGAGAATGACCAAGAAACAGATTTTCACTCAAATTCATTTTAAAACTTGGGACAAATATTATCTTGCATACAAGAATGAAATCTGAAGAAATTAAATACTACAGAGAATGAATTCTAATGCCAAAAACAAGCAGCAGCCAGGAGAAGATCCTCAGAAACTTCAATACCTTGTTCAGAGCATCTCTATGTAATGTATCAACCTTTGAGCAAAAGCCAGCTGCAACTAGCACCTGTCTTAATATTTCTGTCCAAGTCAAAGCATTCAGCGACTTTTGCCAAGATTCTAAAACAAACTTTTGATGCTCAATCTGAAAAAACATGGACAGGTAGCCACTTCAGAATGCAAAAGGCTGTAATTTGAAGAGTCAGTCTTGACACAAATTTGTCAATCACTTTGGACAAGCTTGAGGAAGATTGTGGCAGACCATAAACACAACATGAGATTTTTCTCAGTTGTCCTTGTAGTATATTATAAAATCTCCACAGTTGAAGGAAGCATATATGATAAGGCAAGAAACACATAAATCAAAAGACAAATTTGCAGAACAAAAAGATAACACCCCCCCTCCACCACCACCCACACACACACAAAAAAAAAAAAAAAAAAAAACAGAAAGAATACTTGAATTCTTTTTCTCTATAGAAATGCTTTCTGGTCATTAAGCCGAACCAGCGACAAAGTGGCATGTGTGTGAGCAGGACAAGTAGCATTTTGGTTTTGAAACACTGGGCTCCACCTTAAGATTTTCAAGTTAAAAATTGACAAAAATACAGGTTTCAAAACTATAAACTGGCACAATTTTTCCACAATTTATCATGTTATGCAATGAATTTAAGAATCTTAGCATATTTGATGACGGAAAGCCACATACTTTCCGGCTCATTTATTTACGAAAAAAATAATTAACAGATGCTAGCGTATACATAAGTGAGTTTTATCTCATAGAGAAAATAAGAGAAACAATCATTGCAGTAGGAAAACATGCAGTTCGCAGCCAAAAGATGTATCATAGGAACCACTGAAATTCAAGAGGAGTGACCCAGTGGAATTTGTAATTGGACAGATTAATTAGCCAAGGTTTTCAAGCTACTGAATATCTTCAATAAAAGTTCCACTTCGAACTCAAAAAGTAGTTAGGTAAACAAATAACCTGGGATGCCAAAATCATAAATAACTCATTTCCTTTTACAAAATTCCCTCAAATAAATACCTCTATTGCCTGTAATTCAATTCTTAGGCAATACAAATCACTGTGGCAGCATGAAGGTGCAGATAGGTTTAAATAGTTGGTCAAATGCACAGAGAAGAATACAAGAAAGAGAAGAAAATGAAATCTGCAATATCTTTACTAATCCAGAAAGAACACTTATGACATTCTTACCGAGCAAAGCAACTCCAGGAACTTAGAATTTTTGCTAGCATGAGTAAGATATTGACTGCTGAGCTCTTTTTCGACATCAGACAAAAGTAGTCTGAGAAGACCTGTGTGAACTTGCCCAAGCAACAAGGAGTCCTAGAAGGAGAAGCAGCAGATATGAACCCCAAAAATAAGATCATTGGACAAATACTGAAGTGATTTTCCAAACAGACAAGCCTACTTGAACACTGAAATTTCAAGTAACAATGAGAACTCACCTTATCATGAAAGGCCTGGGCAAACTCCTCAAGGGTAAATGGACTTATATTTATTATCATGGCATAAGTACAAAAGAAATGGAAGACCTGCAGAGAAGATTTTACCAATGCTTAGAAAATATTATGTGGATAGGTCCCAAATATATGCATTTTTATGCTTAACAAGTCACTGAATGAAAGAAATAATAATCAGGAAAATCAAAGTTGAATAATAAAGGAAGTCAACATATCCTAATTTGCTTCAATAGAATACTTCAATACCGAAAATATCCATATCATTTTTTTATCTTCTTTATGACAGACATTTTATTCTACACAAATAAACTTCACCTAAGCACAACAATCAAAAATGCTCCCCTTCCTTATTATTTAACATTCAAAATTTCATACACCCACTGTTTTCTTTTTAGGGAAAAGATATACCATACATGTTATTTAACTTGTGGTGCAAAAATGCCCGTCTTTTATCAATATCTCCACTTCCAAAAGAGTAAAAACCAGATTAAAAAACTCAGACCAATTCATCAATTTCATTCATTAATCGTTAATGTCTAAATAGACAGTATACAAAATAAGATAATTGAGATGTAGATACACTATTCATAGCTAAATAATATACTAAGTACACAAATATGGCTTGGAGATTTTCCAGCCCACATTAAATGATATTTCTGAGGACAAGCAAGGAGAAGGTGGAACAACTTTTATTAAAAAAATTAGTAATAACAATAATAATATGGGAATGTACTTTGGTGTGCACATGGACTTGTTACTACAAGCACCAAGCTAACCATAAAAGAAGGTTTTACCTTAAATAGTTTCTTAACAAGCTCTGGAGAAGAACCCCAAGGTGGCATATAAAGTGGTAGCTTCATTGAGACAGAATCTGGAGGAAACTTCCCAAGCAAATCTAGTAGAAGATCAAAATATTTTCATTATATATTCATACTTGTAGCATGGATGAACTTAAACTGGCATTTACAAATACTAAGCACAATCATATACGATGGTATGAACATATACAAGAAATCTGACCTTTGCAAAGGGAACAACTGTGCAAGCCATTTGTGGCCAAGTGCGCTGAGCAAGTTAAAGGATTCGGACCTGCCTGTAATTCTCTAAGTTCCAGTTCTTCGTCATCAATCAGATTCATGAATTGATTAATATCGTCCTGACTTGTCACTCCTTGAAGAGAAAGTTCACATTTTTCCTTTTGAGGCATTGTTCGTGATACAATTTTTTGGGTTCCAACCTGGAACCACGGTGTGAGAACCAGAGTGAGCCAACATGCACTCCCCACTTCCAGAGAGTAAGAGTAAAAAGAAAAAAAAAAGGGGGGGGTTTGCAATGTACAAGCACAGAAAACCAATTGGTGTTACCTTTCGATTTCTTATGGAAGACTTTCTCTTTTCCTGTGCTTTTTTTCTTAATTTGGACTGCAAAGAAAGGATTTTGTTATCAGCAACCTTCAAAAGATCAAGAATATAAACACAATAAGGACTAGAACATTATGAAAATATATCTGTAATGGTACTCTAATAACTCTTAGGGAAGCAACTCTGTGATAGAACTTCTATTCTTCTAATACTCAAAAAAAAAAAAAAATCACACGCTCCTAAAAAAAAAAAAAAAAAAAAGAGAATCAGAGAAAATAGGGTAATATATTGATATAAAGAAACCAGGATTATAATAACCAAATCCTGCAGCACTTTGAGACGCTGCACAATCCCCCACTATCCTATAGTCAGACACTATTCACAAGACAAGCATGAACTCAAACAAGACACAAAACCTCCTCGTATAGCCCTCTCTCACCAAAACTAACCTACCAGGTCATCACTAACCCTAACAACACTGAATGGACACAAATTAACACAGCTCATTACTAATCAGAACCATTAGTCTTCTTCCTGCCTCTGCTTTCATACACATACGAATTGGTGTCTAACACACTGGTATACCTTTATACACTCAGTTGTTTCATTCAAGAATATCTTCACTTTCTCTGAGGAATGTGATAGAATCATTGCCCCCAGGAAGATGAGAGATGAAAAAAATAATAATAATAAATCAGAATTAAATAAACTAACCAGAAGAGTCTGCCTTTGCTGCAATCTTTTCCTTTTTTCTTGGACACCCAGCTTTTTTGACCTAGAAGTTGTCATGCTAATTGAAAAATCACCTCCATCAGGGTTAAGTATGTGCCAAACTGTCATCAGACCTTTCCCAATTCCATGTTTCTTAACGGGAGCACCCTCCTTAGTTATTAAACCTTTCCCAATCCCATGTTTCTTAGGCAAAGAACTATTATAGGTCATCAGACCTTTTCCAATGCCATGCTTCTTCACTGAACCTTTATCACCAGTACCTTGGTTGTCTAAGGCAAGTCTAGAAACCTTGAGGGGAAAAAATAAACATAAAGTAAGTTGATCTAGTTGAGATTCATCTAGTACCTTCAAATATACATGGAAATTCATTGTTCTTACCTTTTGCCTCTTAGATGCCCTTTGGTTTTCATGGCAAGCATGAGGAGACTTGCTATAATCTAAGTCATAGAGAACAAAATGAAGTCTTAAAAGTGAGAAAGCAGAAGAGGCAATTGGAAATATTCATTTTAAGACCAAAAAGAAACAGGAAAAAAAGAAAAAACACAAAGCTAAAAACATAGTCAATAAAGCCTGGAAAGTAACACATTTCTCCTGTATTTCATTGCATTAACAACCACACAAGACGAAATGATGCTTGAAATACTAATCATATAGCAAAATTGTGTTGAGAAATTGAACCCTGAATTTCCGGGATTTGAAAGCCACCGAAATCAGCTCGACATTCCAGAATTTCTTTTCTTTTGAGTCAAGTATTAAAATTATAGAACATATATATTTTTAAAAATATGATAGTCTGACATTTGTGACCCATCCGTCAGTAAATGCCCCACAGAATATTCTCAGTCTTGAAAAATTTACTCATAAAACGTTTAGAAGAGTTATTTCAAGGTGTTGATTCTATTCCTCCCGACATATGAAGCTTAAGTAGGAGAATAAGAGAGGGTGATGGAGATGCTCTCTCCACCTCAAAATCCCAGCAGACCACCTTGTTTAGCAAGTAACCAAGTCCAATAAGTAAAATATAGCATCATCCTATTTTGCTCATCAACAATAATCTCTATTATGATGTTCATTTCAGAGTTCAGACTCTTAAGACTAACATATGTATATATATATATATATATATATATATATATATATATATATATATATATATATATATATATCCAACTCTCCATCTTCAGTGTACAGCAATACAATAATTATTCGCATGTTAACAACACCAACCTTAGACAAGCTCCAATTTCGGACTATGAAATTACAAAACCAAAAAAAGAATAATAAAAAAAAAAAAAAGAAAGGAAGGGATAAGCGCACACACCTTCCTCACAGCATCGAAAAGCCCGCGAAGGGAGAGAATCGAATTCGTCACCAAGTGGCGGCCCATCCTTCCTGAAAATTTTCTCGACAATGTACTCTGGACTAAACATTATCTCCTGAAGCCGAAGCCGGTAATCATTCTCATTCATGAACTGTTGCTTCTTTTCTGCATCGTTTTTTCTTTTCTTACTGCCATTATTCATATTCACTCCATTTTTCACTGCACAGTTTTTAGAATTCTGCTTCTTCCTTTTAGAAGCCATAGCCAACTTCAGTAATTATAAATTATAAACCCTAATTTGGCCATGGAAGTTGTTGATGAAGAAAACTGAAGAAGAACGAAAAATGGTTGATAGAGATGAAGCAGGGTTTTAACTATAGGGTTTTAGCCTCTAGGTTTCACAGATTTTTTTTATATACCTTTCTTTTTTTCTTTTTTTTTAAACCTTTTTATGAATTGTGTATATAAATTACTTTAAGAATAAAATATCTACCACCTTAAATCCGGTTCGGTGCATTAGAGGACCGTGGACAAACCATCATGGTTGAACCGGGCTGAAAGTATCAATCCTCAAATTGAAGTAAGGTAAAATTATCAGTTTAGTCCCTTAATTTTTTAAGTTGTGCAAAATAAATTATATTTTTTTATGTATAATTTTTTAAAATTATTAAATTTTTATGTAGTGTAAAATATAACCTTGATTTTATTATTTATAACTTTTTGAGTTTTTTTTAATTAAATAGTAAAATAAATTTTTTTATCATAATTTACAAAGATGCAACCATTTTTATTATTTATATTAAAAGTAATTAGTTAATTTGGTTGTTATAATTTTTTTTTTTTTTCTTTTTAAAATCTCACATTGTTTTGAGTAATAAAAATAAATTTATTTTTCATATATTCTATTAAAAATTTTAAAATTTAATTATTTTTGTAGTTTATTGAATAAAAGTAAAGATAATCAAGTTATTTTATATGAATTCAAAGCAACTTTGGGAAGTTGGTAAGCAGATGGTTTAGAGTTCTAATCCCCTGAGGTGGTTAATGTCACGTTAAAAAACTTTGGGTCAGACCTTCACTATCGAGTAAGAGTTGGACTCTGCTCTGCGAGCGCACCCAAGGCCGAATCCGATGCTTAAGCAAAAAAAAAAAAAAAAAAAAAAAGTTACTTTACATGAAATATTTTTTTTTTACCATTCCAATAATATTTGGTGGATGAATATGCAACTATTTTTAATCTAAATTTGTAGATATATAATAAAAAATGACTTAATAATCATTTATTTAATTGACTAAAATTATAAAAAAAACCTTAATTTTCTCTCATAAAAATATTTGAAACTTTAGATGTGTAAAAAAATATTTTATAACTAAATTTACTAAATATAAATTTATTTGGACGAAAGTCACCAATCACTCTTCATATTGATTTTGTATTAATATTGATTAAAAAAAATGAGTGACTCAATATAATGATTTTCTAATTTAAATTAATTATTGATATATAATATTTAACACTCAAATAAATTAATAATAATAATAATCATTACTCAAAAATTTATCAAAATTTTAATTTTTAAAATTCAATTCCCACCCAATTTTGTTTTGCCGGTAAAGATGCGTCGGCCCACCTGAGCAAGAAGAAGGGAGATCCAGGAAAACGACACCGGTCTAAACTCAAAAGTCTTCTTCTTTTTTTTTTTTTTTTTAAATTAATAAGCGTCAGAACTCAAAAGTCAGAAATGCACTGAAAAGGAAATATGGTATGCCAAACTGCTCTCCCTATGGTAGTATCCATTTTTGCTTATTTTAAAGTTTCATTTTATCTTTATAATACTTTTCATGGAGTTATAAAGATTGAGAGAAAACAACTAAGAAAAAAAAAAAAAAAAAGCATGTGGATGATTCGAAGACGAAGCTGAAAAGTGAATGAAATTCCATGAAAATGTGCTTCCATTTGGCTTTAATTTAGTGGATTTTGGTGTTTATGGTACATTGTCGCTAATTGGTTTTCAAATTGTTGAGTCTGACTAGAGTTGTAGTAGTGTGATTTATGTGATTTTGGCTACATTGTTGTTTTTCTATAGTTTGTGTTGGAAATTGTGGTTGATAGAAAGATTGTGTGGAATTAGGGTACCGGATTAGGGTTTATTCAGTAATGCTTTGTCAAGGAAATAGCTTCAGAAGGCCTGCTCTCAAGTAGGTGATGCTCTTTTTTTACTTCTATTTTGTGAATTGAATAGGAGATGAACAAGAATTGGTTTGATAAGTGGCATTTTTTATTAATGGTCTTTTGGATCAAAGGGACTTCTGAAAATTTATCTTTTAACTTCGATCAGATTGTTATAACAGATATCTTGAGAATTGAGACCACTAAGCTGGTGGCTAGGAAATGATTTTTTGATTTTTTTTTTTTTTATTATTATTTTACTATGCCTTGTTTTCCCTTTATTTTCCTCTCTCTTTGGGCTCCATGCCTGATGAGTATTCTTAGTAAGATCGCGAAAATTGCACATAAATACAGGTAACTTAGTTAGGTTGTTCTCTGAAAAAGATCCACAGCATGAAATGTGCATTTATCAGTTATAGATAACAACAATGTTTTCATATGGTTATTATATATGGCCTCTTAATTCACTACGATCAGCTTAGTTAAAGCTTGCTAGTCTTCTCTTCCTCATCTGTTTTTATCGTTTGTGGTTTTTCGACAGGAAAAGGAGGCAAAGAAGGAAGCTTTTAGGAAATATTTAGAATCTAGTGGAGTTCTTGATGCACTGACTAAAGGTTATCACTATATAAATTCTATACATTTTCCACAAAGCAATCCTTCTCATATTGATGCTGTTTCTGGCTAACTGTTTTCTGGTATAATGTAGTTCTTGTAGCACTTTACGAGCAAAATGACAAACCTGCTGCAGCAATCGAGTAAGTATTATTTGGTTGCCTTAAAAAACAATTTATATTAAGCATTTAAACTGCAAGCTTGACTCGAAAATTGTTTGTAAATGCTTTATATTTCTTAATTTTGAGACAACAGAGTCTTGATTCTGGACTACCATACGTAGTAGCATGTTGGATAAATGAGAAGTGTGTGACTTGACTGCAATTGCCATGTGTCCCTATTATTTCATCCACAGCTATCATATATATATATATGCCTGTGCGTCTGTCTATGCCTTGACTGAGAGATTACATACTCAATTTGTCAGGTTCATTCAACAAAAGTTAGGTGGTCCAACAATGTCAGATCATGAAAAACTACAAGCTGAATTATCAGATTTGCAAATAAGATATAATGAGCTACTTGCTGCCCATCAAGAAACCTGCAAGGAGGTAAGGTGTCATCAGCTGTTCTTGTTTGTCTCTGATCATTTCTGTTTTATATGCTATGGATGGATGAACCTCACGTGCGTTTGAGAAACTTTCATTATACAACAATTTTGCATTAATCGATTATCTGAACCATGGTTGAAGTCCAGGAGGCTTATAGCATTTCTGGGTTGTTAGTATTTTATAGAATTCTCTCTTTTGGAATACTAAAATCTACTTGAATGAAATATTCAGCAAGCACATATGATGAATAGGCTATATAGCTAGTGGAGATTGTATCTTAAATTAAGATTCACTGGATTTGCTTCCAACAATAGCTAAGGAAAAAACAACTGCATGTGTTTTTTCTCTTTTTAACTTAATCCTTTAGAAGTGAAGGTGTACATGCAATTTGGGAATTCATTTTCATGTTTCCAATGAAGTGATCAGAGAAGTTTATAACTCATTTAGGCTGATTAGGCAGCCCCCTTCTCGGCTGTAGGCTCTTTTGGTTGCTTTAGATTACAATTTTATTCCCATCATATGAATTTAAAGTACAGTTCCACCTGTTATATACTTTATATGCTTCTTGCAGCTTGAAGAACTGAAGGGTTCTCGTGTCGATGGATCTTCAAGAGAGACAGTTGAGGAGAGACCTCCCAGTGAAGGGCTATGAAGAAGCAATGTAATACACTAGTTTTACTGCATTGTCGTGTTCATGTCCTAATTGCAAATTCATTGTGTACCTCAAAGGATACACTTAACTCACTATATACATCCATGCATTGTGTGTTTGGGACAGATGAAGAAGCAACTTAAAAAGTTTCTTGTTGAACTAATTTGGTCGGTTTAAAGCCTCTTCAGTAGTGAAGCTTAGACTTCTTTTCTTTTTTTTCTTTCTTTTTTTTTTTTTTTATTTACTGGCTCAAAATGGATGAAATTTTTTTGGTAATGTTAAGATAATTGTCGTGCTTATTTAACTGTAATTTGGTCAATAATTTTCTATTTTAAAATGCTAATAAGATTCTCTTTTCATTGAATTTTTGCTAATAAAATATCTTTGACATGAAATTTATTGGCCAAATTTCAATGTTAAGGGAATTTTATAGCAAAATTTCAATAAAAAAGGAACTTATTAATTGATAAAATTATTTAATTTATTTAGTATTCATCAGCAAAACTATACAAGTGATACTTGCAAAAAAGGGTTCGAGTCACAATATTACACTGCTTGCAAGACTTGAAAATGATGAACTTATGCAAACAAATTATAAGTAACAATAGTAATATACATTAGTTTTTGGTATTATCAGTGGTTTACATTTATAAGAGATTGAAGGAAGATTGATATAAAGTTAAGAACAATCAGAAAAAATTGTGTCTATTTCAAGATTGATTTACTATTTCTCCTTAATTTCTTTTTGGATAAAGGAAAGAGGGAGAAAAAAAATCATACAAATGTGCACTATGTCTTCATGGAAAATAGTTCACAGGTCAGCATATCATCCATGGATGTTACAGACCTCCCAGCACCCAAAACTGGAACAAGGTTGAAAATTGGCTCACTACCAATGCTTGTTTTCTGGTTCACTTCAGCGAAATCCTTGAATACACTGTTAAAAATAGATGACAGTGTTCCAAAGGAGACGGCAAAACTCAATGTGACATATATCCTCAATGTCTGCAGAAAGGTATATAGAAGGATAAGACAACTTGTAATATGAAGCCACATAAAAAAATTGTGCAGATAATATGCAGAACATTAAACAAAGGAAAGAAACACGACTTCATGGAAAGAAACAGACCGTCACATCATTCCAGTAGAACTGCTGTTCGGAAAGAATTTGATCCAGAAGATAAAAACAAAATTTTGCTATTCTCTCCATCTGTTCATTGTTGAGGGCTTTGTTGTCTGCATCATCAGCAACTGGTTCCAAGGTGGAGCAGATTTTTGCTACATGACTTTCTTTAACAGATAGGATAGCAGCACATAATTCTCCAGGAATAACATATTTCTGCAGGCATTCAGCATGCCAGCTTTCATGCTGAAAACCCCCATAACTCAGTGCCTTAGAACTGCCTACAACAGCAGCATCAGCCAAAGTTGCTCTCTTCTTTCCTCCTGCATAAAGCAAGGGTTTTACTTCTACAAAAGCACTGCACATAAAAGATACGCAAAACTATTAGTTATAGGAGCAATATAATATACTTTGTGAAAAGAAAGTGCCAAAAATAGTTCACAGCTCAGCAGTTCAACTGGTCCAGGACGAGCAAGTAGATAGAGCATCTTATCCAAGGAAGAACATAAGCAATTTCAAGACAGATATATTAAGTAGAGCGGCAAAATCAGAAAACAGGTGTCACTCAAAGCATGCATAAACAACACAACGATTATCACCTTTTTGGCAAATCTGGAACTAGAACATATAAAAACATAGGATCAACAACATCAAACAATCTTTCATCATCCAGATTCTTTGATTTCCTTTCTTTGAGGAATATGTTTGCTTTCCTCTCAATAGCACTTCTGTCTGATTCATTTATAGAGTTTGAACAGTAAATGATAAAGAGAATAGTGGAGGTTGATATTGAACAGTTGAAGCATCTAGCCACGGCTTCGCTGTTCTCAAGTGCCTGGTTGAGCTCAGATGTTGGACCTCCATTAGCAAGTAACATTGTTGGCGGATCAAGGCCTAGTTGACCAGCCATGTACAGTACATTCTTGTGCAATGTTGCCTGGAGAAGTAAGAAGTGAGTAAACCTGTTAGTTGATGCTTTACCAAAAAGCACCCTTAAGAACCAATAATCATGAGGCACGGAATGTGGGTTTAGACAAAAGGATCAACTAAACATGGGTAACCACAAGTGGAGAAAGCACAAACTAATTGTATCAGTTTCTATGAAATTGCTGAAAGGAAAGAAAAGTTCATAACCTGACTGTATGGACCTATACAACTAGGAGCCCAGCTGGAAATACTCTGTACATGCAAAACCTTTTTAGTGTCATCATCTGCCACCAACACTTCAATATACCCCATCCCTAAACCAGCTTGCAAAAGAGGAAGCTCAATTGTAGAGCGCGACGGTACACCAAAACGACACTTATCCTGAGTAATGAATCTGACATATGTTTCATTTGCAATTGCAAACTTATTCATATCAGCAATATATAGATGAATATATAGTACATTCTCCCAAGAATAATGGCATTCAGCAAGTTTCAATTCAATCTTTGTTAGAACAAGCACCAATTCTGCCTGCAAATCTGCTAAGGAAAAAGTTAGATCCCAGGGTATCAAATGTTAAACAATCAAGCAAAGCATTCATTACCTGTTGATGTTTTACATGTATCTTGCAACCAGCAAGAGATGGTAAATATTTTCTCTTGTTTGGTTCTTGAAACGTGGAGCTTAAGGTCATCGACTTTTGCTAGAGTTGCAGTAGAATCAGTAGCAGGGCTTGTAACTTCATGCATACTTGGGCAATCCCCAAGCACTTCAGTTACCGTATCAGATTCCTCCAAACTGTTGCCATTGCTATTGTTATCCTCAACTGAAGACACATTATTGAACTTCTGCTCCAAGTGGAATGCCACAGGATGAAGGATCCCAACTGGACATATGGGATCTGAAGAATGTAAGACAACTTGAAATTCATCTAGCACGATACGAGCATTCTGAAAAAGTTTTGAATATCAAACACATGTATCTTGTGGTTTCTCTGCAGAGTGGTTAAATTTCTATATCTTTCTTTCACCATAAGAAGGAGTGCCATTGAAGATCAGGAAGTTAACACTCACTTTAAATAGGGGACAGTCAAGAGTTAATGTTTCGTATTCTCCTCCTTCTCCACAAACATTAATTCCATACAGCCTGCCAGATTGATCAATAAAATATTTGTAATGGCTAAATCTGAAGGATGATAACCAAAAAGCGTGAAAAGAAATCACATACTCTTTCAGTTTGTGAAGATAGCACTCCAAGGATGACAGTTCCTTACCCAAGTGCTTTGAAGGGTCCAATCCCATAGCGGCAACCTAAATCATTGAGAGAATGTGGCAATTCTAAAGAGCAAAAGGCAAAATAACGTGACCATATAATTGTCGGGGAACATGGAGCACCAAGAAATCATAAGCAATCTATATTACAGCAACCCTAATTGAAAATTACATAGTACAGAATCGTAAGCTCATAAAAGTATTTCTGTCATTTTAATTAAAGATGGATGCAAAAGAATTCATGCAACACCCTTAAGCATAAGAGTCACTCATCACTTGTATAACATACCTTTTTCTAATCACAATAAGTGAAAAGTATTTTCATACCATTTAAGCCCATAGAATATATGCTGAACTACCAGCATACTAAATGTTTGAAGGCCTTGCGTTAATAATTCATAAGGTAAACCACACCCTTACTTTTACTGTATCAATAGATTTTATTCCCCTTACGTATTTGGTCACAATATGTTATACCTATCAACCTTAACTCAAAGCCTCAATTTCTACCATGTAGAACTAGTCAAAGGTAAAGAACTGCAGATATATTCAAGACACATCCACTATTTTGCATGTATATGCCTGAAGTAAAACCTTTCTAGCCAGCTGTAAAGAAGATTTTACCAATTCAGGAGAGTTCATTTTTCAAATTTTGTGCATGAGTTGCACTGTCTTGCAGATCCGCAATGAAATGTTGATCTAAGTTAATGGCTATAAAAATACACTTTCGCATAACCTATTAATTTCCTTTAAATTTTAAAATATACATCACAAATTCAATGATGGTACAAGAATTCAATAGGAACTAAATAAATATCTATAGCAAACTTGAACGCAATAATTCTTACCATACCTTTACTGTGATAGCAACAATTCCAGTTGTAATCTAGTCGACATAGAAAGAAACACTATTTAGAATCAATAGCCAAATATGTCAAAGATTTGCCATCAATATGATTAAAATTACAACATATTACCATGTCATGAAGGAGTAATGACTGATCTTGCTTCCACAAATAAGCCAAAGAAACAAGTCCTAGCCTTGAACATATGCTTTCAACCCGCAGTCTTTGGTAGTCAGATGCAATTGCACCAGAAGACACAGCTCCAACGGACGGTATATGCTGTTTCACTTCATTCAATAATATAAACATATCTTCAACCTCATCCCCTTGTGTTTTGCTGTAGTTTAGCGCATGATGCCTATGATATCCAAACATAACCAGGTCACCAACCCAACCATCCCCCTTCCCGGAGAAAATGATAAGCACAAAAAATTCAAAGGTATGCTAAGCATGTGTTTACATTCCTTTTTAAGTTTTGAAAAACAGTATACTGAAATTTTGAAAAAAAAAATGTAAAAGCAGAATATATATATTTAAAAGCATACCTAGTGGATCCTTTTATTCGTCTCCTGAATAATGGAATGCCCATGCATTTTGCATAGCTAATAACTATTTGATGGCCAACCTGCAGAGATGATCAGATCAACAAATGAGCATGTGGATAATTAAGGAAAAGAAATATTAACATAGGACTATTACAGCTCAAGCGTGGGTTTCTGGAATCTTTTCACATAACATATAATGCTGGAGAATCTCTCTCTCTCTCTCTCTCTCTCTCTCTCTCTCTCTCTCTCCATGCAACAAAGACACACAATAAAGAAAGAAACTTATATATGTGAAGCCAATGGTCAACTTCTTCAAAGCTACAGGAAGCTCTCAGAGGTGTTCTCAATTTTTGGCGAGTATAGCACTCACTAGCTCCGTCATCCCTCTCCAGAAATTGGAGAACTAGAGTTCAAAATTTTGCAGTTTTCAGCAATGAGCATATGTTACAATTAGAAATATGTACATGCTTGGGAGAGAAACTTAAAAGGGGAAATTGGCTCCAGGTACAGACTGTCATCTTTTGCTAAGAAGTACACTGATATTAGAAGACAAGTGAAGAAGTTAACCAATTGCACACATTCATCCGGAAAAACCCCACCTCGTGGCTGCCAGCTTAACTGCAACTTTGATGCCAGGAGAAGGTAGTTTGACTAAATCTACAGAGAGACTACTGAGGTGAAGCATGGGGTGCTTGGGGTGGAACTTGGCCTGTTCCAGATCCTTTTTCAGCAGAAGCAAAGGAAGAAATTCTGAAAGTGAAAGACTTGATCTTTCAATCCACAAAAGGTGATAATTTAGGTAGATGCCCACAATGTTATCCAGATATCTAGTGGGCCTCATGAGAATCGGAGTGACAGCACGGAAGAGTTGTGATTGAAGATGAAAACTTTTGTTCCAAGTATTTTTCTTTTTATTTAAATAATAATACAGTTCCTAGACTGGGCAATGCAGGAGCTCAAAAACTAGCAATCTAAGCTTAGGAAAGCTAGATTTTGAATGCGTTCCTCTGAAAGCCCTCCTAGCATTGCTTCCTCAGAAGATGATTCTGAGTTGACCAACTGTGGCCGATACCCTTGTTGATTCTAATGCTCTAATACTCACTTCAAATGTGTCTGTGTGTGTGAACACTAGGAAAGCTACTAATTTGGCTCAGTACGAAAATTGGAGTCAGTTACTTGTAATCAGATGTCAGCGTATTTCTTTCAAAAGCTTGATTACAAAGCAGCCATGTGCTCATATATGTTAAAAGCAAAATCAACTCCCAGTCTGTTAGAACCTGTCAATAACCTCAGAATAAACCATTTACCAATAAATTTCAAGCTCAGATCATTCAAAACCCCCGATAAAACAGTAAATCTTCAGCTTAAACAATCATCACAATAACAAGCAAGAGAAAAGCAATAAAAATCCAGAAAATATACAATTAAAAAATTTGTTATTAAAACAGAGCCATACAGTTTGATACATGTAGCTATCGAGCTCATCCGTTGCATCATCAGCCGGTAATAAATTCGCCAAGGCAACTATCTGAAATTCCCAATCTTGACAGTTGATATGCAAAATATATGTATGTATAAAGGGTGGAAGAGAAGGAGGAGGAGGCAAAGTTTATGAGTGTGAACCTCGTGACCGTATTGGAGACATTTCATCATCGCATAGCAGCTATCCTTGCCGCCGCTCACTAACGCCACCACCTTCATATCACCGTTGCCGGCCGAACTGGAAACGCAATGACGATTGTTTACTTGCAATTTGACTAGTAGTAGTCTGTTTTCTCTCTTTTATCTGCACAACTTGAGGACCATTTTGTGCAAAAAGTTTCTTCTTTTTTTCTGGTAAGAGGGCTTCAATCCGATTTGGGATAAGCCCATGAAATAAAACCCGGCCCAAATTGGTTTGCTATATTTTTTTTTTCTAAGACAAGTACACGTTATGTTTTAAATAAATTTCAAACTATAAAACAACATCTTTAAGTATCCAAACTAATTCTCGTTTAAGCCCGTTGATCATTGTCAAAGAAAACTTTAGGCTCGAATTTTAAAGAGCTTGTATAAGTAATGATAATTATCATATTCTTATTATTATTATTTAACATGTTAGTTGTCATAAAATTTAAATGTTTAGATTTTTGGTAATAAAATTAGTTATATTATATAATCAATTTAAATACAATTAATTTACAATTTATTGGAATCAAAATTTTCAATAACATTCATAAAATTACAATAATAATAAATGAGTTTGCTATAATTTTTTTTTAAGGTAGAAGTACGAGATGTCCTAAATGAATCTTAAATTATGAAAGAGCATTTTTAAGTCAATTAACATTTAAACTAATTTTCGTTCGAACTGGATTAGTCCTTGCGAAAAAATTTTTTGACATCAACAGTTTACATGAGTAATGATAATTATCATACTATTTTTATTTAACATGTTCCTTCTCATAAAATTTAAATGTTTAGAATTTTGATAATAAAATTAGTTATATTATATACTCATTTTAAATACAACTAATTACATTTTATTGGAATCAAATTATATTTTCAATAACATTTATAAATTTACAATATTTAAACTTAAGACATTCTTTAAATTTTTCAGACATTTATTTATTTGTTCACAAAATTTAAAAATATTTTAAAATTTATAACATCTATTTATTCATTCATCTTTTTTATTTATCTATTCATAAAATTTAAAATTAAAACATTCCCGATAGCTTGAAGGAATTCGATACGCGACCTAATTCCTATCAAAGGATGGACGGATGGTCGACTTGGAGTAGTTAGCGCTACCCTCACCCTGATAACGCTACTCGCGAATCGAGCGGATTAATCCTACTAGCGTGGTATTTAAAAAAAAATACGGTTAACCCAATTATAGAAGTATCCTATAGTAACTTCACATTTTTCCTTATAAAGAAAATTCTTCCAAAAATGGAAAAGAGAAGAATAAATCTAGTAAAAGGTCATAAAAACCCATCACGTGCTACTTACAAAAAAAAAAAAAAAAAAAAAAAAACCATCACGTGCTATCCACGTGCCGAAGAGAATCGCCAAGTCTCAGCCCGGTTGCCCCTGGGCTTCTACTAGCTAGAGAGAGAAATAGGCCCTAAATCCGTTCCGTTTTCTACCCGTTCCGTCCAGTCCAGAAGTTCCTTCCCCAATCCTTTTCCTTTTTTTTTTCTTCCTTTATTTATTTTTATTTTAATTTTTTGTGGATTTTCAGGTGTCATTTCAAGAACAATCGTCACAATATCATTTTTATTTTTCTATGTATACATTCATCTCTTTCTCTGCATCTCTCTTTTTTTTGTTTTCATTTTCCATTCTCTCTGTCTCTCACACGCGCGAACACACACTGCTTCGTCCTCAAGGGTTTCGCTGCTTCTTCGTCCGATCTCACGAATGAATTCAATTATAGGGTTTAGAAGTCTGCAAAGATCTGTAAATTTGTAGATCTCGATTCAATTTGTTATTTGGAAGTATTTGAGGATTCGAAACCCGAGGCATTTGATTTTGATGATTCTATATGTATATGATGCTTGTTTAAGCTTCTGTGTTTGCTGGTGGACGTGAGAGTTTGTTTGTTCTTGGTTCTTGTTTTCTTCTTTCTCCCTGGTTTTTAGGGTTTGTTTGATGATTGCGAAAGCGTGGGAAGATCTGGAAATTATATTGGATTTTAATTTGTGTCGTTGAATATGGAGTTGGATTTTACTGGTGATGTAGCGTGTCTTGACGCCGACTTGTTGCAGCTCCCTGAGGTGTCTCCTTTGGCCATCAAAGCCAATCCTTATGTTGCCGAGAAGCTCTTTGAACAATGGCTCTCACTTCCTGAGACAACTTCCTTGGTAAATTATATTCACGTCCAGTAATTGGATTTGTTGCTCTTTTTTGACTTCCATTTCCATTGACAGTATTAACTCAGATAAACCATTTGTGGATTTGATATCTCTTCCTTGAGTGGGTGGGATTAGAATCATTATGAATTGGTACATGCTGAGGAAGGAAAGGTGAGGGTGGGGATTACGAATTGGGAAACAGGGAAGATCATGCAACATTGGATATATATATATATATATATATATATATATATATATATATACATATATCCTTGAGGGTAAATCAATTATACAATTGGCGGATGAAGATAGCTAGCCTCTAATCAATGAATTAATTTATTGGTAGATTGGAAAATGAGAACTTGAAAGAATATTTAATTAGTGTAAACTATTTTCAGGTTGAATGAGCTTTAAAATTGTCATTTTATATCCTTAAGAAGCAGGTGAAAAATGGAATTCGGAGATTAAAGATGCAATTTAGAATTTATTACGGATTGAAGTGAATAGTCCACGTCTCTTTGGAATTTATCCAGAAACATTTTTAATTGGACAGTATTGTGGGAATTGCATTCTACATTTAGGGCTAGAAGCGTCTATAATTTTGATAGAGGTATTGCTTGTGAGTGACTGGCATTCTTTTTATTTCTCTATGGTTATTGTCCCTCTGTGTGCTTGGCTCTTGGAGAATTAGGACCTCTTTGTTGAAAGAGACTTCTCTTATCTTGCCATTTTCTTGGTTGCACGGTAGTTTATTGTCATTGAAATGTTTAACATGGGATTAAGGAGTTCAAAGGAGTGTCACTTTTTTCTTTTTCTTTATTGTTTTTCAAAATAATAAAAATGGTGTGTGATTAGATCATCATTAGCAGTGTTTCAATTCACATAAAATACTGTAGGTTTAAGTTAGGTTACAACTATGTAGAAAATTGATGGCAGCGAATTAGGTAGGTCTGGAAATTTTGTAATGTTAAAGATAAAATATACAAGTAGTAAATATGTTTATTTTTCCTCAACCCTTTGAGAGTGCCAATAATCATGGATCCCCTAAATTAAAGGATTGAAGTGTTTAAGCCTGGGCATTGGTTTTGTCTAAAGTATCTTCTTTCAGTATTTTGTTTTTGACTCATATTTTCTGTTCATTTATTGCTGATAAATTTATGGTTACAGGCTTCTTCATGAAACCTTTAGTCCTCTGTCGCAATATCTTCCTTCTCTTTTTGAGGGGGTTTCAGGACAGTCTATAAAGGTCTTGAAAAATTATAAGTTTGGCTGAAAGAAAGTATCTTAAGATTTGGAGAATTGGGGAGCTGATGTGCCTTTAGTGTATGAGATCATGCATGTCCTCAATTTGTAATACTCTTCTGTGGTTATGAAAGTTAATCTATATGTGGTAGTGGGTTCTGGTGATTCTGTGCCACTTGGTGTAGTGTCTCTATACTGGTCGGTGGCCTATAGTGGGAAAACCATACTGTAAATGCTAATGTGCTTGTATGTGGTAATGCTGCAAGTGCTAATGTAGTAGTGGGCTCTGGTGATTCTGTTCCACTTGGTCTCTCTATTGTCAGGTGTCCTGTTGTGCAAAACCATACTGCGAATGCTAATATGATTTTTATATTAGTAATGCAGTTCATAGTGGCCTTAAACTTCTTCCTTTTCTTGCAATGCAGGTAAAATCCATGCTTAACAGTGCCAAAGTTGGTGGTCCTTTAAATGTTTCTGGAACATTGTCTAGCCCAAATGCTGCTAATAGTAATTCATTACCTTCCATGTTTCCTGCTGGTAGCACTCCTCCACTTTCACCAAGAAGTTCATCGGGCTCTCCTCGAACTATGAAACAACGGGCTGGCCCTTCTGTTTTGCGTTCTCCTCTTAAATTAGTCAATGAGCCTATGAAAGAGCTGATACCTCAGGTTTTGAAAATCCTTTGATTTTTTCCCCCTTCTTCTATCAGTTTATGCTTCTTAGTAGTATTATTTCTTTAATGCACTTGACAAGTGCTTATTGCAGTTCTATTTTCAAAATGGTCGCCCAGCTCCAAATGAATTGAAGGAGCGCTGTTTGTTTAGGATCAATCAGTTCTTTTATGGTCACATGGATGGATTACAAATGCATGGTAAGACTTGGTTTGAGGTGAACCAACTAATCATATGCATGGTGCAATTAGTGTTTCCTATCTTTTTATTTATTATTTCAAGTAGATTACTGTTTTGATTGTTCATTTTTTTCCATATGCAACATTTGATTCCAGAATTTAAGCCTGTTACGAAGGAAATATGTAAGCTTCCGTCATTCTTCTCCACTGCACTGTTCAGAAAAATTGATGTTGATTGTACCGGTATTGTGACCAGGTATGGAGTATTTGAATTACTGCAAAATTATTGTTAAATCATTTCTTAATGATGCTTATAGGATAGGGATTAATCGTCATTATTATTCTCAACTTTATTCATTATTCGTGTTAATGATTTGTATTTTTGTTTGTGTGGTTGCGGACACATATCAATTGAAAAATGACTTATCTTCCTTTTTTTTTTTTTTCCTTACTGTTGTTCTTTCATTGTCACTGACATGGTTATATGTTATATTTGTGGTACCGCTGGTTTAATGGTTGCATTTGGAAAAAGGGGTGACTTTCATTGTCTTAGTCTTGTTTTGTAGAATTCAATTTCAGGAAAAGAATTGGCTGCTGATAGTTGATAGTCATCTTGAGTTACCAAATATGACCTTTATGAAACTGCAAATCAGTAATGAATTCAATCACTAAAGATGTTGGCATATGTTATAGTTCTGGTGATTCCTGAGCCAGAAAGTTTGACAGCTTCTGTATTCTGCGTTCTTGTTCTGTCCCTCACCATTCACCAAATAGATGAGTTCCATAAAGTAGGGTGTATAGTTCAACTTGATCCCTGTGTATGAGTGCCAAATGAGCTATGTTTTTCTTTCTATTTAGAAAGTAGATGGGAATTATTCTGAAAGTCACCATTGTCACAGAGTTAGAATGGAAGGAGTAAAAGCTATAGTAGTTTTCATTATTAGTTGCTGGAATTGATAAAATTTTGTGCTTCTTTCTTTAAGCAGATTCATATGATACTAAAGGGTCAGAGAGTTTTGAAGCTAGTGCCTTGAATATTTGCAATTCCTTGTTCGTATATTGGATATCTGAGACATCCATGTCACTTTTAAACATGTATCTCATCTTATCACTCTATTGCTAGCAACATTTCATTTTAAAACTTGATAATTCTCTCTCACCTGATGTAACTTCGACTACAAAGGAAAGTATGCAGAGAAAGCCTTCAATTGGAGCTTTCCTTTCTTACAAATGCACACTTTTTTAATTATAAATTTAGATTCTCAATAATCTTAGTGCTTTTTAAGTGTATTGGGTAGTGTTTTTATATCTTCATATACTACCAAGAATGTTTGTTGTCTCATTGCCTTCTGAAGTGGGATGCTATTTTTGTAATGAAAATGAGCTCCGTTAGAGAAATGTTATGTAGGAAATAATTGTTTTTATAGCATGTCCTCATTAACTTTTTATAGTGATATTTTCTAGAATACGTTTACCTTATTTTGTGAAATGACCTCCTCAGAGATGCCTTTGTCGATTACTGGATCAATGGCAATATGTTGATAAAAGATACTGCTACACAGATGTACACAATATTGAAGCAGCCAGATCTTAGGCACCTGGTGCAGGTGAGTTTTTTCTATTTTATGTACATTGTTTCATTTGGCACTCAAATAGCCTAATTCTAATAACTTGTATGTTCCACTTATAATATGACTTTAAATGTTGATTATGGGTCAGTAGATGCATTTGACAGTTCCAGGCATATAATGTTTAGTGGATGACATATTTTCTGACTTCTTTTTAACTTGCATATATATCAACTTCACTTGCATAGGAGGACTTCAAACCTGTGCTTCGAGAGCTTTTGGCAACTCATCCTGGATTGGAGTTCTTACAGAGTACACCTGAATTTCAAGAAAGATATGGTATCTTCTATTTATTTGGTCATGCTTTCCCCTCAGCTCGTAATTAGTTTGCTTTATCTGCTAAATAGATTTTAATCTTGCTTATTTTATTTTGAATAATGTAAGCTTATGACCTTATTTTACCGTGGTGGTTGATTTTATTCTTCTCTAGGCCATAAAAGGGAGTATGTTGATATGAATATGATTTGGTCTATGGTCTTGCCTCATACAGGGTTCACTGTGTCAAAACTATTGATCATATTTCATTGCATTTGTCTCAAGATCATCTATCATCTTGTTTTGTAGACAAAACATTATTGGTGCTGAACGATGTGAGAGAAGTATAGGGGTTTAAAAGCACTTCGGTCTAAGTTGATAGATGCTCCTCCATCCAAACTGTGCGGGTCCATTTGTATAAGCATATTTTTAAGGAAAAATTAATATTCTAAATTTTGATCAAATTTTCAAGTGTTTATTAAAGTTTTAATATATAGAAATATCAAATTTAAATATTCAGGTCTAATTTAGTTTCCTGCCAAAATTTAAATAGAATTATTATTTTTCCTTTGAAGAAAATGCTTGTCCAAATGGACCCTTAAAATAATAATGTTTTTTCCATCTAAATCCTACTAACATCTTCTTCAAAATTTTAAAGATTTATAAGGTCTGCTACGTGGTCCTAATAATAAAGATAATATAGTAATGCTTTTGAGGTTGAGGATTGAATAATCAGTAGCAGTGGTTACAACTTATTTTAGTACAGTATGTTTTGGCTAGGTTTAAGAAGTTGTTCAGTGAAAATGTAGAGTTGCTCTAGTTAGTGACTTTAGATCCTGTCTCAAACTTGTTTGATGGTTAATGTTAGAGTAGATGGATATAAGCTTGCATCTTGCTGTAGCTGTTTTCACTGCCCTGTATCACTGTTATTTTCTTAGAAGCTTCACATGTTTCTTTTCTTATTGCATTTTAACATTATATTTTATTGAATTTGCCAGCTGAAACTGTAACATACAGAATATTTTACTACGTGAATAGATTGGGTAATGGCCGTCTTACCCTCAGGGAGCTAAAACGTTCAAATTTAATTGGTGCAATGCAACATGCTGATGAAGAAGAGGATATTAACAAGGTTTTAAGGTAGGTGCTTAGTTCCTTACCCTAGCTTTGTCCCCCTATTGCTACTAAAATAGCTAAATGCATTTTGTGGGAGGTGTTTCCGAACCTTTATTTCTGTGCATCTTTTCCTCGGAACAGTTTTAAGATATTATTGTAGAATTTGTGATCATGTCTATGTTTTCTAAGGATCCATTTGGACAATACATATTTTTTCCCTTTCATTTTTTTTTTAAGAAAGTTATTTTTTCTTTTATTAAAATTCATGTGTGTTAATTATATTTTTATTATTTAACTATAAAAATTCAAATTTAAAAAGTATTGCTATTTTGATTTTCCGCCAAAAATCAAATGTGATTTTTCTGTAAAATAATGACTATCCAAATACACTAATTTTGATTCTGCATTCTTAATTTTTCTAAATGAATTTTTTTTTTTAAATGGTGAACCTATTCCTGCTAAAATATGTGAATAATTACATCAGTATTGCTAAGTTCTGGCACATGTTATGGTTGTTTTCTCTGTGGTCAACCCTTCCCTATCCAGCATTGAAGAATGCTTAAAAGGCAGGGATTGTGAATCAAATATAATTACTATATAATTGAGAGTTGCAGCTTAACCATTCTGTTGTCATCTTCTTTATTTGAAAAAAAAGGTAAAAGAAAAGAAAATCAGTATATAATTGTAACAAGCGTGAGTTTTGTCTTCAGGCCTGCCAATTTCATCTATTAGATATTACCTTTGTGACTCCTGTTATCTCATTTTTCTCTGTATGTTTATGACCTTTTTCGTTCTATTTTCTGCTCTAGGTACTTCTCTTATGAGCACTTTTATGTGATATATTGCAAATTCTGGGAGCTTGACACAGACCATGATTTTCTGATTGATAAAGAGAATCTTATAAGATATGGTAACCATGCTCTTACCTACAGAATTGTTGATAGAATATTTTCTCAGGTTTGTCTTCTTTTACTGCTTTAGTTCTCATGCCCTAGATTTGCTTTGCTGTTTGAATGTGCAATTTTTATTGGTTGATGTTTCTTCTGATTTTCATAGGTTCCTAGAAAGTTCACCAGTAAGGTTGATGGTAAGATGGGATATGAAGATTTTGTTTACTTCATATTGTCCGAGGAGGATAAATCATCTGAACCTAGTCTTGAGTATTGGTACGTCTATGTGTTATTGTTTGGCAATTTGGAGTATTCTGCTCTGAGTTTGTTACTGTTTGCACATCTTAGTAAAGATATTGTCTCCTGTTATCTTCTGAATGTTTAATGAAGCAAGCGTGAGATAAGACCTTGTTGTTGGTAGTATGATTCCAAAATGGATAAAAAATTAACTTTCTTCTTGGCAAATAAGAAGCATGACATTGCTACTTGACAATCTAACCAGCAATTAAAAAATATTTTTCTATCAGTCACTCTCTAGAAAAAGATAGCTTTGGAGAATTTATGGAACCTTAATAAAAAGGGTTCAAGGATAGGGGTAAATTAGTTTTCAATTCAGATAAAGTATTTGGTCTAATTTATTGATCTCTTGGGTCTCTGTATGCGTTTCACTTTTTTGTCAAGTTCAATTATCTGTGCAAGAGTTTATTGATTGTATAGGCTGTTTCAGAATTACTATCTCTGTTGTAGGAAAGTTAGTTGCTTCAATTTTCAAGTGAAACAATAAATTCAAGTATAATCATGGAAATTAGACTACCTGAAAACTGGTATCTTTTTGGCTAATGTAAATTTGGATTGACTTCTTTTATGCTTTAGTTTATGGGATTAGATTCTGATGGTGGCATTAATCTTTCCTCCCCATTTTGATCAGGTTCAAATGCATAGACTTAGATGGAAATGGGATTCTAACTAGGAACGAACTCCAATTCTTCTATGAGGAGCAGTTGCATAGAATGGAATGCATGGCCCAAGAGCCTGTGCTTTTTGAAGATATCTTATGCCAAATAGTTGACATGATTACCCCCGAGGTTAACTTCCAGTTACATACTTTGCTTAAGTTTTTATGTTTTATGTTATATAATCTTTTTGGTTTTCTTATCTATGGATGAGCTATTAAAGCACTTAATTGGATTTTATGTCCTGTGACATTCTTGACTACAACAACTGTGTATCTTTTCTGGCATTTAACTTTATTCCTGTATTTATTTTGGCGCTGGAATGAATTGTATGCACTCTTGTTGTCTTTGCATGTAAAGTATTTGAAAGTGGCTCAGGAATTCCCTTAGAAAGGAAATGGGTGTATGTTGTACCTGTATAATCTCCTGTAACTGTAAGAGTAGAATGCCTTATATTTTAGGATCATTCTCAAGGAAGTAATTAGTTCATTGATGTTAGAGATGATATGGGCTCTCTCGTGCCATAAATTTTCTCTTTTCTGTATACATCATCACAAGGCTGCAGCTAAAGGAGGAAATTCAGTATGTCCTGTGCTTTCCTTGCATTGTTAAGTTGTGATATTGATTCATGACATGAAAGTTTTCTTTCCTGCAGAATGAGAAGTACTTCACATTGCGTGACCTCAAAGGAAGCAGGCTATCAGGAAGTGTTTTCAATATCCTCTTCAACCTCAATAAGTTCATGGCATTTGAAACTCGTGATCCCTTTCTTATTCGTCAGGTAATCTAGATACATTTATCTGTTCAATGGAGGAATTCCCTGGATATTGGATAATTATGTCATTTTAGACATGCAGTATCTGTGTGGTTAGAATTTCTCTGACTGTTCTTTCTTCCACTGCCTAGGAGCGTGAAAACCCCACATTGACAGAATGGGATCGGTTTGCACATAGAGAATATATCAGGCTGTCAATGGAAGAAGATGCAGAAGATGCCTCAAATGGAAGTGCAGATGTTTGGGATGAATCACTTGAGGCTCCATTCTGAATATATGTGGTAAGACATAATATATGATGTGTTATTCTTTGAATTGCATTTATGCAGCATGATTACTAGTAAAATATCTAGGTAAATTCATGTCTGTCATGTTTACGGTTTCAATTACAGGAAAAATTAATGTCTGTGGGAACTACCTGTGTCATGTGCTTGTTGGTGAAATCTGGTCTACTTCTACTGATGTTATAACTTCCAATATTTTTTTTGATCCAAACTATTCCTATCATTGTTGGGAGAAGCATTGAAAATGCAGTTGGAGAATTACATTGACTAATATGTCTTGTGATTCCACCAGATGTCTATAGTGAATTCTTCAGTTCAGACACGCTATGTGGCAGAAACCAATTAATTTGAGGGCAAATCTTAAGATGGAACCTGCATAACTGTTGGATTTTTCGACCAGTGATCTGTTTTTGCGCTTCCAGAATGGAGTTTTCATTTGACCTGCGAAGGATGTGGACATGCTTGCAAAGCTCAAGAGTGCAAATGTTCCTTGCTGTAGAAGCCACTTAAGAGGTAGGGGGTTGGTTGAAAATTAGGTTTAACCCAGAAAGCTTTGTGGTAATCTGTGACTTCTGGCACCTCTCCCTCCTTTTATTAGTTGTAAGAAAATATTTTAATAATTATTTCTCCCAGAGCCAAAGTCTAGTATTTCTCTTGATGCTTTTTTCTTTTCTTTTTTAAAAATTTTTGGGAGCTTAGCTTGATGAGAACTCAAGCGCCATGACGTTTGCTGTTCTTAATTCTTTCGTAGTTGTCTATTTTAGAGTTGTGATGTGGATTTTGTAACGATATATTGTGATTATTGTCTCTTAACATAATTTTCTGTCATGGTTGTTGCTTGTGCTTTATTCAGCAAAAAGAATTTGAATGCTCAATTCATTGAGATATTGTAGTGGTTTGGGACTTTGGGATAACCCTATTGTGAGAGATATTTTCGATTCTCAAATTTTCCTTAAAACTTTAAGCCATGTTTGAGGGAATAGAAAGCAATCCAGTCTTTGAGATTTTTTTTGTTCCCCTTTTTAGCGTTTCTAAAATGTTTTGCGGGTTTATGCACGTCAAGATGGCACATCATACATCAATCGTATTATTACCGGATGGATTTCTAAAATTTTCGTCGTTTGTTGTATCTCAATTGTGATTATCTGAAGAGACCCCTTACTGGCCCACCGTTTCCAGGCAGTAATTATATTGGAGCAGACCTACTTTATTAATAATTCTTTGACAAATGCTTATTGCTTTTAAATTCCGTTCCTACTATTTTTTCCCTGTTTCTCTCTAGAAGTTTAATTTCTCAATAAATGACTGAGCTCAAAATTTAATATGACACAAATAAAAGATCAATCTGTGTTGTAAAAATAATATAAATATAATACAAAAAATTTAAATATCTTTAATTAATGTTAATTTAAATTTTTAAGTCTAATTATTTAATCTTTAAAAAATAAAAAATTATTTAATTTATAAGTTCATATTTATATAACATTTAAAAAAAATTTCCATATTCAATTGTTATACAATACACACACAATCTGCTAGTTAAAAAATGAATAGATATTCGCTTAAGGTTAATTTTGAAACCCAATTCTTGTATTAGGATGATCAGAAACGAAACGGGGTTATTGATTAAAATGACTCATTATGGCCTTGTTGCATTTGATAAATGCAATATAGAAACTATGTTGCATTTGACTAATGCAATATAGTTCAAAAACTATATTGTGTTTGACAAATGCAATATAGGTTTCTATATTACATTTGTGAAATGCAATATAATAAAAAAAATTAAAATAAATTTTTTAATAAACAAAAACCCTACCCTACCTTTTCTCTCCCCATTCCCTCCTTCCTCTCGGTTTCTCCTCTCCTTTTTCCCTCATTTCTCTCACCCACCATTGAAGCCATTGAAGTTATTGAAGCCATTGAAGCCTCATAGAAGCTCCATTGAACTTTAGCACAACATGTCTCTCCTTCCGCCACCATATAGTTTCAAGTTTCAATTTTTCCATATTTTTCTTGGTTATTTTTTGATTTTAGTGTTTTTCCCTATATATACTCATAGATGAGATGAGATGGATGAATCTGCACTTCAGTTTGAATTAATTTTTTTTTTTTTTTTTTTGCTAAATAAAAATTTCCTCTAATGGTTGTGAATTTACTCTACAATATATTTTTAGGGATTCTCAAAATTTGTTGCTTATTTTGGCCTTAAATCTTGGGGGTTTACTATTATAGGAGTGAGATTGTTTTTGCCATCATTTATTTATGCTTTTGAGTTTTCACGTTGTTCTTGGTGGATTTTAGAAATAAGTATCCTAGTATTGGAAAAGCTTGTTATTTTGGCTTTATGTGGTAGCTTTGGAAAAAGGAATTCTACTACCCAAATCAATGTAAAAAGCATATAAACTACATGTAAGAAAGTAGAGAGTTGCAGGAGATTTCTGTTGTTTAGAATAATTAAAGCATCTTCAATGGTGTTCAATGTTTATATATTTTTTGTTGAATTTGCAGGATTATGGATTCAAATATAGAAAATGAAATTCATTCATGCCCGATTAATCAAACGTTATTAACGGATCAGTGTAATCATCGATCTTCATGTGGACGGTTATCATGCTACAGGGAGTGGAGCTGTTATATTGGTAAGTATGAGTAATTTAAAGATAATTATATAATTATATTGATGTTTTATTTTATTAAAGTGATTGTGTTTTATGTCAAAATTTGTGTAGGTTAATACCGTGCAAGAGTGTATTCGAAAGATTGAGGAAACCATTGACATTGCTGGTTCCGAGGTGAAGAGGAATTTAATTAAAATTAGAGATACTTGTCGTCGTGGTCTTGATGCTGTTGGGTCTAGCATGGGATGTAGTGGTGCATCATCCTTACTTGACGAAAGGGCTTATCATTTGCCAACATTCACGAGCCAATCAAGATATCAAAATATCAATCAAAGCGGAAGAGGCATAAGAAGAGGCGGAAGAAAAAAACAACTTTTGAGGGCCATGAATGTCGAACCAGAGGCGAATGAAATGTTGGCTATAATACCTTTTACTAGTGGTGCGGGCACTAGTGGTGAGGGCACATCTACTAGAGATGGAACCGAGTCTCGGCCTCGGGGTTGTAGTACCACTCGTGCGTAGGCCTCGTAGAGTAAGGAAAGAGCTTTTCTAGATATACACCATGTTAATGTACTATGTATTTAAAATTGAGATCATCATTATTTAGGAAGAGCTCTTTTGTTTGCTATATCTTCATTTATATATATATATATATATATATATATATATATATATATATATATATATATACATATAATATACATATAATATATATATATGTTGTATTGTAAGTTTGTAAGCAATATGAATATTGTAAGTTCGTAGGCAACTAGAAAACAGATAACCAAAATACCATTTTGACTTTATGTTACATTTGGCCAATACAATATAGAGATATATATATTGTACTTTTGGACCATATTTTTTTGTACTTTCGGACTATATACACTTCTAAAACAATTTTTGATATCATTTTTTATACTTTCTTAAAACTCTATATTTTTATCTCTGCTTCAAAATACAAGTTGGGGATTCAATCTTCAACCACGAAATTAAGGTATGAAGACATGCTTATATTTCTTTTTTAGGTAATATGAGTGGGTTTGGTTTTTTTTTCCCCCAAAGATTACATTGTATTGTATATTTTACTAGATTTGACCTTAAATAAGGCATGATATTATTCAAATATATTATTTTTAAAGTTATTTGAGTTATGTTTTAAGTTATTAATTTTTGTTTATTAGTATTTGTTAAACAATTTGGGGATTCAATCTTCAACCACGAAATTAAGGTATGAAGACATTCTTATATTTATGTTTTAGGTAATATGAGTGGGCTGAGTGTGTTATTAAAGACATTCTTAAAGTGATTTGAGTGTGTCATTTAAGTTATGTTAATTTTTGTTTATTAGTATTTGTTTCATTTAGTTTTTTTTTTCCCAGAGATTACATTGTGTTGTATATTTTACTAGATTTGACCTTAAATAAGACATGATATTATTCAAATATATTATTTTTAAAGTTATTTGAGTTATGTTTAAGTTATTAATTTTTGTTTATTAGTATTTGTTAAATTTATTTTTTTTGAAGATTACAACGTGTTGTATATTTTACTAAATTGAGCTTAAATAAGACATGAAATCAATACCTCCTTTGAATAATACTTCCTTCTATACATAATATGTTCCGTTTTATATTGCATTCAACGAATGCAGCACATAATCCACTATACATATTGCATTCGTTTCTATATTGCATTAACGTAGAATGCAACATGAAATCCACTATACATACAACATAGAATCCACTATACATAATATATTGCATACATGTATAAAATCCACTATACATAATTTACATAACATACAAATCCACTATACATAATATGTTCCATTATACATATCGTATGCAACATGCATCCACTATACATCAATCACAACATGAATGCAATATAGTTCAAAAACTATATTGCATTCGACTAATGCAACATAATTTTTATCTTGTATTTGTCTAATACAACAAGACTATTTTTACACAAATTTTAAAAAGTGGGCCAAACACAGTATGTTTTTGAAAAATTGAGCCATTTTAATCAATAACCCAAAGAAACGAGACCTTTCTTTTTTTTTTTTTTAATTATTCTGGCGAGCAGTTCTACCTCCGGTGTTCTTGCTCTTTCTTTCGCTAATCTGATCCGCGAGTTCACGTAAACTCAGAATGGCTGCAGCTAATCCGTCGGATCTTCTGAACGAATTGGAGCGAATATTGGATTCCGATCCTTTGATGTAAGTTAAAATTGGCTTGGAAACTAAACTGGTTATATTCTGCATTTAAGAATTTTTTAGTTTGAGGTAGTTTTGTTAAGAATAGTAGAATTATTTACTGTAGAATATGCTTATGGAGCTTAATATTCTATGATGCAAGTCGTGGTCCTACTATTTGAAATTTGCATTGGACGAAATTTCCAAATTTTCCCATGTTTCAGTGATATGATTATGGTAGATTCTGTGCCACTTGGTGTAGTGTCTCTATACTGGTCGGTGGCCTATAGTGGGAAAACCATACTGTAAATGCTAATGTGCTTGTATGTGGTAATGCTGCAAGTGCTAATGTAGTAGTGGGCTCTGGTGATTCTGTTCCACTTGGTCTCTCTATTGTCAGGTGTCCTGTTGTGCAAAACCATACTGCGAATGCTAATATGATTTTTATATTAGTAATGCAGTTCATAGTGGCCTTAAACTTCTTCCTTTTCTTGCAATGCAGGTAAAATCCATGCTTAACAGTGCCAAAGTTGGTGGTCCTTTAAATGTTTCTGGAACATTGTCTAGCCCAAATGCTGCTAATAGTAATTCATTACCTTCCATGTTTCCTGCTGGTAGCACTCCTCCACTTTCACCAAGAAGTTCATCGGGCTCTCCTCGAACTATGAAACAACGGGCTGGCCCTTCTGTTTTGCGTTCTCCTCTTAAATTAGTCAATGAGCCTATGAAAGAGCTGATACCTCAGGTTTTGAAAATCCTTTGATTTTTTCCCCCTTCTTCTATCAGTTTATGCTTCTTAGTAGTATTATTTCTTTAATGCACTTGACAAGTGCTTATTGCAGTTCTATTTTCAAAATGGTCGCCCAGCTCCAAATGAATTGAAGGAGCGCTGTTTGTTTAGGATCAATCAGTTCTTTTATGGTCACATGGATGGATTACAAATGCATGGTAAGACTTGGTTTGAGGTGAACCAACTAATCATATGCATGGTGCAATTAGTGTTTCCTATCTTTTTATTTATTATTTCAAGTAGATTACTGTTTTGATTGTTCATTTTTTTCCATATGCAACATTTGATTCCAGAATTTAAGCCTGTTACGAAGGAAATATGTAAGCTTCCGTCATTCTTCTCCACTGCACTGTTCAGAAAAATTGATGTTGATTGTACCGGTATTGTGACCAGGTATGGAGTATTTGAATTACTGCAAAATTATTGTTAAATCATTTCTTAATGATGCTTATAGGATAGGGATTAATCGTCATTATTATTCTCAACTTTATTCATTATTCGTGTTAATGATTTGTATTTTTGTTTGTGTGGTTGCGGACACATATCAATTGAAAAATGACTTATCTTCCTTTTTTTTTTTTTTTCCTTACTGTTGTTCTTTCATTGTCACTGACATGGTTATATGTTATATTTGTGGTACCGCTGGTTTAATGGTTGCATTTGGAAAAAGGGGTGACTTTCATTGTCTTAGTCTTGTTTTGTAGAATTCAATTTCAGGAAAAGAATTGGCTGCTGATAGTTGATAGTCATCTTGAGTTACCAAATATGACCTTTATGAAACTGCAAATCAGTAATGAATTCAATCACTAAAGATGTTGGCATATGTTATAGTTCTGGTGATTCCTGAGCCAGAAAGTTTGACAGCTTCTGTATTCTGCGTTCTTGTTCTGTCCCTCACCATTCACCAAATAGATGAGTTCCATAAAGTAGGGTGTATAGTTCAACTTGATCCCTGTGTATGAGTGCCAAATGAGCTATGTTTTTCTTTCTATTTAGAAAGTAGATGGGAATTATTCTGAAAGTCACCATTGTCACAGAGTTAGAATGGAAGGAGTAAAAGCTATAGTAGTTTTCATTATTAGTTGCTGGAATTGATAAAATTTTGTGCTTCTTTCTTTAAGCAGATTCATATGATACTAAAGGGTCAGAGAGTTTTGAAGCTAGTGCCTTGAATATTTGCAATTCCTTGTTCGTATATTGGATATCTGAGACATCCATGTCACTTTTAAACATGTATCTCATCTTATCACTCTATTGCTAGCAACATTTCATTTTAAAACTTGATAATTCTCTCTCACCTGATGTAACTTCGACTACAAAGGAAAGTATGCAGAGAAAGCCTTCAATTGGAGCTTTCCTTTCTTACAAATGCACACTTTTTTAATTATAAATTTAGATTCTCAATAATCTTAGTGCTTTTTAAGTGTATTGGGTAGTGTTTTTATATCTTCATATACTACCAAGAATGTTTGTTGTCTCATTGCCTTCTGAAGTGGGATGCTATTTTTGTAATGAAAATGAGCTCCGTTAGAGAAATGTTATGTAGGAAATAATTGTTTTTATAGCATGTCCTCATTAACTTTTTATAGTGATATTTTCTAGAATACGTTTACCTTATTTTGTGAAATGACCTCCTCAGAGATGCCTTTGTCGATTACTGGATCAATGGCAATATGTTGATAAAAGATACTGCTACACAGATGTACACAATATTGAAGCAGCCAGATCTTAGGCACCTGGTGCAGGTGAGTTTTTTCTATTTTATGTACATTGTTTCATTTGGCACTCAAATAGCCTAATTCTAATAACTTGTATGTTCCACTTATAATATGACTTTAAATGTTGATTATGGGTCAGTAGATGCATTTGACAGTTCCAGGCATATAATGTTTAGTGGATGACATATTTTCTGACTTCTTTTTTAACTTGCATATATATCAACTTCACTTGCATAGGAGGACTTCAAACCTGTGCTTCGAGAGCTTTTGGCAACTCATCCTGGATTGGAGTTCTTACAGAGTACACCTGAATTTCAAGAAAGATATGGTATCTTCTATTTATTTGGTCATGCTTTCCCCTCAGCTCGTAATTAGTTTGCTTTATCTGCTAAATAGATTTTAATCTTGCTTATTTTATTTTGAATAATGTAAGCTTATGACCTTATTTTACCGTGGTGGTTGATTTTATTCTTCTCTAGGCCATAAAAGGGAGTATGTTGATATGAATATGATTTGGTCTATGGTCTTGCCTCATACAGGGTTCACTGTGTCAAAACTATTGATCATATTTCATTGCATTTGTCTCAAGATCATCTATCATCTTGTTTTGTAGACAAAACATTATTGGTGCTGAACGATGTGAGAGAAGTATAGGGGTTTAAAAGCACTTCGGTCTAAGTTGATAGATGCTCCTCCATCCAAACTGTGCGGGTCCATTTGTATAAGCATATTTTTAAGGAAAAATTAATATTCTAAATTTTGATCAAATTTTCAAGTGTTTATTAAAGTTTTAATATATAGAAATATCAAATTTAAATATTCAGGTCTAATTTAGTTTCCTGCCAAAATTTAAATAGAATTATTATTTTTCCTTTGAAGAAAATGCTTGTCCAAATGGACCCTTAAAATAATAATGTTTTTTCCATCTAAATCCTACTAACATCTTCTTCAAAATTTTAAAGATTTATAAGGTCTGCTACGTGGTCCTAATAATAAAGATAATATAGTAATGCTTTTGAGGTTGAGGATTGAATAATCAGTAGCAGTGGTTACAACTTATTTTAGTACAGTATGTTTTGGCTAGGTTTAAGAAGTTGTTCAGTGAAAATGTAGAGTTGCTCTAGTTAGTGACTTTAGATCCTGTCTCAAACTTGTTTGATGGTTAATGTTAGAGTAGATGGATATAAGCTTGCATCTTGCTGTAGCTGTTTTCACTGCCCTGTATCACTGTTATTTTCTTAGAAGCTTCACATGTTTCTTTTCTTATTGCATTTTAACATTATATTTTATTGAATTTGCCAGCTGAAACTGTAACATACAGAATATTTTACTACGTGAATAGATTGGGTAATGGCCGTCTTACCCTCAGGGAGCTAAAACGTTCAAATTTAATTGGTGCAATGCAACATGCTGATGAAGAAGAGGATATTAACAAGGTTTTAAGGTAGGTGCTTAGTTCCTTACCCTAGCTTTGTCCCCCTATTGCTACTAAAATAGCTAAATGCATTTTGTGGGAGGTGTTTCCGAACCTTTATTTCTGTGCATCTTTTCCTCGGAACAGTTTTAAGATATTATTGTAGAATTTGTGATCATGTCTATGTTTTCTAAGGATCCATTTGGACAATACATATTTTTTCCCTTTCATTTTTTTTTTAAGAAAGTTATTTTTCTTTTATTAAAATTCATGTGTGTTAATTATATTTTTATTATTTAACTATAAAAATTCAAATTTAAAAAGTATTGCTATTTTGATTTTCCGCCAAAAATCAAATGTGATTTTTCTGTAAAATAATGACTATCCAAATACACTAATTTTGATTCTGCATTCTTAATTTTTCTAAATGAATTTTTTTTTTTAAATGGTGAACCTATTCCTGCTAAAATATGTGAATAATTACATCAGTATTGCTAAGTTCTGGCACATGTTATGGTTGTTTTCTCTGTGGTCAACCCTTCCCTATCCAGCATTGAAGAATGCTTAAAAGGCAGGGATTGTGAATCAAATATAATTACTATATAATTGAGAGTTGCAGCTTAACCATTCTGTTGTCATCTTCTTTATTTGAAAAAAAGGTAAAAGAAAAGAAAATCAGTATATAATTGTAACAAGCGTGAGTTTTGTCTTCAGGCCTGCCAATTTCATCTATTAGATATTACCTTTGTGACTCCTGTTATCTCATTTTTCTCTGTATGTTTATGACCTTTTTGGTTCTATTTTCTGCTCTAGGTACTTCTCTTATGAGCACTTTTATGTGATATATTGCAAATTCTGGGAGCTTGACACAGACCATGATTTTCTGATTGATAAAGAGAATCTTATAAGATATGGTAACCATGCTCTTACCTACAGAATTGTTGATAGAATATTTTCTCAGGTTTGTCTTCTTTTACTGCTTTAGTTCTCATGCCCTAGATTTGCTTTGCTGTTTGAATGTGCAATTTTTATTGGTTGATGTTTCTTCTGATTTTCATAGGTTCCTAGAAAGTTCACCAGTAAGGTTGATGGTAAGATGGGATATGAAGATTTTGTTTACTTCATATTGTCCGAGGAGGATAAATCATCTGAACCTAGTCTTGAGTATTGGTACGTCTATGTGTTATTGTTTGGCAATTTGGAGTATTCTGCTCTGAGTTTGTTACTGTTTGCACATCTTAGTAAAGATATTGTCTCCTGTTATCTTCTGAATGTTTAATGAAGCAAGCGTGAGATAAGACCTTGTTGTTGGTAGTATGATTCCAAAATGGATAAAAAATTAACTTTCTTCTTGGCAAATAAGAAGCATGACATTGCTACTTGACAATCTAACCAGCAATTAAAAAATATTTTTCTATCAGTCACTCTCTAGAAAAAGATAGCTTTGGAGAATTTATGGAACCTTAATAAAAAGGGTTCAAGGATAGGGGTAAATTAGTTTTCAATTCAGATAAAGTATTTGGTCTAATTTATTGATCTCTTGGGTCTCTGTATGCGTTTCACTTTTTTGTCAAGTTCAATTATCTGTGCAAGAGTTTATTGATTGTATAGGCTGTTTCAGAATTACTATCTCTGTTGTAGGAAAGTTAGTTGCTTCAATTTTCAAGTGAAACAATAAATTCAAGTATAATCATGGAAATTAGACTACCTGAAAACTGGTATCTTTTTGGCTAATGTAAATTTGGATTGACTTCTTTTATGCTTTAGTTTATGGGATTAGATTCTGATGGTGGCATTAATCTTTCCTCCCCATTTTGATCAGGTTCAAATGCATAGACTTAGATGGAAATGGGATTCTAACTAGGAACGAACTCCAATTCTTCTATGAGGAGCAGTTGCATAGAATGGAATGCATGGCCCAAGAGCCTGTGCTTTTTGAAGATATCTTATGCCAAATAGTTGACATGATTACCCCCGAGGTTAACTTCCAGTTACATACTTTGCTTAAGTTTTTATGTTTTATGTTATATAATCTTTTTGGTTTTCTTATCTATGGATGAGCTATTAAAGCACTTAATTGGATTTTATGTCCTGTGACATTCTTGACTACAACAACTGTGTATCTTTTCTGGCATTTAACTTTATTCCTGTATTTATTTTGGCGCTGGAATGAATTGTATGCACTCTTGTTGTCTTTGCATGTAAAGTATTTGAAAGTGGCTCAGGAATTCCCTTAGAAAGGAAATGGGTGTATGTTGTACCTGTATAATCTCCTGTAACTGTAAGAGTAGAATGCCTTATATTTTAGGATCATTCTCAAGGAAGTAATTAGTTCATTGATGTTAGAGATGATATGGGCTCTCTCGTGCCATAAATTTTCTCTTTTCTGTATACATCATCACAAGGCTGCAGCTAAAGGAGGAAATTCAGTATGTCCTGTGCTTTCCTTGCATTGTTAAGTTGTGATATTGATTCATGACATGAAAGTTTTCTTTCCTGCAGAATGAGAAGTACTTCACATTGCGTGACCTCAAAGGAAGCAGGCTATCAGGAAGTGTTTTCAATATCCTCTTCAACCTCAATAAGTTCATGGCATTTGAAACTCGTGATCCCTTTCTTATTCGTCAGGTAATCTAGATACATTTATCTGTTCAATGGAGGAATTCCCTGGATATTGGATAATTATGTCATTTTAGACATGCAGTATCTGTGTGGTTAGAATTTCTCTGACTGTTCTTTCTTCCACTGCCTAGGAGCGTGAAAACCCCACATTGACAGAATGGGATCGGTTTGCACATAGAGAATATATCAGGCTGTCAATGGAAGAAGATGCAGAAGATGCCTCAAATGGAAGTGCAGATGTTTGGGATGAATCACTTGAGGCTCCATTCTGAATATATGTGGTAAGACATAATATATGATGTGTTATTCTTTGAATTGCATTTATGCAGCATGATTACTAGTAAAATATCTAGGTAAATTCATGTCTGTCATGTTTACGGTTTCAATTACAGGAAAAATTAATGTCTGTGGGAACTACCTGTGTCATGTGCTTGTTGGTGAAATCTGGTCTACTTCTACTGATGTTATAACTTCCAATATTTTTTTTGATCCAAACTATTCCTATCATTGTTGGGAGAAGCATTGAAAATGCAGTTGGAGAATTACATTGACTAATATGTCTTGTGATTCCACCAGATGTCTATAGTGAATTCTTCAGTTCAGACACGCTATGTGGCAGAAACCAATTAATTTGAGGGCAAATCTTAAGATGGAACCTGCATAACTGTTGGATTTTTCGACCAGTGATCTGTTTTTGCGCTTCCAGAATGGAGTTTTCATTTGACCTGCGAAGGATGTGGACATGCTTGCAAAGCTCAAGAGTGCAAATGTTCCTTGCTGTAGAAGCCACTTAAGAGGTAGGGGGTTGGTTGAAAATTAGGTTTAACCCAGAAAGCTTTGTGGTAATCTGTGACTTCTGGCACCTCTCCCTCCTTTTATTAGTTGTAAGAAAATATTTTAATAATTATTTCTCCCAGAGCCAAAGTCTAGTATTTCTCTTGATGCTTTTTTCTTTTCTTTTTAAAAATTTTTGGGAGCTTAGCTTGATGAGAACTCAAGCGCCATGACGTTTGCTGTTCTTAATTCTTTCGTAGTTGTCTATTTTAGAGTTGTGATGTGGATTTTGTAACGATATATTGTGATTATTGTCTCTTAACATAATTTTCTGTCATGGTTGTTGCTTGTGCTTTATTCAGCAAAAAGAATTTGAATGCTCAATTCATTGAGATATTGTAGTGGTTTGGGACTTTGGGATAACCCTATTGTGAGAGATATTTTCGATTCTCAAATTTTCCTTAAAACTTTAAGCCATGTTTGAGGGAATAGAAAGCAATCCAGTCTTTGAGATTTTTTTTGTTCCCCTTTTTAGCGTTTCTAAAATGTTTTGCGGGTTTATGCACGTCAAGATGGCACATCATACATCAATCGTATTATTACCGGATGGATTTCTAAAATTTTCGTCGTTTGTTGTATCTCAATTGTGATTATCTGAAGAGACCCCTTACTGGCCCACCGTTTCCAGGCAGTAATTATATTGGAGCAGACCTACTTTATTAATAATTCTTTGACAAATGCTTATTGCTTTTAAATTCCGTTCCTACTATTTTTTCCCTGTTTCTCTCTAGAAGTTTAATTTCTCAATAAATGACTGAGCTCAAAATTTAATATGACACAAATAAAAGATCAATCTGTGTTGTAAAAATAATATAAATATAATACAAAAAATTTAAATATCTTTAATTAATGTTAATTTAAATTTTTAAGTCTAATTATTTAATCTTTAAAAAATAAAAAATTATTTAATTTATAAGTTCATATTTATATAACATTTAAAAAAAATTTCCATATTCAATTGTTATACAATACACACACAATCTGCTAGTTAAAAAATGAATAGATATTCGCTTAAGGTTAATTTTGAAACCCAATTCTTGTATTAGGATGATCAGAAACGAAACGGGGTTATTGATTAAAATGACTCATTATGGCCTTGTTGCATTTGATAAATGCAATATAGAAACTATGTTGCATTTGACTAATGCAATATAGTTCAAAAACTATATTGTGTTTGACAAATGCAATATAGGTTTCTATATTACATTTGTGAAATGCAATATAATAAAAAAAATTAAAATAAATTTTTTAATAAACAAAAACCCTACCCTACCTTTTCTCTCCCCATTCCCTCCTTCCTCTCGGTTTCTCCTCTCCTTTTTCCCTCATTTCTCTCACCCACCATTGAAGCCATTGAAGTTATTGAAGCCATTGAAGCCTCATAGAAGCTCCATTGAACGTTAGCACAACGGTCTCTCCTTCCGCCACCATATAGTTTCAAGTTTCAATTTTTCCATATTTTTCTTGGTTATTTTTTGATTTTAGTGTTTTTCCCTATATATACTCATAGATGAGATGAGATGGATGAATCTGCACTTCAGTTTGAATTAATTTTTTTTTTTTTTTTTTTTAAAAAAAAAAATTCCTCTAATGGTTGTGAATTTACTCTACAATATATTTTTAGGGATTCTCAAAATTTGTTGCTTATTTTGGCCTTAAATCTTGGGGGTTTACTATTATAGGAGTGAGATTGTTTTTGCCATCATTTATTTATGCTTTTGAGTTTTCACGTTGTTCTTGGTGGATTTTAGAAATAAGTATCCTAGTATTGGAAAAGCTTGTTATTTTGGCTTTATGTGGTAGCTTTGGAAAAAGGAATTCTACTACCCAAATCAATGTAAAAAGCATATAAACTACATGTAAGAAAGTAGAGAGTTGCAGGAGATTTCTGTTGTTTAGAATAATTAAAGCATCTTCAATGGTGTTCAATGTTTATATATTTTTTGTTGAATTTGCAGGATTATGGATTCAAATATAGAAAATGAAATTCATTCATGCCCGATTAATCAAACGTTATTAACGGATCGGTGTAATCATCGATCTTCATGTGGACGGTTATCATGCTACAGGGAGTGGAGCTGTTATATTGGTAAGTATGAGTAATTTAAAGATAATTATATAATTATATTGATGTTTTATTTTATTAAAGTGATTGTGTTTTATGTCAAAATTTGTGTAGGTTAATACCGTGCAAGAGTGTATTCGAAAGATTGAGGAAACCATTGACATTCTTGGTTCGAGGTGAAGAGGAATTTAATTAAAATTAGAGATACTTGTCGTCGTGGTCTTGATGCTTTGTTGGGTCTAGCATGGGATGTAGTGGTGCATCATCCTTACTTGACGAAAGGGCTTATCATTTGCCAACATTCACGAGCCAATCAAGATATCAAAATATCAATCAAAGCGGAAGAGGCATAAGAAGAGGCGGAAGAAAAAAAAAACTTTCGAGGGCCATGAATGTCGAACCGAGGCGAATGAAATGTTGGCTATAATACCTTTTACTAGTGGTGCGGGCACTAGTGGTGAGGGCACATCTACTAGAGATGGAACCGAGTCTCGGCCTCGAGGTTGTAGTACCATCCGTGCGTAGGCCTCGTAGAGTAAGGAAGAGTGCTTTCTAGATATACACCATGTTAATGTACTATGTATTTAAAATTGAGATCATCATTATTTAGGAAGAGCTCTTTTGTTTGCTATATCTTCTTTATATATATATATATATATATATATATATATATATATATATATATATATATATACATATAATATACATATAATATATATATATGTTGTATTGTAAGTTTGTAAGCAATATGAATATTGTAAGTTCGTAGGCAACTAGAAAACAGATAACCAAAATACCATTTTGACTTTATGTTGCATTTGGCCAATACAATATAGAGATATATATATTGTACTTTTGGACCATATTTTTTTGTACTTTCGGACTATATACACTTCTAAAACAATTTTTGATATCATTTTTTATACTTCTTAAAACTCTATATTTTTATCTCTGCTTCAAAATACAAGTTGGGGATTCAATCTTCAACCACGAAATTAAGGTATGAAGACATGCTTATATTTCTGTTTTAGGTAATATGAGTGGGTTTGGTTTTTTTTTCCCCAAAGATTACATTGTATTGTATATTTTACTAGATTTGACCTTAAATAAGGCATGATATTATTCAAATATATTATTTTTAAAGTTATTTGAGTTATGTTTTAAGTTATTAATTTTTGTTTATTAGTATTTGTTAAACAATTTGGGGATTCAATCTTCAACCACGAAATTAAGGTATGAAGACATTCTTATATTTATGTTTTAGGTAATATGAGTGGGCTGAGTGTGTTATTAAAGACATTCTTAAAGTGATTTGAGTGTGTCATTTAAGTTATGTTAATTTTTGTTTATTAGTATTTGTTTCATTTAGTTTTTTTTTTCCCGAAGATTACATTGTGTTGTATATTTTACTAGATTTGACCTTAAATAAGACATGATATTATTCAAATATATTATTTTTAAAGTTATTTGAGTTATGTTTAAGTTATTAATTTTTGTTTATTAGTATTTGTTAAATTTATTTTTTTTGAAGATTACAACGTGTTGTATATTTTACTAGAATTGAGCTTAAATAAGACATGAAATCAATACCTCCTTTGAATAATACTTCCTTCTATACATAATATGTTCTGTTTTATATTGCATTCAACGAATGCAACATAGAATCCACTATACATATTGCATTCCGTTCTATATTGCATTCGGCGAATGCAACATAGAATCCACTATACATAACAACATAGAATCCACTATACATAATATGTTCCGTTCTATATTGCATTCAACGAATGCAACATAGAATCCACTATACATAACAACATAAAATCCACTATACATAATATGTTATGTTCTATATTGCATTCAACGAATGCAACATAGAATCCACTATACATAATATGTTATGTTATATATTGCATTCAACGAATGCAACATGGAATCCACTATACATCAATCACAACATGAATGCAATATAGTTCAAAAACTATATTGCATTCGACTAATGCAACATAATTTTTATCTTGTATTTGTCTAATACAACAAGACTATTTTTAATTTTAGGCCAAAATTTTTTTGAAAAATTGAGCCATTTTAATCAATAACCCAAAGAAACGAGACCTTTCTTTTTTTTTTTTTTAATTATTCTGGCGAGCAGTTCTACCTCCGGTGTTCTTGCTCTTTCTTTCGCTAATCTGATCCGCGAGTTCACGTAAACTCAGAATGGCTGCAGCTAATCCGTCGGATCTTCTGAACGAATTGGAGCGAATATTGGATTCCGATCCTTTGATGTAAGTTAAAATTGGCTTGGAAACTAAACTGGTTATATTCTGCATTTAAGAATTTTTTAGTTTGAGGTAGTTTTGTTAAGAATAGTAGAATTATTTACTGTAGAATATGCTTATGGAGCTTAATATTCTATGATGCAAGTCGTGGTCCTACTATTTGAAATTTGCATTGGACGAAATTTCCAAATTTTCCCATGTTTCAGTGATATGATTATGGTATATGACGTGGTTAGGTATAATTGAAGAGTAAAGAAACGAAATTGATGTCTCAGTTGGGATGGAGCATGTAAGCAAAATGGGGACAGGAACAGGATTATTTTCTGTCCAATTTTTCACTTTTAAGGTCAATAATTTGTTTGATCAAGAGGGTGCTTTCACATAATTTGTTATATTTTTTCATAATTTGTTCATAATATCTTAACTACACATACTAATTAGCTGTATATCTAGTGATGAAGTGGGGTTTATACATCCGTCCCAGTTTGCTTCACTTAGTGAAGAAGCAGATACCCCTCCAGTGGATGAAATCGTGGGATCTAAAGAAAAAGCATTGTTTGATTCAACTTTCTGGAGTAGAGACCATAAACTGGGGATCTCAACCCGTGTTATTCTCCCATTATATGGAGCAGCTAAACATGCATTCATGTCAGCACTGCAAAAATATAAGATGCACAAAGATATATTGTCTCAAAGCATTTCTGAGACTGAACTTATGAAGCATAGTAGGTCTATTCTGCTGCTAAGCTGTGACTTTGGAACTGCTTGGAATTCCAGGTTCTCATCTTATATGACTTCGTGCTAATACTTAAATAGTACAGTAGAAAAATTACATTGATGTTCTCCATTGGGTGGTTGTTCTTTCCTTTTAAAAAGTGATTTGGAAAACTAGTTAATTTCTATTAATGTGTTTGGGTGGAGGCAAGTGTGTTTTCTGGAATGTAAGTGAAGGAGAATTTTATCCATGTTTAGAATTAGAAGGTAGCATTATGGGATTTGCAAATAGATGGTTTGGTAGTTAGTGGTGTCTTGGAGGAAAGTGCTAAGTACCTAAAAGAATTGGCAATTTAATGCATCAACCACAATTTACTACAATGTTATTCTTAAAACTATTAGCAAACCAATGCATATCATAACCATTTAGGAATTTTGAAGATCACCACAAATATTATGAAGACAACAACCTTATATCTAGCTCAACACGAGCCATCCTACTCATATAGTATCTATATGTGACAATGGTGTTGGAGGAAAGAAAAAAGAGAAAAAGAACTTGGTATTTATTATTGTTATTATCTTTTGAATTCTTGCACTAAGAACTTATTGGTTATGAATTGAACATTTCATATATTTGGAATAAATGAAGTACTATTACTGGATATAAAAGGCATATGGTGGTTGCTGATGACTTATGTGAATTTCCAAATTGCAGGAAACTTGTTGTTTCAAAGAAGCAGGCGTTTCAGTTATTTATGGATGAACTTCATTTGTCATCCTTGGTTCTTTCTTATTCACCCAAAAGTGAACGTGCTTGGGGTCACAGGTAAAGACATTTTTTTTCTGGCCTTTATGCTTCTATCCATGAGTTAAAGGTATTTTTCTTCTTCTGTAAATAGGCAATGCATTTCATTCTATGGTATATTGGTATTTATATGCAAAAATGATCTTGATATGTAAGGTTATATATTTGCTAACTCTTCATGCACTTTATTCCTGTCGATTTTGCTTTTTATTTGCATGAATTATGGAAATCAATCTGTCTGATACTCTGTATATCTGTTCATTTAGTTATCCATGCTCATAAATGCCGATGAATTCTAGGAGGTGGGTGATCAAAATGCTTGCTGGAATGCATTTGAATCTTGAAGAGATCGTTGGAAGAGAATCTGAGTTAGTTGAGAAGATTACTGAGGTTGAATCTCCAATCACTAACTGCATCATATTTAGCTTTTTCTCTCTTTTGGTCTTTCTTGAGTGAAAAATTTTGTTTATGTAATAGCATCTGTTAATTTTTTCTATTTTATCTAAAGCATCTCCCGTGCTTAAATATCAACTAATAAATAACTTAATAGTGGAACACTGTAATGATTTGGCAGGACCCAACTGATAAAAGAAAGAATCAGAACAACTATGCCATGTTTCCAGTCACTTACTTAGTTCTAGCCAGATGCATTTTATCTTAAAAGTCATTATTGCCAGGGTATGGCTGGCATCATTCTTTCCCAGCTTTCAAAGTTGGTCCTTTTTGTTTTTTCAAGGACAGTTTACTTCTCTTCTCTGTTTCTTCACTATTAATATCCAAGTGATAGTCAACAAAAACTGAAAATTTGAGAGTAATTATATATTTAAAAAAAAAAGAATCCTATCTATGGGGAAAATGGGGAGGGGATACCAAGCAAATGTTGAAGCTAATATGTTCTACGGACAAAATGCTACCGACTGTGCCACTTCAATCATCTTTGAAAGCATAGGAGGAATGAACCCAGCAACCTTACTTGAAAATGATTATGTAGATCTTTTCTGGTTGTACTTTTTGTCTATCTGGTGGATATGCATTAGTTCACTAATGGGTGGGCTTACTAGTTTTCTTTTGAATTCCAATGGCATTCTAGTTTTTCTAATCTCATGAGGCAGGTGAGTGTGAAACTCCTAATCTGCATTCTTAAAGTCCATTATTCTTCCCTTCCCATGATTCCTCCTTAGAAATGATAGGTGGCCAGGCAAGATAATCTACAGAAGTGGTCAAAATTTTAAGAACTTGTCATAACAAATGAATGCTAGTTTTCATATTTAACTTTGGTGCTCATTATGGCGTATGCTTGAGTAACTAACGTGGTTTTGCCACTGACCCAGATAGCAACAAGTTGAGATCAATCTCTTGTTTCTAATGCTTCGGAGAGTGTAGATGCCCATCATTATGTTTACTGTCATGAGAAACTGCGTAGGTGCACTTGCATACATGAATACTTGAACTAGGTTGATCATATTGGATTTTGAGGTAGTAATTTGCTTCAAACTTTTGTTGCAGAAATCAAAAATGAATTATCGGGCATGGAATCACCGCTCATGGTTAGTCTCTTACATGTCAGGACAACAGGTTGGCTAAAGATTTCGACGCACCATTACAGTTGCCTTGTTCACTCCATATAATTGCAATCTTTGAGTCTTATGCGGTTATACATCTTAAGAAATGGAAACCTCCTCTCAATTCTGGCTCCAATTGTAAACAATTGCATGGCCCTGGATGCAGGTGCTACAAGAATTGAACAAATCCCGAGATTGGGCTGGACTTCATGTTGCCGATAATTCATGCTTTCACTATCGTGCAGTGAGTTCTCTATGTATATACATGTACATATGAAAATTCTGAAACAAAACCTTCATTACATAGTACACTAAATGGTTTTTACTATTCTTTTCAACTATTGCCTCTTCAAACTATGCCAGAAATATTATTTTCTTAATCTTTTACTTCTACTGAGAGTTTATGCTCTTTAATTTCCCTGTTATCCAATGCTGAATCAACTATCCTGCATTGTTCTCTTAGTATGATAAATTCTTTAGAAACTTACTTAGCAAGGTTTTAATCATCTCATTTTTTCTAGGTGTTGAAATCGACCATTTGGATTCTGATATGCTTCAAGAAATTTTATGGCTATTGTCCTGTATCATCATTATTAGATAGGCTTTTCTTGTGAGATTATCTGGAGAATTGCAAACTCTTGTAGCAACATTTCTGCTTCAATCCTCCTAGACTAATATATCTCTTTTTATCTGCTTAGACGAGAAATTTGTTGCTGCCAACAAAACCAAAATTAAGACATTTGTCTGGGCAAACACATACACATGCTTATGTATTCAAGAAAAGACAAAGAAAACATGGAATGGGTAGATGGTGTAACTACATACCTGAGCTTAAGATGAGGCTTGTTAATGTTTTCATTCTCAAATGTGCTGAATTCATGACATGGGAACTTCTGTCTTCATGACTTACACCGACATTTCTAATAGATTTTCTGTTATGGAAGTTATGTTTAGTCCTTTGGGACAAAATTTAATTTTGGTTCCTTGTTGGTGGTGGTATCAGTATTATCTTATGGCTGGTTCATTTTTTATCACATGTAGCATAAGAACACTAATGAAGTTTTGATAATTGGCAGCGGTTACTTCTCAAGATATTTGATTGTGCTTCAGACATCCAACATTCTGATGTATGCTCAGTTGCAAAACTTCACAAGTTGTGGAAGGTACATTCTATATTTAATGTTTCTTTGGTTAAAGTAAAAGATGTCAATTACCTATTTAAAGTAGAAATAATCTTAGGAACAAAGTACACGTGTGGAAATAGTCTTTTCAGTCAAGTTGATTCCCTTATGCTTCTTTTAGGGTAAAGCTAGGAAGTGATATCCCTAGTTATCGAAAAAAGGGGGGTGGATTTTTTATCATAACGAGCTCTAGGTAATGGTTTATAAAGATATCAGATAATATATAGACTATTAGATACTGTGTACTGGAGGATTAGACCACAGGTTGACAAAACATTCATACGAGCTTCGGAATTTAGGGATCATGGGGAATATTGAAAACTTCAGCTTTGATGGGTTAGCCTGTGAGGTTATTGAGTTGTTATTCATGCTACCATTCATACATGGATTACAACAAGTTAATTTTATGTGGAAACTTGGTCAATGTTTATATTTAGTTTTTTTTTTTGTTTTTTTTATAGTCCTACAATACCATAGTCCTCTAATGTGAATTTGTGATCAAAGGACTATATTGTATGCCTCTGATTATTTATCATAATACCTATCACCACAAACCAGCTATCAATTATATGGGTTCTATTCTTTTCCACTTCATTAACTTTGTCCATATTTCTGTTTTTTGTAAATGCATGCACTACAGGAGGAACTTGATTGGGTTGAAACATTGATAAGGCGTTATGTTGGAAGAGAGGTATGAGTTCACTAAAGTTATTTGTCATTTAGATAGGTCTATTGTATTTTGAATTTCCTCCTTACTCTTAGAAATGTTTATAAATAAATAAATCCTTGAAAAATAGATTTCAGCTAAACAGTTCAGATTCCTAAATTACTTTGGGAGAAACTAAAAATGGTCTGATGATTTGTTGATGTTTCAATGCATACAGTAGCATGCCCTAGCCAGCTTTTTGCTCAACATGTTGATACTTTTTTATTGCTACTGACATACTCTGGTTATACTGATAAGCTTAGCCTGCTCTATTTTACTTGGCATTAGTCATTTATTCAGTGCTATAGAAATGTAATGAAGAATTATCAGTATATGGTGACTAAACCCTAAATATTCTACTTGGATACAGTAGCTTATCCGTTTCTTTTTAACCAATTTACATTTTGTAACAATGAGCTTTCAGTTTTAGGGTGCACACCTGTATACTGAATGTTGGTTCTCATTTCTCATGCATTTAATAATCACAGTCACAATATGAGTGTCATCATGCCTGAGACTCCTAGCTCATTCAGTGTTCCAATTTTGTTAGCACTGTGTTCCTTTAAATTTCAAGGGGTAAGAGCATGTTACATGTTGGCTTTGTCTTCATTGGACGTATGTGCGACCAATGCTTAGCTTTTGGTGTTTGCTTCTGCAGGCACTTTGGCTCCATCGTCGGTTCCTGTCATTGTGCTGGATTAAGCACTTCTGCAGAAATTTTTCCTCCTGTCTCACAAATAGCATAGACATAGAAAGATTTATGGAGAACGAAGTACATTTCTGTTTTTCTTGCTCTGTCATTCCAGATAATGAATTTGAGGACTACCAAGCACAAGCCACGTATTCTGCTACTTATATTATGTGGCTCGTAATGGTAAATGTAAAATTCTGTATTTCCCTTTTCACATCTGACGCCAATAAATTCTCTTAATCTCTCTGTGATTATTTTTTTTTGTATCAGCAATTAGCTGCTCCTTTGAGAACCGAGTATCAAAAGAAGTTAGATGCCAGAGGACTGAAGAGAGTGCTAAGCAAATGCTGCCCTGAAAAAATCTTCCTATGGGATAGTCTCACTGCAAGTATCGTCCCGAGTTCTGCAGAGCTTGACAGCAGTTAAATGCACATCCATGGTCTTCAAGAGTACTATAGCATAGTATGTGATTTATAATCTGGATAATCCACTGACTGCTATAGTTTTTCACATTTTAATTGACTTTGGCTATTTGCATCTGTAGCTTAAGTTGGAATGCTTGAGGTTGAAAAGGTGGTGGTGGAAGCTGGAGACACACTCTCTATCTTTTGTTGCAGTGTCCAAGAGACCAATACACGCAATGTGAGTTATAGAAGCACAGTATATTATATATATATATATATATATATATTTGGGAGTGGTTTTCATTACCTTTATTGGGCTTGGAGTTGATACAAGCAAAGCAGATTGACCCTTGATAGACGTTCACTTCTAGCGTATAGTGTACTGACAAAACGGACAATATGGTATGAATTTCTTGAGTGGAAAATCTGTAAACTGGTTGAGCTTGAATTAGGTCTCCTATACGCATTTATTTTGGTTAATTGCTGGCCAATTCTTTGGTTCTCTGATTACTTTTTGTCTAAATGTATTTCCTCACTTTCCATCTTTCCTTCAATTTCCTAACATGTGCGCTAATTCTCCTGTACACCTGCCAATTGCAGAATATATCAAGCACAAGCCATTGGTGTTGTATAATTTTTTTTTTTTGGTTTAAGGTGTTGTATAATTATTACCTATAAACTAGACGGTCTGAATCAAGCTTGTCATATATATTTTTTTTAACTTGCATTATCCCTATAATTTATTTCATATATTTTGGGCAGTGGACAACTAATTATTTATGTTGATGTATTTTCATACAATGATGTAGAAAAGAAACAATTCTTGAACCAAATTATTTTTCAATTACTTTTTATTGACGTGATATATAAGATGTTCTATTTTCTATCGGTACAAAGGAATTTTGATATCTTGCAGGATATTTATCAAGATCTTCAATTTTTGTGAGTTTCTGCAATTGAGTCTTTGATCATTTCTTCTTTGGTAAAAACTTGAAACTTTTCATATATACATAGGCAAATTGGCCAAATTCATCCCTTACATTATAAATTTTTTGCAATTTCATCCCTTTTTTTTTTTTTTTGGAAAATTTCATCCCTTACATTATAAATTTTGGCCAATTTTATCCTTTCTGTTAATTTTTTTTTGTCAACCGTTAGTCAATTGTTATTTTAAAAAAAAAAAATTTCTCAGGGTAAAAATGTCATTTTACTTTTTTTTTTTTTTTAAAAAAATAATTTAATTTTTTTTTTTTTTTTTTTTAAATGTCATTTTATTGTTTAAAAAAAAAAACAAAACCTTAAAATTTTTAATTTTTCTTTTAGTTTGACATGACAAGGAAAATTATCAATTTTAAAAATATATTTAATATCATATATTTTGGGGCAAATTGGCCAAATTCATCCCTTACATTATAAATTTTGGCCAATTTCATCCTTTCTGTTAATTTTTTTTTGTCAACCCTAAGTCAACTGTTATTTTTAAAAAAAATTATTTTCTCAGGGGTAAAAATGTCATTTTACTTCTTTTTTTTTAAAAAAAAAACCCAAAACCTTAAAAATTTTAATTTTTCTTTTAGTTTGACATGACAAAAAAAAAGTCAAATTGACCAAAAAGGTCCCTTATATTATAAATATTTTGCGATTTCATCCATTTTCTTTGTTTTGGGAAAATTTCATCCCTTATCTTATAAATTTTGGCCAATTTCATCATTTCTGTTAATTTTTTTTGGTCAACTATTAGTCAACTTGTATATTTAAAAAAAATATATTTTCTCAGGGGTAAAAATGTCATTTTATTGTTTAAAAAAAAAAACAAAACCTTAAAAATTTTTAATTTTTCTTTTAGTTTGACAAACATGTCAAACCAAATATTAATAAATAAATATATATAAATTTAACTATTTACTTTTCAAATTAATATAAAACTTGCAAACAAATATTACGATTGTTAAAATATTTTTAATAAATGGAGTTTCAATTTTTTTATAATTTTAAGATCTTTTGAGGGAGAATTTAAAGAAAAAATATATGTAAATGACAAATTTATTTCTAAGTGTGTCCATTTTTATTTAACAAGCCAAATTAATAAGTGAAAAAGTGATTCCAAATAACTAATATAATAGCATTTAAAATCTTTGAAAATTGATATAAATAAAAAAATATAAAAGATATTTTTGACCAAAATATATGATATTAAATATATTTTTAAAATTGATAATTTTCCTTGTCATGTTAAACTAAAAGAAAAATTAAAAATTTTAAGGTTTTGGTTTTTTTTTAAACAATAAAATGACATTTAAAAAAAAAAAAAAAAAAAAAAAAAAAAAAAAAAAAAAATTATTTTTTTTTTAAAAAAAAAAAAAAATAGTAAAATGACATTTTTACCCCTGAGAAATTTTTTTTTTTTTAATAAACAGTTGACTAACGGTTGACCAAAAAAAAATTAACAGAAAGGATGAAATTGGCCAAAATTTATAATGTAAGGGATGAAATTTTCCAAAAAAAAAAAAAAGGATGAAATTGCAAAAAATTTATAATGTAAGGGATGAATTTGGCCAATTTGCCTATATACATATATATATATATACCACAATTTGAAATGATATTATCCCTACACATATTTGTTAGATAACATTCTTGATAAAAGTTTAGGCTTGAAGAATTAAAGACATGGAGTAATTTAACCCTATGTTTTGCCGTGAGAGGGTGAAGTCTTTTTTGAGTAAGAGTTAAACTTTACGAGTGTAATTCAAATTAAATTAAAGTGTTTTTTCGAATAAGAGTTAACTCTGAATCAAATCAAAAACAAATTTAGATACATGAAAATCGGAGTTTTTCTCAAAACTGGCCATGTTTTAAAAAGTCACTCCGTGTTTGGCCATGTTTTTGAAACTATTTCCAAATCGCCATAACTCATTCCGTGAATGAGTTATATTGGGTCTCACCGACAAAAAAATTTTATTTCCTCTCTCATCATTTTCTCTTTCCTCTCCTTCTCTCTCCTCTCTTTTCCGTCAACAATTGACTGTTTTTTTTTTTTTTTTTTTTTTTTTTTATATATATAATATATATATATATATATATATACATATATATATATGTATTTTAATATTATGACTCATTTTAGGAATGAGTCATAGTTTGAAAATTTTAGATCCCTTTTAAACTGAAATGAACTTCAATTTCTCTCCAAAATTTCTCTCCCTAAAATTTTTTCTCCAAAATTTCTCTCTCCAAAATTTTTCTCCCCAAATTTTTTCTCCAAATTTGTTCTCTCAGATCTACCCAAGGAATTTCAACCACATTGTAAGTATAACTACCAAATTTTAACATTTATTTAATTGCAAAATATATATCATCTCTTTATATGATATGACTTATTTTAATAATTTTTAGGGTTTATGACTCAAGTTGGGCAAATCTTGACTTTTATGACTCAAGAATGCTATGACTCATTCGCTGTATGAGTCATAACATTCTTCTATGTAGCATTCTTCTCTGTTCTATGACTCATAGAGAGAATGAGTCATAGCATTCTTGAGTCATAAAAGTCAAGATTTGCCCAACTTGAGTTATAAACCCTAAAAATTATTAAAATAAGTCATATCATATAAAGAGATGATATATATTTTCCAATTAAATAAATGTTAAAATTTGGTAGTTATACTTACAATGTGATTGAAATTCCTTGGGTAGATCTTGAGAGAACAAATTTGAAGAGAAATTTTGGGAGAAATCAAGTTCATTTCGTGTTTTAAAAGGGATCTAAAATTTTTCAAACTATGACTCATTCCTAAAATGAGTCATAGTATTAAAATACATATATATATATATGTATATTATATCCGGAAATAAAGAAAAAAAAAAGAAACAGATTGTCAATTGTTGACGGAAAAGAGAGGAGAGAGAAGGAGAGGAAAGAGAAAATGAGGAGGGAGGAAAAAAATTTTTTTTGTCGGTGAAACTCAATATAACTCATCTCATTCAATGAGCGAGCATGACGATTGGGAAATAGTTTAGAACACGGCTAAACACCGGTTTTTTTTTAAAACATGACCAGTTTTAGGAAAAACTCTGAAAATCATGATAACTATAAATATAAAGAGAAAAAGAAATATCAGAAAGTATACCTCTACAAAAAAAAAAAAGTACTTTGTTGGATTTTAATATATAAAAAAAAATGGATAATTGTGACCCGACCCGTTACTGCAGAAATTCAACCGCCGTTGTTACCTTATCTGTAAACTAGATAATCTTCATGAAATCCAATGAGAATCCGAATTGGATTATGTAGGAAGGAAAACAGAACTTTCGGGTCCAACTGCCAACTCCAGCTTATGTCCGCATATTTTTGGTGCAATTTGGGCAAAAATTCACAGGTATTTTTTTCCCTTCTACAAATTCTACCTTCTTGATGTTGAACCAATATAATTAAGCATCAAGAAAAAAAACCCTAATTATTCAAATGACTACAATTTTTTCTGCTGAAATCTTTCCTCAGTCCCTTCCATACACTACTACTCAAATTCCAAAACCCAATTCACATTCTCAGAACAAATCTTCAGTGAGATGCAATAGTCATCATAATAGTTCCAACAGCTATAGGAAATCTAGTAGGAGTACGCAAAGAGTTAAGGTTTCTATCGAAACTAGGTCAAATCACTTGCAGTCAAATGATTCTTCTTCTTCTGCAGCAGCAGAACCCAATTTCGTGAAACTGTTAAATAGGTCATGTAAAGCAGGTAAATACAGTGAAGCTCTGTATTTTCTCGAAAATATGGTGAGTAGAGGTCATAAGCCGGATGTCGTTATTTGTACAAAGCTTATTAAAGGGTTATTTGGTTCTAAACATGTGAAGAAAACAGTTAGGGTATTGGAAATTTTGGAGCAGTATGGTGAACCTGATATTTTTGCTTATAATGCTGTGATTAGTGGCTTTTGTAAATTGAATCAAATTGATTCTGCAAATGAAATGTTGGGTAGGATGAAAGCTAAGGGTCTTTCACCTGATGTTGTTACATATAATATTATTATAGGAAGTCTTTGTAGTAGAGGAAAGCTGGGATTGGCTCAGAAGGTTTTGGATCAATTACTGGAAGATAACTGTAAGCCTACTGTGATAACTTACACAATTCTTATTGAAGCTACTCTTATGGAAGGTGGAATCAACAAAGCGATGGAACTTTTGGATGAGATGTTATCTAAAGGTCTCCAACCTGATATGTATACATATAATACAATACTTCGAGGATTGTGCAAAGAAGGGAAGGTGAGTCAAGCTTATGAGTTCATCAAGAGCTTACCATCCAGAGGTTTGAACCCTGATGTGATTTCTTACAATGTTTTGTTGAGGACATTGTTGAGTGATGGAAAATGGAGGGATGGGGAGAAATTGTTAAAGGAGATGATTTCAGCAGGTTGTGAACCAGATGTGGTTACTTATAGTGTCTTGATTGGTGCTTTGTGCAAAGATGGAAAATTAGATGAAGCAGTTAATTTGCTGAAGCTTATGTTGGATAAGGGACTAACCCCTGACACTTACACTTATGATCCACTGATTGCTGCATTTTGTAAAGAGGGAAGACTAGATTTAGCTATTAAATTCATGGATTATATGATTTCCAGTGGTTGTTTGCCTGATATAGTGAACTACAACACGATGTTATCTTCTATGTGCAAGCATGGAAAAGCTGATGAAGCTTTGGAAGTTTTTGAGAAGCTTGATGAAATGGGGTGCCCTCCAGATGCCAGCAGTTATAATACAATGGTGAGTGCTTTGTGGAATAATGGGAATAGATCTAAAGCCTTGACTGTGTTTTCTGAGATGCTCAACAAAGGAATAGATCCTGATGAAATTACCTTCAATTCACTTATATCATGCTTTTGCAGAAGTGGGATGGTTGATGAAGCTATTGAGTTATTGACAGACATGAAAATCAGTGGTTTTCCTCCGACAGTGATTACATACAACATTATACTTCTTGGTTTGTGCAAAGTTTATAGGATTGGTGATGCTATTGATATTCTAGAACGAATGATCCAAACGGGCTGTCGACCAAATGAAACCTCATATATTCTACTAGTTGAAGGCATTGGGTTTGCAGGGTGGCGACCTGAGGCTATTAGTACTGCAAATTCCCTTCTCAGCAAGAACGTTATTTCAAGAGAATCATTCAGACGTTTGCAGAAAACCTTTCCAGAGCCTTGTGATACAAAAGACATGGTTTACATAAAGAACAGAAAGTGACTATTTCGACTTCTTTCTTTTGAAGAATCTTGCATTCTTCTACATTCAAATGGCTGGTTCCTCTTTGACTTTCTTGTTTACAAAGCAAGAAATTTCCTGATGTCCTAAATTGTGAATGCCCCTTATGTTCGCAAGGACCTGGATTTTGTCAAAGCACTTGTTCATTCTGACTCTGAATGAATCAGTGTTTCTTGGTGCATTTTCATTTTCCTGTTGTCTCTTTGATTTAAGGTTTGGATTAGTTTTAAGGTTTATTGAGATAAACTCTGTTTAAAAAGCCAGCTATAGCTGCATTTGTCATCTAACAGAGGAATATTGCTGGTCCATGAGATAACCGGCAATGAAATTCCAAGCACCAGCTACTCATGTCATGGATTAAGGAAAGTTTTGGCCCCTGAGAAAAACCATGGCTAGAAAAGGCCAGTAATGACCGCATCTCTCATGGAATTGTCATACATTTTTATAAGTCTATTTGAATTAAACTGTAGATTAACAAGTGTTGGTTATCTTCCATGAATTGTTATTCAACTTGGTTACTTGAATCTTTGCAAAAATAAAAATAAGCACAGTTCAAGTTTGGTGGAAAAGAAGACAACCAGAGGAGAATTCAAGACATTGATATGCACTATATACTACTCAAAACACTGGATATTGAAAACCCAAATGGCAAAATCTGCAAAAACCCCAAAAATCATGGTTCCTAGAAGAAATACCATGACAAGACTAAACAAGTAAGAAAACCGATAGCCTTTTCTAAGTAATACCCCTTTCTAACAATTACCGGCTGCAGATAGGCAGCCGCCTTCAGGCTACCAGCCCGACACCACCATGCTGGTAAAATGCATGGACATTACGGAAGATGAAAAGAAAATGCAATAAGAACAAAAGGGAACTATTTGAAATATTTACCATAAGCAGAATGCAACTGCACCATTCATCAAATAAATTCCACGAAACCACAAGTGGAATAGTCTAATAGAGTTCAGCAGTGATGATCAAATGTATTTGTATATGTATGTATATTGTTCAACTCTCAGAGGACTCCGCTTTAAGAACCTTCCACTCTACTAAATGTTTTCTGATTTCTTTTGCTTCCTCAGTCAAACCAGTAGCAGCCACTTCTTCAAGAATGGTGGAACAAAAAGCAGCATGAGGCCCTCGTCGACTTGACAGCATCATTTTCAGGACTTTTATGGCACTTCCTATTTTCTTGTTTTGACAAAATCTACATATAAGAAATCTGTAACAATTATCTCTAATCTTGCATTTACTATTTCCCATAGCCTTCAAAATTTCAACAGCTTCTTCAACCATATCACATCTACAGAAACCCCACATCAGACATCTATAAGTAATAGCATCAGGAGTAATACCTTGTTGTTGTACCATGTGAGTGTACAGCTCCATTGCTTTCTCCATAAAACCGTTCTTTGCCAATCCATCAATCACAATATTGTAAGTAATCAAAGTCGGAGAGCAGGCAGTTTCACATATGCAGTAGAATATTTGGATTGCTTCATCTACCATACCTTCTTTAAAAACAGCACAGAGAAGAGTGTTATATGTGATTATATCAGGAGAACAGTACCTCAAAACCATTTCATCTAAAAAGTCAATTGCACGAGCCAAAACTCCACGCTTGCACAAACCATTAATCAATATATTATAAGTAACCAGAGTAGGCGGATGTGAAGTATCACTCATAAATGAAAGGATCTCATCAACCTGAATCCAGTGACCACGGGAACAGAGGGCATGGAGAAGAGTGTTGTACGTTACAGCACTGGGTTCCATTCCACGCAATAGAAGATGGTATATAACTAATGCTGCATCATCAAACTTCCCTTGTTTACACGAAAAATTTATCATTGAATTATAGGTAACAAGGTCAGGAGTACATCCCTCAACAGCTAAATCATCCATCACTTCTATTGCACGTGCAACCCCACAATGCTTACAAACAAGCTCTAAAAGGATTGTGTATGTAATTATGTAGGGAGGACATCCGTTTCTCAACTGTTCAATCCAGAACTGAATACCCTGAGCAATCTTACCATGATCAAACATGGAACGTAGAATTGTGTTGTAAGTAATTACATCTGGAGAGCAACCGCTCAAATTCATTTCCTCCAAAAGATCAACTGCACAATTTAGTTGTCCCTTCTTACACATACCACCAATTAGCATGTTGTATGTGATAACATCAGGAATCCCTCCAGACATCACAATAATCTGAAGGACGGCGACAGCTTCATCTACATGATCATTATTTACGAGACCTCTGATCAAGTTTATGCAGGAACTGAAATGTGGGATTTGGTTTAGACGAGCCATCATTTTAACCAACTTTAATGCTTCAAATAATTTCCCATAGCCACAAAATTTTTGAAGGATTTCATTGTTAGTCTTCGCATCATTATTAACAGAAGGTTCACCTAGAGATCCTTTTAAAGATTTCTGATATTTCTTTCGAATAACATTGAGACTAGAATTCCTCCAAACACCATTCTCATAGCTACCAGGGTTCAATGAAGTTCTACCATCAGCAACTCTATCAGTGCTAACTCCAAGCTGCTGGCTTTTACATCTCATAAATGCACTTCTTCGCGATGCACCAAATCCTACCCAGTAAGGGTAACATTGATTTCTGCACTTACATTTCACTGAATTACTAAATGTTCTGGTCACCAAGCAATGACCTCTGTTGGTTTGGTTGGCTAAAGAATGTGATATCTGGGCATTGTGAAACTCAACCACTGGTTTCTGTGGAATCAGTGAGTAAGCCATCTCTTACTGCAAAACTGCAAAGCACGCAGAAATATATGGAGAGCTACTAGAGGAATTAGAAGAAACTTCCTTTTATCCCAATTCTTGTTTCCATGATCAGAGGAGTGACATGCACTACTTTAGTTCAGAGTTCAGACCCAAACGAACCTTATTAGACCAGATTGTTTAAGCCCTTCCTCAAACTATCCAACTGTCTTTGCCACACCCACTGAACTGAAAAATCAGAGGAACTATTCAATAACCGAATAATTGTAAATAGCACATTATCATAAATAAGGCAACAAGAGATTCTAAGGTAAAAATATTAAAAACAAGAGCAAAAAAGGAGCCATGAAGGCCTGAAATTCACCAAACACTAAGCAAACCATGGTAGCTAAAGATCTAAAAACCTCAAATCTCAAAATCTACACAGAACACAGCCAAAAAAAAACAGAAAACAGTGGATTATTGAAACTTCATCTCAAAACCACATTTTTAGAGGGGTGAAAAAGGCGGAAGTTACTAGAATTTGAAAAATCAATAAAATGCACATATATATATATACAACAAACCTTTCTAACATATAGTTCGGTACTCAATTATCCCATCATTTTCTCATTTTCTACATTGATAAATAAATATCACGTATATATATACATAGCTCAACAATCAAGAACTAAATAGACAAAATTTGAATATCCCATCAATTTTTTACATGAAATAACAGCTCTTCAAGTCCACAACTACAGAAACTTTAAGCAGAAAATGAACCCAAAAGTAGAATTCAAGAATACTACTGCTTCTCTAACTATTCCACTCGAATTCAACTAAACTAGAAACAACCAAAAAAGAGAAAGAGCATTCTTATGTAGAAAACGTCATGAATGGATAGGAAGTAACCTTCTGAAAACAGAAAAGTAATCAAAACAAACAAGAAAAACATAGCAACAAGTTTCAAACCTCAAAATTCAATAGTTATCAGGAAAACACGGAGAACATCGTATCTATAATGTCCAAAAAATATATTGCACCGCTGCCAGCTAAAATGGTTTCCAATATTAGCTCATTTGTAGGCAGAAATGAAAGAAACGTTAATTACTAGGGCTGAATTATGCTTAATTACATCTAACTCCTTCCTCTATATGTAATTTATAAATAACCCCCTCAAAATATATAAAAGATCATTTTGCAATATTTACAATATATTTAAAATTTAAATGACAAAAAAAAAATTAAATTTAAATAAAAATACATATTACATATTACATATAATAAAAAAAAAGAAGTAAATGTTAACTAATTTTTTTAAAAAATAATATATATTTATAAGTAAGGGACTAAATAAAAAATTATATTATTTTTAATTGAAGGACTTCTGTGAATAAATTTGAATCATAGGGGACAAAATAGAAATAACCGACGTATATTACTTACATATAAAAGAAAAAGGGCGGTGCTTAGAAGAGTGGAGCAGAAACGCGAGCATTTTCTTCTATCGTTCTGTGCTGGAGGAAAAACGATGACGATGGTGACCACCATGGAAGGCGCAATTCTCAAATTACCGTCTCTCAGGATGATAAAACCTAACCCTAAATTCACTAATCTTGAATGTTTCTCGACCCGGTTACGGTATCGGTTCCGCCTTTGCTCTGTGTCATCATCTGCCTCAGCAACAGAAACTGCTGCTTCCTCCTCCTCTTCTTCTTCTTCTTCTCCGCTGTTTAATGATTCCAAAATTGGCGATGATTCTCTGGGACACATTACCCGACCAGACTTTCCTATTCTGCATCAGGTATGCGTTTTGCCCGGCTGGTTCTTTATTTCCAAGATGGATAGTATAATTAAATTTTGCTGAAGTTTGGGTTCCTTACAGAAAATACTTTGTTTTTCTTCGTTGATTTTGGATTTGTTTTGGTATTGAAGTGTGTAATGAAAGTTCTTAATGGGATTGTTTAGGAGGTGCATGGTTTAAAACTTGTGTATTTGGACAATGCTGCGACTTCACAGAAGCCAGCTGCTGTTGTGAAAGCCATACAGAACTATTATGAAACTTACAATTCTAATGTACATCGTGGCATTCATTACTTGAGGTAGTGAATTTATTAAAATCTATTTAAATGACTCTTGATCTTAATAAGATGTTGGTAGCTGGTGGTTATGAAACATTTCAGATGTTTATTGTTGTTCTCAATTTAGTGCAAAAGCAACAGATGAGTATGAACTGGCCCGTCGAAAGGTGGCGAATTTTATCAATGCAGGTGATTCTGGAGAGATTGTTTTCACCAGAAATGCTACTGAAGCAATCAATTTGGTGGCTTACTCTTGGGGGCTGACTAACTTAAGACCACAAGATGAGGTTTCTATCTAAAATTATTGTTTTTCTTTGCTGTGAAGTTCTGCACATTCTGAATCTCTGTGATGGCTACTGCTAACCATATGTGAAATACATGAACTACTGTGGTATATATTCTCTGATGCTTAGCCTTTGACATTTGCTTTGCATTGACATCATGGTACATGGTTAATTAGTATTTAGGATCCCAATTCTTTAATAAGTAGATCATGTATTATTATAACCATGGACATGCTTATATTTTGCTCATAATATTGTTTCCTAGATTTTCCTTTATACTGTTTATTGATTGTAGAGTTTTGCTTCAATTAATAAGGCTAAATGAGAAATGAAGTCGATGACACAACAGTTAACATTTTGGTGCACAGGCACGCACATCTAATTTTCTTTCTGCTTAGATATCTGGAGGATATAGGGTCATTGATGGGAAAGAGTAGTTTTTTTTTTTTTCTCAATGTGAAGGTACATATTTCCCCACTAAATAAAATTCATTCTTTAGTCAAATGTCTCAGTTTCTTTATCTACTGCATGTCCTTCTCTCTGTGTCATATCCACACACAGGCATACACATACACTTGTATTAGAGCATTTGATGTCTACATACTTCCCTACTTAGTTTGGATGTGCATGTACTGGTGTGCGTAAAAGGTTAATATGAACAAATTATGAGATCCTGTTTTAGGAAAGTTTCATGCACACTTTGAGCCAAAATTTTGTTGGTCTGATTTATCTTGAAAGACCATAAACCTCTGTTTTTTATAACCAAATTTGTAATACTTATATAACTAAAATGCTACTTTAGTCTAGAAGAAACTAGTAATCCAATCTTATAGTGAATGGAGACTGAAATAAAACGAGGTGGTGCATCTGGTTTTTTAACTTTGCTGCTAATTGCTGCAGATTGTGCTAACAATTGCTGAGCATCACAGTTCCATTGTTCCTTGGCAAATTGTAGCTCAAAAAACTGGTGCAATCCTAAAATATGTTACCCTTACTGAAGATGAAGTTCCAGATGTAGGGCAGTTAAAAGAATTTCTCTCCAGGAAAACAAAACTTGTTGTCCTTCATCATGTTTCAAATGTGCTAGGTATGTCAAATGCCATGAAATTCCTTCGGAATGAATTATTGCAAAGATGACTATAGTTTAAAGGTTTACGAGACTCCAGGAAAATAGAAAAGGAAAAAAAAAAACTATCTTGAACTAATGCAACTGAGATTCTTAATATATCAAAACATGGTTTATTCTAAAGCTGAACCTTTTCACCTTTTGCAGCTTCTATCCTACCTATTGATGAAATAGTCAGTTGGGCGCATGATGTTGGTTCCAAAGTGCTTGTAGATGCTTGTCAAAGTGTTCCACATATGGTGGTTGATGTCAGGAGCCTTGACACTGATTTTCTTGTTGCTTCTTCCCACAAGGTTTTTGTCTTTTCTCATGTTTAATGTTTAACCTTGTAAGTGATTACTTGTAATTAAGGAGTAATCATGCTTCAGATGTGTGGGCCTACAGGCATTGGCTTCTTATATGGCAAGACCGAGCTCCTCAATTCTATGCCTCCTTTTCTAGGCAAGCATTTATCGCTTTGTTATTTGAAGCCCCCAAAAATTTTGTTATTTTGGAAAAGCGAGAGTGGGGAAAACATATATATATATGCTGCTATAATATTTTTCTGGATGCAGGTGGTGGTGAAATGATATCTGATGTGTTTCTGGATCATTCTACTTATGCTGAACCTCCATCCAGGTTGGTAGTTACTCCACTATTTGTTCTTTTGCATGGATGAAAAAAAAAAAAAACTCCTGTATCAGTTGTAATTTTTCTGATGCTTTGTCAGCTGAACTTCTACACTATTTCTGTCTAAGGTTTGCGCACCATTTTCAGCCATTATAATTGGAACTTATGTCAATAGTAACATTTCATAAATGTACTGTTAAGGCCACAAAAATTGGGATTGGGTTCAATGATTCAGTAATACTTATCATCACTGAGATTTCATTGCATTAATGTCACACAAGAATATTTTCTTTCTTAAAGCTTTAGTATAATTATTCCAGTTTGTATCATTCCTTCAAAAAGAGCAGCTACTGACAATATCTTGTTCCCCACCTCCTCCTGGCGGGGCTAAGAGAGCATTTTGTTTTGTTTTGTTTAATTCTTGGTGGGTGGAGCGGGGGGAAGACAGAAGAAAAATATCTTCATACACATCAATGTAAAAGGAGACAGATGATAGGATATTCACTTTTTCTATCAACATGATAACTCTGAACCATTTGTCTTTATCGAATTTTGAATATTTTATTTTATAATCCACTGCTTGAGACCATTTGTATGGAATTTTCTTCATCAAAGCATCTGCTTGATTATATTTTCAGGAAATTTTAGTGTATATTTATTTGTCTTCAACAAGTGATTTATATCTCTTCTGAGAAGTGACTGATGTTTCTATTATCACCTAGTGGGTTCAAAATCTATGATGTCTTTGTTTGTTTCTGGAAAATGCTTTGGACATTATAAATGTTATTGATGTTTCCCTTTTAAGTTGATCAGATTTGAGGCTGGAACACCAGCAATTGGGGAAGCTATTGGGTTAGGGGCAGCAATTGATTATCTCTCTGGCATTGGCATGCAAAAGATACATGATTATGAGGTACAAACAGTTTGTTCTCGTGATATGTTTTTTAGTTGAAAAGACTAAAATATAAGTTATAAAACATTAGTTGTAGGGTATTAATGGAAAAATATCAATAAATGCTTAATGTGACAAATAAGAAAAACAGAGGAAGTAGCAAACTGTTTGTACCTCATTAATGTATGCACATGTCTTCTCATCAGCATTTGTTTTCATCCTCTACTTTCTACAGGTGGAGCTGGCTAACTACCTATATCAAAATCTTCGCTCAGTACCTAATGTCCGCGTCTATGGTCCTGCACCTTCACAAGAAGTTAAGCGTGCAGCTCTCTGTTCCTTCAATGTCGATGATGTCCACCCTACAGACATTGCAACCTTTCTTGACCAACAGGTTTGATCCTTTTTTTCCTTTTTCTTATTTTGGTTGGACAAGTTGCTTGATTTCCATACTGTGAACAATTTCTACATGCTGAAATGCATCTTTTTTTTTTTTTTTTTTCCCCAGCATGGGGTGGCTATTAGATCAGGGCACCACTGTGCACAGCCTCTCCATCGGCATTTGGGCATAAATGCAAGTGCACGTGCTAGTCTTCATTTCTATAACACTAAGGAAGATGTGGATGATTTTATCCGCGCACTCAATGATACAATTTCTTTCTTCACTTCTTTCAAATAATTTAGTGTCAATTTTGTGATATGATTATTGTATACTCTATCCAGCAGTCCTTGTGTAACTCGCATGAAAGGAAGATGTTCTTGTATGTATTTACTTAATTATTACCCATAAAATGTTTACTTTTATTTTCTGTACAGTTCTTTCTCCTTTCTTCAAACTTTTTTTTTTTTTTTTAAAACTGACAACATTATAGCTGAATTGACAAAGCACTATGATTGAATTGAGTGTCGAACTCAACTTTTAGGTTGGAGCATGGTGCTGACCACTCGATCACAACCTATTTGACCATTTCTTCAAACTTTATCGAAACTAAAAAGGGTTTAAATTTAAGAGGATCCAACAATTTTTTCCTTCAAATTTATACAAATTACGTCTCAATACAAATATGTCATATTCATCCAACCATTAATTAAATCTCAAAGTTCTTCATCAAATTAGTGTTAAAGAGTACATTTTATAGTTTAATTCTTGAATAATGAAATTCAGAGTCAAAATAAATTATCCCTATTTTTACTTATTTTTAAAAGAAAAAGTTTAAAGATTAATTATTATTTAAAATATTTAAAATATGAAAGTGCTTTTATTTATTTTTAGGAAATAAACAATTAACCTAATAAAAATTAATTAATTTCACATTTTCTAAAAGAAGGATATAAGTAACTCTGTTCCGGAGTGCATTGCTATATTTTGCCAGCGGTTTCGCCTTTTTCCCCGACGTTGGAGTTCTCCTCTGTGTTCTCTGTCTGCGCTGCTTTTCCATTTGCATTTTCTCTATAGAATTGAAGATATATATTCACAGTTATACTCCTTTCTCCAGAATTTGATTCAACGAGTGGAGAGATGGATCAAGGTTATCGGAACAGCGATGGAGCCTCTCTCTTTCATCTTCAATCCACTATGCAGGCTATTGAACTCGCTTGCAGTTCTATTCAGGTCCAATTCATATATACTATATATATATATATATCTATTTCTCTGCACGTTGTTTAATTTATTTGCGTATTTACTTTTCTCTGATTAGTGTAGTACTAGTTTCGTGTTCTCTTTGGTTTGGCGGACTCTAGTATGGATTTTGATTAGAGAATATAGTTATTTTATTGTAACTGTTCCAGCCTCAGTATTTAGATTTTTGAAAGTAGTTAAATCTTGATGGTGGCAGAAATGAAAATTTATTTGCATTTTAAGATTTCGTTTTGGCGTTGAGTATCTTCTTTTCTGTTAAGATTCCATTTCATTACTATAAAAGGATATTTGAAGTAATAGGAAAGGTATTTATTGAGTGATCCTTTCAGGTTTGTTTCATGGTCTTATGCATGTTCTTTCTTAATCAAAAAGAAAGAACATGACATTGTAATGTTATGTTTTGAATTAAATTAATGTAATAATCTTTTGGGTGAAACTTTTCCAGATAAATGTTAATCCGGCTGCAGCGGAGGCAACCATTTTGTCACTTAGCCAATCTCCCAGTCCATATCATGCATGCCGATTCATTCTTGGTAAGTTTTTTAAATTTTTTTTTCCTTTTCAAATTGTTCAGAATTTTCTTTGCATGTACATTACCATAGATGAGTTTAAGGTTTCTGCCTTTTCCAATTATTTTCATCTCTATATTTGGAAGACTTGCTTGGAGTATGCTGCTTTATGTGAACTGTCCTAATTATTCTCCTCTTTTTTTCTTTTTTTTTTTCCCCTCTTGAAGTCAATTACAAGTGCCAGATTCTATTTAGCTGGGGTATTTTTTTTTGGTTGGCATGCCCAAAGGAGTTCTTTTCACAGTAGTCATATGTGGATACTGATTTTGACCATTGGGTCAAGGGGAAATGGACATAGGTACAGGGTATCGGTGGATGCTTTTATGGTGCAATGTTAGAGGATATTTTTTAAGTTTTGAAGGTTGCATTCTGATATGTTATTTCCCCTGCTTGTGATATGTTGGAAGCTTTTAGATTGCGACTTTTATAAAAACACTTGATAACCTTAAATTTGAAGAAGATAATGCTGAGTGAAAAAGTAACTATCTGGCAGAATTTTATGCCCTTCATGTTTTATATCAGCCTTCTCCAAACCAGGCACGTTAAAATGGTCATTCTGAGTTTAAACTGGAATGAAAATTCATAAAGGTGTCTCTCACCAGACAAAAGACCAAGTTTATATTTTTGAAAGAAAAAAAAAAAAAAGTTTGCCTCTATTGCTAGACCTTGTCCTGAAAGAAAGAATCGACCTTACTGGACTATCCCCAGCCCCCGTCTACCCCATATCATAGTCATTCAGGAAAGCCATGCTTATGCATGCAGCTAATTATCAACTTCTCCAGAAAATTCTCAGGTGGCAAATGCAAGGTTTCTGGCTGCGGGAGCTATTCGTGATGCAGCTATTAGAGAATGGGGATTCCTTACTGCTGATGTACAGAAAAGCTTGATAAGGTATCATTCAAAGTCGTAGCATTCATTGACATTGTTTATTACTACTACTTGCTTCATTGCTGTTCGCCCTTTCCTTTTCACTCTCAACCAAATAACGGTCTAAGAGGTTACCAGGACACAAGTATTTGTCGTTGACTTAAAATGATATAGTCACTGATATTTATTGTCTTCTGTTTCTGTTAGTTGTTGGGCTAGCTGAATCCCACTTGCACTTGGGAGGCATAGTAACGTTCAGTAGTTTCTTATCTACATTGTCCACCTTTCAGGACTAACAAGGGCTTCTACAGTCCTATATCTTGGTTTGGTTGCATGTGCATGTGTGGTTTTTTGTCTATTCTAGCATGATAGTTCATGGCTTACACTATGCTTCCACACTAGAATTGAAAATTTAGAAGTGTTTTTCGGCCATATAGCTCTAGCTTGATCTCAACTTCTGTTTTTTTTAATTGCAGTTTTTGTCTGTCCTATGTTAAGCAACATGCAAATTCACCAGAAGGCTATGTCCGGGCCAAAGTTGCTTCTGTGGCAGCCCAGTTGTTGAAAAGGGGGTGGTAGGTGGCTCTTTAGTTGCAATTCAGATGTTGAGGATTTTAATGTGAACTGCATGTTCAACTTTATGTTCTATTGAAATTCTCATTCCAGAAAAGCTCCTATTATTTAAAGCAAGTGAAACAAATAAGTATGCTGGCAGATGTATAGGGAGCATGAATTTGCATTCAGATGACATGAGAACATGCCTCAATCATTTTTGCCAATTTATATCTCATTAATTGTTTGACAGCAGAATAGGGTATATCAAGTTAAGAAAAAAAAAAAAAAAAAAAAAAAAAAGAAAAAGAAACACATTACTTCCAAGCAGATTGGTATTCCTGTTTAAGTAAGTTACAATTAAACGTGGGTCTTCTCATGCCATAAGAGTCAAATGACAACCCCTTTTGTTTCTATAATTTATCATTTCTAAACTGTTCATGCTTAAACCATCCTTTTATCTGTTTCTTCTGTTAATTTTAGTCTTTCTTCTTGTACCTCCCTTTATGAAGACCATCAAGAACTCAGAAATAACAGAAGAGTACAAAATGCTTGTCAAAATAGATCTGAATACAATTTTTATTGTATAATGTACAATAAATGCCTTTATATTTATCAGTCAATTACTTTTGGAAAGTGCTGTCTGTGAAGAGGATATCAAAATTTTAATATATGCTAACTTGGATTTTGTGTGTAGGCTTGACTTCACAGCTACTGACAAGGAATATATTCTTATTCAGGTAAGAAAATAATCTCTTCTAGGTATACCTTGAAACGTTGGAATTCTAATTTAGTCTTTTTATTCTGTTGCTGCTGTTTTCCATAAAAGAAAATAATCTCTTTTAGCTGTACCTTCAAAATTCCAGAACTTTCAGCACTTTTTTCCTTACTATCTGTGCTTTTAACACTCCTAAATCTTGGTTGTTATGGTTGGTGTTCTTGGCTGTAAAAATCAGCTATTGTATTACTAAGGAAGAAAGTAAAGGTTTTGATAGGGGTACAATGTAGGATAGTATTGCAAAGCAGTTCGGCTTTTAGACACAACAGTTAACCCCTTACTTTTCAAAGTGAAATACAACAAGATGAAGAAGTAGAGGAGCAGAAGTTCTGTCTGAGGGAAGACAAAATTATTAATATAATTTAGTTTTAATATTTTTCTTGTAATTTAGAATCCTCAGGTTATCTACTTTCCTTATTCTTAATTTTCTTTGAGGACAAGGATCATTAGGTTAGCATTCTTGGACTAGACTCCATGTAATTTTATTTTCCTGTCTTTGTAAAAGCAGATATATGCATCAACATTTATAAGAAGTAGCTGTTGGCTTATGTTCTTCTTTAAAAGACTAAGTTTTGCTAAATTGTCCACTAAATTTAAAAACCTAGGGGCATTTGTTGTTTTGTCCTCTAAAGACCGTGGTTATCATGAATCAGAGGCCCTTCAGTTGGTATCAGAAGGTAGTCATTCAGAAGATTTTTGTATCATTCCTCCAAAACCTATCCCACCCAAGAATCATCATTTCCTGATTTATGGGATAGCAAAAGCAAAGGACGGATCAGAGTCCTCCTCCAATATATAATGCTTATTTGCATGTTAAAGATGATTTTATGAATTTTTTAACATTGTCTTCGCATCATTTGAATGCTGTTGATGATGAATTTTTCTGATAGCCTATATAAGCTCTCTAGATCAAACCATGGCTAGCTAAAGAGATAATCTTTTCTTTGCTGACACATAAGGAAGAAATGGATTCAGCCCCTAAGAAGAAGGCTGGAACTCTTTGAAGCTATGTAAACCTTGAATTAGATAAAAATATACATTGTTTTCTAGAGCGGCAAGTTTGTTTTCTCATCTTATTCTACTGAATTAAATTGCTTATTTAACTGCCAATTTGACAAATGAAAATTTCTTGGGATTGGCATCCTAAGTCTTTAGAAGTGAAGAAAGGATGGCAGAGTTTAATCATGCAGATGGTTGATTGCAGGAAGCTTAAAGAATTGATGAAACTTGAGAATGAGCTCCCCTCAAACCAGAAAAGAGATGATGCAGGACAAAATCATTAATGTAATTTAGTTGAATAGTACTTCCTACAATTTAGAATCCTACAGTTATCCAGTTTCCTTACTTGTAATTGCCTAGTGGACAAGATTCCAAATGAGGTTAATAATCTAGATTTAAGCTCTATGTGGTTTTCTCTTTAACCTTTAGCAAAGCTTGTTTGATGGACAATATCACTTACCCAGCCTTCTCCCATTAAAAAGTTCAGAATTTTATTATGTTGCTAAGGTTCTGAGCGTCAAAGATTGAAATAGATCGATCATATTATAAGTTTGTAAATATTTCTGTGACTTTGTACATATCTTTTTATTTTGCAGGGGTTTGCTGTTTATTTCAAGTTTTTTTTGTGATAAAAAGATCTATTTGTTTTTTCTCTCCAAACTATAAAGTTTTTTCCTGATCTTTAGATCTTTTTGCATTTAAATGCACCAAATTCAATTTTACAGGTGAAACAAGCTGTTACCGGCAACAACAGTGTAGATGTGCGGTTTGCTGGGATTAATTTTCTCGAATCCCTGGTAAATCTTTGACATGGATAGGCAAATTCATTCGGCATGTCTTTGGTTTTGTTAAAGGGAAAACTTAATTAACTATGGCATATGTATTTTCCATTGATTTTCTTCATTGTCATTCTAATAAAATATAGCTTGCAAGTATGAAATTTCCAGAATTGTTTCTATTTGAAACCTCTGTTAAAGCATTGAAATCAGTTCAATAATTGACCATTTTGTATTAGGTTTTCAGTCACAGATTGACAGCGGAGATGGTAAACTGAGTTAATTTTGTTAATTAGAGTCAGAAATGGGTATGAGAATGTAGGAGATAATGAAAATACAGAAGCCATAGTAAGATGTCCACTTCGGGTTTTCCCTATGAAAAGAGTTTCAATTAGTTATTCAGGATTTTCTGCTGACTCTTTTGGAGTCTCTATAGATACTGGCCATGTAGGTCTCCAATTTTAGCTGATTGTAGTCATTGTTTCTCAACCTTTTTACTGACATTATTTTCTGTTCTGCCTAGGTATCTGAATTTTCACCCTCAACTTCAACTGCCATGGGCCTTCCACGAGAATTTCATGATCAGTGTTCCACTTCACTGGAGCAAGATTACTTGAAGGTCTTCTGATTACATAGGTTCTTTTACACCATGCAAGCTCTTATTTAATTTTCCCACAGGGATATGCCTTTCAAAACAATATTCCTTTGCATACTTTAAAAAAAAAAAAAAAAAAAAAAACCTCTTTGCTGTCCAACTACACCCTTTATTCCTTCTCATTTGATTTCATTTATGTACTCCCCCTTCCCCTTTTTTTTTACTCTTTGGTTTTTACAGACATTCTATTGTTGGGCTCAAGATGCTGCAGTAAGTGTAACAAACACAATAATTGGATCTGACGACTCCGTCCCTGAAGGAAAAGTGTGTTCTGCAGCACTGCGACTTATGCTTCAAGTCTTAAACTGGGACTTCCGTTGTAACAAAAATCCAACTGATGTTGGTCGTAGAGGCATATACCTATTTTCTGATCGAGTTAATAATGACATCTATTCAATGCGGAAAACTGAGTGCAACTTATCGCAGGTAACAACTTACGTCCCTCCAAAAATTTGATCAACTATTTATTAATGACTCGCCCTTAACAATCTATGGGTGTATGATACATAACCTTTTTGTGATTGTTGTGATCTGTTATATCTTAATTTATTCTTGACCTTCTGTATATTGGCTCTATATTTTAGCAGAAAACATCCTAAAACACAGCTATTGTACAATTGTATGTGCTCCTTTTGTTCATTATTCCATTGCAGCTGTTTTCTTTTGTTATCTTGAGGCTTTGCATCATGTTTGTATAGTAATACTCTTTCAATCTGTAACTCCATTGTCAAGGTTTTTTTGGATGTTTCTTGCAGCCTGGTCAACTTTGGCGTGATGTTGTCCTAACAAGTGGTCATGTTGGCTGGCTCTTAAATCTATATGGTGCCTTGAGACACAAATTCTCATTTCAAGGCTATTGGCTTGACTGCCCTCTTGCTGTCTCTGCTCGAAATCTCATAGTGCAATTTTGTGCTCTAACAGGGACAATATTTCCATCTGGTATTGTTCTTGCCTTTATATCTTCACTTGATTATTCAATTTGTCTAGCTCTAACCACAATCCATGTGTGTACTTATCTCATATGTATGCTCTTTGTTGTCGTATTACTAAGATTACTAAAATAATGTGCTTCTATTGAAATTGGTTCCTAAATTGACCTCAAGTCATTCTTTCAATGATGCTATCTGGTTTTCCGAAGTTGCACGTCGATTGGATTTGTTCTTAGACAATTTGTATTAGTTATGTTGGCATCTTTTCATGATATCTTTTAGGTATTTACGTAGTTTGATTGCGGATATGTTTTGTAATTGTTACCTTCTTAAGGCTTTCATACTGGACAATACTCAGTATTTTGGGTTCGGGTCATAAATGTCTCGTAGGTTTTCCTTCATGTTTCTTTAGGTTCTATTATGAATGTTCTTTCCTCAAAATTTCAATATTGCTCCCTTACTGAGCTGATATTGAACTCACCGAGAACATCTCTTCATTGTATGACATAAGAGATATATCACAAATCTCTTCATTCCCTAATTAGATCTATAGAAGATCTGTCTGTTTCCAAAGATTAGATTGCTTGATTATGTAATATGCTACTTAATACCCTTCAAAGTTCCTCCTTTATCAGCTTCCACAAAAAGGATAATGGAATATGTGGCTGTACACAATATGGAATATGGAATTGTATTTTTGACTTGGAAAAGGAAAAAAAATTGTCTACAAAACACAAATCTTCAACATACGAGTTAATAGTTGGTGGCAATCAAGTAATTGAAAAATACATCTGAATCTTCTTTGTTTTAGGAGTGTATGGATGCTTTTGACCATGTTATTATAACTAAACATTGTGACTAAATAGGTTGTGCAATGTTAAAATGGAAATATATCTGGCTGTTAAAACTGTGTATTGAAGGAATGACATTGCAGGACTGCAGTAATTTTCTCTCCAATTCTCTCCTTTTTAGCTAATTCCAGTATTTGTTTCCTATCTGATGCAAATTGAAGGGCCTACTATTACTACAGAGTAAATGATGTTGCAATGATAAAGAAATTTTGGCTGATGTAAATACTGTGATACTCAAGAATATATAATTCCATTAGTTGCAACCTCTCTATCTCTTTTTTTTTTTTTTTTTTTTTTTTTTTTTTTAATTAGACTGGCATATGCGTATTGACTTCTGCATGAAAGCTGCTTTAAATGCTCAAAAAATTGTTTCAAGTCGTCCTTTTGTTTTCTACTTATTTCTAAGATTTTACTGCCTATAAATGACCCTTACTGCAACCAACAAAATATTCTCTGTTTTCCTCTTTTAAAATGAAGGTTTAAGATTTGTTATCTTCCAGTATCAGAAATCTAATCCTTGTCAAATATAGATAATGGGCACATGCAGGGCCAGCATCTTGTTCAACTGTTATCTGGTATCATAGAATGGATAGATCCTCCTCATGCTGTTTCCAAAGCCATTCAAAATGGGAAAAGTGAAAGGTAAGCAACTTTAGTAACCTGTAATCCCTTTTATCCTTTTAGAGAAGAGCAACTTCTATTTTTGAAGTGAGGTGCTAACATATCTGATTTTGTTCAGTGAGTTGTTGGATGGTTGCCGTGCTCTTCTATATATTGCAACTGTAATTTCACCATCTGTCTTTGATGAATTATTGAAATCTGTAAGGTAACTCATGGTTTGTATGCTGGGTCTTCTCCATGTACTTGTTTGATGTTTTTCTTCTGGTTTTGTTTGAAGAGTATTTGTATATCATATACTCTTTTAGCATTATAGGGGTTTTCATGAATTTCTTAGTGAGTTTTCACCATGATGTTCAGGCCTTATGGAACTCTTAACCTGCTGTCTACCCTGATGTGCGAAGTGATCAAAGACCTTATGGAAAATTACACAGAAGAGGAGACATGGAGCTGGGTTGCACGAGATATCTTATTAGATACCTGGACTGTACTTCTAATGGTACATGTTTTGGGTGGATTAGATGTCTTCTTAGTGTTTTATTATTGTGAACTTGCTTGAAAATAAATCACCTATTTGTCTTTTTCATTTATTGTTGTAACTAAGATTGACTATTGGTTTTTCATTTAATTTAAGTCATCTTTTGCAATTCAATTTTCTGTCACTTAGACAAGTTGAGAGCAATACAAAATGAACTCTTGTGAAATGTCTTCTTCTATTCATTAAACTAGAACTTTTTCAATCATGTGCAGCCATTGGATACTATTAGTTGTGATTTATTGCTTCCACCAGAAGGGATAAGTGCAGCAGCAAATCTCTTTGCCTTGATTGTTGAGTTTGAATTAAAGGGTGCGTCCTATCTTATCCACAAGGAAATATGTTTCGTCTTTTTAAGAACCTGATACATCATCTACATTTACCATTTCTAATGATTATTTATCTCTGACATACGTTTTTTGGTTTAGCTGCTTCTACATCTGCCTATGGTGATGAGAATGAATATTACCTTCAGGCTTCCATTACTGGTAATTTATCTTTTAATTCAAAAAGCTCCTGAAAGTACTTATTGCAACTGCCTCATTCTGCAATGTCGAGTTCTATGTCTAAACTCAGTTATTGCTGAAACTGGTATTTGGTTAATACCTTGTTTATCTTTGTAGCCATGGATGAAAGGTTAAGCTCTTATGCACTTATTGCTCGGGCAGCGATTGATGTAACAGTTCCTCTTCTTTCTGGGCTCTTTTCTGAGCGTTTTTTGAAGCTCCATCAGGTAATTTTTCATTTTGCTGAATGTATCAGCATTTTGCCGCTATTATCATTCAAGAGAATTCTGAGTTTCCATTTCTTCAAGGTTTTTGGAATTTATCAGTCTCTTGGATCCTTTTGACGTATTGGAACAATTTCTATTATGATTTTCTTTCCTTTTGTTTTGTGTTTTCTTTTGAAAGAGGTAATAAATTTATTGGGAAACATTCACTGATATAAGTTTCCTGACTAGGCATGACTGGGATAACTCTGAACTTCTATATTTCTAGAATGTTTTGATGTTCTGTAGCAATAGATTTTTACTGGAATTTTCACACACACATACATATACAGACACATCTACATGTATATTCTCCATGGAGTGACTCGGGCCAACATATCTAGTGCTTCTGTATCTCGGTTAGAAAAGTATTCTCCTGCTTAACTCTTAACTGAATTTATGAAAGTCCACATCAAGAGCAATTCCTCTTTTCAGTTTTTAACATAAAATCTCCAAAAGGAAAAAAGAAAAAGAAACTATAAAATATTTAGTTTCTTGTCTTATTAAATAATCATGTCATATGTTGTGACTATATGTTGAAAAAAGAAGATATTCAAGTGAATAATGATTAACTTCTTGAGGGAAAACTATATGCAGATATTTATTGCAAAAAGACTAATTTTTGTTATTGAAACAAAATCAAACTTAGTCCTACAAATGCAATTGTGGCATAGGAAAGGAAAAGTGGGTGGGCATGTATGTCCTACTGCAAAAGGAGTCCCCTTTTATAAATATCTTTGTACCATGTTTAACGGTATAGGTGATTTAAATTAATGGCTTAGTGTTCAATTACATAGTGAATCTTCCTTCTCAAGAATTTTATGTATCTTGTAGGGCAGAGACATGAGTGATCCAACTACAACTCTGGAAGAGCTTTACTCACTATTACTATTAACTGGGCATATTTTAGCAGATGAGGGAGTGGGAGAGACTCCCTTGGTGAGGCCCATTTTAGTTGTTTTATGCTTTTTCTTTCTTCCTTTGTTTGTTATTAACTGTATTTTATTGTTCTTCCACCAACTATCATCTAGGCTTCATTTGATTGTACTTTTTTCTTGACTGCTTCCCATGAAATGCTAGTATATGTTATTAATGCTTTTTATCAGTTAGCTTATAGTTGGTAGTCATGTATGCTCCTGTCAATGCATAATTCAATTGACAATTCCATGATGAAAATCACTGATGACTTGCCATATGGACTCTTTAAGGTGACTTATAAGTTTACAACACAAGCCTCCTGTTTTCTTGGGGCTTCTATTCCTTCCCACTCTTTGGTATATGTTGCTTTCTTGTGTTGATGAGGTTTTTGGCCTACAGTAGAAGTTTATCTATCAATTTTCTGGCTAAAGATGTGTTCTGTTTCAGATCCCAAGTGCCATACAAACTCGATTTTTGGATATTGTGGAACCAGAGAAACATCCAGTTGTTATACTCTCAGGGTATTGTCCATCATCCTTTATGGCTGGGACTAGTTCATGTAATCTGCAAATTTTGTGAAAAGCTATTATTATCATGGTTTCTTGACAAATTTATAGTAGTATGGAATCCTTGTGAGAGAGAGATTCTCAGTTTTGTTTTTGTTAAATTGAGGCAATTGTCACATGTTATGAAAGTTTAAGTTAATAGAGAGGAGTTAAATTTAACATCTTAATACACTTCTTCACATGTGGACCGATCACAAATTTTCTTAATAAGGTCCAACATGTGCACAATAATCAATAAATGGGGTAATAGCACGGATTCAAATTGAGGTTCTCCCGCTCTGATACCATGTTAACTTTTTAGAATATGTGACAATTGACCTCAATTTAACACTTTTCATGTATTTTAACTGTTTGAATACTTACAAGTCATGTACATTCTTTGTTTCATGATCAATTCAGATCAATCATAAAGTTTTCTGAACAAAGCTTAGATGCAGGCATGCGATCATCATTTTTCAGTCCTCGACTTATGGAGGTACTCATCTTATCTTTTCAAACTTTTGTAACATACCCCATATTTATGTCATTCAGATAAAGCACCAATTTGTTGACATGGACCTTATATTGAAGCACTTATATTTCTATTTTAGAATTTAGAGCGTTTTTTGACCAGTGAATCATGTAAGATATCATGCTGTTGTACTTCTTATTTGTCTTTTCTCTGCAATTTTCCTTCATAACATCTCCAGAAATTGCAATGGGAGTCATCTTTATATCTACTAGCCATCCATCATCTCTTTGCATTATAACTTAGAAATTTATAATCCTATTTTGTTACAGTAAATTACTTGAAAGTTGCAAAGGAATCTCATAGACACGTGTTTGTTCTAATCAACTTTTAGGCAGTTATATGGTTCCTTGCAAGATGGTCTGCTACATATCTGATGCCACCTAAAGACAGCCAAGGAAATAACAGCACTGTAGAGGAACATAAAGAAGCTCAACTTCAGTCGGAGAACTCCAAGAAGATGTTGTTTCAAGTTTTTGGTGAGCACAATCAGGGCAAAGTAGTGCTTGACATAATTGTTCACATTGCGACGACAACACTTGTTTCATATCCTGGGGAAAAGGATTTACAGGTTTCAAATACGTTACTAGTTTAACATTCTCAATTCGATTTATTGATTTTATAGATCATCAAAAGGTTAATCTTACAAATATCAAACTCCTTGTTTCAGGATTGTGATATATTTTGTATTACAATGTCCTTTTTACAAGAAGTGTTCACTGCGCTACAGAACATTTCTTTCTTATTGTATTATGAAATTATATCATACTGCTTGCTAAGTTTGTCCCTTTGTTTATGTTACTTGATTTCCTAATTGAACACAGATCACATTGAGAAAGATTAACTGGTTAGAAATTATATTTAGAGGTAGAGATATGGCACAAATAGTGCCCTTAGGTAGGATGAGGAAGATATTTTCTAAATGCATCAGAAAGGAAACTTTGCATGGTTCAGAGGAGAACCAATTATTATTTGATTTGGGTTTTTGTTTCTTATTTCCTAATGTGTTCTTTATTTTTATAGTAAAGTGTGTTGGAGGAATTTGGAGATCAATAATTTTTCTGCTACATTTCTACTTAAACTGCATGGTTTTATTATTGATTTTGAAACAACTTAGTAGCTGGGTGCACCTCATTGCACATGAAAGATCTTAATATCCCCCAACTTTTCTCTGTGTCTCGAATAATTAATTCATTACATTTATGTATGTTTCTTTATTTTACAATTCAAGAAAGAAGATAAAAAAAATAGTATTTTTTTGGGGGAAAAAAAAGCAAAAGAAGTTAATCCATTGATCTGGTTTGTAAATTTGTTTCTATTTCTGAGGTTCTTTCTGCTACTTTAAAAGCATTTACATTACTAGGAGATTCCTAATATCTTGAAATGGATAACTATTGGCTGCTGGATATGTGGTGCTTTTGTGTTGTCTAAAATGATCCAAATACCTGTTTTATTTTACAGGCATTGACTTGTAATCAGCTGCTTCATGGACTTGCTCGGAGGAGGAATTTGTGCAAACACCTTGTTGCTTTGGTCGGTCATGTAGCATGTTGTAAATCATACTTCAATTAGATTTGGCTTTCTCTTAGTCTGTTATCATTTCACACACATATATATTGCATACACATGAGATGGAAATCACAGTTGAAAGAACTTTTCTACATCTTCGGAATATTATAGCACGTGCTCACAGAAGCTAGTCATCTGCTCTTTTCTTTTTTGATTGTTTATAATTTGGTAACAACAAAGGTGTAAGCTGTTGTTAAGTTCCAATCACAAAAAGACCTAGGTTCAGGAAAGGTTTCTGCTATTTAGTGGTTGACATGATTGAGGCATGAGGCTGCCACTTGTTTATACATGCATGTTTCTGTTTTATATTTACATAACATATTTGAAAAATGATGCACCTAGCCCACTTTTTGTAACAACAGAGGAATATTTCGTAACTTAAGAAAGGTGTAAGCTGCTGCTTAGTTCTGATCAGAAAAAATCTTGGTTTAGAAAGGTTTCTGTTATTTAGTGGTTGACATGATTGAGGCATGAGGCTTCCATCTTTTTATCAGGCATGTTTTTGTTTATATTTTATTTGGAAAATAATCCACCTAGCCCAATAGAATTTCTTTTAGGGGGAGTGCAATGAACTATACCAGTTCCCCAGAAATAAGAATTCTTGAAAAATCCAGTTAAGTGCAAACTTATGATAAAAGAAAGTTATATTCCTGTATATTCACTTGCTAAATGGATGAATTTCTAAATTTTGTTACCTGCTACACTAGAAAGAATCCAGATCTCCATAAAAAAATTAAGCTCGTATTGGGATTAGATATTGTAATGAACCAAATATATGTGTTACCAAAGAATCCATGCATACTGGGTCTGTTGCTGGTAATGCCTTGGGAATTGACTATCCTAATCCTTCATTTACTTATTTATGCAGGAGTCCTGGCACAAATTAGCAAACACTTTTGCAAATGACAGAACATTGTTATCACTCAATGCCATTCATCAGGTAATATACTTCTGAAGAAGTAGAGATGGGTTGAAAGATAATGCTTTCTTCACTTATTGGTGAAGCAGAGAGTAAAAGCTAAAGATTTATTTTACATGATTGTGTGTCCTATTTATTTTCCTTCATTTTGCTTCCTATTTGATTAAATTCTAAAGTGGTTCCACCATTTTCTTATAAAATCATGGCATAGACTTCAGCCTTTCCTGTTGCCCATTTGATAAAAAGGCTAGGATGATTTGAAAATTCCACCTAGATGACCTAGAGATGATTGTCCTCTAAAACTATTAGCGTGATTAATTAATTTGGTTCCTTCGATTCTGAGTTTTTCTGTTCTCCAAATGACATTCAGATAAAAATTCATTCTTTTTATGCCAAGCATTCTTTTCAACCCCAAGTTTGTCCATGATACTCTGCCCTTCTGACTTACCTCTTGCGTGGTTTGACCTTTTTTACCTTGGCTGGAACTAACTATCCTTCTTTTATGGCAGCGTGCACTTGCACAAACTCTGGCTCTATCAGCGTCTGGCATGAGTAACTTAGATGAATCAAGCCAGTATGTTCATGTTTAGATCTCTTTAGGTATGTTGGTATTGCATCTGTTTTTGATACTTTCTCTAAAACCCTTCACAGGTTCATAAGGAATCTTACAAATCACATGACAACCTATCTACTAGATCTTTCTGGAAGAAATGATCTTAAAAGAATCTCTCAACAGCCAGATATTATTTTATTGGTGAGTTGCTTGTTGGAACGGCTTCGCGGAGTTGCCACTGCTTCAGAACCTCGAATACAGAGAGCAATTTATGAGATGGGATTCTCAATGATGAACCCCATCTTGATTTTTCTGGATGTTTACAAAAATGAGGTAACCAGTTTCCAATTCATGGAGTGTATTTTTGATACTACAAGAGCTGCTAAGCAGCAGCAAATTGCTTGGCTAGTTCACTTTGACCTGGGAGGTCATGATTTCAGTACATGATTATGGCCTGTTTTTTCTCCAAACTAGTTCTCGAATTTCCTAGTGGTCATACACCTTCAATCTAACATCAAATAGAAGCCTGGAGAAGAACTTATATATATCTCCCTTTCTTTTTCTCTCTCTGTTCCCTGGATGGTGTGGATGATCCTTTTGGAGGTTCCCAGGGTTTGAATTGTGATTATATTGTAGAATTCTGGAAACTCTTGTCCTGAGATTGAATACGAAAAAACACTGATTGGTTGTGTGATAAAATAGGGGCTGCAAGAGGTATTATTTTGTTTGGTATATATATCCTGAGAATCAGCAAGGGTAGTTTCTTGCTGTAAAACTAATTTGAGCTCTATCATTTCAAATGGGAACCTCTATAAAACTTGTAGACACCGTTCTGGCTGCTAATTGAGTTCAGTTGCCATGTATAGGTCTTTATTTTCTATCCAAGGTCCTCAATACCTAACTTCTTTTTTTTTTTCCTTTTTTTAAGTGATCTAACTGCTTTAGGTCAATAATAAACCTTTTGTGTTCTTTATTAGGTTATACATTTTCAAAGTAGGGAGGACTAAGGCTGATTCTTATCTTTCTTGGTTTCAGTCTCCTGTTGTCTATCTTCTGTTGAAATTTGTTGTTGATTGGGTGGAAGGACAAATTGTCCACCTAGAGGCACATGAAACTGCTGTTGTTGTTGATTTCTGCATGCGGTTGCTTCAGATTTACTCTTCTCACAATATTGGCAAGGTAATACTATTACCTTTTTATTCATTCTTACGTGTAAAATTATTTGCTTTTTCCTCCAGAACTGGGAGTTGTAAACTTGAATTACCCGGTCTCAACCCCAAAAGGAAAAAGAGAAAAAAGATTTATACTCCAGGAATTGGGAGCGGTAAACCTTGGAGATGCCCAAATCTACATGCTTTGGCAGAATCAAATTTATGTTGAGTCTGCTGCAGGGGGGGTTTAATTTAAATCCTTTACTAGCTAATAGGACATGGGTTCAATTTAGTCACACTGCTTAATATATCAAAGGATGAAAAAGGGGAGAGGGGTGGAGGGGGAAGGTTGAAGGCAACTGAAAGTAGAAATGTCTGGAATAATAATGGGAGTTGCATCCTTCCACTGAAAGATCTTTGGATGAAGCACAGTACAGATACATTAAACTACTCTAAGATGCAATAGATGAACTGAGTTTTTCTCCTTTATATAAATGTGCATATGGCATATATCGTTATTTAAATTATAATTTCCATTAGATAAAGTTCAACCAAATGTTGATCAAGTAATCTTACCTCAGGAATATCTTGAATACAAGCTTAAAAGGTTTTGTCTCTGTCCTATTTTGTAAATTGGCCTTGCAAGCTTATTTTCTTACATAATTCAAATAGAGTATTCTGCTCGTCTTATAGTTGCCTAATTTATGTCTCATGCTTGAAGCATCTCCTGATCTTCTTTTGGTTGGCAATTTGCTGTCTTCAGATTTTCGTTACCATTTCAAGCAGCTTAAAAAGTGAAGCTGATACTGAAAAATACAAGGATTTACGAGCCCTTCTACAACTCCTTGCAAGCCTTTGTTCAAAGGATTTTGTAATTTCTCTAATTCCATTCCTTTTTTTTTTTTCCTCTATTTTTCTTTTTACACTTTCTGAGGGTAGTGTGAGGATGGAAAAAAGAGGGTCTGAAGTGGGGTTTGGGAGTAGGGTTAGTAGGTGCAAGAGAAAAGATGGAAGCGGTGGAGTGGAGGTGAGGATAAAGGAAAATAATTTCCTTTGTCTACTTGAGCAAATTTTTTAGTTTCTTTTTCTTCCTTTTCCCCACTTTGCATTCTTACTTTACAGTCATATGGATTGAAGAAATATATATTGGCAGGTTGACTTCTCATCAGTTCCCATTGAGGCTCATGGCACAAAAATTTCACAGGTACATTTGTTATATTCGTTCTGAGAAAGAATGTTGATCTTCATCTTGATAATTCTTTTCAATAAAATATGCCTTTTTCTTAGGAAAACACCTACATTTCCTTAATATATCCTCTGCAGGTTGTATATGCAGGTCTTCACATTGTTACTCCTCTGATGACTCTGGAGCTGCTGAAGTACCCAAAACTTTGTCATCATGTGAGCTCTCTTAATCATTACAGAAGAAACCCTGTTTTGAGATCTGGAGCTAATATTTAAGTTTCTATATGGCAGTATTTCTCCCTGATCTCGCACATGCTGGAGGTTTATCCAGAAATGGTCACACAATTAAACAATGAAGCCTTTGCTAGCATTGTTAGAACTCTTGATTTTGGTCTTCGTAATCAGGTAAACTCATTGTCACTTAAACTAATGGAAGTACAATTATCTTTACTTTTGGCGTTTAACAAAGTTGATTTTGACATTGATTACCTTGTTTCTTAGTGTTATCTTAAATTGTGTTTCTCCAGACCTTTATGTTGAATGATCATTTCTACACAGAAGACTGATTTTAAATACAGGCTGACTTCTAATCCTTGGTCTTGTTTTGTTTTTCACTGATGAGATAGGCTCCAGAAGTTGTTGATTACTGCCTACGCGCTCTGAAAGCACTTGCTTCCTATCATTACAAGGAGATTGGTGCTGGTAATGTTGGATTAGGTTCATATGCAGCAGGTTTTAGAGATGCAGTGGGCAATACTCAAGAAGGCATTTTTAGCCGGTTCCTCCGTTCGTTGCTACAACTTCTCCTCTTTGAGGATTACAGGTGACCGCAAGAATGATGTTGATCTTTCAGAGTAAAACATAGAAAGCACTTTTCATGAACTGGAGTTGCTCATTTACCTAACATAATACCATCATCATGTCATCTATTCAAGATTATAGAATTTCCTGACTGTAATCCTTGTGTTGGTCTTTGTCCAGCTCCGATCTTGTAAGCTCTGCTGCAGATGCTCTTCTACCCCTGATCCTGTGCGAACAAAATCTTTACCAGGTAACCTCTCTAGCCTAATTTAGAAAAATATATATATCTGTCACCGGGCTGGCTTGATATCTTGCTAGGTAAGTCAAAGCACGTCCTGGCTTCTATTCATAAAATATCTGTCACTGGGGTAGTCTTTCCCCTACCTTAGTAGATACAGGCTTCCTTGTCTCAGGCAAGAAGGAAGCAACAAAGTTTTCCCCTGTTTATTGAACAATCATTACAATTATGCTGTTTAAATGAATTCATTTGCCTTGCTCATGTATATTATAAATAGTGACAGCTTGTTTCGTGGATGGGTAAGATAATAAATAAAGAAAATAATTATTTATGTTGGTACCAAAAGGAATCCGTTTGCCTCGCTTTCCACCATCTGTCGCTTAAATCTTTATTTAGCCTCTAACTAAACAGTTTAACTCAGCCTACTTTCTGCCTAATCGATTTAGATTTGAAGTCTCTGGTTTACATTTCTTACTTAATGCTGCATTTTATCTTCTCTGCAGAATCTAGGGTATGAGTTGATAGAAAGGCAGGAAAACCCTTCAATGAAATCGAGGTTAGCGAACGCATTACAAATGCTTACTAGCTCAAATAACCTCTCATCTACACTTGATCGAAGCAATTACCAGAAATTCAGAAAAAATTTGCGGAATTTTCTAATTGAAGTTAGGGGATTTCTTCGTACAAAATGATACATTCTGAATTCGGCTTCAAGGATAAGATTAAGGAAAATTCCTAAGAGCAGGTATGTTGGTTGTACTCAAGATGAGTCGCCTAAGCAGATCAAGAAGAAGGAAGCTTTTTTATGTGGTTTTATTTTTCTTAGGGAATCAGGGTTTGGTGTATCGTGTTTGCTGGCAATCATTTTTCGTCCTACCATGGTTTTGTTACTGTACAGGCAAGCATAGCAAACACTTCAATATAGTTCATCCATTGGTTCATTGTTTGGGGAATTTTGCAGATGTGTGTCGCCCTCCCCACTACCCCATCTTTTCGGGAGAGCTGTATTGTTGTGGCACTCAAGTTTCTTAGCTTCCTATGGAATCAAACTTGTTTCCCTTAATTGCAAATACTTTGAAGGTAATCCTTTTTTTAGTGAAAGAATACAGAAGCAGCTCATCTTTGTTTTGTGGAAAAAGAAATTTTATGCTTATTCACGTTCGTCAAAAGGAGGAGTTTTTATTTTTTGGACGAAAGTTAAAAGCTCATTTGAGTAGATATGGGCATTAATAATACAATATACTCAAAATTTCAATAAAAAAGTGATTAAAGAACAGTTTCATCAAAAATATGTTTTATTACTTTTTTAATGCCTTTTTCCTTTTCTACTGTTTTAAATCTAATATGTTTTATTACTATTCTAACATAAATTAAAAGATCATTATCAATTAGAAGATCCGCGGTGCAAAAAAGGGTTTAACAGTAGCGGCCAGACATCACGGATAAATCCCCATGCTCTAGTCTGTATTGCTGCCCACTTCAAGGGTCTATTGTACTAATACAAATGTAAGGTTATACGTTCACAAATTTAGATCTATGCGGAAAAAGGAAAGAAGGGAATAGATATTCGGTTTTGGAATCAAACGTAATTTCATAAAAAGCTTTGGGAACATTCTGCACGACTTTCGATGATTTAGACAACGTATGGGTCCTCACTCCACAGTAAGGCCGGATGTAACCACCGTACAAACTGATTTTCACTTGTGCAAGACACTTTTCTTTGCCAATTTTGGCTTCTTTTGGGATTGGTGCTGCCAAGGAATCAAAGAACAGAATTTAGTAATTGGAAAATAACACAGCCAGCTACACGTGAACAACATAAATATCAGTATAGGTGTTACCTTCTGTCTTTCTAAAGCTTCGTAATCTGTTCTTTCCTTCCAGTTGCTCTTGCGAAGTTTGATAGGGCGGTTGCCAACATACTTGCCTGAAGGAAAACAGTGCAGATTCTCAGAATTTGAAGCAATTTCCATTTATTATAAAAAAAAAAATGTTAATAAAAAATAATAATAATGCTGCACAAAACTAGCTACTATTAATTCCATGGAGATCTTTCATTAAATTCAACACAATGAAAATCTGCATTCAACTAGGGAACCCCATGGAGGGCCTTATACTAGCTTTTACTGCCTGCCTTTAATTTAATTTCAATAAGGAGTCAAAAAACTGATAATCACAGCACCAAGATGCAAAGGAGTGCCACAGAAAGGATTAAAGGAACAGAAAACTAGCCGTCTCAACCATGCATTGGGCAACAAATGGTCTATACCCATGTCAGGGCCTTCCATTATAGTTAGGCATATGAAACAATAAGCAAAGATAACAGTAAAAAAAATACTAACCATTCATTTCCTTGAGTGCTGCAGCAAGGTCTGTAGTATTTGCAAAACTCACAAATCCATAGCCTTTAGTTTTGCCAGTCCGCTTATCTCTTACAACCTGAGGTCATGGCAATTTTCAGAAATATAGAAGTATCATGCAGGAAGCAATAGCAGCACACAAAAGAACTCGAGATACAAAAGCAGAACAAGCAAAACATGACCAGGTAAATGAATGTTCCAGAGAGGTTGAAAACTGCACAAAATCCCTATCCAGAATTGACTCTCTGATAAAATGTTTGATGAAAACCACAAAAGTGGAAGTTCTTTTCACTTTGTTACTATTAAGTAGGTTTCAAAGTCCATGATAGGAGTCCATCCTTTCTATTCACCAAAACAAAGAGCACAAACCAAGATTCTCTCTCTCACACACACACACACGATATCAGTTCCCCTTTCTGACTCGCCCAGTTGATCTCTGCGCTTCTCTATTTCCAGCATCTACTTCATCATCTATTCTCTAATGCATGTAAGAGCCTTTCACAAAGAACAGGAAAAAGAAAACAGAAAACCAACAAGTAAAAGTACAAGCCTAGATATAAGAGTAAGATCTGAAATAGAAAATGGAAATAACACCTTTACATTATGTCATTAAAACAGATAAGGAGGTGGTTTCAAGCAAAATAAGGAATACCTTGCAGGTCAACTGATCATGGAGAGAGGGGAAAAAAAAAATCCAAAACTATATGTTAATAGTGTTGGAGAACCAGCAATTTGGATAACTATTACCACCTTACATAGATTTTCTAAGGATATTAAAAGTTAACTCCACGTAGCAATCCCAAGGCCACATATCTGTAGGTTGTAAGAAAAAACTTAAGAACTCATTCTCCTACTGTTACAAGCTATAACATCACAAAATGCCACACTAACAAAGACTGGAGAATTCTACCTTAAGGCATACGAGACATTTGAGGGCTCCATGCACTTCATCTGAAGAGGGACATGCAATTTTCTCAAGTATACCATTCCAAAAGATGAAGAATAAACAACTCTAGGAGAATACTAACATATAAGAACTCACCCTGGCCATATTAAAGGATGGAAATCTCGAAAATGCTTTTGAGAGAACATCATCATTCACCTCATTCCCAAGATCCCCACAGAATAACCGATAATCATCTGTGAATCAAGAAACACATCAGAAGTAAAGTTAGGTCTTCAGAAGAAAGCCACCAGTGATTAACAGTACCCTAACAGCTAGTATAGAATAATAACTAAAAATATCACCAGTAACTACAAAATTTCATTCCTTCCTAAACCATCATCTATCATAATACAGTTTCACTTATACATCAGAGCACAGCAACTTAATATTTGAACAACTAAAACATGTTGAAAAATGTCTTTCAAGGTTAACAGAGTTACATTTAAAAAAATTAAATAAAATAAATAACAAAACAACTATAAAATTTCTTATTGTCAGAGTTTCTTCAACTGAAAGAATTTTAAGGACATTCTGACACCTCTGGTAGATAACCTAAACATATACTTTCTCTAAAAATCTCCAAGTGTAACATATTGAGTTTATAGAGGCATAAAAGTCTTTTCACAAAAAATGGTATGGAAAAGGAATCTTACTCTCTGGCCACTCCGCTAGAGTAGGATCCTCCCAGCTCTGCCCTGCAGCTTTGCGAGGTAAAGATTTCTTTTTATTCTCAACCTTGTGTTCAATCTCACTGCTTGCAAGTGCTGCTTTAACACTCTCAAGTGCTTCTGGCGTTATTGTTTGTGCATCCCTCTGAAATAATTGCTGGGCCTGCCCACCAGGATAAGAAGTGTTGAACGATATCATTCAACTAATTTACATCAAACAAATTGCATATGTTTAAATCCTCTATAGAGCCTGATCTGCAAAAATACTAAATATATTATCTCCAAATCCATATGCCATGATCATAATTTGCTCAGAGGGTGCTGATATGTGAAAATTAATACTTTTTGTTTTTGCGCTTGTCCAGATATACTTCTGCCAATGACATGAAAGTTCTCGGACAAACAAAATATGGAAAGTACACAGAAGCAAAGACCAACCCTAGCTATCAGTTATAGACAACTGAAAGCAGGCAAAGGGGAATTCAATTTAATATTATGAAATTCACCAAAATAAAAATAAAAAATTTCATAGCGTGACAAAATCAGAAAGTCAAGAAAATTCATTACGTGACATTATAATTTTCCAAATTGAAATCTCGAAATTCGAAGTGTATACCTGGTGAAATTGAGGCAAGGAGTAAACAGGCTGATATATGGTCGGAACGACAGGGGTAGGAGCCGGTAGTTGCACCGGAGGAATAGCTGTTGGTTGGCCAACGTAGGACTGGGGTTGTTGAAGATGAAACGGAGTTGGGAAGTAGGTATTATTGGAGTACGTAAATTGGGAGGACGCCGTTGAAGACGAAGCAGCAGCCGAAGTGGACGACATAGGAAAACCAGAGATGTCAGAGATATCTTTAAGAAGACCGACGACGGCAAGGCAGGCACACGGAGGAGAGTGCGGAGGAGTTAGGGCTGTGTGTGTAAAACGATGATTAATTGGAAATTAGACACGGACCGGAGATGAATCTAGAAACCGCCTGAAATGCCGAGAAAACCAGAATATCAGGTTGCACAATTTTTTATTTATAATTGTATAATTTCGTCCTCAAATGTATAATTTTTTTTTTATATTTTAAATTATAAAATTTTTTTTTTTCTTAAACCTCCAGTATTCGCATGTGAAGAAAAGTTTTAAGAATTCGCTTACCAACTCTCACAAGCTAATTATAAATAATATTATTAACAAATAATTATTGTTTTCTTAATAAATAGAATAATATTTTGATAAATATTAAATTTTATCACATATAATTTAATAAATAGTAATTAATGTGTTGTACTTATTATTCTCGCAATTTTTTTTAAGCTATTGCGATGTGTCTTATACTTCAAAAAATTAATTTATTATTTAATTTTATTATTATCAATAAAAGGTAAGCACCTTTTATTGAATTAAAGTCGATGTAGTTAAGTTGAATTAAAGTCGATGTAGCTCAATTGAATTATAATTTTTTTAATTTTATTATTGAATTAAAGTCGATGTAGCTTAATTGGTAAATATCATCACTTATAACATAAAAGATCATAAGTTTGAGACACACTAGAAGTTAAAATTTCTCGAAAAAAAGTTGATCAAATTTTTAAAAACTTTTATAAATCTTTTTTATTATTTGAATGTTTATAAAATTTTCCATAATTCATGTCTTTCGAGCTTCTACAATCACCTCTAAACTTTTATGTGATTAATTTTATATTCATAAAAAATTATATATATATATATAAAATTATCCATATATAATTCCTATAAATATGAGGTTATTTTATACTCCTACTACAAAAATAATATAAAAATGAGCTCGTATTATTCTATCTTCTCACTTACTTTTTTAAGTTATAGATTTATCATAGACACGGTTTATAATAAAATTCAAATTCATAATTCTATTACAATTTAAATATTTTAAGTAATATTATCTTCTTTATAATTTGAAATTCTTCTATTGGTCTAATAGTTTAAGAGTCTCTTTCTCAACTTTTTGATTGAACGTTCAAATCTCTCTTGATTATTGATCTAGGAACCAAGTTTAAATTTCGTTCTACACTTCGAGATATATTCGAGGTATACTCACACTGTTAGACCAGGAGGCCTGAGATAACACCTCAAAAAAACAAAAATTAAAAGTAATAATTTATTTTTAATATATTATTACTCAATTTTTTTTTTATATATATATATATATATATATTTATATATGACAAATAAAAAACGGAGAAATTTATATTTTGGGAATCCGAGTCCTTCCGTGTCTATCTCTTTCTCCTGTCCTTACTTTTACCCAAATAAACAAAGAAATAAATAGTTGGTTGATGAGTTAGTTCGTTTATATAAATAAAATCAATAGTGACCAAAAGAAATAAAATATCGACCGTCACGATTTTCTCTTTTCTTCTCATTCTCCACGCCACATCCATCAATTTCTAAACGGGTAAGATCAATTTCTAAAGCAATAAAAAAAAAAAAAAAAATTATTTTCAAAATATCATAAATTATTATTGTTTTTTTTTTTTTTTTGGTTCAGTTGAATTATTAATCTTCCCCTATTTGATAAAATTAAAATCGAATCAAATTTAGAAGAAAAGAAAAAAAAAAAAAAGAAAGGTTTTTTATCGTGACAAAAAAATTAGTCACGCGGTCTATATTATTATATTATATATAAATAAATAAAAGAAAAAAAGGTTTGGGCAAAAACTTATGGGTGCCCATGGTTTCTGGGTTGCTTGTTTTCAAGGCTTAGGGTTAGTGTTTTTTTTTATTTTTGTTTCAATTTGTTAGTAAAGTTTTCAATTCTGGAAGTATTTTTTTTTTCCCTTTTCCCCAAATCTTTGTTCATGGGAGTTCTGATTATGGCTAATTTGTTCTGAACATTGTACCTTATCCAAAAAAAATTTATGTGAAAAGATTTATAATTTGGGTATTGAAACTTCCATCACCTGACCTAAGATATCTTTGCTAGTAAAATATGTAAATTTTATAATGATTAATTCATGTTAGATTGTGGTGGTATGTTGGTGGATGGTGGTAGCGGTGGTCAAAGCCAACAGTGATTGGAAAGAAAAAAAAATAAATTTATGATTGGTGGGTTCCTGGTATCATCTTCCTCAGACATTGCACTTAGATTTATCTTTTTTGCCTAGGGTTAGATCTGGACAATCTGATTGAAATTTGCTTGTAATTTAGGTTTTCTAATTTTTTTGGTATATGTTTATTTTGTTAATTTATTTATTTGAACAAATCAATACATTTAATTTCATGATTTTAATATTTATTTTAGGAGACTGATTCACCCCCTTTTCCCCCTTCGGTTTCTGGTTGTAGTGATGGTGATGTTTGAGCTGCTCTGGCTCAACGGGCATTAGATCGTTGTATCAGGGATCTGTAAGTTAATCCAAAAAATTCCTTTTATTTTTTATATTTTTTCCCCCCTTTTGGATTGAGAATATTTTACTATTGTAAGCTTCTGTGTTGGTACTAATTCTGAGGATTTTATAAAATTTTATTTTGTGTTTTTTGAAATAATTTACTGTGATTATAGTCAGTTGATCTGATAATTTTTTCTGTGAAGATGTTGATCCAGCACTTTTGGCATAAGCAATCCTACTTTCAACATAAATTTGATTTTTCCAACCAGTTGGTTAATAATGTAGGAAAATTGAATTTTAATTTGTATAAGAATTCCAGTCGATTATTTCATCACAATTTTCTAATCCAGCAAGATATTTTTTCTAGGTTCTTTTATTATTATCATAAAAAAAAAAATCAGATGGATAAGTTAGGATGTAGGCATGAAATAGATCAATTGCTTTTTGATTCTCATTGTTCCTATTATTTATCTGGACTTACGAGGTATGTGTGGAATTGAGAAAGGGTGTGGGGCACTTATATTAATTGGATGGATTTGTTGGCTAACGGACCTAGACAATGATAAACATGACTTGTTTCAGGGAAGATATGTCCATCATGTGAAGCTTTTTGCACCTCCTTCAAAATATTTGCTATTTGGGGTATCTCATTGATTTTATTTATTCCCTTGGTTGCTTTGTAGCATTGATGGGGACAGAATTTGCAAGAGCTTGTGTAAAAGAAGAAAACATGGAAATTCCTTCAATTCCACCTGGATTTGAGTCACTTGCACCGTTTAGTCTGAAGAAGATTGGAGGCAAAGAATTGAAAACAAACTACTCAACCCCTGTGACTGGTTCTGAATCAAAGACAACTGATATGGTGACGGAGTCTAGTTGTAGTGAGGACAATAAAGTTGTGAAGAGGCATAGAACTTGTGTAAATTATGGTCAATTAGAAAACAGTTCAGGGGATGAATCCGACTCTGAGCAGGTTGTTATATATTTATACATAAATACTTTTAAAAATATGTGTCTGATGATTGCATTATGAGGCCAATTTATCATATTTCTTATGATTGTGCTTCACATAAGTTATCTACATCTGCAGAATCTACCTTTAAGGCCACAGCTTCCAAAGGGGGTCATTCGTGGATGTGATAAGTGTGTAAACTGTCAAAAGGTTTGTTTTACCTTATAGCTTTACATAGTATTTGACAGAAGTGTTGCTTTTTGCATTTTTATAGCCAAGCATGAGATGCTCTGAGTTCATGGATTTTTCTAGGCACATGTAATTTTTTTTTTTTTTTTTTTTTTGGGTTTGGGTGCAGAGAAATTCTTAAAATTTTTTTACTAGTGTTAATGCTTTACTTGTAAGAGCACCTAGTTTAACAATGTGAATAAATTGGTTAACATCTGCCCAAATTCATTTAATTTTGAGGAATTTGAATTTCTTGTTGCAAGGATGATATGGATTTCTACACATTTGAGTATGTTACACCTTGACATGTTTAATCTGTGAAATCATGATATAGGTTGCTGCAAAATGGCACCCAAAAAAAGCTCACAGGCCTGATATTCAGGATGCACCTGTCTTCTATCCGACTGAAGAGGTCTGTACTTTAGACTCTTTTACCAACTATTTCTTTTCCCAGCAACTGTCCAGCTATTTTGTCATTGGTGTGTTTCTACATAATTATTGGAGCTCATTTGATTTCATGTGTAAGCTTAGTCATAATATCATGTGTTTGCAATGTCATGTACTGTCAGGAATTCGATGATCCTCTGAAATATTTAGTAAATATACGTCCAAAAGCAGAGGCATATGGTATTTGCCGCATAGTGCCTCCCCCATCTTGGAGACCTCCTTGCCCTTTGAAACAAGGACGTATTTGGGAGAACGCAAAGTTTACTACTCGAATCCAGCGTATTGACAAACTTCAAAATCGGGATTCAACAAGAAAGGCGCTAAGAGTTAATCTTCATAAAAAGAGGAAAAGGAGAAGATGCATGAAAAGTGGGGCAGAATATGGAAATAGTAATGGGGAAATCAAAGTTTCTGAAGATGTGGGAATCTATGAAGCAGAGAGTTTTGGGTTTGAGACTGGTCCTGAGTTTACCCTGCATAACTTTCAGCTCTATGCCGATGATTTTAAGACCCAGTACTTTAGGAATGAAAATAGTACCTTGGAACCAGGAGGTGAGACAAAAGTGAAGCAAGAGCATTGGCAACCCTCGGTAGAGGAAATTGAGGGTGAATATTGGCGGATGGTAGAGAGACCTACTGAAGAAATTGAGGTACTGCTGGTAATCTACCTTATTTATTTGTAGTTTTAAGTGTTTTATGTTTCCTCATTTCATTTCTTTTTGTTTCTTCTTTTCTAGGTGCTTTATGGGGCTGATTTGGAAACTGGAGTATTTGGAAGTGGGTTTCCAAAGCAATCCCATGAGGTTGATTCTTCTGTTGATGAAAAGTATGTCAGTTCAGGATGGAACTTGAATAACTTCCCTAGGCTTCCAGGTTCTGTCCTTTCATATGAAAGCAGTGATATATCTGGTGTGCTGGTTCCTTGGCTCTATGTAGGAATGTGCTTCTCATCATTCTGCTGGGTAAGGAAAATTATTTGGTCTTTTTGGTTGATCTTTTTTTGGTTATATATTTGAGGAATCCTATGGACGTAGCTGTATTAGGCTCCATCCTAGTAAATTTTTTCCCCCTTTAGTAATTGTACTTTGTGGAAGCAAAACCAAATTTCACATCGCGTGTGTAATACTTACACATTGCTCAGTGGTTTCACTGTAGCATGAATGTGCATGGGGATTTGTGGGTGGTTAAACAGTATAAGAAACCTTTGAGCCTCCCTTTTTTCAATTATGTGCTGCCAGGAACAAGTCCCAAAACATAACAGGTTGTGTGGGTATCTGTATAGGAGATAGTCACCTGCCTTGGGTGGTAGCTTGCTTCAATGTGGAATCCTTTTTTACCTCTGTAATAATGAGGTTGGAATATCATTATTGGGCTGAAGACAGGAAAAAACTCAACCCTGCATACAACCTCTTGAGTACATATTCACTGTTATGGTTCACACTTATCAATCCTTTCTGGCTGTAGTATTTGGCTTAACTACCCTCTTTTGACTTCTCACAATATCTACAATCAAATTCAATTAACAAACATACCTATGTTGTTAATTCCTCATAAAGCTATGATGCATGCCTATCAACTGTTTAAATACATATAATACTTTGTATAATCTATTTATCAAACTAAGTTAATATTATTTGTGTTATTAAGGCATTTAAAATTTATATAAAAGTTAATTAATTGTAATAAAAATTAAATTATTTGACTTTCACTTAGAATCAAAGATGTACTGGGATGCCAATAGAGTGATTCTGGAGCAGAGAGTATTCTTAGCAGTTTTCTTCTCAAACCAATTAGATTTAGTATATCTGAACGCAGTCTCCATCTGTTTGGTATCTACTTGACCTGTTAATAACAAGGAATGGAGGATTGCACAAATTTCTTCTGTTGCAATATGTAATAAAATTGTTTTTATCAGAGTAGGTACAGCTATAGACTGTTACTTGGATAACAATATTCTTCCCCTCTTCTTTCTTTGATATAATCTGTATTTCTGACTAGCATGTTGAAGATCACCACTTATACTCCTTGAACTACATGCACTGGGGAGATCCAAAGATTTGGTATGGTGTTCCAGGAGCAGATGCCCTGAAACTTGAGTCAGCTATGAGGAAACATTTGCCTGATCTCTTTGAAGAGCAGCCTGACTTGCTTCATAAATTGGTAAATGTCATTTTTATGCTTCTTTCTTGAAATGAGAAGGTTTATAATATGCATGTGATGACAGAGAAGGAAACAGAACTAGGAAAACTATAAACCTTTAGATGTTAGGAATTTTTAGTAACTGTTATGCCTGATAGATGATAAGGTTATCGTATATATCCAATATTTAGATTAGTCAATTACATGTATATCTAGTTCCTAGACTTATATATATATGGTATTGTATCCTTGAATAAAAATGAGAAATTCTTGTGTCCTCTGTGTTTCAACCAGAACTGCTTCCACCTTTTGAGAGTATTGGGTATATACCTGCTGCAGCATTACAAGAGTACTATTTAGTTAAGCAATTTTCTATCTCTTACAGATGCTTGCATTTGAGTGCTCTGGAATATTCTTATTTTCTTCTTATTTCTATTGTTTGTCTTCTCTGTTTGATATCTAAAGTTGGCTTATAATGCTAAACTCGTTAGCCATTCAGTATTATTGGCTCTTTCCTCTGCCTGCCTCCTATAATCAAGATAGTTTTATCTCTGATTCAAGAGTATTTTTCCTCTTCTCTCTCTAGGTCACACAACTTTCACCATCCATACTAAAAAATGAGGGAGTGCCTGTTTATCGATGTGTTCAGAATGCTGGAGAGTTTGTTCTGACCTTTCCTCGAGCATACCATGCAGGGTTCAATTCTGGTTTTAACTGTGCTGAAGCAGTAAATGTAGCACCTGTTGACTGGTTGCCCCATGGACAGAATGCTATTGAGCTTTACCGTGACCAGTTACGAAAGACTTCAGTATCACATGATAAACTGTTGCTCGGTGCGGCAAGAGAAGCAGTGAAAGCACTTTGGGAACTGAGTTTATTAAGGAAGAATACTTCAAACAATTTAAGATGGAGAGATGTCTGTGGTAAGGATGGGATCTTATCCAAGGCATTTAAGGTAAGGACTCTGCCTGTTATATACATTAAGATTTTCTCATGCTAATAGCCATACCTGATCATGGTGTAATTTAATGCTACATGCTATGTTGTAATTTGGAATTGGTTAGTACAGAAATTACTTCCATTCATTGTGAGTGAATTTGTCACTCAATTCTACTGGGAACACTTACAAGGAGAAAATGAATGAGAAATAGATACCTCACTTATCTACTTGTTTAGAGTAGGGTTTCGAAAGAAAACCTTGAGATACGTGCTATGCACCAAAGAAATTAGTTTGCAGGTGATTATTCATTCATTGTGGTAGTAACTGAATGTATCTTTAAAACTGCCAAATAAGATCTGAGGGTAAATGCCACAATTTTAGGTATTTTGTGCTTCTGTTGTTTGTGAATGGTAATACAACAAATTTCTGTTTTTAATGTCATGGGCTTACAACTGTCTCCATTTTGTCAGTGATCTGATCTTAATTCTTCTTAATCAGGCACGTGTTGAGGTGGAGAGAGTTAAGAGGGACTTTCTTTGTAATTCTTCACAGGCATTGAAGATGGAAAGTACTTTCGATGCTACAAGTGAAAGAGAATGCAGTGTGTGCCTCTTTGATCTGCATCTCTCTGCCGCAGGTTGTCACAATTGCTCACCAGAGAAATATGCTTGCTTGAACCATGCCAAACAATTATGTGCATGTTCTTGGGGTGCTAAATTTTTCCTTTACCGATATGACATGAATGAATTGAACTTATTGCTCGAAGCTTTGGAAGGGAAACTAAGTTCAGTATACAGATGGGCAAGACTGGATTTAGGGCTGGCCCTGAGTTCTTGTATATCTAAAGAGAATTCACAGGTATCTGGGGTTGTAGGTAAGACATTTAGTTCTCCAGAAGGGGCTGCACCAAAAGGAATGACCTTGGCATCTGTCATGGCGGGCTCAAAACACCAGAAAGAAGTAAATTCTGTGATCTTGAATCCCTCGAAGCCTGTTGGAGGAACATGCTCAACACCAAAAGTGATGCCGCCAGGAGGATTGTTGGCATTGGAAAAGAAAGTTTGCTCCAGCTTGAATAGTACTTCCAATAAAGTTGAGTCTCCAAAAAATAGTTCTTTGATCCAGTGTAAGAAAGAACTGGCTCCCCTAAGTGAAACTCGGAGTTCTCCAGGTGACCTCTCTGGCTCTAGGATTTTGATTCCCAAACCTGAACCAAAGCATTCACTTAAAGAAGATAATGATGTTATACTCCTCAGTGATGATGAGGGAGAGAGCCCAAAAACTTCTGGAAGTATGATGAAGACTCCTAAGCACATTAGAGGAAAGGACCAGTTATTGAATAATGGTAGCTCTTTGAGGGACATTGGATCAACAAGTTTAATTGATGCTCTTATGAACCCTGATAATGAATCAGTCTCACAGAGTTTAAAAGCTGAAGATCTTCCAAAGTGTGAAACAGATCTTGGGTTGTATGTGCTGGATAATTCTCCCAATCAACTTCCTTCATGCAGTGCAGATGTTGTTAAAGATGTTGGGGGTTTGTCCAGTCAAGAAAACAGTGTCTGTAACATGCCAAACTCCCAGCCTTGTTTTGTTGATAGGATTAATAATGAAAACACACATAAGAAATCTGAAATCGATGTCTTCTCAAAATCAGTGGAGAGTTCACAAAATGTTTCATGTAATCCATCTGGATCTCAAAATAACTTGGACAGATATTATAGGCAGAAGGGTCCTCGTATTGCTAAGGTAGTTAGACGAATCAACTGCAATGTTGAAGCTCTGGAATTTGGAGTGGTGCAACCTCAGAAGTTATGGTCTGATAGTCATGCAATTTATCCAAAAGGTATGACGTGTACCAAATATTGTCCTTGTATATTAATTTTTGCAGAATGTGTCAACAGTCTGTAAAGTAAGCTTGTTTTTCTCCTCTGTAGGATTCAGGAGTCGGGTGAGGTACATAAATGTGTTAGATCCAACAAACATGTGCTACTATGTTTCTGAAATTTTGGATGCTGGACGAGATGGACCTCTATTTATGGTAATTGGTTTACCATAGACACTTATCCTCCTATTGTAGATCTTTTGTCTTTTTTGTTTGCTATGTTTTAATTCTGAACCCCAATGTTGAACAGTTGGTCTTGGAATGAAATCAACTTGATCATGTTTTATTCGCATTTTTGCCTTATTTGGAGTTTTAAAATGTGTTAACTCTTAGTCCATTTTAGTTTTGTCTTGTAATTTGCAATTTCAAGCATTGGCAGCCAAAAATGGAGTTTTGGAATTTCGGGTGTATACACGAGCGCTACTATTTGCACACTTCCTGTTGTCATGATTGTTTTGCATATCTTCCTATTTTGTTGGCCTAGAATCAATTCATGACTTGCTGACTTATGTCGAAAGGAAATGGTTGTTGCATATATACTCCCTCTGTCCAAAGTTGAGTGTCAATATTTCTATTAATTTAGAATATCAAAGACAAATTTTTGTTGATCTTTTTTCTTTTTCTGTTTAATTTTTTCAAAATAGGTATATTTTTATCTAGTGTTCCACAACTAGCCTCTTTGATTTGAGTAATTCATATTTTACTAACACATAGGTCTTACAACTAACCATATTGTCTACAACATAAATCTTAATATAGTGTTAAAGTCAAAATAGCACACTTAGCTTTGAGTAACTAATTTATTGTCCTATGTTGTTAAAGTTCCCACAAACTATTCTTCTATTTCCCCATCAGCTAAATGTAAAATGTCTCATTTTTCAGGTTTCTGTGGAAGGCGCTCCAAATGAAGTATTTTTGCATGTGTCAGCTTGCAGGTGCTGGGAAATGGTTCGTGAGAGAGTGAATCAAGAGATATCAAAGCAGTACAAGTTAGGAAAAACAAAACTTCCTCCTCTGCAGCCTCCTGGGAGCCTTGATGGGATGGAAATGTTTGGTTTCTCTTCACCAGCAATTGTGCAGGTAAATTTTCTTTTCAGATATCAAAATGAAAATTATAATGTTTCCTCAAAGTTTTCAATATGCCATATATTCTGGACTGTATATAGGTAATTCAAGCAATGGATCAGAATAGAGTTTGTGTAGAGTATTGGAAATCACGGCCTTTAATGCAGATTCCAGCTAATTGTATACCTGGAAACAATCTTGTAAACTGTGGTGTGAAGCCTGAAGAGTCAAATAATCATCAACAGATTGCAAAAAAAGAATCATTACCAGCTGCTGGGGTTGATAAAATTATTGATGGCCTGTTTAAGAAGGTCAATCCTGAAGAACTGAATGTGCTATACAGTATTCTGAGTAACAATAATTCAACTGCTGATCAGGACTTAGTGATTCGGCTTCTTAAAGAAGAGATTGGTAGGCGAGCAAGATAAGATGATTCATTTCTCATATCTCCATCATTTTTATAAGAATTCAAGATGATGATTCAAAATCTCTGGTCTCAGTTGATTCTTGGGACATGCTCATAACAAAAAAGAAAAGGAAAATGAAAAAAAAAAATTTAACTCTGTAAATTGCTGATTCACATTCTTAGATCATATACAACAGGGCTTCAGGTTGATCTCTGGTCCTCATAAAATTTTGTTCTGGCTTTGTACTTGAAATGCCAGTTTCATCAGGTAGGTAGTTGAATAACAATGACCCTCAATTCATTTCAGAAATCAGAGCTATAATGGTGAAGTTAATTTTTTTCCCTTTTCCAGTAATGTTTCTCTCTTTACTTTGTTTTGTTATCTTTTATTGGGATATGAAGGAGTTAAATAGGTTAAAAAATTCTGTCAAAATTTTGAATTATTATGAGAACAGAATACAATTGGAGAAAAAAAAAGGGCATATTAGTCATTCTTCCTTTATTGAATTTTGAAACCCTCCCCTGGCCTTAAAAAACTTTTTTGGAGACAAAATTATACTTTTTAAAAAAATTATACCCACTTGGGCACCTAGTGTCCTTACCTTATTTGGTGAGATTAATTCGAACTCAGCCTGCAGAATACTTGCAGAGTTTAACCGAGAGCCTAAAGTTTTTTAACATAGCGCTAATTATCTTGGGATTCGAAATCTCGACCATCAGCCCTGGGGAAGTATTAGGAGTTCACGCACTAACTCCTTCAAGCTACCGGGTTATAATTCTAATATTAATTTAACGGATATTAGAGATTAGAAGATTTTTTTTTTTTTTTTTTTTGATGGTTGAGATTAGAAGATTTTGAATGGTTATTTATAATAATTTCAATGTGAAGCCTAATCTCTTTTATCAAAATATTTGAAGCAAATATATATATATATACATATATAATAATAATAATTACAATAACCTCTAAATTAATAAGTTGAAAAAAAAGAAGATTACTAATTAAAAACTTTGTATACCATGATTTTTATAGATTGAAGTAAAACTAAGCACGTAGACCAATAATTTATCTTATTACCAAATTTTGGGGGAAAGAATAAAATATTAAATTATCCAAACAAGACATGAATTCTTTCTAGAGAAAAATGAAGGGCAAGTGCAACTTGGTGGTTTTGGAGAGTGAAAAAATTTTGGCTTGACATAATAGTAAAACGTAATGTGAATGATACATATGGTTAAAGGTTCGATAATCACTTTGATTGTCATGCAAAAGTTGGTAAAAATTTTTTTAGTAAAAGTTAGACTCTGTAGATACAATCAAAACTGAATATAGTTACATGAGGTCCAAGAGTGAATCATACAAAGGTCGGAGTGAAGTCTTTTTCCAGTAAGAGTTATACTTTATGAACGTAATTTAATATGAATTTTGAATTAGTCAGAATCGTTGTAATTTCAAAATTAAAAAATATATATATATATATATATATATATAGAGAAGGTGGAGGAGAAGGACCACACAACAATTTCACCAAAAGAATTCCATCAAATGTAATCATATCATAACACCTCGTTTGGTTTAACCGAAAATTAAAGAAAAAAAAAAATTAGTATTTTCCCATACGTTAGTACCCCCAAAGTAGAAACATACGATAAAGCCAAAGAAGGAAAATTCGGGTTTTGTACGGACAGAGCGAGCATCCGACGGCTGAGATTCAGACGTCCGATGGACGGAGCCCCTTTTGTCTTTGTTGGCACGAAATCCAAGGACCAGAAAGAAAAAAAAAAAATAATAAAAAAAGTGGCTTTTGTTGCCCCCTCCCGACAAATCGTACCTATCGACACGTGGTAAAGCACGTTTCCTGTAGGACCTACACACAGCACGTGTCGATGCCGAAAGGCTCCTCTGTCTTGTGGGCCCCGGACCCTCCCCCCTCGCTCCTTAGATCGCGGGAATCATCTTGTACGGTCCTAAAAATGATTTCAAATAATTTGTTGGATTTTAGCGGAAATTATATTATTATTTTTTTTTAAATTTTTTTTTTTTTTAGAAATATTGTAGATAATAAAATTTTTATTTATATATTTTAAAAATATAATCAAGATTTTTAGGTAGTTAGATAATAAATTCATCTCTTAAATTGCTGACGCATAACTTTTTAATAGTTATAAATTGTCATTCTCCCAAAACAAATAGAGATCTTCGAATAAGTTCATTTCAAGATCTCAAAAGACCCTTGGATCGAGATCAAAGGTAAGACTCTCGAATCCATGACTGATTGAATAGAAACAAAGAAATTTGTAGTTATCTCAAAATGTCCTTTAAAATAGAGTGTCTCGAACTCATGACCTCCAACTTATAATTGAGTCTGCTACCAATTGAGTTACCTTTTTTTGACAAGTTAAAAGTAGACTTTAGAATTACAATTACAAGATTATAATCAGAAATATATATATATATATATGGTCAGTTGATATTTGCCGCAAAATCCCAGAAAATATTAGCATGACAGCATGCAGATTCAATATCTTAAAGAAGATAAATTAGACAAATTTTCTGTTTTCCAGGAATCATTCAAAAGGATAAATTTCTTATTCTTTTGCAATGGATTTGCTGCAGCACCACCATATATATATATATATATACTATACGTATATTTTCAAGAACCCTAGCGATAGTAAAATTAAAATGCCATTTTCACCCCATCTTATATTCTTATTCTTGAATACTTTTTCATCTTCATCTGGATTCGAAATCTAATCAAAAGATCTTTTCAATACAACAAATATTATTTGAACATGAATTAATTAATTAATAAATAAGGATTTTTTACCTAAAAAAACGGGTAGGGTTGGTGAATTAGAATATATATATGAATGTATAGAGGCTGTCGTTTTCAGGAACTTTCTGTTTACACAATTAAAGATCTTAACTATATTCAATTATCTTAAACATATATATATAAATCTGGATATGGTGTGTTAATTTGTCTCTTAATTATTATTATAGTCACATATATGTATATATATTATTAATTAGGATTATTATAGTAATACCTGAGAATTAATTAATTAATGTTTCCCTTTGTAGATTGGCTATGGTGCTTCCACAAATAGTATCTTATCCTATTCAAAGGCCAATAGTTGAGGGCAATACAGCAACCTCCAAGAAAGGGAGAGGCTTATAGCTATATATATATATAGGCCTACATAGACCTTAATTAATTAATTAATTTATAAATGTAACTTCAAATAATTTGTGTCTTTAAAAGATGTTCTTGATGGGGGGGGGGGGGGGGGGGCCCTTCCCCCCCCCCCCCACACCGGGGGTTCACCCCCCCCCCCCCCCTTTAAAAAAAAAAAAAAAAAATTGTTATAATCATGCTTGGAAGGAAATTAATATACAAGTAAATTTTGTTACGGAGTTTGAATCTGTAACTCTTAAAGATTAATAAAGATTAATATGATATATAGTGTAATACGAGCACAATAATCAACAATTAATGACGAGTTGAAGTTGAAGTCGAATCTAAAACCTTCTATTTTGATACCATATTAAATTCTTAAAAAGTTTAAAACGATTCAAAATCAACCCTAATTCGAATCTTGAGAGAAAAAAAAATTATAGAAAGATTCGAACTAGTTAGAGCTGATAACCCTAATTCGATCCAATCAAAAATTGTGCTTAAACTATCTATAGATAAATGTGCAGCCATAAATTTAATGTAACGATACTATTTTAATAAAATAATCAAATCAATTCTCAAAAGTACATTTACACATATGATTAAAGTATATATTTTAGTTACATTTCTATCTAAACCAATCACTAATTTCCTGTTAGAGTTAATTAGAAACCCTAAAATTAGGAAGTGTAAATTCTATTCTTCAAAAGAAAAATAAGATAATATATATATATATATATATATTATATGACATCTTTTCTTTCTTATTTTTCCTTATTAGTAAACCTCTCAATTTGGTAACTAAAATTATTTTGCTTCCCCTCTTAATAAGTTAAACATCCAACAACCCTAGTTTTGTACGTCCGTACGTACGAACGTAGAAAGAGATTCATGAAATACAATTATGCACACACATATGTAACTGAAACAAAAGAAAACATGAACAATCATATATACACACACACACACATATATATATATATATATATATAGTTGTCTACTATGTATTTATAATTAGTAAAAACTCTTAATTAAAACTACGTACAAATTAATTAATGTAGACAGGAAAAAGAAAAAAAATCTTTAATTAATATAAACGCACTTCATTGCTGGTTGCCAAACTTTACTCTTCTCCTGTTCTAATATATATATATATATATATATATATATATATATACAACAAAGAAATATTATGTAACCTGCAGCCATGGGTTCTAATTCAAGAACAAAACCAAAACACACAAAATGATAAACGGTCAAAGAAAAATTAAAACTTGAAAGAAAAAAAACCACAAGTTTCTTTAATATTGATCATGAAGCTCCACATATATATATACACATACACAAACACAAATCAAGAAGACTAAAAAAAAGAAAAGAAAAAGAAATTAAGAACACGACAGAAGAACATAAAAAACAGAAATAAACTAATTAAGGGATATGATGTGATTCCAAGTTCCTCACAGTGAGAGATTTTTGTAATTTATGAATCTGTTCTTTGGCAGCCATGATGATGACGAGGATGAGCTGCTTGTTGTACCTTCTGCTGCTGTAGTACGTTTCTTTTTCTCTTCTTCTCATAGCTAATACCCCTAGATTTGGACTGAAAATCTCGTACATCTCTCAAGAAAAGCCTAACAACTCTTGTACCAAAAGGGTTAGATTCAGGGTTTCCACCACCGTGTTCTTCGTAGGCGGCTCGAAGCCGACCAATCAGCGCATCAAGACTTCCCCAAGCTTGTCTTAGTGGACAAGGGCAAGCGGAAGGTGGCTTAGGTAAGCCGAAGAAAGGACAGCTCTGGTTGTGTACTTTAGTCTTTCCGAACTGGTCGAGGTACCTTAGGAATTCTAGCACGTGTGAGCCGTTGCAAGCGGAAAGAGATAGCGGCGGCCTGCAGTGGTTTCTTAGGAATTGACAGAATGTGTTCCAGTCTCGCCGTTTTTGGTTCTCGTACCGACTTGGAGCTTGTTGAGCTGAAGCTGAAGATGGAGCCGATGATAGTGATGATGATGATGGTGGTGATGATGGTAATGGTGGGATAGGGATAAGAGGATGAATTATATAATTATTTGGTGATGAATTTGGAAAAACTCCACCTTGTGTGGTAATAAAATCCATCTGAGAATTTTTTTTCCCCTTTTTTCTAGAGTTTTAAATCTTCTTTCTAAGAAATAAAAGAGAAAGAATAGAGATTAGTTACTATTATCGATAGTGAATAACTTATATATATTATATATAAATGCTATATATCAAGACACAAGGCAAGAAAATATAAGAGAAAAGGATACCTGAAATTCAGAAATTAGTCATGTTGTGATTAGTAACTGCTGCTGATGGTGAATACCTTTTATATATATATAAACTCAAGAAAAAATAAGAGAAAATGATACTAAAAAAAATTAGTCTCTACTACCGACAGTGAATACCTTATTTATATATATATATATATATATATATATGCAGTACTAATGCCCTAAGAAGTAGGTAAAAGAGAAAACTTTCCAGATTTTGATGAGTGGAAGTACTTAAAAACCAAAAATGACAATGTGGAAGAAACAAGGTAGCAGATGGGAGTAGTACTTAAAATACTTACCAAAAAAATAAAAAAGATGAGTAGTACTTAAATGGCATGGCTCATTTCTTTAATTGGAAAAGATGGAAAGAGAGAGAGAAAGATATATATACATAGAGAGAGAGAGAGGAGGAATTCTCTGTGTTTGTCTCCTCTTTTACCCTTGAGGGGATATGGAAAAGTTTTAGAGAGAGAGAGAGAGAAATGAAAAGAAAAGGAAAGACTTGAGAAGTTCTTGGAAGGAATCAGGTGACTGATTAATTTGGTAAGTCTCTGAGGAAACTATGTAGTTGAGAAGTAACCAAAAGAGATCTCATCATGGAAGATAACAAGCTGCAACCCCTATCAGTTTAGAAAGCACAAGAAATACTAATAATAATTGATCATCATCATCAACAACAACAGCAGCAGCAGCAGCATATCTTTTTTATCCATGAAAGATATTACACATGAGCTGATGAGGAATGATCATGAAGAGATAGATAGATAGATATATATCAGTGTGTGTATTTGTGAGAGAGAAAGAAGGAGAAAAAAGGGAGAGAGAGAGAGAGAAAGTCAAACAAGCTTTTTCTTCTGTGGCAGAAGAAGGATAGGGATAGGATACATTATACATAGATAGATATAGGGAGAAAGGAAAATGTTTTTGGCATTAAGTTTAAGTTAGATTGGAAGGTTATACATACGCATATATATATATATATATATATATATATATTATGTAAATAATGGAGATTTTTGTAGTTGAGGGAAAATGGTTGCTTGCTTGTAGGGGGCATTGCACCCAACCATGGCTGATGTCTTTGAGCATTATTCATTATTTGGCTCATTAAGAAAATATAAAAATTAATTAATTAATGTATTTTTCCGTTGAAAAAATTTATAATTTTTTCGATTTTATTGTTTTCAATAAAAATAATTAATAAGTATGAGTTGTAAAACATTAATTATAGGAGTTTCTTTTAAATAAATAAACAAAATATTTACAATAATAAATAGATTAAATCTGATTTCGAATTTAAAATTACATTCCATATCTTGCATATCAACAAATTCTTGCATATCTTTTGCTAATTTATTGTGATTGGACAATTAACCAAATTTATTTCTTTCAATCATCTACTTCTTTTTTGAACCTCTGAAGATCCTTTATATAGGAAGAAAAAAAAAAGTATAATTTTCTTTTTAATTAATTAATTAAATAATTCATAGGTGAAAGAAGAAAAAAAAAGCATTAATTTTGGTTGGTGGTCGAACTAACTAACTAACATCTCTACTTATTTAAAACTTTAATTAAATGTACTCTTCATTCTTCAAACACCTTGTTTTGGACTTTTCTTTCATGACCTATAAAGAGGGGAAAAAAAAAAAGAAAAATTTAATAAATAATATTCTTTCATTTTTTTTTTAAATTTGTTACCTTTAATACCCTACAATTATTGGTTCAATATATACTTTTTAAATAATATTTATTTTAATTAAAAATATTATTGTCTTTTAAATAAAAAGACATATTAAAATAATTAGTGTGGAAATTTATCAATCTTGTAACAATTAAAATAAAAAGAATACATACATATAGTTATGTATATAAGTTTCTCTTAGTATTTTTAATTGGGGCAAAATCTCTCCTCTAATCCACATAGGATGATGGGATGATTATGTGACGAATTGTGTTGTTGAATAATCTACAAAATAAGCTAGATAGTCAAGGGTTTATCCTTTGTTTCAGCCCTCTGACGGTCAAGTCGGTGGTGAGAGACAAAAATACGCAAAACACTCAATCTTGAAGAGAATTGCTCTTCTTGTTTTGAGTGCTCGGAGAAATAGAATTATGTGATAATCAATTGGTCGGGTAAGAATATTCCTAATATACTCTCCTCTCAACTTAACGACTCAGATTGAGAATCTTGGAAAGGTTATTCAAACTAGCCATAGTAAACCGAGCATAGGCAGTGCATGCATGTTACTTTTGTCATGCAACGTGCCTTGTCAAAAGTATTAAGTATGTTCTTGAAAGTGATGAGTATCTCACTCTGTATAGCCACTTTGGGGGCCACATCACTGAGATACACACGTTCTCACTTCGAGGCCACATCATCAAGATTTAATTAGACACTTCACTTACCCCCTCTTCAATTTTATATATATATATACACTCTTATAATTTGTTATCAATTTTCAAACTAGTACTCTAAACAAAAATATATATTTTATTACAATATATATGTATAGTATATTATCTTAAAATTCTTGCCCCCTCGTGCTATTGGTGACACTTCACATATTATGAATAGTACTAATTAATAGTTTTGATGATTGGACTAGACTAGACTTGTCCAATATGTAGTCGTTTTGCTAGAATCTAAAGCAAACAAAAGTCCAAAAATCTTTTATTGGAAGTGTAAGCTCCTTTTATTGCTGACTTTCCATTGCAATTTAATTATAACAAACAACGACAAAATGCATACAAAATAATGGACGAGATAATAAATTCGATATGTTCAAAAAAAAATTTAGATGAAGCATCCTTTCGATTAAAAGTTAGACTATGCGATGTAATATGGATTAAATTTGAATTAATTCAAACAGTGACTTCAGATATGAGATAATATTATAAATATATATATATATATATATATATATATACACACTTGTGATAAGTAATTGTACTATTCTAGGCTTCTTACTTGACACAATTTTTAATATTATTAGTTATTTAGTAATGAGTTATTTACCATTATCAAAATAATTTAGTGTTACCCTAATTATCAAAAAAAAAAAAAAAAAATTGAAACTTACTATAATATGGTGTGTCGGTGGTGCAAAATATTTGTAAACTTACTAAAATCTGCATATCTTTAGATTGGGAAAGAAGGACCGAATCTTGATATCATATCAATTCTGGCACTTATTATTTTTAGTTTCCTTTTTCTCTCTCTCTCTTTCTTCTTTGTTTTTTTTTTTTTTTTTTTTTTTTTTGTGTGGTGTCCGGGTTAACCCGAATAATCCACACCTGGATCCGGCAACATAATTGCTGGCAGCACTAAGGTTGGGAGTGAGTGTCGAACTTCCAACCTTAAGATTGAGAGTGTGGGTGCTGACCACTCGACCAACACTCACTTGACTCTCTCTCTCTCTTTGGGGCATACAAATTAAAGTGAAAGTGAAAGTGAAATTTTTTTTTGAGGTAGTATCCCAAGCCCTTTCGGTTCAGACTAATCTACCTAGGAAGGCTCAACAATACGGGTATAACCGTATTTACAAATATATCTCGAACTGTAAAACCTCGAGTGAAGTTTAAACCCATTAACCTCTTAATAAGCTAGAAGGTAAAGTAGAAAAGAGAAACTCCTAAATCAATGGTCAAAAGTGATTCGAATCCTCAACCTTTTAGTTGAGGGAAAAACTCTTAGACCATTAAGTCAAGAGAGGAACTTCAAAAAGTACAAGTGAAAGTTTTTTTTTTTTTTTTTTTTTTTTTTTTAATCAGTGAAAGTGAAAGTTAAAAGCAAGAAATGACTACTATCATCATTTTAATTGATTGATGATATATGGAAGTGACCTTTACTCAGAATTAGAATTGTGTGTTTACATTTTTTATCCCTTTTATACATATATATATATATATCCAAGAAATTTTGTTCACAAATGGAAAACCAGAAACCAAAAAGTATCCCACAACAATAAAAATCAAATTGCCTGCTTTCCATTCATTTTTCTAATAGATATAGATAGATATATAAATCTTGGTAGAGCCAGCCAGTAACTGATAGACATAAATCAAAAGCATCCCACCATCACCATGTTTTTATTCCTTACTTTTTGATCAATAGAACTTCAAATTCATAAGCAACAATAACAGAGATAAAAAACATATCTTGAGCAATAATTCCTTCCTATTTTCCATTCACTTTCCACCATTTTCACTGCGAATGCCTGTTACAGCTTGCTGCAACGACGAAGAAAGTATGTAGATTTAAGTTCCTATTGTTTTTTACTCTTTTTTTTGGGGGGCAGAGAGATGAATCAGAAAGAGAGAGAGTATGAATACCTCAATGCAGGAGAGAACATACTGCACATCATTTTCTGAAATCTGGTGGTGAAGAACAAACCTAATCCTAAAATTATGTACAGGTGAATGAATGAATAATTAACTCTCTTAAAGATATGTTTCTGGAACAAGTATTCTGTGATTCGGTTGAAAATATGCAAATTAGAGAACTCGTTAGTCGTTATTAACGACTATTTACATAACTAAGGAGATGGAAAGTATACCTGAATGGTCCCTCTGGTAATGTAAGTATACCATATCCCTCCAAGATCTTGCATAGTTTGGTTTCTGAGATATTCACCTCCTTAAGAATATCGAAGAATATCTAAAAATAGTATGAAGAGTTCTCAGGTTAGTTACACTTGCTTCTTCAAGTATTACACAGTCAAACAAGAGAAACTTTCATCACATTTACGATGATAGACACTTATGCTGTCAAATTTGCATTAACATTTCTATAGAAACAAAATATATCATCATTAACATAGAAGAAATAAGATAACTTACAATGTTGGTTTCAACAGAGTCAATGTCAACTTTTAGTCCTTTAATTTTGTTCAGCCCCTCTAAGAAAAGTTAAAAAGAACAGAATATCAACCATCACAAACAATTAAACGGCAAAGTGGAATTTCTCTGTTGAAATATATATATATATATCTCCCAGCTTTATAAACTATAAAATATGAAATTTAGAAGAAAGAAGATTGCTTGCCTGCTAAAGTCTTGGCCTTTCTGTGATCGGCTTCAAGCTTACTAAGATTCTCTTGCACTGCAACAAGAGCAGCAGCACACAGGACACCAATCTGCCTCATTCCACCACCCAATGTCTTCCTGAGAATCCTTGCCTGGAAAATATAAAAAGTATGACCAAGCACTAATATATATATATATATATTTTTCTATAATGGGGCAAAAACAATGTAATGTCGAGGTTTACTTTGGCAATAAAACTTTCCGAACCAACAATGACACTTCCAACAGGTGCACCAAGGCCTTTTGACAAACATACCTAACAATGGATATTCAGCAAAATAGAGTTAAGAGAGAGAGAGAGAAAAAAAATTTGGATAAAGCATGATCGAGAGAAGGAAACGAATATATTATTCGACTCCTACTGAGACAGAATCAGCAGCCTGCACAAGCCTGTGAACAGGAACTCCCAGTGCCTGAAATATAGTCACCATCTGCGTTAGCCATACACATAAGCTTATAAAGATTTAGATTTCGTATGCATCTAATTCTACCTTGTTTCCTGAAATGGTTCAAATCCAAACTCAACCATGCAATATTTTCCCGATATGTATATTTTTTGTATTATTAGGCATACATATGGCATTCATGTCTCTAAAGAAAGCTTGCATATAGTCTAGTCTACAAATTAAAGCTTTAACTTACTACTGATGCATGAAAGATACGAGCACCATCAATGTGAAGCTTCAAACCATATTTCTTAGCTAGCTCCCCTACTTGATCTGTATACTCTGCTGAAAGGCATCTACCACCAGAACTGCACAAATATTAAACTGCTTTAACCATTTGATATTCGACACAAGAAAGCAAGAACCACGAATCTCTCATTTCTAAATATGACACACAATTTTGGTACCAATAATTAATATAAAAAACATTTCAAATATGTTGGTCCTTTTAAGCTCAGTGAAATTGAGGCCAACCACAAGAATAAAGAACTTGGAGATTTGTCATGATAAGTTTCCTTACTGTGCATGTGAATTTTCCAAACAGATAAGCCTAGTCTTCGGATAAACAATCTCGAATCTAGGATCTCTAATTGCAGCTTCAATTTGATCTATATCCATTGTTCCATCGTCATTATTCTTCACCGTTCTCGGATGAACACCTCCAATGGTAGAAATGCCCCCATTTTCATATATATGGATATGACAATAATCACCAAGAATTACTTCACTTCCCCTTACATCACAATGAGTCAGCACACTGATGAGGTTACCCATTGTGCCTGAAGGGACAAATAAGCCGGCTTCCTTGCCCATGACTTTCGCCATATGTGTTTCAAGACGACGAGCTGTTGGATCATAACCTAATACATCATCATCAACTTCAGCATTTGCCATTGCAGCTCGCATGGCTTCAGTTGGTTTAGTGACTGTGTCGGATCGAAGATCCACCATTCTTGTTACCATTTTTCTTTTAGGACTGTAATCAAATAAAAGAGATACATACAAAATACTCAGGCATAATAATTCAACAGAGAGAAAATAAGTATCATAATTTAAGCCATTGTACACAAGTGAAGTGAAAAGCTAAAAACATCCTACATGAAATTCTTAGTTTATAATCTATTCATAGCTTAGATTAATAAAGTGATGATCATGATCGTTCTTGAATAAGTAAGCCTTTAACTCTCTTTCAAAAGAACCTTTAGCGGGATTCGAACTCCTGCTCTAATGATACCATGTTAAATCGAGATAAATTGATACTTAAAAGCACCATATAACGAGTGGGGTCATCACAAATTTTCTTAACAAGACTCAAATCATATCATGCACAATAAGAACAAATGGAAACAATAGCAAGAATTCAAATCCAAAACGGATACCATGTTAAAGACAAAATTAAAAAGAAAACATGAAATTTCAATCCTATTATTGCCTAATTCCGTCCGCCATAACCAAGGAAGACATCCCAACAGGAAAAATTTGCCTACCTCGTACAAAATTTGATTGCTAGAATCACTCTGAATTACTTTTCTGCGCTCTTCTTGATGCAGAAAACAGAGTGGTAGAAGGGTTTTTCCTTGGTACCAGCGTCTCGATTTTACCCAACTGAGAACAAAACCCAAACCCGCCATTGATAAAACATCCCCAAATCATTTGAATTTGACACAACAACAAATTAAAATAATAATAATAAAAAAAAAGCACAATTCAACTACCTTCAAGAAAAGAAATGGAGACTGCACAAATGTAAAACAGAGCGGAGGAACCCAGAAGAACCAAATTGAATGATTTTTATTTTTTTTTCCCCTTTGGAGGGGTTTAAATAGCTCTGTTTCAAGAGAAGCCAATAACAATAAAAACAAAGACACGTAAATGAACAAACAACCTCAACCTCAACAAAGATTCCAACTTTGCTTTCTCTGATCCTTCATTTTCCTTTTTCAAGAATCCAAACCCCACTAAAACTCGAAACAGTGCAAAAAAAAAAAAAAGTACTGACCCACATTCCGCAAACTTTTATCCCTACTATTTCGTCATCAAGTGCGCATTATTATTTTTTTTTTAAAAAAAAAAAAGAAAAAGAAAAAAAGAAATCAGTAATATCAGCAAATTCAAACGAATACACTTGTGGCAACACAAGGGATGCCCAGATATGATCTTTGCATGCGTGATAAACAAAAGAAGAAGAAGAAGAATTTCTTGATATCAGAATATACCTCTCAGAAAAAGAAAAAAAAGGATTCTTTAGGCCTTAACTTTCTTCTTCCTCAACTGATTTGGTTGAAGAGCTTCGTTTCTTTCCTCCTTGATTTTTCTTGTACTTATTGCGGGGCGATTAATCGGTTTATAACTTGCGTGGCTTCTTGTTTTCAGCAATAAAAAAAAAAAAATAAAAAAAAAAATAAAAATAAAAATAAAAATAAAAATTGCATGAAGGGGGAAGTTTGAAGGGTTGCATGAGTGATGAGTGTAATCCAAGCTGGAAGATGATGATCAAAAGAAGACAGTAAAGACACGGATAGGATTAATGAACCTAACTGTCTATATTTTCTTTTCCTTGTTTAATTTTGGCACGATTCTTATTATTATTACTCATATATATATATATATAAATTAAAGCTATTTTTTAAAAATATTTTTTATATAAATTAATATTCTATAATTCTTTTTTATTTAATTTGAAGAATTCATTCTACTGCTTCCAACTCATGGTATCAAGAAGTTATAAGTTATACTTTTTGATTAATATTCTACAATTAATAATTAATAAATACTTTTTGTATAAATAATATATAATTAAAGAATAATTAAATATTTTCAACTAAAAAGTAATTAATTATTATCTCTCTTAAATTATTTTTAAATATTTTAATAAATTATTAAATTTTATTCCTCGTTTAACTTATTTTGTATTATTAAAGTTCCTCTTTTAGCCTAATGATCTAAGAGTTTCTCCCTCAACCTTGAGGGTTTGAATCTCTTCCGGCCATTAGTTTAGGAGTTTCTCCTTTACCTCGTGGCTTATCAAGAGGTTAAAACCAAATTCTTCATCAATTTTTCTTTTTAATAAGGGAAAAATAAAATGTAAAGAGTAAAACTATTTATATCCAAAAATAAAAAAATAAAAAAAAAAAAAAACTAAAAACTGCTAGAAATAAAGATTTTAAAAAATAAACAAACTGCTTCAAAACTTTATGAGAATCAAATAAAATCAGCTAGAAGAACATTTTTCTTTCAGTTCATTCTCTTCAAAATCGTCTATGATAGGGGTACAAACGAAGATTTTTTTCTTGATTTTTTAATATCCACTTTTTTTTTTTCCAAATATTAATATTTAAGTACTAATTAGAAAATATTAAAAAAAAAGTAAAATATCAAAATTTTACGAGTGAGAAGCTCTATTTATAAACAAATTCATAATATTTTTCTTTAATATTCATTATATGAAAATTATGAGAAAAGATTACAAGATACCACCCATATATATATATATATATATAGTTTATTAACTTTTACTATACCTTGTATTAATATTATTTTACCTTAAATATTAGTTTAATTAAGAATAATGATATTATATATTTGGATAAAAAAAAATTCAATCTCTTTATTTATAATCTTTTATCTCTTCTATTGATTTTATTAATGACTAAGATCAATTTGACTTGAATGATTAAAATTTAACTATAACAATTTATAATTGTCTATAAATTTTCATGTTATTTTACTCTAATATACAATTTTTTAATATTGTCTACTATTTTCTACAATATTTTACACTACTTTACTACATTATTTTAATAAAAAAATATAAAATTAAATAAGTTGAAAAGTTAAATAAAAATAAAATTTTAATAAAGTTTGAAAATATTATTTGTATAGAAACTAAAGTTATAAACATAAATGTGTTTTTTTTTTTTGATAAGTATAAACATAAATGTGTTAAAAAAAAAAAGGCAAATTTGATAAATGAAATATATATATATATTAATAGAAAAAATTAAAATTATATAAGAAACATTGGTTAAAAAAGTGGCAAAATTGTAAATGGAAAATTAAATATATAAAAACACGTTCACGATGGGACTCGAACCCACAATCTCCCGCTCCGGAGGCGAGCGCCTTATCCATTAGGCCACGCGAACTCATATATTAAATGTATCTCTAAAAATGTAAATAAAGTAACTTTTAAACCCTAAAAACTCTGTACCTTCAAGCTTAGTTGAATGCCCCCAAAACTTCACAATTTTCAAAGAGATTTTTTTTTTTTTTTTTCCTTAGAAGTTCCGTTCCATTCTCAAGAATTTCCTCTTCCAGTCTCAGGTAATTTCTTGAAAAAATGTTTTTGCTGAATGATTATCCATTCTCTAAGAGAGAATTGAAAATGTGGTAGTATGTGCTGCATCATCATCTGCTGCTGGAAGTTCAAGTTCAAGTAATGACATGAATCCATATAATATATCTTTACATTTATTAATTCATGTCTTCACTTCAATTTTTTTTTTTTTCTATTTAATAATGAATAAGTGCATTTAGTCTTTCATTAATAATAAGGGAAAAAAAGAAGTAAAGAGTAATACTATTTATACGAAAAAATAATGACTTAAAAAAAAAGAAAAGTTAGGGACCATGTATTTTTAAATCTAAACAAGATATGTGTAACTTAATTAAATTAAAAGCAAAAACATTCCTTTAACTTAATCAAACAAAAGCAGTAAAAGCTATAACCAAAATTCCAGTAAGAATGGACTTTCAAGTAATCTTTTCATTATAATATTTTTCAGCCTGCCCAAGAGACATCCACTACATAGCTCAGAAGAATAAAAGACAAAAACTCAATTGGAAAAAGCTATTTGAAGCATCATATGCTAGACGATGTGTTTAAAGTGGGAACATTTTGTTGTGTTGAGGGAAGAAAAAATATAAAGTTTGCAGTACTCTAAGATGTAAAAGAAAGGAAGATTATTGCAGGGAATAAGATGTTTACTAAAAGCATAAAAGTGGTGGTCAAGAGAGCACAAGAGGGAGGATACCACATACAGAGGATTCAAATATTTTATAAAGTGAAGTACAAATGGAATCTTTTGTTTGACCTGTGTGTCCATACAACATCAGACAATATATAGCTATGTCATGTCTACTTTACAAGAACCACTAAACGAATCAAGGAGACAGCGAAATTTAGTTACATGTAGAACTTTGATGGCAATACAGAATGTTCTTCACAGGGTAAGCATCAAAATGTTCTAGTCACATTCTTTGTGTACAAAGTATCAAATGAAAGAAAGTGTTTTCTCTAGTAACCCTGCAAACAAGAGATGCCTTTTAAAATATTTAGTTTTAAGTTCAATCACCCCTTCTCTATTTTAGTGCACCAAAAGAAATGTTATAACTTACACTTCCTCTACTCTCTCACACAACAGATGGAAGTTAGTCGATTTTGCTTCCTAGTATCAGAAAAACACCCTTATAGCTTTTTAAAAGACATACGCCATCTCTATTAAATATATAGAAGGAACCCATGTTACACACTAAAATAGTAAACATAACCAAGGACTCAGAAGCAAAGAGACAATTAAAATATGTCATAATATCATCATCTCTCCTCGAGAAAAGTTGGCTCAAATGTCATATAAGACTCTCAACTAGACAGAACTACCTATAAATCAGTTAATCTAACATCTATAGCAAAATCTCAACAAGGAATGGTAAGTTTAACTACATATATACGGGAAAAATTGAATCCATGAAGTTAATCAAAAAAGAAATGAAGGCTCAGTCACTAAACACTATCAAGATTCTACTACTTTAAAAAATCAGATACAAGAACATACCTCTTTCAGTTCATTCTCTTCAAAATCTTCTATGACAGGTACAGACAAAGATTTTCTCTTGACTCCTTTCTTTTTTTCTTTCTCTGCTTTCTCATCAAGTGGGCATTTCACATTATCATGCTCTAATAAAGCAAGAAGTTCCTTTCTTACCATTTCATCAGCCTGCTCAAAAAGTGTAGGAGGGACAATGGTGCTCTTATCTTCATCAGCTCTTAACAGCGATTTCCTGATTAGATCAAGTGATCCAGCAGGAGGTCTAGGAAGTTCCCTCTGAAGAACTTTTGACCTCTTTCTCAGTAATGCTTGTTGCCTAGCTTCCTCCTCAGCTTTTTGTCTAGCAATTCTATCAGACATGTCTTCCTCAATTTTTTCCTCTGATTCTTCTTTATCTTCAGGAGGTGGTGGCATAACTATCTGGTACTCCATTCTTGGGCTGTGGAAGATTTCTCAGACCAGAAAGAAATTCCTTTCTTGAATCGGATTGTCCCAGGTTGGCACTACCATGTATATCCATATCCTCATTGATGTGAAGTTCGTCTCTTATAGGTGTTCCTTTTGGTGTCATACTGAAAGAATATCCATCTCTTGATGGTGTCATGCCAATTCTAGGAGTAAGGCCTCTGGCTCCAGGTGTAGCTGAAGGAGTCAAGAGAGGATTTGGAGTTTGAATTCCTTTTTCTTAGGAGTGACTCCAGAAAAATCAGAAGGATGCAACAAGGGATTTTCTCCACCAAGTAAAGGTGTCTGAGATTGATTCAATCTTCTCTGATTTTTGGCATCCATCATATGGCGTCTTGCTTTCTGGAAGGAGTTCTTTGAGGAGTTCTTAATGGAGTCATTACTTGGTTTGGTGTTTGAGCATAGCTTGCAAGAAGAGCGTGGGTTGCAACATTCCCATCTGTAAGCTCTTCACTCCCAATAACATCACTAGCTATACCAATTTTCGCAATTGCCTCCAATTCATGATCTGGAATTTGTGGAGCTGGTAGATTCAGTTTTGACTTCCTCCTTACTGTTTCTGGATCATTAAGTTTGTTTGCCTGCATTATCGCTGAGGGAGCATCTTGCCTCTGAGCTATTTTATTTCGTGCAATATCCTGCTTCCTCATACGAGCTTCCTTGTCAACCCTTCTTTCACCTTCAAGCTCTTCAATGGTGGTGGGGAACTTAGGTTGCTCCACTGGTCGATCTTCATCTATAACATCATAAAAACCTGGTGGGGCCTCTTCTCAAAAGGGATTTCTGCATTATAATCAATTCCCTTCCTCTTTCTCTTTCTGTGCCGAACATCAACTCCTGTGGCCTTTAGCTCTCTCCTTTTCTGCAGCGAAGCAAGCCTTCGGGCCTCTTCAAGCTGCTTTTCCCTTGCTTTCCTTTTTTCATTTTTACCTCTGGTGTTAGCTAACCGAGCTCGTGCTTCTGAAAGCATTTCTTTCTCATCCTCATCCATGTCAACAGGGTAAGGACGAGCAGGTTTTGATTCTGGATTTGGATCAATTTCTCCTAGATGCAACTTACGAGGGTCATCTCCAGGTTCATAGTTTTCATCCTTAGCATACGCAGCATCAAGGAGCTGCTCATACCGTTCAAGGCACTGAGATGGTGTGCGACCCACAATTGGAGCAATTGTCCTCCACTGTGTTGGCATGAGTTTTGCAAGATGCACAAGTTTTTCATCTTCTTCTCTTGTCCACTAAGTCTGACATTGTACATTAAAATCAGCACAAATATAAACTGAAAAGAAAACCCATAAAAATCATCATCACAAAGGATGGAGTAAAAAACAAACAAGACTAAATACTTTTGCAAAAATAATAAACGAAACAACTTCTCATTCTTTATATAGAAACAATATATGCAAAACTACCCATTTTAAAATAATTCTAGCAATGCAAACTGATAAAGAGGAAAGTACTTTTTCCAAGCACATACTAAGAAAAGGTAAAAACTAAAAACTAAAGGTTTGACTTTGAGCTGATATGTGTTAAAAGTAAAAAACGCAGGAAACTAGAACACTTAATTCACTAGTATCAAGACCAATGCATATAATGCCCTAAAACTTAAAATTGACACCACAGGGTGCATGAAAGAAAAACAAAACCTGCAGAATTACCTATTTCAACATAATTTTGTCAATGCAAAGTAGTCAGGGGAGAAAATCCTGTTTCCTAACACACTGAAAACCAGAGGTTTGAACTGATACTGGTTTACATTAATAAATTCTGCAAACAAGATGACTACTTTCTAGCATCAAATGCAATGGAAAATTGATATAAATATATATACACACAATACGAATAGACAAACAGAATCCAGAAAGAAAGATATAATTAATGAGGTGAGAAACAAACCAGAAGGAAAAAAATTTCTTTAAAGCGACAAACTTGCCTTCTTGATGGAAGGGTCGAGCCACTCGTACCACCGAGCTTTACATTGCTTAGCAGATTTGCGAACAAGTAGAGAAGAAATACGGGCCCATTGATTCTTCCCATATTTCATCACCGCCGCCTTCAAGATCTCGTCCTCCGTGTTCTTCCATACTCCTCCTTTTATCATAATCCTCATCTTTGCTGATTTTTTTTAATTATTATTTCCTACTTCCTCTTCTAGGTTTCCGTTATTGGAATAGTAATTCGCAAAATAAGAGGAATTAAAAAAAAAAAAAAAAAAAAAAACTCAAGCCTCCTCAAGAGTAGACATGGGGGTGTACAGTGGGTTCAGAACCACGTCGCAAGAAGTTTCAGATTTTCTGCGCCTATCTAGCTTGATTTTGCTCTCCCCCAGCCGTTCCCGCCGTGTCGTCATCTGTTCCTTTTTTCCAGTCCCTTGATATTAATTCCCGGCGAGAAGATAAACTCCCGGTCTATCTACTTCGGCTTCCGACGACAGTTCAACCCTTCTATTAAATTGAAATTTTTTATTTTATATTTTTGGTGGCAAAATTGCGGTATGTAAAATATATATATATTATAAACAGAAAATTTTAAAATAAAAAATATAAATAAATAAGTTGGGATTCGAACCAACAATCTCCCGCTCCGGAGGAGCAAACACCTTATCCATTAGGCCACGCGAGCTCAATTCTTTTCCCTTTAACTAAAATAAAATATATTCTCTATGAAATAAATTGTAAACCCTAAACCCATCACCCAATCTTGAACTTAGCAGAGGGAGATTGAGTTTAATCTGTTACCAAGAAGTTTTTTCCTCAAAGAAAATGGCTTTCTGTGTATCTTCCAGCTTAGTTCAATGCCCCAAAACTTCTCAATTTTCGAAGAAAGCTTATTTTCTCAGAAGTTCCGTTCCTCTCTCCGGAATTTCTTCTTCTAGTCTCAGGTAATTTCTTGAAAAATGTTTTTGCTGAACTTCTTGTTGACATTTTTCAGGTTATTTAATTTTATTTTTTTAATATCTATTTTATATATAGATTTCTGTTTGACTAGATAATTTTATACAATCATTCATGCAAATAAAGAGGAATGATCTTTCTTGATTCCCTACTTTGTAGCCCTACTGCCAAAAATCATATGATTTAAGCAATCATCAGGAATGCATAAAGAAAGCTGGAGGTGTTAGCGAACCACATTTTTTTTTTTTTTTTTCCTTTCATTGTTATTATTATGGTTATGCATCTTGAGAGAGAATTGAAAATGTGGAATTTCTATTAGCAATTAACTGTTGAATCAGGATATTGAACTCACAGGCTTCCAAGAATTTATGGGGCAAATAAGCGGGTGGTATGTGCTGCATCATCTGCTGCTGGAAGTTCAAGTTCAAGTAATGACATGAATCCATATGAGGTAGAAAATATTTTCTTTACATTTATTATATCTGTGACTATTGGATGTGGAAGTGAATCTTGATTTTATTTTTTCCCCTTTTATAAGGTTCTTGGTGTGAACCCAATTGAGGGTTTTGACGTGGTGAAGGCAGCATATACTAAGAAAAAGAGGGATGCTGAGAAAAGAGGTGATGAGACAACTGCAGCACAGGTAGATTTTTTGTTTCATTATTTTACATTTTGATGAAAAAAATTTGAGGGAGGTTTTGACACTTTGATTATATTTGTCATTAATCATATGTATGCTTTCGATAAACATTGTTTCAGTTGGACAAGGCATATGACAAAATTATGATGTCACAATTAAATAAACGGAAGAAAGGAGAAACATTTGGTTCATTTAAGGTATGCTGCATTCTTACTCTTCTGCTTTTCAAGTTCAAAGGAATTTTTCTGAAATAAGATGTTCAGAGAGTTATACTCAGGCTAACTTTGTATTCCCTGCTTTTCTCTGATCCTGTTGGAGCCTCTTCATTAGAAAATATAACTGTGTTTCATACATGCTACAATTAGTAGTTTCTAAGATCAGAAATAGACAAGGAGTTCTAAAACATGATTGGGACCATACTCTAAGGGGAACATATTCTTAGCTAAATAATGATGCTGGCAGTGGTGGAACATTTTGGTCATATGGATCATGTGTAGCTGAATAGGAGGGGTTCACATGGTATTGATTGAGATACAATCAAAGCAAGATAGATCTGCATAATGGATTCCATCATGTCATAGGGAAGGAAAGTAAAAAAGAGAACGGAGAATCTTGTTCATTAAACATTTGAGTTGTATATGTGCATCCTTGATGTCATTGTCTTTCTTTGTCACATTTGGCTAATTTAGGTCTTCTTTTCACATTTTCCTAGAAGTTAAACATAATTGTTTTAAAAAATTTGAGCTTTTCTTTTTGCTATTTGCCATTCTGCACTAGGATTTCGCCCTTGTTTATTTAGGTCTTTGATTATTATATTTACTATTACAAATTTATTCCAGGTTTCAAAGGACATAAAATATGCTGATAAACTGCCAATTGTGCCCTGGGGTCCAAGGTATGGATGTTATCTGGGAAATCAATGCTCATGCATGTGGTCTCTTGATTTCTGATTTATGTAATTTTCATGAGAGAGTAGATATTTATGCCTCATTGCAAACTATATGTACTAGTCTGTTATTCTAAGTGTTTATGATAAAGAGTGTTCTAGGTTTAACTGCCATCTTCATAGACTATATCTCCATGCAGTTATTTTTACATTAGAAAGTACTTAAAGTACAAAGAAAACTGATGAATTTAGTCTATATTTTACAACTTTTCTTTATTCATTTCTTTCAACTTTTTGTCCCTAAATTTTTTGTTTGTTAAATTATAAAAAAAAAAAAAGTAAGAAACCAATGTTGCCAAACATAAAATTTTTAGGGACTAAATTCCCTAATCTTCTTAATGTATAGCTTTCTTAGGCTCTGTAGAATTTGGACTCACATAGTGTAATCTTGAGTTGTAATTAATATGTATCACCATTACATGTGCTTGCTTCTCTAATTGTCAAGTGGTATGCCTTTATATCATAATAACTGATTAGTATAAGCTGTCACTTTCATGATGACTAAAAGGCTTTGGGAAAGATTGTCCTCTCTAGGGAGCATTACTTCCTTGTAATTGGTGAAAGTGACCTTATTTGTTGTAATTTTGTCAGGCTCTTTTGACCTGACTAATTGATTCTCTTTATTTTTGTATCTGGCAACGTATGGACTGTACTTTTCTATGTAAATGTACAATTTTGGTATGCTGATGCGTGTATCTGATTTCAGGTTCACTAAGTCTGATGACAAAGATATAAAAATCAACTTGGCAATTGCAGCTGTCTTTGTAAGTATGACAAGTTATTTTCAGAACCCCCCAAGGCCATGACGTTGATTGATATAAAGTCCCATTGCTCCCATTTGAACACTTGCTACTAGGGAGAATTTGCTAGGAAGTATTCTTCTTCAAAATCTCCTATGTTGTTACTTTTTAGTTTGACTTTCTGCTCTTCTCTGCAGACAGCTTGGATTTTTATCAAGCGTAATGCTGAATGGAAACCATTTCAGTTTTTGGCCTTCACATTTGTGTATCGGATCTTTGAGAAATTGAAAGCATCTGAGCCACCTCCATCTTCCACATTTATGGTGAGTTTAGCTAAGGGTGTTAGGCTGCTTCTTAATCTTTTATTGTATTTCAAGCTAGACTTTCCCCCTTTTTCAGATTTCTTGTGGAAGTTCTTTAACCCGCTATAACAAAAAATTTCCCCAAGTTTATTGAATATCTGAAATATTATTGGCTATAGGAAGAGGGTGAGGATGAAGGGAGAATGATGCGTATGGGAAAACGGCTACTTAGATCTCTTGCACTAGCATTTGGTTGCATTGCTGTTGCTTCTTTGGTATATGATTTCATTTACTTTCACGCAGCTTCTCTATATGTTCATATATATATATATATATATATATATATATATTGCTTTCATGGATCAGTTCCGTCATCTTGATCTCTTTCTGTTCTTGCACTGAATCTTTTTTTGTGCTTCTTGCAGGGATACACGGGTGTCTTGAATTTGATTGAAGCTGCTGGAGGTTATATTCCTGGTTTCTTATACTACAACCAGGTAAAGAATCATCAGCACGTATAACCAATTTCTTCCGGCACGAGTGAGAAATTCAGAGTTTTGATTACTTTCAACGTGATCGAAAACCTATTAAGAATTTAAATTTGTGGGTTGTGCAGGAACTGATTGTTACTGCTTCAACAGCACTACTGCTTTACATTATGGCCTCATATTATCGATGACCAAAAATTTTCACATGAAGAAGTTCTTGAATTCACCGGAAGATAATTTTTCAATTGCCCTGGAAAATCAGCTACCAAATTTTGTAATTAGAAGAAATGATACTTTCAGAATACAGAGAGAGTGATGAGATGTCTCTTGGTGCTATAATTTCTATAAATTTGACTGAAAACCCTGCCTGCAGATGCTGAGAACAGTTATGAAAAAACCTTACTAAGAATCAGATATTTCTTTATACTTTATTTTCACTCAGTCCTCAACCATGAAGGATAGATAGAAATACTTTGTCTTCCATGTTGATGATGTCAATTAATGAAATTATTTCTTGTGTTTCTAAAAGTCTTCTCCTCCAGTGTGAGATTGAACAGTCTTCATCAAGCCAACTTTATGTGAAATTATGAAAAGCTTATATATATATATATATATATATATAATTATATATATATTTATATCACATAGGAAAAGCTTTGATTTGATATGATCTGATGAATATTAATGCTCTGTTGTTAAGCCTTTAAGCAGGTGTGCCCTTGTTTTGATTTCCCGACGAGCAAGAGTTTGGTGCAACTGGATCGATAGATGAGACCTCAGCGGTATGGCTTTTTGACTTCCTTGAGTAGAAAATTTTCTAAAGGATTTGTGTAAGAGTTAAGACTTTAAACAAGTTGATTTTGCATTGCAACTGAGTCAATTTTATAGTAAGAGCTAAAACTTTGTACTTGAGTTAAAGATTTTTTCATGCAAAATTCTTGTGGTATACAAAAAATTTGGTCAAAATAAAGGGGTTTAAGAAAATTAAATTATTGTATGTTGTAATAACAGGTAAAAGGTAAAGTTAAAATCGTGATGATTTTGAATACTAAATAGTTGAAAAGATTTGTAGTTTGAGAAGATGAGTTTTAAACTCAGAAAGAGTTCTCATTACAAAATTAGCACAAAATATTACAGACTTCAGCAGGAAGCTACCTCATCTCATCCATGACCCTTTCAAAAAGGATCAATTTTATTATTACACAAACCCATGATTTATTTCCAGACTTTTATTACAAAAAGAAAACCTCAGACACGACCATTTTTCATAGTTTACAGAATAGACCATGGAGAACGTCCTTGCTGTCCCTCTTCCTTCTGACCTTCCTGTCCCTGCTGTCTCTCAAACTCAGGCCTGAACTGTGGGTGCAAAATGGTAACTTCATCTCTATTATACTTTAAACTCCTAGCTTCATCCCTTCTTAGCTGATAAACATTGACCCACACATCTAACGGTACACCTCTGAACACCGAAGTCTTCCCTACAACGGGACTGATCTTTGCGTTGTCGTTAGTTTTCAATGTCACCCATTCCAAACCCTGTTGACCCGCCTGTTTAAAATGTACGAATGTTTGTGGCACGATAAAGAGTTGATTTTGACTTATTTGACCGTCGAATAACGGCTCTTTCGATTGTCCGACGATTTGTGCACGTCCGCTTCCTTTAGTTATGTAAGAAATACTGTGTGCGTTTATGTTCCAGTACGGCGCCACCATAGCGTTTGCCCTGAGTCTTCCTCTTCCGGCGCTTAATTTGAGTTTCTTCAGAATTGGAAGATCGAAACCGTTGAGTGTGCTGATGCTTCCTCCTCCTGCTGTGTAAATATCTGCTCTTTCTGGGTTCATCAGATTCTCCTTATTTCTTGCCGTACATATGGTTTCCTCGAAACCGTTGATCATGTTATCGTCGTCTTGGGATCCTCGTCGTTGTTGTTGTTGTTCGTCGTAAAATGGTCTTGCTAATTTGAGTCCTTCTTTTACCCTTATGATGAATCCTCTGGAATCCCTTGGATTTTGTATCTTTTGGAATACTTCTTGTCGTACTCCCAAAGCTCGGGACATTATTTCTGCGTCTAGCGCCTGGAAAAAGTTGAACCCGAATTCCTTTTGTCCCTGCTGTTGTTGCCCCGGGCGTTGTTGACCTTCCTGTCCTCGTTGACCATGCTGCCTTGTTGTCCTCGTGGATGGTTACCAGCAAAGAAAAATCTCTATATACAACAACAAAAAAAAAAAAAAAAAGAAGATTAATTAATTAGTTAGGAAATTCAATAATCAAGATAATCAGACTTTCTATTTATATATAGTATACTCCCTGAAGGAGTACATATAATATACCCTTAGATTTTGGTCTAGTTGATTTTGGCGATTGCTGACGTCGTGAATGACCAACAAAACAAGCTCATCATTAGCCTCGTTGTATGCCCAGTGAGCAACGCCAGCTTCCAGGGCAACGACGTCACCCTGACGTAATTCTTGGATCTTCTGGTGCTGATCCCTGAAACTGGCTTGCTGTCCCTGCTGGCCTTGGGAACTTTGCTGGAATGTTTGGAATGTTTCTGGACACCCTGGATATACCATTCCTAGTATACCCCTACCTGCATGCATCGATTAAATTGACGTAAATCGTTACATACTCTAAAGAATCGTAACATAAACAAATATATATATATATATATATATATATAAATATATATATATATATATATATAAAATTGCCTTGAATAACGAAGACCAAGCTTGGTGCATTATTGAAGGAAGGAACAAGAAGTCCTTTATTCTGAATAACGTGACGAGAAACAGCAGCACCGACACATTGGAGTTGCTCCTCGTTTTCATCCCAAATCTCGGTGAAACCAGCCTCGTGCTGAATGCGTTCTCTGGGTTCAATAGGGTTGAGATTCTGAATGTTGCATTCTCCTTCACCTGAGCTGCTCTGTGGGGATGACTGTCTAGAAGCTAGGCAGTTATTCCCGACATGAAAAAGAACAAGACAAAGTATAAAAGTACGAAGAAAAGAGCTCGCCATGGACGTTGAAGAGAAAACCTATAGATATATATTATATTATTATTTTTCTTTGTTTTGCTACTATGAATATTGTTGGGGTTTTGGAGGTGAATTTATAGGGGAAGAAATGTAGATAGGTAGGTGTAGGTGTGTGTGTGTGTGTGAAGAGGTGAGGTTTAATTTAATTGACGCCAGTTTAGGAGTGCAGAGAATTTTTGACACTGCAACAAGAATTTGCATGGGGATTTAGGTCATGGTGAATACGTGGCTATTGTTGGGATTGTATGTTTCTGCATGGTGATTTGTCATTTGGTTCTTGAAGCGCGCACTCTGGTTGCCGCATCATCTTTAGTTTGGTGGGCAAGTTGTTGCAAGGGTTTTTGTCCTCTCACTTTTGTGATGATGAGATGAGTTTGGGTTTTGAGATTGAGATTGAGAATTATTTATTATTTATTTTTTTTTGAGTTAGATTATCGAGTATTTAAAGTTATTGATGTGATTTTAAAGTTAGAATTAGCTCGGATTGTATTTTTGGAGGACTCGTTTTAACGTTTTATATGACGTACTTAAAAAATAACGAGTGTCAAAACTCAAAATATGATGTCATATTTATATGTCGCTTACCACTTATATCAAATAAATCAAACAAGTTGTACTTTGAGATATGAATTTAGAACATTGATGATATAACTTTTGAACAAATTGTGTGTATTTTTATAATAAAATAAAATGAATTTTATTGTTTTATGAGTTTATGAAATTATTATTCATATATATATATATCTATATTTCTTTAATGTTTTGGATGTGTCTATACAAATTTAGGCATAATTATTGCTTAAAATTGGAAATTCTAACTTGAGCAGTTTATTTATGGGTATGAATCTCCTTTAGCTTTAGAGTTATACTTCATATTAAGCTAATTAAAAAATATTAAAAAATAATTGTCAAAGGAAACCATTTTTTTTAATTAATTCAAATTAAATTTGAATTTACTAAAAATAAAACATCGATTTGATTTATATATGGTACTCATAATTATAAGTATCAAACATATAACTTCACTATATATATATATATATATATATATATATATATATATATATTATATTTTTTTTTTTTTTTGTGACTTAAAGAAAAATAAGACCTAATTAGCCAAGGATTATATAATTAGTGATCAAATAATGTGATATCTTGTTTCACAATTTTGAAAGTTATAGTGAATTATATGTAATGATATATAAGAATAAGTCAAAATACTTATAGTCAACTCGGGTATTCCAGTATAGTGAGGACAATGTATCAAATAGTTGACTCTGAGTGTTGTCATGCCCATAGTTATTACTTGAACTTGTAGGTACAAGTCGTGACAGTTGGTATCATAGAGAGTAGTTAGCCCAAATTATGAGAAACTAAATGATATACTTGAGAGGTGGAAACCACCACTAAAATCCCAACTTATAGTCGCAACACAAATTTGTGAGTCTAAATATAACAATTACTTAGTTAATTATAATTATCTTATTTAAAATATTTGTGTTCTTCATTATAAGTTAAAATGTTACTTAACTATTATAATATATATATATAATTACCAAAAAAAAATTATATATATATATATATAGGGATACGAATCTGGACGGTATATCATACTCATGCATGGTGATGTCAGTATATATATATATATATATATATATATGTATGTATATGTTTGAGGGACAGCTCTCCTGTATCGGTGAAAGACAAATTGATACCTCTTCTGACATAGCAAGAACATTATTGATGATGATGATGATGAGGAGGATGACGATATAGAAAATTCAGGCAACAAAAAAAAAAAAAAAAAAAAAAAAGAAAGAAAGAAAGAAGATTACTTGTTCTTTTGAGACACTTTCAGGTTTTATATTATATATTATTATTATTTTTTGCAATGTTCTGTCTGATAGAATCTTTGCCACGCATTCCATTTTCTTGCTGTTTCTCTACACCTGATAAGTTATAACATTCTTCTTCTTTTTTTTTTTTTTTTTTTTTAATATATATAACATATAGTTTTTTTTTTCTAAAATTATATATATTGTCTTAACATATTAAATTCGATTTAATCCGGAATTAAATTATTTTAGATTTTTTTATACAAAAAATGGTAATGTATAAAATCTTTACAGAATCAAGAATATTGTGAATAAATCAAGATTTTCTAATATCTAATATTAGATATCTCTTAAGATTTATGAGTTTAAATTAGAGATATTATTTATGAAAAACTAAATTTCATTCACAAATTGTAAGTTTGAGCTTGTTTTGTTTAATTTTCGAACGAGTTTCGAGCAGGTTTGAAAATTAATCGAGCTTGTTTGAAAATTAATCGAGCTTAAAAAATTATTTGAGCTTGGTTTGTTTAATAAGCAAACGAGGTCGAACGAACTTTGTTCACGAACAACTTGATTTGTTTATAGTTCTAGGAGAAAGTAAAGGAATGGGAACCTCCACTTTTTTTTAGAATTTATTAAAAAGGTAGAAGGAGAGTTGAGTTTGGATTCTAGAGAAAGTAAAAAAATAGGAGTCGTCACTATGAATTAGGGAAAATAGGAGAAAAAACATATATATATACCCTAATTTAAATATTAGAGTTTTTTTTTTAATAATATATAAATATTTATAATTTGTTCAGGAACGCTTAATTATGTTTGCGAACACTATTCGAGTAGACTTGAAAATTAATCAAACTTAAAAAATTGTTTGAATTTGGTTTGTTTAATAAACGAAAGAACTCGAACCGAGCATAAATGAGCTCGAACGAGCTTTGTTCGCGAACAGTTTGATTTGTTTATAGCTCTATTCACAAATGTATATATATTATATGTTTTATTAATAAAAATAATATATATATAAAATATTCTATTTTTTTTTTTAAAAAAAAGAGATTAATAATGTGGCATGTTGGGCCTATTATTATTGTTATCATGTGGCATATTATCAAATGGGCATTTCTTGATTTCAATATTAGTTAGTTTCTTGGTCTCTGTTGAAAAGGTCCGGCGAATGTTTTCGCCGGAGGAAAGTCATTTTCCCAGCTGATATTGAAATGTGATTTCCAATGTTCTTTATTATTGCTATTATTTTTTTTTTTGCCCATTCTTTTTCCTGTTAACGGATACATTTTACTGCAAATTCCATCCAACTTAATGCTTCGTAGCTAAGACAATATGTGGGAGTTGTTGGTAAAGATATTTGCTTTCATTCTGCCCCAATGAAAGCTCACTCTGCTGACCTCTACTTCTCACATTATTACACTTGTTGAAGTAATTCTCTGTGTGTGTGTGTTTTTTTTTTTTTTCTTGCAGATCAGATTGAGAATTAATTTGAGTATTTTGTCCTAAGCAATGTGGAAAAATTGACAGGACAGGACAGAGAAATGGTGGTGGGAGAAGAAATTAGGTGGTAATCCTAATGTTTATATGCCTTTTTTTTTCTTTCTTTTCTGTGTATTTGATTATTTCAAATGGGATTCGATTCCTTTTGATGAGGGAAGATGAAGAATCGTTTGAAGGGGAGAGAACTAAATCTTTATATAATACTGCTAGATTATATATATATATTTATGTATATTCCACTTTTGGGTTTTTTCTTTCTTTAATAAAGTTTAGACCTTTAGAGGCAAAATCCCTGCTCTATAGAGTTATTGCTGAATGTATATATATATATATATATATATATTGTTGGAAGATGGTGGAAGGTAAGGAAGATGGTGGAAGATGCATGGTGAAGATGGTGGAAGATGGTTAAATCCAATGAATAATATGAAGTGGGGAAATTTTGGTGTTTTTTTTTTTAATTTTTTAATTGAATTGACATTTTTACCCTTTAAGAAAATTGTTTTTATTAAATCTAACTGTTGACCAATGATAAAATTAAGAGAATGATGAAATTGACCAAAATTATGAAGATAATGGATGAAATTATTCAAAAATTTTGAAAATATATGAAATCGTAAAATTTTTATAACTTAGAGGATGAAATTGACCAATGATAAAAAGATCTATTAAGTTTAATAGAAGTATTAGTTCACCTATCAAAAAAGTGGTGAATATTATCAAATTTTGATCGAAAATACCAATTTGGAGAAATTAAAAGTAAATAAAAGATTAATTTGTTTGAAATTAAAAATTTAGGACTATCCAGAAAAATGTAAATAGTTAGAAGACTAAACTCGGAGAACTTTTTCCTAAATGATAAAAGTAATTATGAAATTATTTATAGGATACTTAGCATTAATTACACAAAAACAAATTACTAGACAATTATTTCAATTTTATTTTTGAGAATATATGCATGTGAAGATACAACAAAAGAAAAATTAAACAGAGCTTCTTTTTTTTTTTTGTAAAACCTTATAAATATATATATATATATATATATATATATATATATATATAAAAAAAAAAAAAAAAAAAACCCAAAACTTTAGGTAAAAATTGAGACCTACCTACAACCAAAAGTTTCTATATATATATATATATAATATATATATATTAAAATGGAAAAAACTCAAATGAAAAATCAAAAATTCTTCTTTTATTTCTTGATTACTAATCAATCACACAAAATAAAACAAGCCTATATATATGTATATATATTTTCATAGTCAAAATTGCAACCCCAAAAGCCTTCTATGTCTCTACGATTTTTTTTTTTTTTTTTTTTTAACCAAAAAAACACACACACACACACATAATTATACATCATTCGATTAAATTAGGCAACTTTTTCTTGATTCTCTTGTTGTGACTTAACAAAGAGATCGTACCAGAAAACCATGTCGCTGTTGTTGCAATATTCATGATTTCCTGCTGCTGCTGATGCTGCTGCCCCCCATGGCTGCTGCTGCTGCTGCTGCAAAACTGCAGAAAATTCTCCATTTGTTGATAAAATTTGAGCCCTTGATGATGAATCCAACAAACCATCCATGGAATAATAATAATAATATTTGTTATTTGAAAAAGGAAATAATCCCTGCACTGCTGCTGTACTGATGCAGCTATGGTGATGGTAGGTTTGTTCATGTCCATTCTTCTGGAAATTATCTGCAGTTGGATGATTTGTTCCGAGTATTGATGATGAGAATCTCATCAGTCTTTCCGAGGCGGCGGCAGTGGCGGCGGCGGAGGAGGAGGAGGAGGAGGCCGGATTTTCTTCTACTCTTTTCTTTAAATGAGTGTGCCAGTAATTCTTTATTTCGTTATCTGTTCTTCCTGGTAATTTCGTGGCAATTGCAGACCACCTACATGTAGTATATAGTAAATAATAACCATAATTAACTTATTTACTAATTAATTAACTTAATAATTTCCTATTCAAATCGATAAACTCTTTTTCTTGAATTTTTATTTTAATATAAAAGCTTAAATATTCTTGATATATATATATATATTTATATATAGCCAAATTAAATGCATGGTTTTTAATTTCTTCATGCATGCATGGCGTGATTTTGTCTGTCTTAATGTCTTATAATACACTTAATTATACAATTATAATAACTCGATTAAAATTTATTGAGTGATAATTTATCATATATATATATATATATATATATATATTATTGTTTACTTAAAAATTTTCATAAAAATTGTGAAAATTATTCTAAACTTGTTAATTCAACCCCAATAATAATTTTTATGAGTAGATATGAACCAATAACCTCTAATACCGGGGAAACCAATATGCATACAATAACCTAGCTAAACTACTAAAGCTGTGTCATATTTTTTCTCAATTATCTCATAGATCATAAGCATAATTAAGCTGGATATATACATACATACATATATATAATATATCATTGATGAGAAGACTGGCTAATTAATTACTCTCAAGATATCTTTTGGATCATAAATTTACCTGTTTCCTAGCATTTGATGGAGATTGATGATTGTTTCTTGTTCTTCTTTGGTAAAATTTCCCCTTTTAATATCAGGCCTCAAGTAATTTGTCCAACGTAATCTACAACTCTTCCCACACCTTAACAAACCTACAAAGAGTTGATCGATACATAAATCATCACCACATATATATATATATGTATACATACATAAACATATTCAGATAAGTGAATCAAAATAAAGCAAGGTTTTTAACAAAACAGATTAATTCTCCAAAGCAGTTGTAAGAATAATATTATACATACATATATACATATATATATATAGAGAGAGAGAGAGAGGAGAGAGAGAGACATGATGAATTAATTACTAACCAGCTTGTCTTGGGAGTGCCCTCCAATTCTCATGGCCATATCTTTGAATGTAAGATATCAAAATCTGATCTTCCTCAGCAGTCCATGGACCTTTCTTCTGTCCCATTCTCTCACAACATGGAACTCTCACCATTATTCTCTCTCTCTCTCTCTCTCTCTCTCTCTCTCTTTCTATCCAAAGATAGGAGGATGAGGATAAAAGTTTTCTTTCTTTTTTTTTTTTTTTCTTGATTAGAATGTAATATATTAGAAAACGTGGTAAAGATGATTTCTTACAAATGTAGAAAATTAAGAGATGTCCCTTTCAATATTGTCTCCCCATATATTATATACATATATATATATATATATATATATATATATTTCTTCATAAAAAATGAATAGTTGATGGAAAAATAAGGGAATAATAATGATTGATTTCCAGGAAAATTAACACTGAAAAGAGCTGGATCGACTTGTATTTGCATTTTGGTGATAAAGAAAAGAAGGTATTATCATGTTTGTGGTTCCAAGGAGTTTCTTGGTGGTTTCTTTGAGGATTGGAAAGTGGATTGTGGATTTCCCTGTTTTTTTCTTTTGTCTTAAGGGTCAAAATTTGTACACGCCACCACCAAGGGGATCAGCCGCCTATTTCAATACAATATATATATATATATATATATATATAAAAAAATTTTGTATGTATAAGATCATTCTGGTGTCTTTTTTTCTTTTGAGTTGACAATCATATAAAATATAAGATTAGATTTAATATTAGCAGCAGTTTCACAAATATTAGATTTAATATACTTCTTGGAATTAAAAGATTAAATAATAATATTAAAAAGATATTAAAAAATAAAAAATAAATAAAAAATAAAAAAAGAAAGAAAGAAGAAAACCACGTGCTCTTAGGCAAGATCATATTTCATTGGGTATTTTCTCTTAATAGAAAGTGGAGGGATAAAGGATTATTTTATTTTATTTTTTTAATTTAAAGAAAAAAAAAAGTAAATTGACACTAACATCAGATATATCACTTTGAAATATATATATATATATTGTTAGACTATCTATATATATCCAAAATTAGTGCATTAATTAATTTGAATTTAATTCGGTTATATATCAAGAATTTAACATTTGCTCAAGAGAAGTTTCACTTTAACTTATATGATATTCATAGTGATTGTCGAATAATATCGTGTAACATTTACTATGCAATTTTTTATTGTTTCAACTAATTCAAATACAGTTCATATTATACCCGTAAAATCTAACTTTTACTCAAAAGAAAATCTTACCTTAATTCTTTTGTGATGCTTATTGCAATTGTAAAACCTATAACCTCATATGGTGAATGTCTCACGATCTCACGTATCATTTATAATGAGAAATTCTTCAAAGAAGATATATATTGTACATACTATGTATTATAAACACACATAGCTAGTCATGTGAGTTGAACTATTTTTTTTAAAAAAAATATATATATATATATATATATATATATATATATATATATATATATATATATATATATATATATATATATATATATGTGTGTGTGTGTGTGTGTGCCCACGTAAGATAAAAATGACTAGAGTCGAAGCTTACATTATTAGGAACATAGACTTGTTGGGTAGTGTGTCTCAATTGTGACAAAACGGCAAAGAAAAAAACCTCAAAAAGGAGACCACTTTTCCGCAGTCTTATAAAAAAAAATTTTAGAAGATTTTGTTTCAAGATTTTCCAAATCCTTCATTTTCTACTGACTTTAGATTTGGTCGGAAAATTAAAAATTTTACATTTTCTTTTTACCTTTTCCCTTTTTCCTGCCGCTCGATTTAAAAGAAAATAATAATAATAAAAAAAACACATGTTTTTTTTTTTGGGGGATTTTATTTAAGTTCAAATATCCTCCAAGTGTACCGCACCCAAATAAATACTTTCATCATTCATTGCATTTTCTTTTTAACCTTTTCATATTAAAGATATGATGTTATTCTTAATCCATTAAACTTGACCACAAATTCTTATTTTTATATGTCTATATATATATTAATTATGAATGTTTAAACTTAATTTTGGTTGATTACATGTGCATTTTCACAAAATGATGAAAAAGTAGTGTACATGTAAATTGGTAATGAGCTTTTCCGACTTAAGTGAGGTTAATGTATAAACTTTGACTTATGTATACAGATGTTTAAAATTTGGGGTTTGAGTTTCCTTCCACAATAGACCAACTCGGCTTTAACATGAATTAGTTTAGATGTGAATTAGCTTAAAAGTGTCGTGTCCTAAGAAAAAAAAAAGTATGATCAACTTTTTCTATTAAACAAACATGATTTTTTATTATAATTATAATTATGAGATGAGACTTTCGAAATTACATAAATAACAAAAAATATGACACAAAATAATTTCTAACGGAAATCAAATTCAAGACTTCTCATTTGACAAATTAGATACTAACTGAATTATTGATGACCTTTTATGTAATAATCCTTTTTTTTTTTTTGATTCAATGGGGTATTATATTCATAATACTAAGTAAAAATTTACACTCCAACCCACTTGGTACATTGGCCCTACATACATATAACACTTAACTGGTGGAAACTACAAGGTGTTTTCCTGAATCCACCTAACTATACTCATAGCATCCGGAGATGCTATACCCGAAAATATGTCGTTTACGCCATTGCCACAAATCCCACACACTCCCGAAATATATATTTCCGGTTGTCAAACCCCAGAGACGGTGTTCTCACGACCGATATTTATCATGACCCAACTGGTCGGACCTCCTCCAGGGCGGGGGGGGGGGGGGGCGGGGCTGGGTAGTAAAACTCGCCATACCGACTTTGGTGCTGTACAATCTCTTACCGCGTGCAGAGAAGACTCATAAACCCCCCCGCACAGATCACGCCATCTCGGGGTATCACAAATCATAATCTATTCCATAGAAGTACCTTTGTTTTAAGACGATCATGTGAGAGCCGCCCCATAGTAACAAAAGATCCTCTCGTAGGTCCTCCGAAATTCCAAATGGATTTAATCCCGATGAGCATTAATCCCAAAACTTATATCTTGACTTGATGGAAAACGCCCCTCGGCGATGGCGTCCACCAAAGTGTTATCATTTCTATAGAGGGAGGGCCCCCAAGTACCGATCCACCTCTCCACTCTCATCCCGTCGCAAACCGATTTCCAACACCCTATACCCGGCCAAAACTCCCCTTCTAACTGTAGATTTAGAGATCCGAGATGGTTCTTCAACATTCCTAGCTAAATTACCATACTTGGAATTCATCACTCTTACCCACAGATCATTCGGGTTCTTCAAGAGCCTCCATGCCAATTTCGCTAGCAACAATTCATTAGAAAGTCTTAAAGGACGGAGTCCCAACCCGCCTCTATGTTTTGGTTGACATACCGTCGTCCAACCAATTGAGTGCACCGAAGATTTAGAGTCATTGTCGCCCCATAGAAATCTACAGTTAGCCCGTTCCAAAAGCCGTATGATCTTGCAAGGAAGATGACAACTGTTCATTACGTATGACGGATGGTAGAGGATACGACCGGATTAGGACCAGCCGAGAAGCTTGTGACATAAGGCGGCTCTTCCAGCCGCCGAGAAGGGCATGCACCTTATCAACCAAATAAAGAAACTGCTCACTTTTCAGTCTGCCATGAATTAAAGGGACACCCGGGTATTTACCCAAGTCGGCGGTCGACGGTATACCAAAACATGCCGTAATGGATTGTATTAATCCCAAGGGTGTGTTAGCCGAATACCAAACCTTGGATTTCCCTTCATTTACTCTTTGCCCGGACTCATTACAGAAACCCCTTAGAATACTCTGCATGGGGCGGACTGTTTGGATGAGGCCTCCCGAGCAGTAATAGATCATCGGCGAAGAAGAGATGAGAGACTCTAGGTCCCGTTCTGCCGGTGATTGTTGATTCGCGCTTCCGAATCCGGTTGCCCCAATACTTCCATACACAACACAACAGCAGGGGACGACGGGGGGTCTCGACGCCGGAGGGGGCCTAGCAGGTTTAAATGCTTCCAGACGTTCCCCGTTCCATAGAACAGACATATTGGTAGATTCCAAGCAGCTGCGGATGACTCGAATCAAACCGTCTTCAAAACCTACGGTTTGTAGAATACAAACGAGAAAATCCCAATCAACTCTATCGTAAGCCTTTTCAAGATCAATCTTCACAATCATCACACCTTTTTTTTCCCTCGTTTATTGATGTACCCTTTATGTACGGTATAACTCATTTAAGGGCGCCATTCATAAAAGATCTCCTATGATGTTCTTCACCCTGTTGGCGATGACTTTACTAATGATCTTCACAATCACATTGCTCAAACAAATCGGGCGAAACCGAGATATATACTCCGGATGTTCTTGTTTAGGTAAAAGGCTAATAACGGACTGATTCATGTTTAGGCAAAAGGCTTTAACATTCATAAAAAACTATTCATATGTCAATTTTTATCAAGTTCAAGAAAAGCATTGCATGTAGACAAGAATTTAAAAGGTGTATTGGAAATGATGTAAAAGAAGACAAAAGTTAAACAAAAAAACAAAGAAAAAAGTCTTAATAAGTTGCCGGCAGGTCGAGTATGAATGCTCTTACATTACTTAACTTTGGTTACTTAAGATAAACAACTAAAGTTAGTGTCAACTCGAAGTCTTTCTGGTCGCTCCCGGTATCTTCCGAATCCTCCACTACCTATTATCAACATGGTTTATTGTTGCATTATCCGAAGCCTCTGTTCTATATCGGACTCACAATATCGATCAAATATTAGATGATACGAAAATATACATATTTATCAAATATATGTTTGATGTATAATAAAATTTATAAATAATATAATCTATTAGTGATTTTACATTTTTTTTTTCAATTTTTTTTTATTTTTTTATTTTTTTACTGACTTTTTTAGTTTCTTTTCAATTTTTTTTTAAAAAAAATTTGTCATCAACTGAATTTTATCTAATATCGATAAAATATATATCGACACAAAAGGGAATAGTTTCAAATACATATTGTTCGATTCGTCTTGGAATCAGCATCGTGAATCATAATTATGAAAGAAGGCTCTCGATATATTTAAATTTACATAATATATATACATATATATATTAAAATAAATGATTGTATATTTCTTTTTAATTTTTTTTTATGATATTTATTTCACATAGAAAGTGTTTAAGAGTGATAAATTGTCACATACTTTAAAAATTTTAAACTGTTCTTCTCTCGATACCACGTTAAAGAGTGATAAATTGCTACCTACTCTAAAAGTTTAAGTTGATAAGAGTGAGTTTAAATTTATTCTCTTCTTAACCGAAAGTACATCAAATTGTGCAAATATGTTTAATGATATTGATATATAAGAATAACTTACATACTCATAGTCAATTCGAAATATCTTTTTTATTATAATGAGAATAATGCAAAATAGTTGACACTAAATATCATTAGACTCATAGTTGTGTTGCAATCCCAGATACTTACAATTTTTTTTTTTTTTTTTATAGATGGGGGATGAGGTTGTCGAACTCCCGCCTATAGGCAGGAAGGTGTTTGGGGGCAACTTAGCTGCCAACTACTCCACAAACAACCGATCCAGATAGTTACAATTAGTATAAGAGTGAATGATTATTTTCTTTTTGGTATGACAAAAGTTGTTGATTTGTTACTTTATTTATATACATAATATATATTTAGAAAAAGAAAAGAAGAAAAAGGAAAAGAAGAAACACTATTTTATTAATTATTAATTAATAGTAAAATAATACAGTAGAAGGATATAATAAAAAATTCAACATCAGAATCAAAAAAAAAAAAAAACTGCTCTGATCATTCGCTTAATTTTTCTGTGAAATCTTGAAGTGAAGTCCGTCAGGAAATCGTATAATTGGAGCTCTCACAATTTTTCCTCCCTTCACCATTGTCCATCTGAAACAGAGATATGATCAGCTCGTATATACATATATATATATATATATATATATATATATGTTCATTTTATTACAAGAGAAAGGGAAATAATCAGCTGTAGTAACCTGTATTTGGTAACCAAGACATGCAAGAAAGTAGCCAAGAAAGCCTTGCTGTATTCTGCACCTGCACATTGCTTCATTCCTGATCCAAATGGCATGAAACTTTTTGATACTACACTCGTTTGGATGTCCTGTTCAATCCCAAAAAAAAAAAAAAAAAAAAAAAAAAAAAAAAATTGAATTTTTTGGATCATGAATTTCAAGAATTAGGGAGGGAGGGGGTTGGTGGGGTGGGATGGGGGGAAGTAATTAAACCTTCCAGCGTGAAGGGTTGAAAGTTAAGGGATCCTTGAACTGGTTGGAATTCAAATGAAGAGCTGATGTGGCAATCATAATCACCCATCCTTTTGGAATTGTGTATCCTGCAAAATTAAATGACAGTTATGGAATGTTCTTGATTCCAAATTCTTGAACATTTTTAAGAATATAAATGGAATTTGTCATTTTTAAGTTAGTCATTAAGAATTTTTATGGTAAAGTGGATTTGAAAAACTACCCCGAAGTCACGAGTTCGGAGTTAGACTCTACGAGATAATACGAGCCGAATTTGGATTTAGAGGAACGTACCGTTGACAGGTATATCCTTTAATGCCCTACGGAAAAACCCTGGTGCAATGTTTCCAAGTCTCAGAACTTCATTGATAACCTGTGATGATGGAAATTCCAAACAAAATGAAATTAAACAGGAGAAGCCAGCCCATGTATATATATATATATATAATCAAGGAAGTAATTTAAAAAACTCTCAAATTAATAAAGAAATACATGTGTATATATATATATATATATACCTGTAATGTAAATGTCATTGATTTGTATTCACTCCATGTGAGAGGGGAATCAGGGTTTTCTTTCTTTTTAAGGATTGCTTCGTGTTCCGCCTGAAATATAATAATAATATAATAAAAAATTGATTGAAAAGACAAATATGAATACGTAAACAAATTCTATTTCTTCTTTCATATGACAGAAACAAAAACAGAGGAAATGCTAATTTGTGACGATTAATGAGATTATTATGGTACTGACCGTTAATTCCTCCAAAACTGCCGGATGTTCTTCAAGCAATTTGAAAGCTAATGCCAGAGTTGTAGAAACGGAATCGGAGGTGACAAATAACAGACCGAACATTAACTGAACAATGAAATCCTCAGTTATAAATTTTTCAGTAGTAGACATGTCTTGGATAATATGGTCAAGCAAATCTCCTCTTCCTTGACTTCTCTCGGCCGACGATGACGTCGTCATCGTCATCCTCTTTTTAAGCACGTCCTTCATCATTTCTCTAACCGTCTTGTGAATCTGTTTATTATACATTGAAAGTAAATATAAATGTATGTATGTATTAATATATAAGAATGAATTTAAGTACTTATAATCAATTCGGGATATTATTTTAGTATAATGATGATGGTACTGAGTAGTTGACCAAAGTGCAACTAGATTCATAGTTTGATCCGAGTCGTAACAATTGGTATCAAAGCGGGTAGTCAGTGCACCTGATTGATTTTAAGCTCGGACAAATTATGTTCAATTAGTCCATAAAAGAGACTCTAAGTCTTAAGAGGAGTGAATGAATGTGATATCCTATCTCTAATTGACAATGAGGGCTCATAGTTGGAGGCCCAGGTCGTGACATCTTAGGCCAAGAAATGATAAATTTCGCTTAAATTAACAAATTGAATGATAAATTTTGATGATGTTACCTGCAAACATTTATGATGAGCTGTGCCAGGGATATTTATAGGAAAAGACATTAGTCCTTCAACCAAGTCCTTAAACATGTCACTAATATCAGCTGCTTCATTTTCAAGATCACCACTAAAGATTTGTTTAGCTGCAAACTTAACTGCAGCCTGTCCACAGAAAAAAAAAAAAAAAAAAAAAAAATCGATAAATATTATTTCAATTAATTTATTAACGTGACAAATAAAAAAATAAAAATAAATAAAAAATTACCGTGACAGCTGCCCCTTTAACTTCGACAGATTCTTGATTGGACCAGCTTCGAAGGGTCTGTTCAATAAATTGTTCCATCTCAGGAACAAGTCTATCTTTAAGGGATTCTACACCAAAGTGGGTTAAGGACAAATTCCTCGTATATTTCTTGGAAGATTGACTTTCTTGATCAAATACTTCTGCAAATGTGTCCATGGACCATGTATCTACTAGCTTCCCATCTTGTCTTAGAAGAAAATGGTTGAATTCTGGATCTGCTGTTATTATAACTGGCCTTCCGGCAACATTTGTCCGGAAAATAGGTCCATATCTGAAACAAGAAATTAAAACTTCATCATGGAGAAAAAAGACAAGAAATTTTTATTTCTCCTATATAAGATAAGATGTCTTTGTAATTGAAAAAGTATTATAGTTGTCTAAGATGTCTAAATAAAAATTTGGGTATCTCGACCCAAATTATAGTTGTTTTTCCTAAATTATTGGTATGATGAAATAAGAAAACGTATTGTGAATACTATATAAAGTTCATGAATTCAATACTTATCATGAACGTCACATAAAAGTCAAAGTAAAATATTCTTCCGAGTAAGAGTTAAATAATAGATTTTATAGAGGCAACTCAAACGAAATTAAAATTAATTGAAACAATTAATTTTAAAGAATGAATCCAAGTGTCACTTCTACTTTAGAGAAAATTTTACTTTGAATCTTACATAATTAAATGGTAAATGATGCACAATTCTCACATGTAAATATAGTGATCAAATATATATATATAAGATTATCAAAAAAAAAAAAATATATATATATATATATAATATGTACCTTTTGAGTCTATTCTTCAAGAAAGGTGGAAGGTCTATAGTGGGACTAGGGATGACTAGCTGAAGAGTTTCACCAATCAAAGGAAAACCCATTGAACCAGGAGGAAGAACGCCATTGCATTTAGGGTTCCTCCATCTGTAAATCCAACGGCTGATGTAAATTGTTAGTAATGCCACAGCAACTAAGCCGACCGTTGATAAGTCCACTTTTGTTGTTACTTCTTTAAAGTAGGAGGAAAGAACTTCCAGCTCCATTAAAGTTCAAAATAATTAAAACCCTTTACAGATATATCAAATGGATCAAAGTGAGGGTTCTGATTTAATTCTCCTCCTGTTCATATACATACATATATATATATATATATATATATATATGTATGTATATAGGTGTTTAACCAAGATATATTGTTAATTAATTAAACAAAGAATTTCAACAACTTGTCAAGAAACAGTATATAAATCCGTAGCTTTGTAATTCCCGTAGAAGAAAACAAGTTTAAATTTTAGCAAAAAGACTAAATTTTGGATCTTCCATGGATGATAAAAGCAAATTTACAGCATAGGATAATAAGATGATTTGACTCTCTGGAGAAAATAAGTATTTAATTTTTTTTCCATAAGGATCTGGTATCCAAACCTATACGGGTCGACTAATCCAGATTCAAAGCTGGTCCAAGAATTAAGGCTTTAAACTTTTCTCAATTGTGGTTGTGGGGGATCGAACCGTGGTTCGCCTACCAAGCTCAGCCCTCATGCGTCACTGAGCCAACCAACAATTGGTGTATTTAAATTTATTCTTGTATATTATTACACATTATTATAAACTTACGATGAGTATTATATATCCATTGTCCGTTTTGTTCATTTCATAAGTACTTAATTAGTTTTTTTTTTTTTTTTTTTTTGTAAGTGTTATGAAATTTTAAAAAATAATGACACTAAATTGTAAATCAAAAGAAAGAAATAAGATAAACACACAAGTGGAAATCCTAGATGAAAAAAAACTACGTATATAGGAAAGAAAAGAATAATTTAATAGTCAAAATTTTACAAAGGAGATCTAAATTAAACCAAAAAAAAAACACACACACATAATCCCTAAGATATACTTATATATATATATTGAGTGACAGATTCATACTTATGTGGTGAGGTACGATTTTGGGCCTCTCAGCCGTCAACATCTGCCTCACCATGGACGGCATTTTTTCTCTCAAAATAATTTTTTACCAACGAAGTCGCATGCAATATTTTTAGACCAAATTAATAACAAAATTCAAATTACAAATACAAGAGATATAAGAAGAGAACACAAAGAAAAATGGATATGTCATTTTCAACAAGTGAATATATATTAGAGAATCTTGATCACAAATAAGAAGAGATTGATTGATAACTTACCAAAAAAAAAAGAGATGGATGGAGTTAGATGCTTCTTTTTATCACTTTCCAAACTTTTTTATGATATTTTAAAAGAATAATTGAGATATAATATTTTAAAGAGTATAAAATATAATATTTTAAAGAATAAATGCTATTACTTACAATTATTATTTATTCCATAATTTAAAAAAAAAAAAAAAAAAAACAAAAATTTAAATGATAAAATAATTTTATTTATTACTAACAGATTATGCTTAGAGCAATTAATACATTAACACAAATCACAACTATTATTAAACACACAATCTTTTTTTTAAAAAAAAAATAATAATAAATCATAACTTCTATCAAGTTTCGAACTCATGACCTCTTATGTCATAAGTGAGGGTGCTACAAACTGAGCTACGTCTTCTTGACAACACACGATCTTTATATATGAGATAAATTTACTTTCCAAGTTCTCGAACAACTAATTAATGTCAACAAATTTCTTCCAAAACCAATGATCTCTCCAAATTTGGTGCATTTTTTCAATTGGCACATTCTTTGTTTCAGGGAGAAACAAACAAACAAAAACAGTCATTACCATAATCCATCCACCAAAAAAGAAGAAAATCCCTGCCTTGAAATGGCATAGCATTGCCAAGAATGTCTGACCAACAACAAAAGTAAAGAGAAAACCAACGGCAACCCTAATACTTTGTGCTGCTGACCTTATTTCCATCGAAAAAATTTCACTTGTCACTAACCAACCTAAAGGACCCCAAGATAGACCAAAACCAGATACATAAATACAGATCAAAATCAGCACTAAAATCCCATCATAATACTTTTTACCCAATATCACTCCTTTTCCATGATCCATTCCCATCATCATCCCTCCGATCAAGATTTCAGAAACAAACATCTGAATTCCTCCTACTTTGAACAACACTTTCCGGCCAAATTTGTCTACGATCAATAGTGATATGAAAGTTGTGGAAGTGCCCACAACTCCGATCAATACTGCAGACACGAGGGATGCACTTTCGCCAAATCCAATGGTGCGAAATAGAATGGGAGCATAAAAGCCTACGACATTGATTCCGGTCATCTGCTGAAAGAATGGTATTGCTACTGACATTACCAATTCAGGCCTGTATTTACTACTTTTCATAAGATTCTTGAAAGGGTTTTCGACAGATGATTTTGATGATAACTCGTTGGCTTTAATTAGATCATTGAGTTCTTCTTCGACATCATTACAACCTCGGATTCTTCGTAGCATTTTCGTGGCGTTTAATAATCCTTTATTGTTTTGGTGTTGGATGAGAATGTTGGGTGTTTCTGGGAGGTAAAAAAGTGTTCCGACAGTGAGAATTGATGCAGGGACAGCCGCCATTGATAAGGAGATTCTCCATCCCCAACCGGACTTGATTTTTTGAGTACCGTAGTTTATGAGATTAGCTGATAAAATACCAAGTCCAAGACATACTTCGAAACCAATGTTGAATGCTCCCCTGTATTGTGGTGGTGCCATTTCTGATAGATACAAAGGAACAGACTGCACAATATATATATATATATATATATATATATATATATATATATATATATATATATATGGTGTTAAGAATTTATTAACAGGAAATATGATTTAGTGAGAATTAAGTAATTCAAGATTATTACTATATATATTTACTACTCGTTCAAGATCATTACTATAATTAATGTTTTAGTATTCATATTTATTAAATATTCTCGTTAAAGAAAGTAAAATATAAAGATTTTTTAGCTTTTTTTAACTTAAAAAAAATATAATTATGTATTTGTTTTATATATAAAATGCGTGTACCTACCTGATTGGTAAAACCAACACCTGTCCCAAGTAAAACTCTGCCAAGAATTAGCATGTAGACATTGTAAGCTGCACCGCCAAGAGCTGCACCGATGAGAAATGATATTCCTCCGACCAGTATTGTCAACTTCCGGCCAAAGTTTCTGGTGACGGTGGAAGCAAAGAAGGAAGCCACGAAGCCGGCGAGGTAGTGCGAGGAGGTGAAAAAGGTAAGCAATTGGCTGTCAAATTTACAGTACTTATTGTTGCTGCTGTTTATCTTTGATTCCTTTCTCATCATCTTACTATAAACTTCCGGGAAGAACTTCTTCAGAAATGATCCCATAGAACTTACTCCACCTAGGCAGTAGATACATATACATACATATATATATATATATAATTACTATACATCTGGAAATGATATATATGTATTTTTTAAGGAATTTAAAAAAAAAGAAAAAAGAAAAAAAGAAAACCTGATATTGCAATATCATAGCCAAAGATGATGCCACCAGTTGCAGCAATCATGGATGATAACACCAGAATCCGTGTAATTCTTCCGTTGTATTTCTGAACATCATCACTAGGAATCGCTTGCTCACCAGCCATTTCTCTCTTCTTGTATATATTCATTATATTAAATATATATATATATATATATATAATATGATTCATAAAGTAATAAATAATACTTTTTTCCATTTCTTTTACTTATTGGGAATAAAAAAATACATTTTACTAAAATATTCATTGAATTTATTTATCCAAACAAAAAATAATAATAATAAATATGAACAGTAAAATATTATAAATACGTCTTAATTTTTTAATGTTACAAATAAAATAAAATCTGAGGGAGTATTTATAAAGATATTGTTCTGATAAGAATATTTTCTATTAGATTATTCAATATTTAAAATCACTACTCAATTAATATATGTATTCAACTTGAGTCATGCCCAACAGTGTTTAACTTTTATTTAATAATCCCGTCATTTAGTCTGTCAACAGAGTCTAACTCTTATTTAGAAAAATATGTTTTATTATCTTTTATATAACGTTTATCGTGATCTCGTGTAATATTTAAAATACAATTTTTATCCCTAATAAAAATCTTTATTTACAAATCATTGACTTTAATTTGGAGTGTATAAAGACAAGGCATATATTGGGGAGTTGGTAAGCGGACTTCTAATGCTTCCCTAGGGCGGATGGTCGAGGTTTCGAATCCCCAGGGGTGGTTAGCGTCATGTTAAAAGTTCCGAGTCAAGCTCTAACCCTCGAGTAAGAGTTGAACTTTGCGAGCACTCCGCAGACCGAGTCCGGATTAATTTCACCGAAAAGGTAGAGACACCAGACGTCCCAGGTGGGTATAAAAAAAAAAAATTTTTTTTTATATATATATATATATATATATATGTGACAAATCAGCCCCGGAAGTAATTAACTTTTCAGACATTGCTCGACACACTACTCAAACAGCTAATCCAAAAACTTGGCCACCAAAATTCAATAATAGACCCTATAATATTTTATTCCTTTCTTTTTTTTTTTTTTTTTCCTTTTTTTTCTTCTTTAGAATAAAAAAGCAATTACAAATTAAAAAAAATATAAATATATATTTTTAAATTAAAGTGATGCTTTATTAGCTAAAACTTTTATATTTTTATTTGACTAACAAATTAATTTGCTAATTGTGTTTCCCCTGTTATCTTTCCTATCATTTTAGTCAATTATTGTTAAACAATCTCATACGTAACTTTTGACCACGAGAATCATATGTATATATATATTCTCAAAAATCAACTATACACACACTTTTTTTTTTTATATATAATCTAAGTATAAGAATTCCAAAATTACCCCGCTTGAAACCACTTTTGGACCTCATTATTCACCCATCACAGGCTGCTTTCATACCCAATAGGTCAATATTGGATAATGTCATTGTTAATCACGAGGTAATGTACTACCTCAACTTGAAGAGAGGAAAGAAGGGGTTCATGGCTATAAAGGTTGATATGGCGAAGGCGTATGACATGGTAGAGTGGGATATCCTTGGAGTTATTCCGAAGATGCATGGTTTTAGTGATGTTTTTATCAAACTTGTTCTTGGTTGTGTTTCTTCGGTTCACTACTCTATTTTGGTAAATGGTTCACCTTACGATTTTTTCCCAGGAACACGTGGCATTAGGCAAGGCGATCCTCTATCGCCTGCTTTATTTACCTTTCTCTCGTATTTACTGTCTAGAATATTGTCAAAAGCAGAAGAGGAAGGAAGAATCGGTGGAGTTAAAGTTTTCGGAACTAGTCCCCGCATTACACACCTCATGTATGCGGATGATCTGCTCATCTATTGCAAAGAGGACGCAAGTGAAGCGATGGAGGTCAAGACCTGTCTTGATACTTACTGCATGTGGACTGGACAGAAGATTAATTGGGATAAATCGGAGATACACTTCAGCTCAAATGTCCCTCGGAGAGAGAGAAATCGGTTATGTAGATTGCTGACTATGAAGGAATGTTCACATAATGGTAAATATCTCGGCAACCCTTTCTGCAAATTCTCAAATAAGGCTACTGCTTTCAACCATATATCCGAGAGGCTTGCGGACAGGCTAGCTGGGTGGAAATTGAAACACCTTTCGTTGGCTGGTAGAGCTACATTGGTCAAGACTACTGCATTGGCTATCCCTTCCTTCTCTATGCAGGTGTTTCTATTGCCATCCGGTTTTTGTGATAAATTAGATAGGCAGTGCCGTAGATTTCTTTGGGGTGTTGGTGATGATGGGAAGCACTATCTTTCTTTGAGGGCGTCGGACAATGTTTGTACACCTAAAGCTGTGGGAGGATTAGGTATCGGAAGGGCCGGGGATATGAATGTAGCTTTTGTCACCAAACTGGAGTGGAAGGGCTGCACGAAACCAAGCCGCTTGTGGGTGAAATTGATTCGATCAAAGTATTTAAGGGGAAGGAGGGTTGTGGATTTTCAACAAACGACTAAATCAGCTTCCTGGTTTTGGCATGGTATTAAGAAATGCAAAATATCACTGGACAATGGACTTTGTTTCCGGGTCAGACAACACTCTACCGTTGATATCCGAAATGACCCGTGGGTGCCGGACTTGCCTCACTTCAAGATCCCCGAGGAAGTGAGTATACCCGATGTTTTAGTGCAGGTGAGTGATCTTATGAATGGGGATACAAAAAGCTGGAATCAGCTTCTCATCCAGAATGTTTTCCAGAGAACATTTGTAAGATAATCCTAAGTCTTCCCATCTTTGAAAGGGAACAAGAGCCTTTTGTTTGGTGTCCCTCTGCGACAGGGACCTTTTCTGTTCGAACTTCTTACAAAACAAACAATAAGGAAAGGTTTGAGGGTGCTTCCAGATTTGATAAGCGCTTGTGGTCTCTACTGTGGAGGTCGAGTTTGCATGAGAGACACAAAGTTCTTGTGTGGAAATTGCTGAATGAGAGTAGTACCTACTAAGGATCATATTAAGAATTTTGTTCCTATTTCCGATATGTCTTGTTTTATTTGTAACTCCTGCATTGAATCTGTGGATCATTTGATGTTTGAATGTCCTTTAACCGCTTTGTGCTGGCTGAAATCTCCTTGGCAGATCCGAATTCTTCAATTTTTACAGGTGGGATGGGTCAAATGGTTACACATTTTGCTGGATGAACAGAATCTGTTCCTTGTTAATGAGGAGGAGAAACAACAAATCCTACAATTTGAAGTGATCTTGTTTGAACAATTGTGGTTGGTTCGAAATAGAAATCGGCTTCGGGATGAGCCTCCTAACTGGGAGCGTTTTGCAAGTAGTATCACAAGATTGATGCGTCAATATTGGGGAGCAGCACGAGAAGAGGAAAGCAGTTCAACGTGGAGGATTCGAGAAGCTAGAATGGATACCACCCCATCTTGGTACTCTCAAGTTTAATTTTGATGCTTCTTTTATTGATAATGAAGTTGTGATTGCTTGTCGTGTTGAGGAATCATCATGGTGTTGTTCTTGGAGTTTGGATCAACCGCTTTTTCTCCTGTAATGTCTTTTGTGTGGAGATGGAAGCGACTATCCAAGTTTTGGAGATAGTTGAGTCAATGAAGCCGAGGGATGTTGTTTTTGAGGGAGATGCACTTCAAGTTATCCTCACCCTTCATGGCCCGAAACAGTATGCAGATTGGTGAGCTCTTTGTAATATTGAGAAGGGACTTGTTCTTTTGCGTAATCATTCTTTTTGGTCTATTCGATATGCTAGTCGTGAATGTAATTTTTGTGCTCATAAACTGGCTAAATGGACTAGAAATTTCTCTTGTTGTGGTAATTTGGATGTCACTACTACCCCTCCTGGTGTGCTTTGTGACAGGGGTACTGATGTACCCGATGGGGATGTTGACCCCTTAGTTATATAATATCTCATTCATCAAAAAAAAAAAAAAAAAAAAAAAGAATTCCAAAATTACAAACTTAGTATATTTGTAGCAAAAAGTAACATACACTGAAAAACAATGATAATTATATATATCACAAACTAAACCTAAAACATAGAGTAGAAAAATCATAAAGCTTGGAAAAGTCCAAAGAAATGAGTGAAGTCATTGTGGCTACCTGATATTAGAGGGTTTATATTACAATATTTTATATATATATATATATATATATATATATATATATATATATTTGCTGCTATTCAAATGACAAATATTAATTGTTCTGATCTTCTCTGGGTTCATATGAAATCTTGAAATGATCTAGGGCAGAAGCACCACCAAGACCAATGGAGAAGACAACATTATAGAAATCCTTAACCGAAGTTTCCTCGTACAAAGGTGGATTTTCATTTGACAGCAACTCTTTTATCGGATTGAGTTTTTTGGTTTCTTGAGAATGGGTAACCAAAAGGCACGCCACTGATATTCTTGGACCTTCCCGGTTGGCAAGAACTCTATGTTCCGCACTCTGAAACTTGTCGTTTGAGATCAACTACATTATCATAGGACTAATCAATTAATAGGTTCTTGGCAATACTGTAATACTACACTCGTAAATATGTAGAATATATTTATCAGCTTAAAATTTTAAAGTATGTTACAATTTAACACATTAAAATGTGATATTACAATTGAATGTAAGGAGTCTGAAAACCCTATTATATATATTGCCATCATTTTTTTTTTTATTATTGTGCACACCTCTCTATATATATATATATGATCAAACTTTATCTCTATCTACTTAAAACTTTTAAAACAAGTAGCATTTTTATTCGATTTTAATACATTTCTTCACGTGTGAACCAATTACAAATTTTAATAATAAGATTCAGCACATGAATAATAATTAACAAATATGACAATAACGGAATCAAAGTCAAAATCTCTGGCTTTGATAACTACATGTTGTCCTTATTTATTGATAATTGTGCACACCTATACGTGAGGAGTTGTGTCTATTGGATATGTTTAACTTTTTTTATCACTACCACTAGTGTAAATTTAGAGCAAGTAGCAACTTAAATACGTATAAGCTTATCACAAATTTTTATAGCAAAATCTATCAGATGAACAATAATCAACAAATATGAAAATAACGAAATCAAACGGATCAAAATCATCTCCCGATCTAATAGCATATTAGAAAACAAAAATGCAAGAAATTGTGAAAAATTGTCAATACCTGTAAAAATTCTCCAATGTTGATGACCAGAGATCCTTCAAGTGGATTGACATTGATCCAATGATTTTGGTGACGAATTTGAAGTCCTCCCATGTGATCTTGAAGTAAGATTGTCAAGAAATCAGCATCTCGATGCTTGGAATGACCAAGTGTTCGTTCAGGTTCAGGGCAAGCTGGATAGTAGTTTCCCACCAGAGTATGCCCTTTATAACACTCCATTTCCCATAGATAATTTGGATGGAGACCAAGTGCTTCTGATAATAACTCCAGCACAATTTTTGCTACTCTTTTCACATGCTTTGAGTATTCCAATATTTCATCCCTACAAAAATTTAAAAAATAAAAAAATTGGGATAAAAGTCAAATATTATAATTTATTAATTCTTTCATCCCAAAAAGATTTTGGTTATTTTACTCTATATTTTATTAATTATTCACTATTTTAGTATATTTTTAGTCAACATTAGTACTTATAAGATCTTAAATTGATTAGAAATTCCTCAAAAAAATATGATCAAAACAATGATCAACCAAAAATAAAACCAAATGTATTTTTTTACCTGATAATTGGTGGATATTCATCAGAAATTGGAGGACATTGATCATCACCATCACCAAGATCCATAACACAAAACAAAGTATCTCTCCAACTAGCAGCTTTAGATTGAAAAAGATCAAAATTGCACTGAAACTTAACTTTCTTCTCTTTCTCCCTTGAATACAACTCCATTTTCACCTCTTTTGGTTGTTCATGAAATTTCTTCACTCCTTCAATCACATCCTTCATAACCTTTCCAGGAATTCCATGGTTCAGAACATAAAAAAATCCCCATTCTTCAGCAGCAATCCTCACTTCATTCACGATTCCCCCACGATTTCCCGCCCTTCCGTCTAGATCTATCACCGGCACGGATAGTAAGTTGAATTTGTTGTCGCGGTTGTTGACGGCGGCGGCGGAGGCGGAGGAGCAATCCGGTAAGTCCTCTTTCGGTTGGACAAAAATTTGGGGGATTTTTTTGATTGTTCCTGAATCTATGAGTCCTTTGACACCAGCTTTTGTAGCATCAAAAGCCTTCAGCTCTCGTAATCTGTCATAGTTTGATTCAGATTCTTGCATTATTGAAACTTATACATATATTTCCTAATTATACCTTATATGTATGTATAGTTCTTGAAACACACTTATTGTGAGAGCTGAGGAGTTTTATTGTTACATGAACGATCGTTTTAAAGTAGGCCTAGCTAGAGAATTTCTATTGAATCGTAACCATACAAATGTCCTACGAGCTAGCCTTCCTGACAATATGCCAGAAAAAATGTTATGATTACTTTCTCCTTTCTGCTTTTATATTTCCTGTCAATAACTTTTTATTTGTTTCAGATTGGAACTTTTTATTTGTTTCAGATTGGACATGCGGAACGTTGCAGCGTTCAACTCTTACTTGAGGGGTGAGGGTTTGATCCATAGCTTTTTAAGTAACCACTCTAAGGGATTCCAAATCTCGATCATCCGTCCTAGATGAAGCATTAGGAGTCCGTACACTAACTCCTTTAAGCTACCGAGTTAAATATATTTATATATATATATATATATCTCTTTTTACTCTTTCAATAATATTTTGTGTATGAGTGTCTTTATTTTTTTTTTTTACTATAAATTTGTGAATATTTTAAATAAAATGACTTAATTATCCTTTCTTTAATGGATTAGAATCACATGTTAATTTTCAAAAAAATTTGACGAAACCCATAAAAATAAACTTTAATAAATATAAATTTATTTGAGACTAAATTTGTTTTTTCAACAATTTACGGATTGACTCTTAAATTTGTGTATAATTAAAAAACAAAAATGGGCTTTCAAATTGGATTGGAGGAGGAAGCCCAAATTCATAGTCCCAGTCAGGATGATATTATTGGCCCAATAAGGCAGACGCCCGTTGACGATTCCGATGAGGCAACATTTCCTAATTCGAAGCTTCAAACAATTGTAGCGGTAAAACACACGGAGACGTCAACGTAGACCGAAGAAGACAAAGACAAAATCACCTTACTATAATCATGTGCCCTGTTGCTCCGGAATCAATTTCTTGATATTTTATACCACTTTACTTCTCCTGAGATCTCAATCTCGAAATTGGAAAAGGAAAAAAAAATTGTTGAAATTCAGAATTTTTGTAATTTGAACAGAAGAATTTGATATCTAAAGCTGTTGAATAGGAGCAAGGGGAAACTATGAATATATGTAGATTATTGGGAGTCTTTGTCGGGTTATGGATAATTGGGTTATGTACCCAAGGAGGTGGTGGGGTTTTGGGATCGCCGTCGGGATCGGGTTCGACGTCGGAGGCGTACGTGACACTTCTTTACGGTGATGAATTCTTGCTGGGGGTTCGTGTACTCGGCAAGTCTATACGCGATACTGGATCCACTAAGGATATGGTGGTTTTGGTCTCTGATGGCGTCTCCGACTACTCTAAACGTCTTCTTATGGTATGGTTAAAGAATTGTTTTTCATCCGCGTTCTTAGTTTATACTTCCATGGGCAGGATAAACTCACTTCTTTGTTTGAGCAGTGCAATATGAGAATTCCTAAGTTCCCTTTTTCGTGCCATTGACAGCTCTCTTTTTTTTTTTCCAATTGGAAATAGTTTAATTTGGTTAGTTAAGAGTAGGTTTTAGAATAATCTGAATTTAGGGGCATGGTATTGTGCTTCACTGGAGTGTCCTTTTTCATTTTTTTTGCTAAATACTTTGTTGAGATGGGTTATTCTGTTCATCTGCAAATCAAATTCAGTGGGATTAACAAGAAAATGGAGAATGACTTAAGCAAGGTGCAAAAACTAAGCATTTTAACTAATTTATAGGAAGTTGAATAAATGCATCAGTTTATTGTTTGCTTTTAAAAATAAAAAAATAAATAAAAATTCTAGTTTTATTAGAAGGAAAAGGATGAGTGAAATTTACTCGAGTAAGTGATATACTTTCCTTTTAGACCTTCACTGAACTCTAGGATTGTTCTGTTTAAGATAATAAAGCCTGTGAATTTGTGAAGTTCTTCCACCTAAGATTCGTTATGCTATTCTTTCTTGCAGGCTGATGGTTGGATTGTGGAGAAAATCAGTCTTCTTGCAAATCCAAATCAAGTAAGACCAAAGAGGTTTTGGGGTGTCTATACAAAGCTAAAGATATTTAACATGACCAAGTACAAGAAAGGTGAGTGGCATTCGAAATTTCCTTTTCATTTTCTTGAAAATGATATTGCAATTTAATGATAGAAAGACTTCTTTTTATTTAGTATCATGTAAAATTGGTCTCTAAATTCAAGTTTATTTCTTGGTTCGCAATCTTCTTGGATATGGGAAAACATTTCTAGCATTGTTACATTCATTTCATGAAGAACTGGTTGTTTACCTCCTCCTTCTTTTTTTTTTTTTTTTTTTTTGTTTATTGGTGGTATATCTTGACGCTGATACAATTGTTGTCAAGAGCATTGAGGATTTATTTAAATGTGGGAAGTTCTGTGCCAACTTAAAACATTCAGAAAGACTGAATTCTGGTGTAATGGTGGTTGAACCATCTGAAGAAGTTTTTAAGGATATGATGAGCAAAGTTACCACTTTGCATTCATATACTGGAGGTATAACATCTATTTAGTATATTATGTCAAATCTTGTGATTAACTGAGTATTACTCATTTGCAGCATATTTACTTTATCAGGCTTACAGTGATTTCATTGTTGAATGTCTTATCGCTCAATATTCAGTACTTTTTGATCAATGAATTCAAAAAGGATTTGTAGTTTAGAATGTCTATTACCTTATGTCTCAATGAAATGTTTAAAGTAGCTTGCTAATTGCAGAAGAATGTCTCTCAGTCTTGCATAAGGCCCAGAGTGATTTTGATGTATTGCAGAAATTTTCATATTCTGGCTATAGTTTGGTGGTGGTTGTCTGCTACTTTTATCAAAATTCACCCTGTTAAATTTGTGATGTTTCCAACAGGTGATCAAGGATTTCTTAACTCCTACTATGCTGGATTTGCAAATGCGCATGTTTTTGAGCCAGATATGCCGCAGGAAGTGTTAAACTCTAGACCGGTTCCTGAAATGGAAAGGCTTTCTACATTATATAATGCAGATGTTGGTCTTTACATGCTTGCTAATAAGGTATCCCTTTCCAAGAACACTTATTGGCTCTTTCCCCCCCTCTTTTCCTGGGTCTGTTTGTGCTTTACCATCCCATGGAAAATCAGAATATTGGGAACTAACTTTCTCTGACAGATAACTAGATGTTTATCATTGTTCATAGGAAATAGCCCATTGCCCTTGATGTTGAGGAAGTTTGGGTAGAACAAATCTCTCTGTGGATCTGTCCAAGTTGAAGAAAGGTGTGAGAGTGTTGTCAAGGAGTAGTGGGAAAACATTTTAATTGCAATTTAGGCATATTCTTAATAAGGCTTGAGCTATCACATTTCTGCATATTTAAGTAGTCAATAACTAGTTTAGTATTCATGTTGAGAAACAAGAAGCTGATTTTTAAGTGGTGATGTGTTAAATGCATGAAATTCTTGCATGTATGGCAAGGATCTCTTTGGGTGAATACAGTTGATCTTTCTAATCCCCAACTGAATTCTTTAATTTGATGCATACGAAAATTATTTATGTTGAATAATGCATTGAATTTCTGATGACCTTTCCAAATTCATGTCAAGTTTTGAGATACTATATTACAAGTGGATCACCAATTTGCAGTTAATAAATGTGATTGTGGTAGTAGTCATTCGGGAAAGATAATATTATTGTAATTAGCACGTGAAGTAAATGTGAAGGACAAACAAAAGTAATGAGAAGGAGAATTTGTCTGGAGAACAAGAAACTGATGTAAGTTACATAGTGTGTTAGTTGTAAGAAATCTTGGATGTATTACAAAATTAAACTCTCTAATATGTCCTTTTAGGCCCAAACAGAACCCTGATGAAGAAAACTAGGGAAAGCAAATCCATTGCTGTTGAGTTATGGTACCTACCTTTCTTTGGTGCAAAAAGATCTACCACAAATCTTTCTAATGAATCTTAACTGAAGGGCTCTCCTGGCGCTTCTGATTTCAGGGGCACATGGAGGCACTGCTTAGGGCTGGTTTTATTGGTTGCTAAGTCTGTCTTAAGTCTTTAGCTTTCAAAAGGCATCCTGATCATCCATGATGTGTTACTTTTGTGAGGATAGAGGGGAACCATAGTTATGTAATTTTGACTAGGAATTCTGACCAATAGCTCCAAAATAGAATGTTCTTTTTTATCTGTGCTTATCATTTTATCCCCATTCATTATTATATGCAGTGGATGGTGGATGAGAAGGATCTTCGTGTTATTCATTACACACTTGGCCCTCTTAAACCATGGGATTGGTGGACATCATGGCTTGTTAAACCTGTTGACGTCTGGCAGGTAATTTAATCTACTCTTCCAACAGCTAGCACTTACATATGTTATCATTGCAATGGGAATTCTTTTTACTTTGACAAAGATCTCAATTTTCTGTCACTTATAAATGTCTTATTCCTTCTTGATCTGTTTTTTGCTTCTATATTAGATTTGGGATTGGGGTTGTAGGACACATCATCATTTTTAGCTAATTAGAAACTTTTTTCTTTGGAGCTAAGTAATTCCCGAAGTACCATCTCTGTTGTATAACTTTCTTGTTTTGGTTGTTGTTAATGCAGAAAGTAAGGGTACAGTTGGAGGCATCTCTTCATGGTACTGGAGGGGGACAAACTCCAAACGATGCATTTCTAGTCAAGTTTTCTCTTTCTGCTCCCACTTGTTCTTATACTTTTTTGTTATTACCGGTCTTTTCTACAGGTTAGCCATCTAAGTATTTAATGCTCTTTATAATACTAGGCAATAATATAATCCTTATCCTTGAAGCATTTTTCATGTCTCCAGACACGATCACTTTGTGATCATGCTCGACATCTATACTACAAATTTAGAGCTGGTGGCTTCCTTTCTTATTCAGCAGTTTCTACCTCTACAATCAACTCCAATCAGCAGGTTTACCTTCTCCCTTATACTCTAGCTTTGTGAAAATTTTGTTTTTCCCTTTTGGTTTTCTTGACTACCATCCTTTGTCTTTCCATGGGATTGAGTGGTTTTAGAGTATCCTATTCATCTTGCATTTATCTCCCCATATCATCCTTACCTTCAAATCTTTTGCTGTTTTCTTTCATTGTACTTCTCAACAGTTAGTAAGTGGCATATTTCTAGCTTTTGTTGCTGTGAATTACCTTGTTATTGCGGTTCATTGATATTCTAAATAACACACAGTTCTCAAATACTTTGCAATCAAAGGTGCCTTCTTTTCTGGGTGGAATGTCTGTCTTTATCTGCTTTGTGGCTGCTGCGATGTCCCTTGGGATCTCATTTCTTATTATCCCTCGGCAAGTAACACCATGGACTGGTTTGCTTCTCATGTATGAATGGACATTCACACTCTTTTTCCTGCTATTCGCAAATTATTTGCACATAATTTATCGATGGGGAAAGATTGTGGCTAATCAAGCAGGAGCTCTTTCTACACGTCTTGAATCTCTGGACTATGACTCTGGAAAAGGTTTGTTCTCATTGAAGCAGCTAGTAATGATTCAACGCAGTGGACATGTTTAATGTTCTCATCTTCTGTTGTGTTATAGGTCATCAGAGGCAGATGCCATGTAGTGATTGTGCTGCCTGGTATTATGGGTTAGGGATGGCATTTTTGGCTATAGCTGCTCCTTCATTGCCTTGTCTTCTGGGAATCACTGCACTATTTGCAAGGTATTGCACTAGATTTATGCATTCATATATTTGCTTTTTTAAAAAAATTAATTTTTTATTAAAAAAAAAAAAAAAAGAAGAAGAAGAAGAAGAAAAAGTTTTGCATGCACTTGTTATTTCCATATGCCATCTTCACCATAAAATTTTACTATAAGTCAAACTTTTGACTGTGCATATTGTCAAGATAGCTCGGCTCATTCACTTCCAATTCTTGTCTTTTTGATTTGACTACCTTATTACTATGTTGATCCTTTTCCTTTCATACCTTTTTATTGTCATCCAAATTCTATTGAGGTTAAGAAATCAAGAGGCTTTCCCTGAATATAAACTGCATTCTTAAAGTTTAGTACTGACATTAAATGATGGTTTTGAATGGCAGTTTTCTGGATAGAAATCCAAGTCTAGTTTAATTTCTAACAAGCTTGATTTCCTTGTTATTCCCGTGGCTTTCATTAGGTTAAGCTCATCTAGCTTGAGATGTGCCTGACTGAGAGTTGTCACTTTCAGAAATCACTTGAGGATAGATAACCTTAAGATAATCAATAATGTAAAAAACAAAAATTTCTCTAGTTTCCACGGGAAATCTCTATGATTAGTACTTGTTCATCATATTAATATATACAGTTCATTGTGCTTCTTTTTTCTATATGACACTTTTAATCTTCTTAACAGGTTAGGATTGATGGTATTTGGAGGCCTTGTTCTGGCTTCCTTCATGACATATGCTGCAGAGCATCTTGCAATTAGGTCATTCATACAAGGCCTTGAAGATCGTGATCCACAGAGATCAAGCAGCATATGTTTCATGTGCTAACAAGAGTCTGGAATATAACAAAATTTCCTAACCGGGTAGCTCTGTAACCTATCTCAATGCATTCTTTCACGATAACTTATTTGTTTGTACAAACATTCTTGCAGGTTTTTTTTTTTTTTTTTTCTTTAATTTTGTATTGCAAGCCAATTTTTCTGTCTTTTTCTTTTCACAAGTGCAGAAATGACTTTATAGAGGTAGTAGTAGAGCTACATAGTTTTCTCTACACTGACAAGCTTGAGTTGTATATAACTGTGAAATCTGCAATTAATGAGAGATGTATGTTTGATATGCCTATCTTGTTATATGGTCTCTGTTTATAAAAGCCATGATAAGTTCTCTGGTTTAGATGTCACTGCTATTATGCCATAAAACTATTGTGAGCTAATAAAGAGCTGTTTTATTAATTATTTCTTAAAATGTATGGATTGTTATAAATGATATTGTACACATTTTGTATGTATTTCATGAATTTAAAATGTTCATTGAGTCATAACATCTTTGTTTTGTTTAATAATTGTTAAAGAGATCTTTTAGACCAGCAAAATGAAAAATTAAATTTTTGTTGTAGAAGAAATAGTTGAAAATCAATTAGGCAAGCAATGGAGCTGTAATTGGTATGATAATGGATGTTGTTTTTGAATATCCAAAAGTCTTCTTTCCTTTTCTCTTACAAATGTACGTCAGGCCTGTTGGCAGCACCATGTGGTACCCATCCACCTCATAATGCCGGCTACCAAACTCTTTCTTTTTGCTTTTTACCCTTTTTTGGATTTAATTAAAAGAAAGAAAAAGCCAAATTGGTTTAAAATCAGGCACTGTTTTGGATGATGGAATGTAAGTTTCTGAATCTTTTTGGAAATTGATCTCGTGAACAATGCTTTTTACATTTATTTTATAGTATTTCTTTTCTTGTGTGTATTTCTTTCCCATGCAAATACGGCACCCAGAAAGCCCTGATAACTGCTGCTAAAGAATCTTGTATTAAATAAACCCCAAAGTTAGGCAGCTTTTTTTAGTTAGTTTGATTTAAAATCTTGAAACCAGAATCTTGGTGCTGTTCAAATGCCATTAAGCATGGGTTATGATGTATAATATATATATATATATATATATATATAGTTTTATTTGAATAGACCATTCACTATAAACCAAATCCATATCTAAATTAATCCTCGAAACTCCGATCTGAAATTTTAAATAGCTACATATATGAGTGGAGGTTTAAACCTTCAATCTCACTTAAACTAGAAAAACTCCTTCCGATATACATAATGTATTTGATGCACAAGTTGTTATAAACTAGTCTTAAATGAAAAATTATGGCAGCCCACTTATTTTTTTTTTTTCAATAGAAAATTATATTATATTATGAATGTTAACGTGTTTTTTAACTATGAATATTATATAAGAGTCAAAATAAAATCGAGAATTAATGAAAAGTAAAAAAGATTCCGACAAACGTAAGGGATGAGACATTATCTTTGAATTTTAAGGAAAGCAAGCATGTTTTTTGACTCTTTCAAGAAATATATGCCCTTTTTTTTTGGTTTCTTTCACTCTTTTAGCAGCCAGGCAAGCTTTTGTTGAATGAATTTGGAGCTATTATCAATTAAAACATAAAGTATTTAAAACATTCTAAAAGATTTTATCAATTCTTCTACTTATTTAAAATATATATATATATATATATTGTTGAATATTAATTATATATTTTTCTAGTTTTAGAATTGTCCTAGCTATGTACCACCTTCTTTTTTACTTCCAAACAGAAGAGCGCACTTGACCAACCATTATCTACTTTTTTTTACTTACTATAATGATGACACTCAAACACCCACTTAGGGTTTTCTCTCCTTTTTTCTTTTTCTCCTTTTACTTTCTTTTTCTTTAATATTTAATATATATATATATAATCGATAAATTTTTAATTAAAAACACTAACATATTAATTTATTATATTTTTTGAATAAGATTAATTAATAAGTATGAGTTATAAAATATTAAAGAAAAAACATGTATAAATGCACCATGATTTCTCGACTTTTTTCATTTGTCATATTAAGAAATTAATGTGCATTAATACTTCTCTTCATGCCCTTATAATTACGCATGATTGTTAATTCTTTTCATATAATAAAATAAAATCAAACGATATTTTAATTTTTTCAATTAAAAGATACATCAATTTTTTTATTTTTTATATTTCGTAAATAGAAAGGGTATTTTAGAAGCTATGAAATATTTAATTCAATTGATTGAATTATTGATCCCAATATTGCTCTTTTCCTCTTTTGTAGTCCAAAGTGATAATCATTATTGAATTCAAGTTGGGAAACAAACAAACAAAGAGAAAAGGGGTATGTGGATCATTAATTATCTTACATTTTACAAAGATTCCTTCCTTATCTCTCCCAAAATATAATAATAGTTGTGTAATTAATAATTCAACTAACAGAATCCAACCCATGAAATAATAAAAACTGAGGGAAGTAAACCCCGTAGCTTCGGTAGTTGGTGTGCGAACTCCTAATGCTTATTTCAAAGCGGATAGTCGAGGTTTCGAATTCCCTAGAGTGGTTAGCGTCATGTTAAAAAAGTTGGGTTAGGCCATCACCCTCGAGTAAGAGTTGAACTCTACGAGCACTCCGCAGGCCGAGTCCGAATTAGTTTCACCAAATAAGGTGAAGACACCGAGCTCCCCAAGTGGGTTTAAAAAAAAAAAAAAAAAAAAAAACCGAGGGAAGTACTACTACTAATACTAATATCTTTCCATCTGGAGTCATAGATGCTATATATTTGCCATTTGGTGAAGTTAGCACTATCCTTAGTCCCTACTAAGACAAATGATATGAATCTTTAACTTCTTTATATATATATATATATATATTTATTTCTAAATTAATCTTTGTTTGAGTCGAACAGATCCCAAAGTAAGTTCTAGCTTAAGTTTTAAAGAGTTGTATATGTATGTGTGTATTTGAATCAATAACTTCACTTAAGTGAAGAGAATTTTTTACCAATTCATCTACATCTACCATTGTATTGATAATAGAAAATATGATAGAAGATCTTTGATGGTATTAAAAGAAATAAGTTCTCATAATATATATATATCTTATATATATAAGATGCTAAGTTTCTAATGGCATATATTTTGTAATTTTGTCCAATTTTTTGGACTTTGTTGTCTTTCTCTTTTTTTTTTTTTTTTTTTTTTTTTTTTTTTTTGGTAAATGATGGCATTGTTGTAATTTGTTTAATTTTCTTTGGTCTTTTTGTCTCATTCAATATTTTTTGACTTTTAAATTTATGATTCATTAAATAATTTAATAACATAAAAGGTAATACTTAATAACTTTTATTTTTTCTTAATTTTTTATTTTATTGGCATAATTGTAATTAAATTAAACTTTTAATTTTTTATATTTTAATTCTCAATTAATGCTTAATAAATTTTAATTTTTTAATTGACTTTTTTTATTAACTTTTTTCTACATTTTTATCTTAATTTTATATTTTTTTAATATTATTTTTAAACATTTTTATTTAATTTTTATTTTTTTAATAATTTGTAATCAATTATCTATTTTTTAAGATTACAATAGTTGACTTTTTTATGCCACTCTTCTAATTATTTCTAACTCTTAATTGCTTTTTTTTATTATTTAATATTTTTCAACCTTTTATTTTTTTGATATTAATATTTTTAACTTTAATTAATTTATTACTTATTATAACTTTTAAAATATTATCTTTGATAAAAATAATTATCACTTAATTATTTTTAACTTTTAAATTATTTCATTTGTTGATTTTAGAGATATGAGTTTTTAGTCCGTCTCGAAACCTACAAAATATATGTCATTAGAAACTTACCATCTTATATATATATATATATATATATATATATATATATATTTACATGCATTTGTTTTCTCCTTCTCAAGTCATACTTTTTTTTTCAATATTTGTCTTTCTTCTCTATATAACTTTAAGTTTTTTTTTTAATGTTTTTTTTTTCTAATCCATACTTCTATAGAATTTTGCTTTTTTATTTTAAATTTTATTGTTTATGCGTATTTTCAAAATGTGGGGTTGATTATTGCCCGCGATGTAATGGATTATGTAAGGAACAAAAGTAGTTCGAACCCAAAATCTCTAGAATTAAGGTGGTAGCAAATTTTGATATTTCTTAAATTGAAGTAAATTTGGTTAAATTAAGGTATTAAATATTTAGAGTAATTTTTGTTAAATTTTGTATTTAATAAATATTTTTGCTAACTAATATTTGCAATTCGGTTATTTTGTTAAATTTTTATTTAAACTTAATAAAAATTTTGCAATTCTGTTTAGGGTAAACTATCCCGGTGACACTCCTTAGATTCCAAAATCCAGGTTTAGCACCTCAAAAATTTTTTTAACAAAGTGTCCTTCAAGATTTAAAACGTTCCACAACATGCCCTTTCTCAAGTTTGACCGTTAGGTCGATTTTGACCGTTAGTCAACCATTTTCACTGTTTTTGGGGAGGGCATTTTTGTCTCAAAAATTCGGGGGGGTTTTTTTCCCCCTTCCTTTTCCCATCTTGTCGTTCTCTCACATATAAAATCGGTTTTCAACCTAAAAATCAATTTTGTTCAACCGAGAAATTGGCATTCGATGTTGCAAAGTTTCGGGAAAGATTCAATTCAATCGTAACCCGACATCTTCTTCCACAAATTTGTAGTTATAAACGAAGCCCATGACCAGCAGACCACTATTACCCTTATGTAAATGTGGAATCGAGGATGTCTTTGAAGACCTCTTGACGGGAAAGAAATCCTTCAAGAAGGTTTGCAATTTGCGGAGGCGAAGAGGTAAGATTCACATTCTATTGTTATGTAAATGAAATTTGATTTCATTCCTTGAGATGGTAAAGGGTTACCATTTTGCAAACGGGATGATGGTAGAAGGTGCGGTTTCTCGGGTGGGTAGATCCGGAATGTGCGGAAGATCAATCGAGGTTATTCCCGGATCGCTTCGGATTCGAGCAATGGAAGAAGAAATTGCTGACCAAAAATCATCTCTTGCAAAAAATCAATGAGAAGAATAATAAGTTTTGGTCAAAAATCGGAGTGTTGAAGCTACGGACGGTAGATTGCAACGCTGGTGTCGGGTTCTTGGTGTATTAGCTTTGTTGAGCTAGAGCTTTTGTGTTTGGATGATTGCAATGGCGGTGTCAATGTAATAGAGCAAAAAAGTTGAACAAAAATGTATGAAGTGGAAATAGTACATGGCAGTGTCAATGTAAAGCTTATATTTAGTGTTTGCTGTCAATGAAAATGGTTTTTGTATGCTTACAATTTACTTTGCCACTGTAATGAGTTGGTGAATGAATAAAAGAATATTTTTGTCAAAATAGAACACGTGATTGCACAATAACAATGACAGTAATATTGACATTACCATTTCAAAATATGCCTTCAATTACATTAATATTGACATAAAGACAAAATAATGCCCTACCAACCCATTTCGCAGTAATAAACCTATTTTTCCATTGATGGTTGCAATTATTATGAGTTAAGTTCATGGTCTTTAGAACAAAATCCTTGGTTTGTGTCACTCTTTCAATGGAAGCAAAAACAAACCACTTGCAATCTTTAGATTTGCAAATTGCCCTAACTCTTTTAGGTTCCGATGGTCTAAATCGCACACTTTCCCTCATTAATGCGGTAATTTTTCACCGCCTCTTTAAACTCTTCCCTACCAGAAAATCTCATCCCCACCTCAAAGAATGGTCTTTCCATGTTTTTGTTATCAAAATATTTATACCTACCACCATCACTTCGAGTCCTCCTTAGAACCGGCAACTCATCCACACAAACATTGTCATCATTCAATGCATCATCTCTTTTTTCATCCCTGTCTTGTTTCTGCATTGTTTCATTTTCTTCTACAATATTCTCGGTGTTCATGTCAAACATGGCATCATCTCTCAGTAGTCTTCATCTTCAGAAGAAATGTTCTTGATTGTAATCATCATCGGAATCGAGTTATCTACTTCATCTTCTTGCCCTTCTGGTGTGCTTCATTGTCAATGTCCGTGGGTTCTTCATTATCAATGTCTCTTGTTACTTCATTATCATTATTGGGTAATAACTTCTCCTTCTTCCTCCCGATGTTGATGAACTTGTCCATGACCTCCAACTTCCTCATCGCCCCACCATGGCATTGCCTGTTGAACTTGAGTCACTCCCTCAACTCGACTCATTACATCCTCAAATATTGCTTGCCATTCCAAGTCATCGTAATGAATAGCAGGAGGAACTTCAATATTATTTCCAGATTCATCAAAAGTAGGCAGCTCAACAGCAGGCAATTCTATATTGTTTACGGGTTCATCAAAAGAAGTAGGGAGTTCAATATTGTTTCCAGGTTTTTCAACAACAGGCAGTTGTATATTGTTTCCAGGTTCATCAACCACAGTAGCACATGCAGATTAGGTACGTGTAATTGAGTTTCAAATGCAGGAAGTCTACGTTGTTTCCAAGTTCATCAACAACAACGTCACATGAATTATTAGGTACGGGAAAATCGGTTTGGGTGCATCAATTTCAGCGATTCTGAGATGGTAAGTGCTCATCAGCATGTACAACATTCACAGTGGGTAATACAGCATGCCACTCCAACAACAAAGGTTTTCTTGTAGGAATTTTTCTCTTTTTTGGTCTAACAGTGCTCCTAGATGAGCTTCCTTCTTCTATCTCTTCAATGACAACAAAATTTTTTCTAGGTATTTCTTTTTGCAACTCGGGTTGTTTGTTCAAGTAATCCAATATACTTTGCTTGTCTGAACCTCGTATATAATTCTATTACTTTAAACCTTGGTACCCGTTCACACATAGCCAAAATATCTTCATCTTTAGTAACTAACTTATCCAGTTTTGAAATCACCCCCTGGTTCTAAATAGCGATAAACCATACACTTTTTTTTTTTCTTCAACACCTTCACGAGATCAAATTAATTTCCAAAATACTCATTTTGTCCTTCACACGGAATCCACATACCTCCATTTTCCATCCTTATAATTTCTATACCCTTTCTCCTCCCAAAATGTCCCATCAAAGTACAATTTTAAGGTAAAATAATCATCTTCAGGATCTGCATATTCAATACAAACAAAATAAATATCATACTTTCATATGCATATTCAATACAAATAGAATAATATCATACTTTATGATCTCATATTCAATACAAAGCAGAATAAATATCATATTTTCTATCACGAATAAAGCACAAAAAAACCCCTCCATTTTCAAGCAATTATAGCGACAACACATGGGAAAAAAATCGACTTCGCTCAACATTATGAAGAAAAGTTTGAATATTTACCGTAAAGCGTGTAGGGATCAATGTAGTTGTTCTTGCTCGCCTAATAACCCACTCGTTAAACCTTCGAGCCATTTCCTTTTAAGAAATTTCCCTTCCCCAGTTCAAACGACGATTCAAACGGGTTTTCTCAATTTCACTTCTTCAGTTCAATTTTTACAATTGAACGGTTGTATTGTATAAATTTTACAGAGAATGACACTTTGAACGGCCGATTTTGCATGCAAACACCACACAACCTTGTGGAATTCATACAATACAAGCGTTAGATTTTTGGTAAAAACCGGTGCAATGTGAAAAACGACAAGGCCGGGAAAAGAAGGGGGGAAAAAAAATTACCCCGCGAATTTTTTGAGACAAATGCCCCCGCCCAAAACAGGTGAAAATGGTTGACTAACGGTCAAAAATCCGACCTAACGGTCAAACTTGACAGAAGGGCATGTTGTGGAACGTTTTAAATCTTGGAGGACACTTTGTTAACAAAAAAATTTTGAGGTGCTAAACCCGGATTTTGGAATCTAAGGAGTGTCACCGGGATAGTTTACCCTTCTGTTTATTATTAAGTTTTAGTTTTGCAATAACCTAATTTTTCATTTTAAAATTTCATCATCAAACTTCTATTTTGGTTCTACAGATTCCTTATATTTTGATCCACATTTTTTAATTTCTTCTCTAATAAGTTTTCTAATAGCATGATTTTGTAAGTTTTTTTAACTTTTTGAATTTTATTGTCTTTTTATATCTTTGTCTTCTTATATATTATTTTTTTAATATCATTTTAATTGTAATTTATGTTACTTTTGTTTGGTTTCTTTTAATTCATTAAATTTTAACTTTCAAAACTTTTCATTTGTATTCTACTTTATTTTTAAAATTTAATTTTTTATATGTAATTAATCATATTTATGTTATTTATTAAATATTAAATTTTTAATTTTTTTAAATAATTTAATGGGTGAAATATAAAGTAACCATTATTAGTAATTTGAATAATTATGTATCCTTTATTATAATTTTAAAATACTATGTTATATAATAAAATTATAATTTTAAATTATATAAATATTTAATAAATAGATAAATATAATTATATATGATAAAATTTATCAATTTATTTATATATACTTCATTTTAATATTTAAAAATTTTAAATTAATAATTTATTGTAAATGAAAAATAAAAAATAGATAATTCCGCACATGGGTGCGGAATGTTCAACTAGTATATATATATATATATATATATATATATATATATATATATATATATATATTATTATATATATATATTATATATATGATTTGAACTTCAAACTTATGATTTGTCAAAAAAAAAATATATATATTTTTTTATTTAGGGTGACTAAATTATTTAATAGATAAAGTAAAGTAAAATTTAGGTTAGTGGTTATACTATATTTAATGAATTTGAATGCTAAAGATTCCATAGGGTTTGATGGGTGGACATATGGATACCTTTGCAGCCTCAACTTGGTATAGATTTGTGGATCATGTTTGTGAAATCACTATCAATACATAGTTTTCTTATACAAATCCAAAAAAAAACTGTGTCAAGAAAGTTTTCATATGATAAGCAAGCACCCTATAGTCCTTTCACTTATGATGTTTTGGATAAATTTTTTATAGTAATTTTGTTTATAAATATAAACATTTTAAATTAAAACTATGTTTAAATAAATAAATAAAATTGATATTTACCGTCAGGTGGAGCTCACGAGTTTGAAATGTATCATTTGAGTAAAAGGTTTATAACCATTACTTAATAAATGTTCAATCGATGTTCTAGGTGAGTAATATGAGACTTCAAGCTAACAATAGTCAATTTAACGCACTTCTTCTTGTAACTCCCACTCCATGTACTACTATTTTAAAAACAAAGATAATTATATAAAATTAATATATATATATATATATATATATATATATATATATATATTGTGTACGACAAAGATTTTTTGAGGTATAAGTGATGTTACTACCAATCAACCGAGCTACACTTTCTCTAATATTGGCACAATTTTTTTTTTGTTTTTTTTCTTACTAAAAGTAATAATAATAATAAGCACAAACACAAGCCCTACACTTTCATCACTGATCAGACATCCCATATGATAATGAGCAGACATGAAACTGATCACACAGAATTGCCTGAAAATGGTTGTGTGTGTGTGTGTGTGTGATGTAGGGTAACAAACATATGCTTTCTTCCAAAGAATATATATATATATATATTTAGTATTCCTTTCCTTGTTTTTGGCTTTTGGTTTTTGATGCAATGTCATCCTCAATAATTGAGTTCAAACTTGTAAGCTAGTTTGCTTATTTGTCCTTTCATGCATGGTGCCACCCTCGCAACCTACCTGGCCACTTTTAATTAGACTATTCGGTATTTAAATTTAGTCTGAATTGCGCTCAAAGACTTCTTTTGTTTAGATAAAATTTCATATTGATTCTTATATAACACTCACAATAAAAGTCGAAATCGTGACCTTTATTGCATAGAGTCAAGAGCTTACTTAATAATTAGTTTAACTGCATTAAAAAAATGATTTTTTTTTTTAATTAATAAATAATTAAATTGTATGCACTATTGTGAGCAGCTAAACCTTAGATTTGATTATTTTGAATTGAATGGAAATTAAATTGAATTAAATTATGTTGGAGTTGATAGTGAGAGACTAGTTAGTACATCCAATTCTTATGAGTCATCAAACAATTATTTGTATTTCCATCTTTTAATCAATACTATTTTCATACTTGTTTTCAAATTTAAATTATTTATTTCTTTAAAGAATATATATATATATAAAAAAAAAAAATGACATCAAAAGTAACACTTAATTTTAAATAAAGAAATGTTCTTTGTGGAATATGTCTAATTGGTTTAGTTTGTCTTATTTAAGGTGTCTCATTTAGTCTATACAGTGAGGAACATGAGTTTGACATTAAGAACGACTTTATGTCGTCATTCCAGCTAAATATTGTAATATTAAAAGTCTTTTCTCATTTATCCCTCACAAATTAATCGATGAATATACCAAATAAAAAAAAAAAATTTTAAAAAAAAAAAAAAAAAGTGAGGGAAGGATTGAGAAAGAAACCACCTATTTTCTCCCAACGCAATTATTGCATAATTTGGTAGGAAACAAAATCCGTCAATTACAATGTCCATTTTGCTGCCCTTAACCTATCACCTATTTCCACACCCACACTTTTCTTCTCTACCCTTAGTTTATATCGTATCCGATAAGGAATTAATAGTGTATTTGGACAATAGTTTATTTTCGAAAAAAATATATATATATATATATATATATATATATATATATATATATATATATATTTAGTATAAGTGAGTTGTATGTCTGTTCAAAGGGGAATATGTCACCTGTAAGTCTATACCGCGATTATAAACTTGACAGAATTCATTTATCATTTTGATTTGAGATGAAATATCACAAAATATTAGTCGACCAAATATTTAGAATTTATCAATAGATTTTCTTACTCTTTTGTAACATCAAATTATAAATGGTAAAAATTAATATATTAAAAAAAATAATCTTAAAATCAAGATTAATTAAATTGTTTATCAACTTTTGGTGGAATTTATATATATATATATATATATATATAAACAAAATAATTTTTTTCTTCTTTCTATTTATTTATTGTAACGTGTTTTGATCCTTACTGTCACTTAGAAAGTTATATCAACACGCCTCTAAAAGAGAAACCACCAGTTTAAGGAAAGAAATAAAAAAAGGGGCTTATAAATTTAATTAATAATAATAATATATATATATCGTCCCAAATATTATAAATAATCTAATGATATTGTCCGTTTTAACTTACTTTATATGAGCCTCACGGATTTAAAACATTTTATTAAGTAAAGGATTTTAAATCCCTACTTAATAACCTTTAGGCAAGAATATGAGACTTTAAATCACAACAATATCGTCATTTATGCCAAAAACTTTCAAGTTTTTTTACATCAAATAAAAAAAAGCACAATAATAGGACACCACCGACTTAATGCACTCTGACTGTAAATAAAAATTATTTTATGTCTTTCTTTAAATGTAAAAGAAGGAAAAAACTTTTGCCTTTTTCTTATGAAAAAAAAAAAAAGTGTATAAAATTTTTTTCTAATAAGAATCTGACACGACTTCGATAATCATAATATAAGAATTTAGTTTACGACAAACATAACATATATTATATATATGTAGACAATTATTTATAGAAATACCAAGCTTCAAAAAAGTTGCTATCTCAAATTCTTGTTTTGACATAATAGAAATAGATCATCTAGTATTCGAAACTATTACAATTTTAACTAATTCAAATTCGATTCAGTTGTATCAACATAATTCAAATTTGACTCACAAATTACCCTTGCAAGAGTTCAATTGTTAGTAGGGGAAATATTTCATTCTGATTCTTACATGACCTCGTCATAGCTAAAAAAAAAAAAAAAAAAAGCAACTGCCACCTCCGCCCCACCGAAAATTGCAGGAGAACGGACCCAACCGTAACGCGTCCTTTTTCCACACCATCCAACGGTTAAACCTTAACCAACGTACTGGAATCTTGTGGCCTCCTTTTCTTCTCCACTCCTCAATCTCCGTAGAAAGAAACCATGGAATATTCCTTACTCTGCCCTCTCTCTCTCTCTCTCTCAGACTTTCTCTCTCTCTATAAATATATATACCCACCTCAAAGCTCACCTATATTAGACAGTAAGAAAAACAAAAAATTTCTAGAGAGGGTTTTTCAGTTATCATGTGCGAGAGCCTCAAGAGCGATTTTCAGTTGTGTGAAGAAATCGGCCGTGGTAGATTCGGAATCGTCTACCGCTGCATTTCTCCATTGACAGGTGAATCATTTGCATGCAAATCTATTGACAAAAACCTCCTTCTTGATTCCATAGATCGCGAGTGTATCGAGAAAGAACCCAAGATTTTGCAGCTGCTTTCCGGTCATACTAATATCCTCCAGCTTCTTAAGATTTACGAGGACGATAATTTTCTGCATCTCGTCTCCGAGTTGTGTCCTTCCGGTGACGATTTGTTCACTCGTATCTCCACTAGGGGTCCTTTGTCTGAATCTGAATCTGCTTCTATTTTTACGCAGTTGGTTTCCGCCATTAGTTACTGTCACCATGCCGGAATAGCTCATAGGGATATTAAGCCTGATAATATATTGTTTGATTTCAGGGGTAGGTTGAAATTGGCTGATTTTGGGTCTGCTGAGTGGTTTGGGCTTAATTGTGAGAATAGAACCATGAGTGGGATTGTTGGAACGCCATATTATGTGGCTCCGGAGGTTCTTTTGGGTAGGGATTATAATGAGAAGGTAGATGTGTGGAGTGCTGGTGTTATTTTGTACATAATGCTTTCTGGTGTTCCTCCTTTCTTCGGTGAGACTCCGTCGGAGACATTTGAAGCTGTTTTGAGGGGTAATTTGAGATTTCCTCCAAAATATTTTAGGTCTGTTTCCTCCTGAAGCTAAGGATTTACTCAGGAAGATGATCTGTAAAGATCCTTACAGACGGTTTTCTGCCGACCAAGTTCTGAGTAAGTTCTGTTTTTCCTCTTCTCTCTTCTCATCTCCATGACCTTAATTACCTGGATTTGTGACAATTTTTTACCAAATAAATTTCAACCCATTTCATGTTTTCCATTGATCTAATAAGATTTGTTCCTTTTGTTTGATTTTGTTCTCTCCTTTAGCTGTAAGTTTAGTCTAATTGAAGGTTTTCTTGGTTAATTGCAGGACATCCTTGGGTCATCAATGGTGTTGAGACCAGATCATTGGCTGATCTGACCTGAATTTCTTCCTAATAAGTTATATATATATAGACTTCTGGAATGAAGAATGTATGTATACTAAGAAAACTACCTAAAAAGAATGAAGAAGAAGAAGAAGAATACAGGTCTGGGAAAAGCTTGTGTTGTACATGAATCCCAGAACAGTTCCCCTTTTGAAGAAATGGTTTTCGGAGCAAGCAAGAGAAAGAAAAGTAAAATACTAAAAAAAATCTTATGATGGTTTTGCTGCTGCTGCTGCTGCTTCTCCATTACTACTTATCTTCTCAGTTGTTGTGATGGAGAAGAATCAATCAGAGACTGTACATATATATATATATATATATGGCGGAATGCTTATCTACTGCTGGTATATGTAAATTCATCTTGTGATGTTTGAGAATATTGAGAATCTTGCCCTGTTTTTTGTATGTCTTTTTTTTTCTTTTTGGAGTCTTGAGTGAGAAAAGAGAAATGAATCAGTCTAGTGCTCTTTACTATCTCCATGGATGATGATGATGATGATGATGATTTGGAGGAAGACATGTCAAAAGAGCACATTGTAAAATGATGTTTTCTCTGTTTTTTTGTATAAAAATAAAAAGAGTGTTGAAATTTCAAGAAATCTGCAACTTGTTTCTTTTGTGTTTGGATTATAGCATATGCTTTGGATATTATGAGAGAGAAATGAAAAAGGAAGGAAAGAGTGAAATGAAAGCTTCAAGAAAAGAAAAATACTAGTACGGATTCTTGTACTGCAAAAAGGAAAATTCCAATACAACTTTTTATTGTGGTCGGCATGAATTGAAATGACAGCGTGGGGGAAGTTAGGGTCCCTATTTTCTTTTTCTTTCTTTCTTTCTTTCTTTCAAGCTAAGCTGAGTCTGCAGGGGAATGATATGTATGTCACTCTCCAAATCCAACATGATATACCAATGAATTTCGATATTCATATTCATAGTTAACTTGTTAATATAATGAGGATATACTCTTATAATTGGGGCACGAGGGATGAGTTTGTCAGTTTAAGTTGTGACAGTGTCAGAATTTCTATTTTTTTTGGCAAATTGTAAGAAAGAAAGGTGCAATATATGACAAATGAAAGAAAAAAAAATGTATTTTTTTAAATTTTTGGTGATGCCAGAGTTTGGTTGTACATGCACATGGCGATCGGTTTGATAAAATTGACCAGAACATACTTTTTATATACAAAATCAATCAAAGAAAAGTTTGATATGATTTGAGTTCTTATTACAATTTAATATACCGAGCTGTTATTAAGTAGACATTTCAAATAATTTTATAGGGGCAATTTGGGAAGCACAATAAGTTAGAATAGTAAAAGTCGAAATTTAGGGGGGGGACCTATATCCAGTGTTATTTCAAATAAATAGGGGCAATTTGGGAAGCACAATAAGTTAGAATAGAAGTTGATATTTTCGAGGGATGTCCAAAATCCAGTGTTCTTTGTCAAAATATGGATTAAATATTTTATTAAAAAAAAAAATAAGTTTCTACTTTGGCAAAGTAAATGTACTATATTTTGGAAAAATAGTTAAAATGTAACCATATTTTGGAAACAATTCCAAAAGTTATATATTTTGGGAAATAACTCCCAAAATCCATCCCATCTAACTTTTCTTTTGTGTCAAAACTAGAAAGAATAATTTAATAAGAGAAAAAAAAAAAAAAAAACTCTAAAATCCCCACCCTGCTGTCCAAGACAAAATATATCACAACAAACCATTTATTCTTGATATCTTTTATAGGGTATCTGGCAACCCACGTTTTAAACTTATTAATTTAGAATCCAACAAAGATTATATTTTATTCAAAAAATAACTTTTTCATTATAATTCGAGACTTTTGTTTTGGAGAATAACTTCTTCTCACTCTTAACATAGAGTTTACAAAAATAAGTATTGAATCATCGATCTCACATAGAATTCACAATTTTATCTTTTTTAAAAAACTTTTTTTTAACACTCATATATATATATATATATATATATATATATATATATATATATATATATATGTATTAATGGAGTGAGAGAGATAGAGAGGACAAAAGTCCATAAAGGAAAATAGGCCATGTGTAGAGTTAGAAAAAAAAGAGAGGGAGAGTTTTAGATCAGTGGAATATCATATCTTATCAAGAAACTTCTGGTATAAGACTCGTTTTCCTTCTGCTGCGTTGAATTGGTCAAAACTCCTAAATCTACGGTTAGAACGTGGTTGATAAGTTATCTTCCTTCTGTTCCCCTTACCTTTTCCTCTGATTAAGGCAACATTTTCCCTTTTTCTCATTTTCTATCCTTTTTCTTTCATATATGAGAGATTTATGGAAGAAAATTCCAACACTATTAATATATATATATATATATATATATATATATATATATATTGTTGTTTTTAGTAAGTGTTGAAACACCTTAATAAAACAACCAAATAACTAACTTACTTTTAAAACCTATCATAGGTTAACACTGTAATAAAAACAAACCAAACTAATTAAACTATAACTTTTTTAAAAAACCTATCATTAATGGAGGGTGGGTCAGATTTTGATGGTGCAGACCTCCCAAGAACCAAATTAAACACACTGAACAAAATTGGTGGTTCTGATTAATAAATAGATGCCCTTAAGATATTCGACAATGCCAAAACCAAAATGAGTGTATCAAGAAATCCAAACTTTCTTATCACACAATAAATTAATAAAAAACTCACAACTCGAATTTATATCACGCTCGTAAAATTTAACTATTATTCGAGCAAGATTCACAATTTGAACCAAAAATTTATAAGAAATAAATCGAATAAAGTGTATATATATATATAGAGAGAGAGAAAAAAAAAACTTGGAGAGAGAAGGAGAAGAAGCCGTGGTCTTTGGCGTCAGTCGCATTATTTTGTAAATAAAAGGGATGATCGGTTTCGTGTTTAGACTTTAGACTTTGGGAATTTTAGATTAGTTATTATTATTATTATTATTATTATTATTATTAAAGGTGCTATTATTTGACTCATAATTTTGCTCCCTTTAATTTATTGTCATGCCTTACATCTATTTTGTCTCCATCTAATAATGTTGTGTCAATTTTCTATTTGAATATTTGAATATTGATTTATAATAATCATACTCTAATTATAATATTGATTTATTAAATTTATAAATAATAACTAGAAATATCAATTTTTTTTTGTTAATGAGAAATTTTTTTCTTGTTTATGTATATATATATATTTATATCATATTCGTGATGTATATATATATATATATAAAGATATAATATTCATACAACTGAAATTGTAGTATAAAATCATCTCTAACACGTGTCAAACTTAGTCTCTCACTTGGCAAATTAGGTGAGCCACTTAAGTAAGAAAAGTTAAACACTAGCTATCACATTTTCACATAAAATTTGACATAAGTATAATAAACAATCGATATTAGAATAACCACATTCATATATAAATAGTATAAACAATAAATGATAGTATTACTACATGTCGAGATAATATAAACAAATAGACGATATGATATCAAGCCCAATTGGCAAACAAATAGGGCACCTCAAAAATATTCATATCGTTCATTTGTTTATATTATCTCGCACGTAATATTTTTTCTGCCAAACTAAGAATTTACTTAAAAATAGCTTGTGGTGATGATGTCACTAATAAACCTAAAAATCATAAAAATCGGTGGGTTTCATGTTCAAATATATTATATTATATTACATTATGCGGTTGTAATTTACATAGTATTCTAGAAGCCCCGACCAAGCAATTAAGAAATGCCGGCATTAGCTTAATGTTTAATTTAGGTAATTAATTAATTAAAAAACATCATCAGCAGCTGCTAATTATTCAGGTTCAGGTCAGGCCTTCCCCCCATTGAATCCTCTGCTGACAAAATTTCAATGCTTTAATTAATTAATTAATTAATTCTGCATTATTTTAATTATTCTCATATTTAATTCGTCTTGATTCACAAACCCCACTCTGGAATCTTTTTGGTTTTATTTGTTTATTTATTTTTTCTCTACCTTTTCAGAATCTTATTACAATAATTAAAAAAAACAACTGCCCAAATAATATATATATATATATATAAATATTGTTTTATGGATAAAATTTCATATTAATGTTTCGTTTGATTTAAAATATTAAAATAAATTTAAACTTGAAAACGTTTTATTGAGTAAAAAATTTTATATTTCTATTTAATGTCTACTCAAAGATCTCATAATAAAATAAGATATTTCTAAAATATTTATTTTGGGAATATATAAAATACGATTTTCTTACGCGAAGACATCTATAGAAGAAGAAGTCCTCAAGAAAGATAAGTCGAACTTTCTCTCCAAAACTCTATCTCTCTCTACCTTTTAATGACGGTTTTTTGTAGAGCAATATTCAAAGAGCTTTATTTTTAGCAAAAACTTACGTTTTGGGAATTAGAGCAAGAGTAATAGGAGAAAGGGAGCCACATTATTATTCAAATTGTTTTCTTTAATTTATATATTTGACTTTTTTGGAAGTCTTTGTATACAACTAACTATATGCTCATATAATTGAACAAAAGTCAATATTTCACACAAAATATAAGAAAATCCGAGGTCTCATTTGCACATTTAATATATATATATATATATTGATTATTTGGAAAAATTAATGGTTCAATTCCACAAGAACTTCCTGTGTAGACCAGTAATACTTGATAAATTTCTATACCAAATTTATAGAAGTTATTAGGAAATTTACAATGGTCCAATTCTACCAAACAAAAATATACTAAAAAATTTCCATTTATAAAAAAATCATATAATATATATATATATATATATTCATACCAAATTAATTCCGCTTCACGCTCTTAAATGACACTTACAACGAGTATCGAACTTTCGATCTCTTGTAGTATTGATCATGTATTTTTCCATTGTATCAAACCAAAGACTTAAATAATCCACTTTTAATTCAACCAATTTTATCATATCACAATGATTATTTATAATCATAAAAAAAATAGAATTAACTATATTTAAATTAATAAAATCTTAAAATTTAAATTTTCCTTTTAATAATTTTACGATTCAAACTCAAAATATTGATTGATATAAATCATTATAAAAAAGAGCTGTTTTTCTGATCTGCTATACCAAATTTATAGAAAGAGACGAGATATATATATATATATATAATAATAATAATAATAATAATAATAATAATACTTCTAGAACATGAGATTGAGATAGCATGCGGAACCGTGCATTGTCATGTCGTGGGCTGCTAATCGAGAAGCATCTCTGACAATGGAGAAAGCAGCATAAGCATATTGCCAAACTAATTCAAATATATATATATAAAAAAAAAAAAAATAACATATTTTCAGTGCAAGAAATGTGGCGTTATGAACTTTTGACGTCGGAGGCAAAGGGACGTCTACTGTATTTTCCAATCTCGATAAAGACTTGACTGAAAAAAGAGAGCAAATTTTGGAAAATGGATGGATACATATAACTTTCTCTTTAGGTATTACATTAATCTAGAATCTGAGTTGCGTATAACGGGAAAGAAGCTCTTTATACACTCACTTACAACCACTAATTGGTTTAAGTAATAAAAAATTATTATAAATCTATCCACAATTTGACTCACTTTAATTTTAAAAGCTTCGCGGTTTGCTTAACGCGTCATTAAATAAAACACTTATAAGGTCTCAAAGTTGAACATTATTTATGGAGAGACATAGAGAGAGTTTTAGCCAATAGGGGTCCGACGGGCTCGAATCCGTTTTAGTGGGCTACAAAGTAGCTACCAGGACACAAATAAATTATCAAAATAAAATAAAATAAAACGCTTCAAATTGATACTTAATAATTGCTCAATAAATCTCTTAAATGAGTTATGTAGGATTTTATATCACAACATATTCATTATTATAAAACATATACACAAATTATTTGAATTTTTTTTTTTGATGGATAAATTATTTGAATTTTTTAAATTTTCATTCTTGACAATTAACATGGTACTGAAATTGAAAATTCAACTTAAAGTAGTCAAGAAATATTGCGAGAAAATGTGGTAAAACTAAGAACTTTGACTTTTATTGGGAGATCTCTTTGCGAATCTCGATGAAGACTTACTTACTTATATCAGAAAATATAAAATATATATATATATATATATATATATATATATATATTTAAGGTTAGAAGTCGGTTAAACAACAAATCCAAATGTTTATAGATAAATAAAATAAACTTCCAATTACTGATAAGCAAAGAAAGAAACGGGGTGGGGATGGAGATTTGTTGGGAAGCATATTTCGTGCACTTATCATGGAATGGGATGGCATGAGGGAAAGCATAATAATATATACATACATACATGTGTCTATATATATATATACATATATATATATATATATATATATAAGTTGCCTTACTTTTAAATGGAATGGCTATTTTTTTTACTTTTGATATCTGCTTTTGCTTTATTCGTCTTTCCAAATTGTCTTTTCTTTTTGCTTCCATTAGTCCTCTCATAAACATGTGCGGAGCCAAACTTGTAAAATTATTGGATGATATTTTTAAGTTAATATAACGAAAGTTTTAACCCATAAACCACTCTAATACACCGTTAAAGTTCAGACCCACAAAAGCAGCCGCCCCTCCTCCCTTCCCCTCCCCTCTTCTCTTCTTCTTCTCTCTCCTCCGCCAGCCCCTCCTTTTTTTCCTGGCCAGGGGGGAGATTTATATTTTTATAGATAAAGCTTTTCCCTTGGCACTAATTTTTTTTACTTTTTTTTATTTTTGGTTTTTGTTTTTGTTTTTTTTTTTTATTATTTTCTTTTTTTTTTTTCTCTCATTTTGATGCGATGGTTGACTATGAAGAAAGAAGACAAAATAACTCCTTTAAATAGATTTGAAATCGGATGAAACCCTTAAGTTGTATATCATATCTGGTTTTTTTTTTTTTTTTTTTTTTTTTTTCTCTTTCCACCTAATTTATTTAGGTTGAGTCCTCTACCCACTTAGTTTTAAGTTGATTTTATCCACCTCTAGTTTTAGGTTGATGCACAGTGAATGATTTTATTTAAATATAATATTTTTATTTTAATGAATATAAAAAAAAAAAAGTTCAGACCCATACACTTGTGTATAAAAAGATTAGAAATTGAGTATAAAAATATTATAATTGTATAAGACAAATATCACGTAAAACTATATAATAGTATAATAAATATAATATAGTGATTGGCACTGAGCATAAATTACGTAAAAAAGGTGAAACAAGGTTTGGCAGTCCAACGTGACAGCTCTGGGGAAATAAAACCATTAGTATTAAATAATAAATGTAATATATTAATTATTATTAAATACTATGATAAGTTATTATTACTCCCTCTGCAACACTCCACTATTAATTACTAATAAATTAATTAATTAATTAATTAATGTTGTCTTCTAGAAGATTCTCTCTCTCAAGATCTGTAGCCTTACTTTTCTTTCTTTCACAACTGAAACAGGAAATTAATTTCATAAAATGGTGACTTACATATAAAATAAAATAAAGTGAATCGTCGGTCGTTCAAATAATTCGTCAATTTAATATATTTTAAATAAATTTTATGAGTTTAAAAACGTGTTGGATAGATATACCATTTTTTATTTTTATTATAGTATATAAAAGTATTTGAATCTATTAAAGATCTTACAATACATTAATATGATATTTTCAAATAATCGTTTCCTTTAAAAATATAGTAAATGTCATATTCTCACATTATAATCATTTATAAATAATAATAGAAATCTTTTATACAAGTGAGTGAAACTCTCTCTCCCAAACTCTAACTCTTTCTCTCTCTACTTTTTACCGACTATTTTTTACTTAAGTATTGATTAGTAATCTTCATTTACATTTATCATTGACATGCATTCCGATTCTTGGAACTGGAACAAGAGCAACCTGAGAAAGGGAGCTAGTGTTACTTAATAATCTTTTAAAGACCTCGTAAACAAATATATAAAATAATATTATTTTAAAATTTAAAAATGATTAATATTAATTTATTGAGAAATTAATTAAACCAATATATATATATATATTACTAGATAATGTATTAGAAAATGTGGATGCATTTACTCAAAATGTGGGAGAATGTCTTTAATCAAATTTGTATTCAAACTAATTTCGTTCAAATTAAATTAATTTTTTATTAAAAGAAATTCTAATTATATTTTAAATAGTTATATATATATATATATATGACTCGAGTTTTGAATTATCATATTTTATCCATACTCTTTGATAAGAAAAGAGCAAAAAACTGAAAAGCTGTGCTGCTTATATATGTATCATATTTATATATGTATGTATGTATAAGTGGGAATGCAGTACTGTTTTCGCTTTTCAGGGTATGAAAAACCAACTGACAGATGTGCACGCAACCACCGGAAAGCCTCACATGTGCTTTGGCCACCATTTTCTTTTTCGAATTTTTATTTAAAATATGAATATTATATAAAAATATTTTAAAATATTTTTTTTTTTTCAAAATATGAATATATATTTTTTTTCCTAAAAATGTTATTATAAGTGAACACCTACTATGATTTTTCCAAATGTTGTTGAGTGTGAAAGAATTGTTCAATATATATAGGAGTTCACACAACTACTCCTATTTAAATTTGATTAAATATTATCAAAATAGACTTTTATTTATAAATATAAAAAGTTTCACCCTAGTCATCTTACAAAATTATCTGTCTCAAATTTTTTGAGAAAAAGACGGAGAAAAATAAAATTGGCTATGGCGCAAGTATGGGAAGATAGGTAGGTGGGCACTTAATAAGGGATCCGAGCCTATACGGAATCAATTAGAAATCCGTTATTTAAATCCTTTTCTATGAATGAAAAATGGAAGAAAAGAAGAAAGAAATTGTGCAAACAATGATGTTCCACCCTAAATCGATAAGTACATAGTTAGAGACTATCTTTTATATAGGATTTTCTAAATGTAAAGTTTCTATCGGATTCCGGTTTCAAAAAAAAAAAAAAGTAGGCAAAACAAAAAAAAACATTGAATTAGAAGAAATTGTTGGAATTGTGCAATAGGCTATATATATATATATATATATATATATATATATATATATATATTATAATACAATATAACTATATTTATAATTATAATAAAAAAAAATGTTATTTAAATTATTGAATGTAAATGATATATTTAGATAATGATTTAAATTTCTTCTTATTATTATCTTTTAAAGTAAAAATTATTTTTTTTGAAAGTTATAATTTTTTAAAGAGTCTTTCGTTTTAAAAGTCTCTTAACACTAGTTAACTTGGTTAATATTGTATTTTATTTTATTTTTAAAGATATATTTATTATCTGAATTATTTATTTATGATTTATATTAAAATTATTGTATTATTTATATATAAAAAATTTCTTATCCCTTTATTGTCTCACCAGTACTGATACCTTAACCATCGTCCTTTGGCCACCATCTTTTTTTTTTTTTTAGAATTTTATCTAAAATATGTGAATATTATATAAAAAAATTTAAAATTTTTTTTTTTTAAAAAAATATGAATATTTGTTTATTTTTTTGTCAAAATGTTATTATAAGTGAGCACCTAATATGATTTTTCCAAGTGTTTTTAAGGGTGAAAGAATTGCTGAATACACATAAGTTCACACAACTAATTCTACTCAAATTTGATTAAATATTATCAAAGAGAGAGAAGAAACACATAAAATCCCAGAGGACATTTCTTTTAGGGAGACAAATATTAATAATATAAATAACCACATTTGCCTTCAAGTAAAGAAAATTACAAATTACACCCCAATTTAAGATTTTACGCCCACAACACAAATTGAAAGCACAAGCAAAACATAGATTTGGAACTCCGTGCTTCTTAGAGTTAAAAGAGGTATCTATTTTCCATACTTAAAAAAGAAGACAGTTTCAGGCGAAGTTAACTGTAAATATTGTATACAAGGGTAAAAATGTAGTAAGATTAACATCCCAATTCCAACCAAATTATACCATGGTTAAACACCCCCCAATAAAAAATATTATTAAAAAAAAAAGTAATACCCCCCTTTTTCTTTTGGATTGCCGCGTTCCCCCCTCCATTTTTACAGTTTGATCATATAACAAGAAATGGAATGACCTTTAAGTTCGTCCTCACATTAGCCATTTGCAGGGAAGTAGTATTTAGTCCAATGTGCTTCTCTTTCTGCAACTTTGTCATCAAAAGCTCACACTTTTGCACCAAGAAAAGACTGCAAAAAAGGAAGTATAAAACATCCAAAATTATGCACAAGGTAAGTTTCTATGTTACAAGCTAAAGTAATTTAGAAACAAGGAAACCAATAGTATATAGCTACTAAATGTTTGTCAGTGCCACCACAAGAGAGTGAAAAGTATCTTTGCCATCAAATGTTTTCCTGTTGTATCATGAAATGAAAATAAAAAGGTTTTGACAAGAATAAATGTCAAAATATAGAATGGAAGTGCAGGGCCTTCTCAGATTCTGACATTGTGGTACATTGCAGTGACCAAATTCATTCGGTTTGTCCACAAAGAATTCAACCAACAAAGGTTGAGACTGATAAAGAAACACTTAAGTCAGGACCAATTGATGGCAACCCTCAATAGACAAGCGCAGCTAAATCCGAACTACAGGAGCAGCATGCAGCAAGATATATCTTTATAATTCTATGAAACACATAATCAGAGCATGATGGTATAAAGCTGGAAATTGGGCAGTTGAAGAAGTTCTAGTCTCCAACAGTAACAAGACAAACGACAAGGGTATAGTCAGATCAGAGGGTGATTATTCTACAGACAACCAATTTTAATATAGCCAACTCCACTCCATTCTCCTTCTCCTTTCCTGTAATGCATGGGGCAATATGGAGTGTAAGAAACTCAGACACCCATCCTGCTTCGCTCAAGTTCATCAAAGTGTTCAAAAACTAACAGCAAAGGAAATGATCCATCCCATTCATTCAGAAGACAATTCAAGCAAAAGATCACTAAGTATCCCCCGAAGACCCCAAAAGGGGTCAAAAAGATCTGCAAGTTGACTACATCTTTTTAACATCAGAAAATAAAGATTCCTGGAACCATGATACAAGAAGAATTGCCCATGATTTCAAGGATTGAAAGGAACAGAACAATGACCAAAAATTGCTAAGGGATCTAAATAGCTAGCAGTTCAAAGTTCTTTAACAGAGAATAAGACTAATTTCAAAACACCTAAAATTCCTGATGACTCCAATTACCAAAAATAGTAATGACCATCTGAAAACTGAATCACCTCCACTCAAGTTCAGATTTCAACAAGAACAGGGATACAAAGTGATGCAATGACCACTTAACAATATGTGAACAGTATTTAGAGGTAAAACTGCCAATTTGAAAAGGAAAAGTTTGCCTTTTCTTTTACCTTTGCGGGTGTTCCTGGTTTAGCAGTGGAAGTACTTGAATAGACATTGACAGCTGGTGGAGAGTTCCCAGGCCTGGTCGTAGATGTACTTCCAAAATTGAACCTGGGCCTCTTTTCTGCAGGTTTTAGTATTTGAAAGGAGCACATCAGAGTCTCATCCACACTCATCATTGCACCAGCATTGTCAAACTCCCCACAATAATTAGGTGCTGAAAATATGGTTACAAGTTGTCTGCTGGCAAAGAATTCATAACCATCCTCTACAACCTGCACATTGGATGAAAAGAAAAAAATGCTTAAATTAATCAAAAGTTATAAATTCCAGCCAGCTCACAACCACCAAAACTATTATCCAATGCAACGAATAATCTATACAATCAAAGTAGAAAAAAGATGCCTTGAGCTTAAGAAATGACAAACTATATCTCCCAACTAGAGGAATATAACTAATTGAAATATTTCATATTTAGCCTTTCATACAAAATTAGATGATAAATACTAATGGCATCACAAAAGCAATAACTCCATATGTTCCAATGATTAATTTTTCAATCAATTTCATCAGCAACTAGATATAGACAAGAGCAACACTAAGCTTCTGTCAAGTTCACTATCAACATGTAAAAGGGAACCCAACTATATTCTTCCACTCTAATTAAGAAAGAACGAAGAACATAGATAGTTACACACTGGAACAATGGATGTCAGTATTAGGGCTAACCTGATGGGCACGGCAAATAAGATCCAAATCTTGTTTTTCAAGGAACTCTGTGACCTTGTCAGCACCAAAAGTGTATGAAACTCCTCGGTCATTCATCCCCCATCCTTGAACATCTTTGCTGGGATCTGACCAAAGTAAATCGCAGAGCAATCCAGTATCTGGTACATCAGTTGGACGTTGTAAATTTCTTATCTGATCCAAATTGTGCAAATCAGGAGAGAGGCCTCCATGCATGCAAAGAATCTTCTCATCAATCAGCGCTGCCACTGGTAGACAATTAAAGCAGTCTGAAAAAATTTTCCATACCCTGACATTAAATCTTCTCTTACACTCATCATAAAAACCATAGATACGGTTTATTGAAGCACACTCATGGTTTCCTCTTAACAAGAAAAAGTTTTCAGGATATTTTATCTTGTAAGCAAGCAGGAGGCATATGGTCTCTAAGCTCTGCTTGCCACGGTCCACATAATCACCCAAAAACAAGTAATTAGCCTGAGGAGGTAATCCACCATACTCAAAAAGCCTTAGAAGATCCGAATATTGACCATGAATATCACCTGAAACAAAATGAAGATAGAATTATACTATAGATAGATAAAGATATGAATATCGTAATAAGTCTTCAAGTTCAAGCAAACAATATATCATCTATGGATGTGTATGCATTAGTGGCTTTGTTAACTATAGATTATGATAATATTATTTGTGAGTTGAAAAAGGTTAAGATAGACCAATCCATGGACATGCATACTGCTTGTTACCTAGAGGGTATGATAATACGATGAGTTAAAGGCTGCAATTTTATCATTTGCATCTTATCAAAAACTACTTTATCTGAACACCAGCACCGAAGTGCTTACTGTTTGCTATCTAGAGGGTACAATAACACTATTTATGGTTGAAGGCTGCAATATTACCGTTTGCATATCATCAATAGCTACCTTATCTGAGCACTAGCAATAAAACCCAACTATGAAGGCACACAAACAAACACCTGACTAAAAAATCTGGGGAACTATGTAATTTCACAATCATGTATGATGGCAACACCCACAGAAGTATACACATATAATGTTCCTTTCAAAAGTTGACGATCTTTGACATGTTGATATCTATTTTACAAGACTATATGCATGTACAAACTCACAAATGATTTAAATATGCCCTCATGATAAGCTTAGATAAACCCTATTCCTCCCCAGTTCTGAGAAAGGCATCCTCATTTCTTTTTTCAAATTTTCACAAAATAAATCTCCACTTTTTCACTTAATTAAAACTTTAATACACATCAACTGGAACATGACAGTGCCCCTTAAACCTCCAAGGTGCTGCTTATGCTGATGTCAATTTACAATATGCAACCATCTAATAAGTTAAATTAAAAATACATGGTAAAGGTCACACCTTCAAGGCACCAAGCGACATGAAGAGGCCTGTTTCAGAGCAGAGGAAATCCTATATTTTCTTTACTCGAAAAATAAACTTAGCACTTGAAATGTTAAACAATCCTTGTATCACATATGTAAAGAAATATCCATCATGCAGTTACAGAATGATTGATTTCAGAATATTTACTCACATGACACCATTAAAAAAATCCAATATTTGTTTTACAGTTTCTTGGGAAAGCAAATTAGACACGAATTTGACGACCTCTTCATATTGGCCAACTAATAATAAGGTTTCTGTGCCTTATTCATTGGGAAGAATGAGTAGGGATCTTTTGTGTTTATATTTCTCTTAGTCCCATACAAGTTATGCCATTCTTGGATGCCCTTAAAATTCGTCAATTCAATGACCAAACCAGTTGATTCAATGGTTTGTATTCAAATACATTTCACCCAACTTTGTCATCCCTTATTCAATTGACAGCTGAGAATATTGATATCACCCCCTAGTTTTCTTCATCTATTACTTAACTACAAATTTCTCATTCATCAATATGGCGGAATGGAAGGGGTAAAGATAATGTGGTTTCACAAACTGAGTCAAATATATTGAACTTTATTCTGGTGTCTGGGATTTTGCAGTGAAAATGTAGAAGACAACTAAAACCATGCTTCAAAAAGATATGTAAGGTCTGTCACTCACATAGAAGAATATATCTACGCATAGATTGAGATATCACCAATTTAGTCATGCTCTTTCTTAGTGGGAGAGTTATGCCAGAGAAAAGATATAAATTAAAGCAGTTGACCAGAAGCAATTGTCTATACCCACTGCACATACCGCAAGACCCTAGATCTTGCAATCGAAATGTTAAGAGAAAAGAGAGAACATTGCAATCGAAACATGCTGCACATTTGTAAAGGGACAACCAATTCGGACACAGCCATATAAGTGATTAGTTTCTACATAAGGTTTTCTCAAACAAGGTATATTACCATCTGCATTGTGATGCTGATCCCTTTGAAATAAGAACATGGTGAGATAACTCTTGCCATGTGGAATTCCACAGATAAAGATTCTAACAAATTGAAATAGTTGTAGCTGACTGAAACCTCAGAAGAGTATACTGTTTATACCAAGCTAATATATACTGTGTGTTCTTTTTAGGACTGTGTAATAGTTAATGCTTTAGTATAGCTTTTACCAAATGTATTTAAAACCATTTATTTCCACAGATAAGCAAAACAAAAGTCTGATTAGGATGCTCAACAACTACAGAAGATCTTCTGAAACATCTTGCTACAGCAGTCCTAAACTAACATCGCACAAGAGGAAAATCAGCTAGTGCTCAACAGAAAATTAGTGGCAAGCAGCAGAGAAAGGAATAATATGACACTGATTTAGATTAGTCTTTGTGACTTAGAACCATCATACCCGAGTCAAGCCTTTGAAGATGAAGACTATAAAGTTTTGATGCCAACAATACCAATAGAACTGAAGAAACACTGAATACCTTGGATTCATTAGAGTAGGCACACTAGCATGAACACCCAAACAGTAAGTAGAATCACAAACAAACCTTATCGTGTATGACAATGATCATGAATACTAGCATATCCCCATGTTTGTAAAATCTATTGGGTTGAACGCAATTACTTGAAAGGATAGGAGAAATAAATACATTTCTCTGTTAGACACCCTATAAGGCAATCCCATGCTATGTAGCATTGATAATGCAGAGAGAGAGATAGAACACACAGATCCAGAGATAATTCCTCTAAGAAAAACTCAAGAGCTCACAGCTTTGCTGAGTAGTTGACCCTTTATAGAATAAAGCACCTAATACAAGTTCATATATTTCGCAGAATTGCACTACAACAAATTAGTTAACATGGCCAAAACAACATCTATGGAAATAACTAATAAAGACAAACACCATTGCAAGAGAAATAAAAACCAGCAGGTAAACTTATGCTGGCAAGGGCACAGGAAAAATCTATCCTCGTCCGGAAAAAATTTGATTACCCAAATCCTAAACAATCGTAGAAACCAAAGAAGATCACTATTCAAAATAATTCATATTCCGGAGCCAGATAAGACGCAAAAATGAACAAAGTCAACCCATTAGAAATGAAGAAATAGCCAAACAGAAAAGTAAAACAACGAAGGGTTTCCCTTCCATATAATGAAAAAGGGAAAACGGCAAAGGGAAAAAATGGAGAAAAACCAAAATATCTAGAACAATAATCGATCAAATAAGACGTCAAGAAAAAAGGGGGGAAACAATGAAGAATACCACAAATCTTGATAGGCGCTTCAAGCTCTAAAAGATTAGGCTGTTGCATAAAAATCTCTTTAGAAACCATACACAATAGCTTGATCTCAGCTTCAGATAACTGCACCTGCTTCCCTGGCTTCCCTCTAACTTCTAGCAGCCTTGTTATTATATCATCCAAAACCTTTTCATCCATTTTGAAAAATTCAACCCTTTTTATCTCTCTACCAATCCCTCTCTCCCCCTCTCTCTCTCTCTCTCTCTCTCTCTATATATATATATATGTATGTATGTATATACAGAATTGACACACAGATTTCCTTGAAATCAAGAAAATGGGTACGACTGTAGTTTAGGGGAAAAAAAAAAAAAAAAGAAAAAAGAAAAAAGAGGAATTTGGAATTTTGAGGAAGAAAAAGGTGGGTTGAAGAAGGTTGAATTTTATGAGTAGATGATGATGATGGGTTTATTGTGTGATGAATTTTGACTGAACAACAAAATCGTATGGCGTGGACTCGACTTTAGAGGAGAATAAGCAGGATATTTGCATTTACATGTCGTTTCACGTGATATGGAATGTCGTTTTCTACCTATAGAGATATATTTAGGTGGTGGATTCTAGAGAGAGAGAGAAATTTGTGCATTATTTTTAGTAACCAAATTCGGGATTCTTTTTTTCCTTTTTTTTGGTTTACTTGACTGCGGGTGGGCTGAACCTATACCACCGTAGGATTCTGGCTGGGTTGGGAGAATGGTACTTATCGGGCTGGGCTGGGCCGAATCATTGATTCATATTTTTATAAAAAAACATTTATAAAACGTGTTATAAGAGATTCTCGATCGAAATATTGTCGCTTTGATTTACTTCAAATAATTTTTGTATAATTAATAAAAAGTTTTAGATCTTTGCTTAGTAATCTTTTACACGAACGTGAAACTATATGTTATAACAACATATTTTTATTTATTTATTTCCTTCATTTTCGTTTCATTTTTTGTCAAGTTGGGATTCAATCCATCAAGTTGCCCGTTCAAACCCATTTACTTATGGGATTATGATTTGGGCTTTGGAATATTGGGCCTGTATATGGGCCTAAATGAGGCCTTCTTATATTCTGTCCAGTTTCAGTCTAAAATGTTCACTCTGAGATTGATTTTTTTTTGACTATCTCGTATCTAAAATTATCAAGACTTTAACTAATTCATATTCGACCAGGGCTGTGTCTGCAAAGTCTAACTCTTATTCGGGGGAAGATCTCGCCCCGACTCTTACATGATGCTCATAGCGAGTGTCGAAACCTCGACCTCGTGTAACATTGACAATACACTTTCCTATTGTGTCAAACTAAGAGCGTACTTTGAGATTGATTTTGAAGTGACAATTTCCTACTATAATCAACATCAGTGACCAACAACTGTTTGTTAAATAGAAGAAGATTGGTTTATCTTACGCAAGGTCTTGAGTTCAAACCTTTTCTACAGAGAGACAGGTGTAAGGAGAGCTGCCCCAATAGTGGTCCGACGTCGACTCGACTCTCGTTTAGTTGAGGCCCAAAAGTTGCTATAAAAAACGGAAAAAATTACAAAAAAATAAAAACCTCTCAATAATATAGTATAATTATACAACTTTTGCTCAAAGATATTTTATGTAAGCGATGTAAAAACTCAATTCAATAACATACTTTTTCATTACAAACATCATATTGATAACATATTATAAATAACTTCATGATATTGTTTGCTCGAACACTTTCAAATGCATCTCAAATTTTAAAATACGTTAATAACATATGATGCATTATGCACATATATACATATATATTGCATTTATTTAATTAATAATATATTTATCAATAGCCTTCATCTTTTCCAACACGTTTTAAAAAAATTAATGTTAGTATTCATAGTAAAACAATTACAATATTTTATTATATGTATAATTTCGTGTAAGCAATGTGTTTAAATAATCTTATAATTCAAAATAAACAATTAATTACATTGTAATCCCACACAAAATGGATTACCGATATATATATATATATATTATATATATATATATATATATATATTATATGTATTAGTTGACCAGATTAATTATTAAAATTAACCAATGCGGGAAAAATATTAACAAGTTGAGAATATAGTAGATTAAATTTTATTAGTAGCAAAGTAACATGATTCACGTGTGAAGATTCCAATTTATTACAACATTTTATTGGTTAACATCCAAACCAAACGAGCTTGTTTATATAGAGTTCAGTGAGATTAGATAAGTTAATCATTATTCAATAGGGACAGTTGAAAAGAAAATATATGTTTATATATATATATATATAAAAGTTAGGGTGTGATATTTTTTTTTTTTCATAAGCATCCGGTATCCGAACCCACACGGGTCAACTAATTTGGATAATATCGGCATGGGTGTGTGCATGTCCAACTCCCCTAACGGGGAGGGCGGGTGACCCATGGCTTTTAACGTGGACGCTAACCACCTCGGGGGATTCGAACCCTCGACCATCCGCCTCGAGGAGGAAGGCTTTAAATGCTACTTAACTCCCCTGGCGTTGGTTAGGGTGTGATACTCATCTTACATCATAAGTATATAAGAATGTAATACAAAATATAATAATGAACTTAAATATATTGAACATAATCGAAATTACATATTTGCCACGTGTAAAGATTAGATGATGTAGAACATGCAGGTATGTATGTCAAATGGACTTGGTCTACCTCGGTCCAAGTAAGTTACGGCCAAAGATCGATGAAGTCATGCAAATGACATAGATCACGATCAAGCTCATACATTCAAGTACTAGAGTATTAAATTTACTCTAACGGGTGATAATAAAAGTATTGTACATTTATGTCCACATATATAAACACCCATTATTTCCGACACTGTGACTTGTTCTGCAAGTTCTTTAGATCGATGTGATGGGGTCAATAAAAAATACAATTTAAACTCTATAAAAGGTTTATTGGTATAATAGCTGCCTCATATAATCTTTCTTTCTTAGAGCTGAAAAAAAAAAAAAAAAAATGAGAAAAATTTCGTTTCTTGTTATAGTGTTTATGATCATGGTGGTGCATGAAGTTATTATAATGGACAAGGCTGAAACTTTGGCTATGGCAGCGAGGACGTTCCAAGATATTCTATTTTGGGATCTTGATGATGATGGTTTTTACAGTGACAATCAGCAGCCGGCGGCGGTGGCAGGACCATAAGCCACCCTGCCGATCGCCGCCAGGGCCGGTAGAACCATATAAGCCACTCTGCCCATCGCCGCCGCCGCCAAAACCAAATCCTCCGTGGGGGCCAGGGCTTCCACTACCACCACCACCACCACCAGCAGAAATTAATGCCGCCATGCATGAGTATATATATCATGCATGAATAATAAGTATTCTATGCATTAATGATTGGAGCAAAGAATGTGATGTTAAGTTATTTCTTGATCTTGCTTTGAATTTTAGTTCAAGTTATGTTAATGATTAATAAATATGTAAAATATTTTGTAAAAGTTTGATATGGGACGATGATCAGACAAATAAAAGTTTACAAAGTTCGATGTGGGAGGATGATCACTTCTTTTTTTTTTTTTTTTTTATACCCACTTGGAGCGTTCGGTGTCCCTACTTTATTGGGTGAGACTAATCCGAAACGTTCACAGAGTTCAACTCTTACTCGAAAGTGAGGGTCTGACCCAAAATTTTTTTAACATGACGTTAACCACCCTATAGATATTCGAAACTTCGATCATCCGCCCTGGAGGAAGTATTAGGAGTTCGGAACTCCCCAAGCTGCCGGGTTGGAGGATGATCACTTCAATTGTATTTACTAAAATACCCGTTATATAATATGGGCTTTGCAAACTCGTGGGCTTTTATTTTTAAAATTGGACTGAATCAGCATATGGGCTAAGAAGAGAAAACATAAAACAATCAAACATAATTGAATTTTTTAGACCAAAACTATATGTTGGATAAATTAACTCTACTTGTGAACGTCATGTAAGACTCATTATGAAACATTTTTCGAATAAAAGTTGATTTCTGCGAGTACAATCAAAATAAATTTAGATTAATTAGAATTGTGATAACGAACGCTAAAAAAAAAAATACTAACTCTATGTAGTGGGCGCTATTCGGCTGCTAGTTTGGACGGTGTTCAAGGAGTCCACTTTCTTGAATCAAGAAAAGTAAAAAGCCACTATTGACCTTTTTCTCTTGAAAAGTAATAATACATAATATATATTTTGTCCAAAAAATATATATGTGTTTTGTGTGTGTGTGTGTTTTTTTTTTTTTCCTTTGCATAATCCTTAAAATAGTAATTGGAAAGAGTTGGGTTAATCTTAAATAAAATCTTGAGTTTAAATTTTGTATATAAAAAAATAGATATTAAGAAGAGCTTTTTTTACATAAAAAACGGATAGATTCAATTTTAAAATAATAGAATAAAAATTAACTATTAAATATGAGAAAATTAAACCATCACCCCACATATCTTAGTTGTTTAGATTTTTCTTTTGCATAATCCTTGGAATAGTAATACCACAATATATATATATATATATATTCTTGCTCTAACGTAACCACTGACGAGGGAGGAAGTGAAGTAGATAGTACTCGTTTAAAATGCTATCTTATACAGGCATTAATACTGTTTGAATATTTTTTAGATTTCACAAACTGCCATTTTTATTGTATAATGTATACTAGTAAAAGTTAGTTAGTGAAACGGTTTCATTCACAACCTTCATACATATATATACTAGGTAGAAAATCCAACTCAGGTGTGTGATACCTATTTTATAATTGTTTTTTTCAATCTATAGTTAATTTTTTCTATTGATTTATCAATTATTTTTTAATACATTTTATATAAATATTGTAATATTTAAAATATATTATTTAATTGTAAAGATTAATAAAAAGTTAAAAGATATCAAAAGAATTAAAATAATATTATATAAAACTTTGTAATCTTACATTAAAAAACTATTATTGAGGAGTTGATAAGCGAGACTTCTAAAGCCTTCTTCTCGGGACGGATGGTTCAGGGTTCAAGGAAAAAAAAAAACTTAAACATTATAATTACATTTTTTGGTACAAAATATAATAACAAAAAAAAATTTAAAAAATAAAAATTAAAAAGTCATAATAAAGGATATGAGAGGTCGTTAGACATAAATGTTTTATTTTAAAAAAATTGAAATAAAAATAAAAAACCCTAAACATCATCATAAAATAAAGACTAAAAAGACATTAAAATAAAAAAATTCAATAAAATTACAACTCATGTCATTAGAAAGTTGTATATGTTATTATATATATAAAAGATAGATATAAAAAAATAAAGACCAAATGAAAATTGAAAAAGAATATATATTAAAAAATTAAAAAAATGAAATAAAAGTTATTAAATATAAGATAAGCATTAAAAAAAATTAATAAAGAGAAAGTGAAAAATTATTTTTTTAAAAAAAAATCAAAAAACATCACAAAAAAAAAAAAAGTAAATTACAATAATGTCATCATAATGATTATAAAAAAAAAAAAATTAAAAAAAAAAAAAGACAACAAAGTCTAAAAAGTTCAACAAAATTACAAAATACATGTTATTAGAAACTTACAATCTTATATATATAAAATATATACACAAAAGTTTGAGTAAATATTTTTTCATTTTAGGTTAATGTTTTATATCTATCGTCTAGGAGATCGACTGAGTTGTTATTAACCAGTGTCTAAACCCTTATCAATGATGCGTTTTAAATTCGTGAGAGTGGGTCAAATTGAAAAGTATCATTGAATTATTTATAACACGTTATCGGAACAATGCTCGTGATGGAAGGGTTTGTAATGACCTGAAGTCTCTTATTACTCGCCTAAGAGATCGACTAAGTGTTTATTAAGTAGAGTCCGAAATTCATTATTCAATAACATGTTTTAAAACCGAACAAGTGGATCAAAGCAGACAATTTTTTTTTTTTTTTTTTTTTGTTAAAGTTTAAAAAGAAAAAAACAAACGAATGAAGTATATACATGCGTACAGAGTAATAAATTAAATTCGGTACTAATATATGCAATGTATATTTTTAAAATATAATATCTTGATGTGCACGAAAAGGAATTTATTTATTTATTTATTGTGTTCGATAATTATTATTGAATTACAATTAATTTAGAGTCAAGTTGCATCCAACTTATCTTTCTATAGGTAAAATCGAACTAATTATCCATATATATATATATATATATATATATATATATATATAATTGGGGAAAATTTTCTTTAGGCAAAATGAAAGTTTTTGATCATTTCCTGACCAATTGCACAAAATGCTTGACTCTTGACCACACAAGCTTTTTTCTTTTTCTCCTTGTGCTTTTTTAGGCAAAATTACTCAGTTGAATCTCTCAACTTTTGGCTACTGAAACTTCAAATGCTGACCAATTGGGACCCAATTTATTCTCATTTCAGAATCAATTTTTAATCTTATCCTTCTCCATATATAAATATATATATATATATATATTACATTATATTCCTTTTTATAATAATCTGATTGATTATTTTGATCCGGAAAAGCAAATTCTTTTTTCTTTTTTTATTCTTAAACTTGCAAAAAGGAGTCTCTTATGTTTCTCCCACTTGACCAAACATATATATATATATATAGATTACACAAATAAATTAATATATATACATATATATATATATATATATATCTACATATCTAATTTTTTATGTTTTTCCCTTACTTCAAGTTAAGAGTTTAATTTCAATAAAAAAAATTATTTGACTTAAATAATAATTAGTATAAATATAATTAGAAACCATCTTGTGTAATAAGCATATAAATCAATTCTCTTCCTTGTATAATAGTTTGGGAGAGAATATATATATATATATTCACAAATCAGACAAAACTAGAATTTTTTGTTTTTACCAAGGAGCAGTGGTTTCAGATAAACTTAGGAGTTCCTCCAAGTAATCAGCTCCCAAATCTTCTAAGACCAAAACATTATTCAAACTACTAAATTCACAATTATTAATTACGTCATTATTATTGTTATTAATATAATTATTAGTGTTCCTCTTTTTCCTGTTTTTATTGGAAGAAGAAGAATTATTGGTACTCTTTCTGTTCATGGAATGACGTTTTTTCATAGCCAGAACCGGAGAACATCCTTCTTGGAAGCCGTAATTCATCTCTTTAAGCGACTCGTAAACTACTTCCACCGGAAAATTAAGCGCCGTCGACGGACCTCTCATTACGAACGCGGCTTGATCGTAAGCCAAAGCCGCTTCTTCAGCCGTATCGAATGTTCCTATCCATACCCTAATTCCGTTCCTCGTTGAATCTCTTATCTCCGCCGCGTATTTTCCCCACGGCCGTCTCCTTACTCCTCTGTAATTACAAATCTCTTCCTTCGCCGTCGCTGCTGCGGAGAAGGAGGAGGCGCCGCCTCCACCGCCGATGCCAGCTGTACTGCGGCCTTCTTCTTCTTCTTCTTCTGCTAAAATTCCGTAGAGAAGCATCTCCTGAGTGTCGTTTTCATTGAAAGGAAGGTATTGTTGATCGTGATGATAAACAGAATTGAACGAATCCGATGAAGAACTGAAAGTAGACGAGGACGAGGAAGAAGAAGAAGTAGAATAATCTGGGGAAAATTGGGTGAAAGAACATTGTTGATAGAATGAAGAATCCATGAAAATGGTTTTTTTTTTTAGTTTTTTGGTTTGAAATTTGAAGGATTTGGAATGGTGTGATTTTGGTGGGGGAATTTTGAGAACGAAGGGTATATATAGGCAGTTAGTTAGTATAGGCGCACGAGGGGGGTGAATTTTAAAATAACGTTTGTTTTTTAAAAAAGTATGTCCATATCAATCCAGTGCATGAATACGAATCAATATAAAATAATATATATATATATATATATATTACTTTATGTTTAAATACTTGTCACTCCCGGTTGACACATATCAATAATCAATTATTTAATAATATTTTAAAAAGAATATTTTAAATTAATTATAAATACATACACTTATTTTTATGGACATTACATATTCATATATATTTTCAATATAAATTATAGTATTACAATATTATTTAAAAAAGTCGTAACTTATATGTACTTTCGATATAAATCATATATACTTTTAGACTAAAAACTTATATATATAATTAATTTAGTTTGATAATAATTTTATTTATAATGTAAAATTAAATTACTTTATTTAAAATATATATAAAATTTTACTACCAATGAATAGAACAATAAAGAAAATATGTTAAATTACTATATATATATATATTTTTTTTTTTTGAAAATATTAATTATAAAATAACTGTATATTTTAATAATTCACATGATTTTTGGGGGACAAAAAATGATAAAGGAATACTAATGCAACGTAAGTGATGGTGGGAATAAGGCACGTGAGTCAAAGGATTAAGGTAGACCTGGCGGCCAGGTCAGACGAGAAATTCTAATCTGACGTCACCTTTATTACAGTATTATATAATTATTACTATTATTATAATAATCATAAAAACTTGGTAGCATTGTACAAAATCATTATTTGCGGGACTCCCTTTGTCCACTTGGCACTCACCTCACGTGATTGTCACCCATAGTGTTCCTGCACCTTAAGCTGGGGTCTTAGGGCAGCTCGTTGAGTAATCTATGTCCACACAAATATATGTATACATACATACATATATATATATACATACATACATATATATATATATATATATATATATATATATATATATATATATATATTAGATGAGTAACATTCAATTTACAAGAAAAATATGAGAATGGTAATGACGCTTAGTTGACAAATGAGTCTTTGTAAATAATGACTTGCACTGACTATGAAAGAATCTCCAGTGTGAACCTCTCTAGAATGATCCTTCGATCGTTAGAAAAAATGAGGTAAGTCAAAAAGATAGAAGAATGCGGTGAAAAAGACAAAATAGTTTTAGGTTAAAATCACTTAGTTCAATGATGACATTCCTTAAGGCAAAGAGCTTTGTCGTCTCAAGCTCAAGGCAAGGTCGAAATAACTCACTCTTGGTCAGCAAGGTCGGCTTTTAAATGTCAAGATGCTATTAAATGGACATTATTTCCCTTAAACGTTTTTATTTTGTCTTCAAGGAATATTTTCTTTTCAAATTTATATATATATATATATATATATATATATATATATTTATGTGAACTACTAGTGAAGGACACCAAATTAAAGCTATTGTCACGTAGGTAGGACAGTCTGAAGTGGACATCACACGTCGGATAATCTAGAACCTATTCCATTCTACTCGGTCTTGACTAGCTATCAAAGAGACCGCACAAACGGCATGACCTCTAATACATCTCAAGCACTAATGAGCAGGTACACCCCCAAAGCAGATTGACAAATAAGCTCACTTTCTAGGTATCCTTCCCCCGATTAATTATAACTTCAAATATATTTTCACTACTCAAATATATTCTACACTCTTAAAAAACAATTCATTTATTGACTCGGATAATATTTATACACTATTTACCACTTATGTTGAGTGGAGAATTTAATAGATGCAAAGTTTAATCAATTACTATGGTTAAATTCAGATTATAGGGAAATTTTATTGTCATAAAATTATTTTTATTTTTTGCAGTATTCTTACGGCTGAAAAATGATTTCCGAGATATGACATATAAATTTGTAAGAAACATGACTGAACAGTGATACGAGGATGATATATATATATATATATATATATATATATATATATATATATATATTCCTCTTAGAACGCCAGAAAATAACTGTAATATATATATACACACTTATAAAAAACGATATAAATACAGGGAAACAGGTTATTTTTATTTTTTAAAATAAGATATATATATATATATATATATATTTTTATCCGATAATGCAAAAATTTGATCAGTCAACAAATGTGTAAGGAATTTGACAACTATGATGAAGTTAATAAATGAAGTTACAGTATTGATAACGGAGATGTCGTTGAGCTGTAGAAAGATCCTTCACGGTTGAACCCCGCAAAAAATCCCAACGGAGGTATTTCTCCATTAGAAACCTCCGACGATCAAGTTAGTCGAAAGATCTAAAGAAAATCGGAATAAACTCTAGTTCATCAACCAAGATATATTCTGATTAAAAAGAAATCAAAGATGGGTTTGCTTTGCATATAAATCAACCACCGGAAAAAGTGTATTAAAGAAGAGAGATAAAATGATTTTGTCTTCCTCTGGTAAAAATGTATATTTTTGGAAAAAGAAGAGAAAAGATCCAAAAAAAAAAAAGATTCATCCATTGATAAGGAAGTTTACCTTTTATAGGCAAACTTCCTTATTAGGTGAAAAATCGAATAGAAATGATTATCTATCTATATCATGCTTTCAAGTCAAAATGTTATTATTATAGCTTTTTATGTCCATCCCAAGATTTCTTGTAGTTGTAAACTAAAGACCATGAGTCCCGCAACTTTCCTTCTTATTATATTTAAATAAGAAATTAGTGGGTAGAATATACTTAAATATTCTTTTTGGCCATGAAGTCGGTTTAGTAGCGTTGAACTCTTCTTCGAAGCTTTATATTATTGCTCGGCTTCATTGCTTCGTTAGATGTTTAATATTTCTCTTCGCGGTTCTCGCAAGTCGCATGACCAAATATCAAACTCTTCGCTTGACCAAGTCAACGTATTTTACTTTTAACTTTATCCAGGTGACATATTTTCCTTTCATTATCGTATATCGAATTCATAATTTTTCAAAATATAAATAAGAGTATTAGCAATATTTTCTTAAAAAACAAAGAAAAAAGCAAAAAAATCGAGGTGGGATTAAAAGAAGACAAAAACATGTCTGCTATTGCGTGAAGTCCTTTTGGACACTTTGACCAGTCAACCTCAGAATCCATAACCAATTACTGCAAACAAATTAAAGTGCTGAATTTTTAATGTCAATAATAAAGCCAGCAAACATAAATATAGAAATACAATATATATATATATATATATATATATAAAAAATATATACACCACACGTGAGGATAGGCAGTGCATGAACCTAGAAATAGTACTATTTATCATCAACTGTAATGAAAATTAGTTGATTTGTTTGTCCATAACTTAATTAATTAATTATTTTCTTTCTTACCCACAGAACTTCATAACCAGATATTTATATATTAATGATTGTTTTTCATTGTCCCCCTTCTCCCCTCTCCCCACCCCACTTCTCTAATTAATTAGAATATTTGTTCTTATTCATCGCAAAAAAAAAAAAAAAAAAATTTATATTTAGATATTTATAATTAATTCGTAATATTATTATAATATACTTAGATATTATAATTAACAATCTCAAATAATTGGATATATAGTACTAAGAGACTTATAGTTCATAGTACAAACTTGTGGGTCCGAATCGTGATAGTAAACTTACTTATTTATTTTAATTTTTTAGTAATTTTGAACTCGGCTAATAAAGAATCAAACTAAGTAAATCACATTTAAAGATAAATTCTTTCAATATTATATACGCATAGTTTAAACTCGAAAATTTTATTATTTTTATTCGTAATAGTGTTTCAATATCCTTAATTTAAGATAATATATAGTGTGTGAACACTCGAAAAACTAAGAAAGAAAAGAAGGAAATTTTAGTGAAAATTTTCTGTAGTTTGGTCAAAGCAGACATAAAAAGGAAGAAATGAAAAAAATATGAAATCTTTAATTCTTGAAGTGTTACATATTACAAGTGCAAACATTAATATATATATATATATATATATATATATATGTATGTATATATTGGTGATGATAATTTATCTACCAAATCTCCCCCTTTTCAATAAGTAATAATAATATGGAATGGTCAATAAGTCATCCATTACTTAGGAGCCACTCATCACTCACTACCTCTATCCTTCTTTCATTTTCACTACCTATATAATATATATATATATATATATATATATATGTATATATTTGTAAAACCCCACATTCTCTCTCCTCTTTCTCTCTCTTTGGGGGTGTGTGTAAACTTTGTGAAATTATGTTTATTTGGGTCAAAAGAGAAAAGAAAGTCATTAGTAGTAGTAGTTTCAAACTTCAAACAAGAAGAGTTTTTTTGGGTCAAAAAAGTTACGATTTCATTGTGTGTTTTTTTTTATATATATAAAATTCAAGAAATAGAGAAAGTGGGTGTTTCAACTTCACATTGCTTACACAATTTTAAACGTAAGTGATGACTACTTCTTCTTCTCCTTCTATATATATATATATATATATATATATATATATATATATATGTATATATATATAGAGTAAAATATATATATTTTTTTTTTTTATATTATGAAAAAAAAAAAATTTAAATGATATGTTAGTCTATTTGATCAAAAAATACATATGTGTACTTTGAATTGATATATCTTTTTATTTGCAACAAGCAAAAAAATGGAAGAAATATTACGTGAACTATAGTACTATTATAAGTAAGTTTAATGAAATACACGTAGTTTTTTTTTGATAAGCATGAAATACACGTAGTTTGTAAATATATATATATATATATTTGCAATAAGTAGAAGTACAAACTTTATAGTAATGATCCAAATAATGCATTTCTATATGAATATCTATATACAGGAAAAATATTATATAACCTTTCTTCTAGATGTTTCCAGAGAGGTGATCAAAGCCTAAATTAAAAATCGCACATAGATTGTAGTCTTTGTTCTCCCCTTGTTGGATTTCTATATTAGTTCTTCAAAGTTATACTTAAAACCATATATATATATATATATATAACATACATACATACATATATATATATATATATATATATATATATATATATATAATTCCGGGATTAGTTAGTTTTTAATAAAAAGTTCCACAGAAAATTAAAGGCAATGACATAAACAACAATCACATGGACAAACCTTTGCAAATTGCTTATAGGTAAGTAAAATATCACTAAAGAAAATTTCAAAACAAAATAATAATAATAATAATATAAAATCAAACACCCTTGTTTTATATATATATATATATATATATATATATACATGCATCTGATCAAGAAATCGTTCCCCCCTCCCCCAAGCAACCCCCACAAGAATGGAGACTAGGTCTTCTATATAGCAGCCACACCACCAACTAATTGTTTCTATGCTAATTAGATGAAAGTTCATAATATATTATGGATAAACATTCATATTTTTATTTCTGAGCTCCCGATATTTATTTTAAACTCATTGTATTAATAGTTGTTGGGAATTTGAACACTCAAATTCCTTTATTTTAAACATGGAGAAAATAACAAGAAGGCTATCAAGGCCATAGAAAAGAATGCATTATGTGAACTTTTACCTAGAGTTAATATAATTAACTTTCACCCAATAAAATTTTTACTTAGAGTTAAGAATAACTAATTCCTAAAACTCTCTTCAATTGGTGCACTTAGTCTAAGAAGGTTCACCCCCTTTTATAAGACAAATCTTTTTCTCTCTTTCTTTCCTAATCCGATGTGGAATTGGAAAAAGAGCAATCCCAACAATAGCTACCGATTAAAATATATGTTTATACTCTCTATCTCTCTCTACATATATATTATATATATATTTATCACTAATGATTACAATTATGGAATTAGTGGTAAATTTGATCTATTAATGCTTGTTATATAGCTAAAGATTTTGGTTAAGTCTATGTCATCAATTAATTCTATCTTATTAATATTGATTAGTTAAGCTATATATATATATATATATATAGAGAGAGAGAGAGAGAGAGAGAGAGAGGGGGGTGGAAGAGAGAGAAAGTAAACGTAACCCACCCAAATTTGTCCTTTCATGTCCAAGTGACAAAGACATCAAATTAAGGAAGAGGATTTTGTATAATTCGAACAAATAAGACAATATCATCACTGTATATGTTTTTATTACCAGAATTGAAATATTCATGCATGTATATGGAAACCAAGCAATGCCCGCGGATTCGATCGTATTTATTCTTGAATTTTATCAAAAATAAAAAGTCTATAATATATATTAATCATAATTCAATAAACTTAAATGTGGAATTAATTAAATATGTCTTTATTAAAACTTAATGCATATTTTGTTTTATTATTAAAATACTCATTAACTTTTATCATTATACAAAAATACCCTCAATACTTAAATTTTAACGAATTGACATAGAGGGATTTACAGCCAATAATTCTCTTCAATACTATACTAATCATAACCGTGTGTACAACAATATCAATTATTAATTACTTCAATTATATAAATCAATTAGAAATTAAATTTCTAACCATATATATATTTTTCCTATTGGACAAAATTCTATTTTAAGAAGCCTTGCAAAGATATTGGACAAGGATTTTTTGGAGTTCTACCTCTGATGCAAACCCTAATATTTCTTTCATTTTAAAAAAAAAAAAATTGTAGTAGATAAAAAAAAAAAAAATTTATGTATTTTTTGGTTGGAAATACTAACATATCTATTGACTTTACTTATTTTTCAATATAAATAATTATAAGTATGAGGTATAAAATAATCCCGATTATTACAACTATCAATTTCCATATCTTTTTCAATTTTGTTATATATATATATATATATATATATATATATATAATATATATATGTATGTATATATGTATATAACTAATGAAGTGTTTGTGATTCCACCTAAGTGTTTGTCCCAATTAATGAGACTAGACATCATCCATTCAAGTGCAATTAATCATAATGCAACTTGTATATTCAAGAAATTTCTATTTTAATTGGACAAGGTTCATGTAAATCTAACCATACTAAATTAATTACAAATACGTAAAAGTTTGTATTGAATAAAAAATATATACTAATCCTCTTTTTTTTTTTTTTTTTTTTTTTTTATTATTTTTTTTTTATTTAATGAATAATTATTTTTCTTTTATTAGTTTAAAATTTTTAAAATAATTACATTTGTTACTTTTTTTTCTGACAATACTCTTTAATTAGTATTTTTATAATTAATTTTTATTAATTATTTCATATATATATATTATATTATATTATCCTTTAACACACTTCAAATGTATCTCACGACTTTAAAAGTTATTATCAAATAAAGGGTTTCATATTCCTATTAAATAATAATATAAAAATGACATCATAAAGTTAAAACTTTTAGTTAATCAAAAGTATCCACTATCGACAACATTGATAAATTCCTTTCGTTGTGAGTGCTCCCGTTGAAAGTAAATAGCTAGCCACAAAATATACTTCATTACCCTGGACGAGGAATGAACTTCCAACCTCATAGTAAAAAACAACCACTACATCTTGGCTTAATTGAGGTTGGAAGTTTGAACCCCTACTCACATATGCAACTTTTTAAAATTTAGGATCGGAGCTTCCTCCCGCAAAAGATCAATGTGTTCTCCCATAGTTTAGGACCATCTAAAACATCTCGTGTCTTTAGCGCAAAAAAAAAAAAAAAAAAAATATATATATATATATATATATATATATACACGTATATCCATAATTTGGGAACACTTTCTTAAAACTACTTCTTAAACTTAAAAGCCCAACCCAATTAAATGTGGGCTTTCTAAAAAAATCTCTTACATTTAGATTTGGTTTTTGAGCCCATAAGCCCATTCCATTTACAACTAAACCCAACTGTCACACCTCATCAAAAATATCAAGACACAGAGAGTGAATTGAGATAAGGCTCTGCTCTGTGTCTTCCTCCTTCCTTCTTTCAAAGTTCAAAATCGCCATAGCTTTTTTTCTCCACAATGCTGTCCGTAACTACCATGATCAACACTGCCAAGCCTCTGTCTCTCTCCAATCCATTCCTCCAGCACCACCAGCTACTATCTTCCTCGAATTCTCAGAAACCAATTCTTCCTCCAGTTTCTAATTCTAAGTCCAATTCAATCACTGCACTCATTATCCCTCCTTCTTCCTCATCCCAAAGCGCTCAAAAGCAAAAGCTGTATCAGCCCTTTAGGCCTCCACCTTCTCCACTTCCTCCTAAATTCAAGAATCTAGATACAAATGAGCGCCTCGAAATCCTTGCTAATCGTCTTGGTTTGTGGTTCGAGTATGCCCCTTTAATCCCTACCTTGATTCAAGAGGGTTTCACTTCTCCAACCCTTGAAGAGCTCACTGGAATTTCAGGGGTTGAGCAGAATAGGCTTGTCGTCGCTGCTCAAGTACGCGAATCCCTTGTTCAATCCCAAACCGATCCCGACGTCGTTTCGTTTTTCGACACCACCGGAGCCGAACTGTTGTACGAGATTAGGTTGTTGAGCTATTCCCAGCGTGCTGCGGCTGTGCGTTATGTTGTTGACAACAACTTTGATGCGAAGATGACTCAGGATTTGGCTAGGTCAATGAAGGACAAGCCGCGTAGGCGAGGGGATAAAGGTTGGGAGAGTTTTGACGATGACCTTCCTGGGGATTGTTTAGGGTTTATGTACTTTAGGCTAGCGGAGGAACACAGAAGTGCTTCTTCTTTAGAAATGTGGAAATCTTCATTGGAGAAGGCTTTGGAGGCCGTTGAATCTGAAAATGCGAGAAACAGGGTGTTGCAGGAGTTGGAAGGGAAGAAAAAAGGGGAAAAGGAAAACAAAGAAATTGCGGTGGATGATGTCGTTAAGGTTCCGGTTGTTAGAATGCAGATTGGGGAAGTTGCGGAATCTAGCAGTGTGTTGGTTTTTCCGGTATGCAGGGCTGAGGAAAGGGAAATTGAAGGTCGAGGAAGCTCCATGGGAATGCAGTAGTGCCGGGGATTTCGGTATAGTGGAAACAGAGAAAGGATGGAGCAGGTGGGTAGTATTGCCGGGATGGGAACCGGTTGCCGATTTAAGGAGAGGCGGAGTTGCGGTGGCATTCAAAAATGCAACTGTTCTGCCATTGAGCGCGAATAAAAGGTTGAATAGAAACGAGAACATTTTGGTAGTAGCTGATCGGGGAAGAAAGGAGATCGTGGCGGACGACGGATTTTATTTGGTCCTCGGCGGTGGGAACGGCAGTGGGGAGGAAGGATTGAAGGTGGAGAGAGGCTCTGCGTTGAAAGATATCGGTTTGAAGGAGAGTTTGGGTACTGTGGTTTTGGTTGTTAGACCTCCCAGAGAAGAAAATGATCTGATCAGTGATGAAGATTGGGATTGATACATGGCTTCTGGTAAAAAACCTGATCAAAGTTAATTCAATTTCTTCTTTTTTTTTTTTTTTGTGATACTATGCAAACAGATTTTACTTGAGCACCATTTTTTTCCTAAATTGAGAATGATCTCATATTTTGATGCAATGTTAATTATTTATTAAGTGTTTTTACTTAGAATTGTGGAGGATTTCTAGAAATAGAAACCTCCTTCAAAAATAGGTGTATGCCATTGATTTGCAGCGAGCACACGGTATTCTTTAGTAAAAGGCGAAAGAATAGTTCGCTTTGTGCTCAATGCATGGCTCCATGATTGTTATAAGAGTTGGAGGGTCATAATATAGGGAGGAGTGATGGGTGTCATTCGTTGTGCATATTCGATGTGGGATTATCTTCTGCCATTTTCCATCCCTTGGAAGTTAAAGCCCTAAATGCCGAAAAAAGTTTATAAAAAAAAAAAAAAGAAAATTAGGGAAATTAATGGATTTAATTAACAAAAGACATTTGCAACCTTAAATAAAATCAAATAAATTTGTTCTTGTATTTTTTTTATAATTAAAACATATTTTATATAAGTTGCAAAAATTAAAGGTCAAGTGGTAACTGGAATTTATTTATCAAACAAATATAAACATGAGGGGGGAAAAAGAGCAGATAAATTACATAAATTCAGCATATATATATATATATATGTATATATATATATGTATAAATATATATGTATATATATATATGTATATATAATGCCTTTCCTTGTTGGGGTCTAGCTTTGTATAATCTTGAAATGATCAAGAACAGAAGCACCACCAAGTCCAATGGAGAACAAAGCATCATAGTACTCCTTGACGGAAGTTTCTTTATACAATGGCGGATCCCGAACCCGGTTTAATGTCAAGTCTTTTATCGGACCGTAAACCCGGTTGGTTTCTTGAAAATGAGTAGCGAATAAGCAAGCCACTGATATTCTCGGACCTTCATGGTTAGCAAGAACCCTATGCTCAACGCTCTGGAACTTGTCATTCGATATCAGCTGCATAATCATCACACAACAAAATCAGATCAAATAATTATTTACCCAAAAAAAAAAAAGTTATTTCATCAATATTTACACTTTTTTTGGAATTGGTAATAAATTTGGTATTTCAAATAATTGATCATTTATTTATTTTTTATTTTCTCAAATTGATCATATTTTTGCATGTGACCAATACTTCCATTAAACTTAAAAGATTTTTTTTGTCATTCATGTCTTTCCTGCCTAAAATTTAATAACTGTAAAAAAAAAATGACAAAAAAACTATTTAAATTTAATAGATTTTTTTTTAAAAAAAAATAATAGATGTATCCAGGCTAAAAAGTAATAAGACACTATACAATTTTGATCTGAATAACCAATTTGAAAAAAAAATAAATTTATTTAAAATAAAAAATTTAGGAAAAATTTAAAGAAACATAAATAGTTTACGATTGAATCGAAAAATCTTTCTCAATTTCATGATAAACTTAAAAAAATATAAATTAAAATCTAGATTTTATTTTTTAGGGCTTTAAAAAGTTCAGTGACTACAAATGAAAATTTTATATTTATTGTAAATAAGCGTACCTGTAAAAGATCTCCGATATTGATAACCAGAGCTCCTTTAATTGGATGAACATTAATCCATTGATTCCGGTGACGAACTTGAAGTCCTCCGATTTGATCTTGGAGTAAAACTGTTAAGAAATCTGGATCCCGATGTTTGGCATGTCCGAGTGTCCGATCAGGCTCAGGGCAAGCAGGGTAGTAATGACATATCAGACTATGCCCTTTTACACAATCCAATTCCCTTAAATAATTAGGAGTCAGGCCAAGTGCTTCTGATAATAACTCCAGGATGATCTCCCCCATTCTCTTCACATGCTTTGAGTATTCCAACATCTCCTCCCTACCAAAAAAAAAAAAAAAAAAAAACACAAAACATCAAATGGTAAATCACCTGAAAATTAGCCAATTTATTCCATTCTATATTTTTTTTTTTTGGTTAGATTATCCAAATGAAAAGTCACAGGCTTATCCCATTCTAATTTTAGTAAATCACCATTGATTAAGATTCAAAAACAAGATTTTGAGTAAGAAAAATATATATAAAAAGGAAAAATCAGAAGCAAAATACTTGATAATTGATGGAAATTCATCAGGATTTGGTGGATTAGGATCCATAACACAAACCAAAGTGTCTCTCCAATTAGCAGCTTTGGATTTGAAAAGATCAAAATTGCTTTGGAACTTGACTTTCGTCTCTTTCTCCCTTGAATATATCTTCATCTTCACCTCTTTAGGCTGCTCATGAAATTTCCTCACTCCTGCAATCATTTGATTCATAACATCTTCAGGAATCCCGTGGTTCAGAACCTGAAAAAATCCCCAATTTTCAGCCGCAACCCTAACTTCCTCCACAATTTCTTCACGCCGGATTCGGAGATTACTATTACTATCACTACTGCTGCTGTCGCCGTTTCCGATCAATCCGTAGAGATCGATCACCGGAAGAACAGGTAAGTTTTTCTCGATCGTGATGAAATCCGATTCCTCTTTCGGTTGAACGAAGATTTGTGGAACTTTAACGATTCCTGAATCAACAAGTCCTTTGACGCCAGCTTTTGTATCATCAAAAGCTTTGAGCTCTTTTAATCTGCTTTGAATTTCTGATCCTTCCATTGTCAAATACTCAATCAAAACTCTGCTCTTCTTAAGATTGAAAAGAAATTAGGATCAGAAATCAGAGAAGTGAAAGTATAACCTTTTTTTTTGTAAACGAAGTGAAAGTATAACTGATACAAACAAAGTAGATAGCCTTAGGATAACGCGTAGATTATTCCATAATTTCAAGGAAAAACGCGGCAACTTGCAGTTTGAAGAATTATCTTTTATTTCCCATTTCGTAATATGCTGTTGTTCTAATTATTTAACTATTTTCCGCACCATCACCACCTAGGACTAAACACGTTCACAGTTTTCCATTAATAAAATATAAAATATTATTTTATTCTAACAAAATGTCTATTTTTGTCACACACTCTGGATTTACTTGATAATTATCTTTTTAATGTATTAAAAAAAATATTTTTAATTAATAATAAATCTATTACCTAATTTATATATTTATAACAAAATTTTAAGGTTATAATTATTGGTATTTTTTCCGTATATATTTCAAAAATATTTTCATTTTTTAAATTAAAAATTCTATGTTAAAGAACGTAATAAATTTGTTTTATATTGTTATTATATTAAAAATTAGATTAACTGATAGAGAGAAATTAAATTTATTCTCATAACAATTATGAACTTCCTAAATGAGATTTTTTATAGAATAAGAGTTAAATTCTACAAATATAATTCAAATTAAATTTAAATTTGTCAAATCCCAAAGTGCAGAGTAAAAATTTCTCCTGGCTAACTTCCTCATGTTTTATGACTAATTATTGAATAGTGAGATGACTTGACATGTTTTGTCCATTAGAAAGAGAATCACATCTAAAGTGAATCAAAGGAGGTAGTGTTTTAAAAAATGGATTTGGTGGAATACACGTGGTTTGGAATATGTTACTATTTCTGCTGCATCAGATTTCCATGAAAAGCCAATATTTATTTATTGTTTACTGCTAATTAAAGCTTAAAGCTTAAGAACAAAGCAAGATGAACTAATAAAGTTGGTTAATAGCCACTTGAAGCTCTTAATCTACTTACTAAGCACCATATGCTGCTGAATCTTGACCAAAATAATGCCATCAAAAAATTCCCATAGGAAAACACAACATTTGCATACACTTTCAGCTAAGAGGAATTTCCAGAAAAAGATCCTCATCAAGGGTGCTAAATTGTTAAATTGGAGATTTCATAAAGTAATGTACAATGTACAACTCAATGGATCAATAATTCAGTGGCAAACTGAACCCTTTTTCACTAGGAAAGTAGAAATCTTCCAGATGGAGTGAGAAACTAACCGAGCCATTGTTCACAGTGTCGACCACCACCACCACCAACAGCACGCCGAATGCTGATCTTCTCAGAAGCATACTTCTGCTGGAGACGCTCAAAAGCATTCACATCAAGCTTCCCAGATACAGATTTACCTTGCTTCCGACGAATATGCTGTTCCCTGATAGATGTCCAGAGTTTCTCAATTGCATCCCTCTGTTTGGAGGTAAACCTTGAAATATTATCGTAGGCATGCTTGGCTAAGATGTCAATTACTGTTTGGCACCTGATTTGGAAACCCAATTCAATAACTCCAAGGAAAACAGCAAAAAAAAAAAAAAAAAAAAAAAAAAGGTTCTGAAATCATCAAGAAACATCAATAGAACCATTACACAGAGATAAGTTAGGACTTACCATGGAGTTTTATACCGTCGTGCAGCAATCTCTAAGCAGGAAATCAGTGCTTCTCTTTGTGCTTTCAGAAATCTCTTGGTCTCATCCTCTTCCTTTTTATTTTTCTTCATTACTTCTCTTCTCCCTTTTGCTTTATCATCTTTCTTTAATGTACTTGGGATCAAAGCATCAAGTCCAAATGGATCAGGTTCCTCCTCTTGTCCCTTGGGAGCAGAATCAACAGAGTCGTCCTTCATTGACTGTCCATCAGCATTAACCATATCCGTTGCATCATCCAATGTAGCAGCTTCTTCTTTGTCATCATCAACGGTTGCAACAGGAAGATTTGATATGATTTCTTTTATTCTCCCAGAAGCTTTTGAAAACTATTCACAAAAGATTGAAATAATATCAATCAGCTGACAGTGGTAAAATATGAAAAAAGGAAATGGATTTGTCAAATACCAAGTCATTTTTACTGAAAGGTTGTTATATCATTCCAGCTTTACCAGTACTATTATATCCTTTAATTAGTAGTTGTCATATTTTTTCAGATGACTTCCGCCATTTTAGCATTCTGTGAAGCAATATCAGATTTATATGCTTAAAGAACTGCTTATCTGGGAGGAGTTATTACCAACGAATGTGAATTTTAGAAGGGGGCTGATTATCAGGTCTAATCAGAAATCAGAAATCGAATTTAGAGCTGTACCAACACCAGTTTTGAAGAGATGCGAATCAATGAAAATGTTCCAGAACAAAAAACAGCTCTTCTTACTGCATCATAGCCCTATCACCAGTTCCAACAATTGCCAGAGTAGACTGCAGAACCGTGGGTTTAAATAGAATTCTCCATGGATTTCCATAGATATATATATATATATATATATGATTACCTCTCAGATTCAAGTGTAAAAGCCAGGGGCTACAATTCTTCATGTTTTCTAGAATTCAAGTCTAGTAATAAACAATGGAGTGAACCTTTTGTGCTAACTAACTCAACATGCAATGATAGAAAACAACCAAAATCATCTATTCATGATAACTAGCAAGCTTTAAGAACAAAACAAAAAAGAATGGAGGAGGAAGAAAAGCAGAAAAACACTAATAACTTCAATCGACCAAATGTATCATAGTTCAACCTCAAATACATAATAACCTATTATCTAAAAGCATTACAATATTTTAGTAACAATTGATCGAAGATTTAGAGTAAACACATGACAAGATTTTATAAAGCATGATAAAAAAACAGGAAGATGATAATGAAAGATCCTGTGATGAATTCTTCAAAAGAAAACCATAACTTAAGCAGAAAATACAACAAAACGCATTTAGTTGTTCCAGCAAGAAGCAAGACAAATCATAAGTTGGAGCATACAGAATTTGTTTCATAAGTAACAATGTTATATAAAGAATAAAAGAAAAGGATGAGAAACACACCACAAAGCTGTCATCAGTGAACAGGTCATTAGCCATAACAGCCCTAATCGCCCATGAACTAAAAAGATTTTGCTGCTGCTTATTAAACAGCTGCAAGAGAGTACTCCAAATCAAACTATATTTTTATTCAAGTTAAGAAATCATGGATGATACTAACAGAAACTTACACAAGAATGAAAACCAAACTCGCACCTCAATTGCATCTTGTGCTGCAGAGAACAAAGCATGATAATCTGCCCGCAGTGAGGCTTCATTGCAAGTGGTGGCTGAGGACATTGCCCCTTCAAGTATAGCAAAGAAGTGATCACTAGTTGAAGGTTTGACACTACCAGCTTCAATCAGTTGTATAGCAAGCTTTGATGCCTTGCTGAATTTCGAGGAATTCTTTATATGTGAAGCAATTTTTTGCATTGCCTGTATAACTTGTGTTTCTGAGGCATCAGTGGTTGTTTTAAACCTCAGTCGTTTTTCTGGTGCAGTCACTGTCAATAGTAACCAGCCATTTATTACATTTGCCACTAAAATAGTATATTTATATTATATAAAAAAAAAAAAAAGAAAGCAAGAAAGAAAAAGAAGCAATCACCAGTAGTAGAATCAAAAGAACTCCTCTATGAACCCTAGAAAATAAAGAATTACTGAAAAGTATCAATAAACAATAGGGCATCAAAGCACATGAGATCTAAGGAACTAAACTACTACAGTCCTCCTAATTCCAAAGACATTCCAAACAATAAAATTTCATAGGATAAAAGCATCTGCTTATTTACAGCTACTAATTACCAAATATTCAGGAGAAAAGACCAAAAATTTATCACCTTTACCAAAGAGTCCAAATGATCCGTATCTTTGAATTCATGAAAGTAAAAACTGAATCAAACAAAAATTCAAGACAAGATTGAGCTCCTATACGCTGTTCCATACACGTCCGTAAAATCAATTTAAAAGGGAGAAAAAAAACACACGCACACAAAGAACAGTAACATCAACAAGGAGCAAATATGCAACTGTTTCAACACCTTCAGGTTTTGGAGCATCATCAGAAGACGACTTTGAGCGCTTGAGAGCACTCTTGAGTGCTGGAGCTGGCGGTTTCGGTGGTGGAGCTGTGGAAGACTCCTCCTTTCCGGCGGTGGAACCGGAATGCCCAGTTGAAGATTTCAATTCCGGTAACAGGGAGGCTGAAGGTGGCGGCAAGTCTTGAAAAAGATCACCGTCCATGGCTCACCTTCAACCCTTCTCGAATTATACAGCTGCAGCAGAAGATCCTTTTGCGCTGCTACAGATAACAACAATTCCCTTTTTTGGTACAATAATGGAGGATTCAGAAAGGCTTCTTTTTTTTTCCGTATTTCGTTCTGACTGTTTGTTACTAAGCCCGACCCGACCCGACCTCGAAACATAAGACCGACTAAAATTGTCAGACCCGTTGGAATTAGGTACAAGAAATTAAAAAAAAAAAAAAAAAAAATGAGTCGGATAGAAACGAAGCAGCACGAATTGGAGCCCACGGTTGGTTCTAAGCCCACATTTGAGGAAAGCCCATCACGAACAAGACCCAAATCCTAACAGTATTTTTGAAAAACCACCGTTCAAGAGTTTGTTTTCTTATGCAACTTAAATTCGGAAAGAAATAAGTGTTTTTGTTAAAGTAGTAGTTAGAGTTGTCATCAAATACTTTTTTTCCAAGTCAAGGGTGGATTATTCGGGTATACCCCACCACACGGAAAAAAAAGATAATTTGTGTCCAAGTTAGCGGTAAGTTGCATCCAAACACTCGTGTTGCCCAAGGGGGGGGGTGGTAAAATTGACACCATCACTATAAAAAAAAAAAAAAATCGGAACGGAAAAACTACAAATAAAAAAAAAATGTTGTTAAAAGAGTTTAATTCTCTTTAAATTTTATGTATTTAAAAATAAATATTGATTTGAAAGTGATCTTTCAAAGTTTGGGACTCTAGGATACATGTTATCCTTAGGTTAAAAAAATGGAGCTCAAGAATAACGCATGATCCTAATGCGTTCTCCATAGGTATCTTCTTTAAAACCCTCCCTGCATTTTCTGAAAAGTAAAGCCCTAAAATCAGTAAGAATAACGCATGACTGTGATGCGTTCTTTTTGGTATCCTCTTTAAAACCTCCGTGCATTTTCTAAAATCTAAAACCCTAAAATCAATTTCTTCAGCCTCCATAAGCCTTGTTGTCATTCTCCTGTCTTAAGATTTCAGAGTTCAATCTTCCGCTCTAAAGGTACATGTTTTAGCTTTCTCTGTTTCCATTGTTCTGTTTCCAATGTTCTGTTTGTAGTTTTTTGAAAATGTATCAGAGAGAAGAGGGAAAAGAAAAAAAAAAAAAGCACATATCGAAGGCTTTACGGGTGCTTTTCAACAAAAGCTTGTAGAGCTCAAAACTTGTGCAAAATTGAAGCATAATCTTGCATGTTTGATTTTCCTCTTCGATGCGTTTTACAAAATTGCTTGAAGAGGATTCATAATAGCACGAACATTCTTTTCCCCTTCGAACAAACTATTGTTTGCGAGATTTCGTATGACCTAATTTTGTTATTCAACAGCTTTATCAAAAATATGTTTGTTTGAAGCTGTTTTAATTCATGATAGGTTGTTCTGATGTTCATGGTGTTTGTTGTTATTATCACTGTGTGAATTAGGTTATTCAATTTTTTTTTTTTTTACAGAGGATGTCAAATCCAAAGGTTTTCTTCGATATATTGATTGGAAAAATGAAGGCTGGTAGAATTGTGATGGAATTGTTTGCAGATTCCACTCCCAAAACTGCCGAAAACTTCAGAGCACTCTGCACTGGAGAAAAAGGGATTGGGAAATTGGGAAAACCCTTACATTACAAGGGATCTTCTTTCCACCGCATTATTTCGAATTTCATGTGTCAAGGTGGGGATTTTACCAGGGGAAATGGAACTGGCGGAGAATCCATTTACGGGGCTAAGTTTGCTGATGAGAATTTTAAGCTAAAGCACACTACCCGTGGCATTCTATCCATGGCAAATGCAGGTGCAAATACTAACGGATCCCAGTTCTTTATCACCACTACACAAACGCCATGGCTTGATGGAAAACATGTTGTGTTTGGTAAAGTTGTTGATGGCTATGGTGTAGTTGAAGAAATGGAGAAAGTTGGTTCAGAAAGTGGACAAACTTCTGAAAGAGTTGTAATTGAGGATTGTGGTGAAATTAAAGAGAACTAACTTTTTGAATAAAATTATGTCATATTAGATTTAAATCAAACCTTGTTTTTCTATGTTTGATATTTGTTCATTTGGCCATGAAAACACAACTTAGAGATGATTGTATATAAATTTCCAGTTGTTTTTGTGACTCTTTTTCGATCATTCTGTTTTTGAAATAGGAGTTTCCACTAAAGCATTTGCAAATTGCATATCATTCTGGCTAAGTCAAGTACAAATCAGAGTTTTTAACATATTACCAATTTTTTACACAATTTAGGTCTATAGCAAACATAGAGTAGCTAAATGCTTAAACATAGTGGAATCTAATTTATAATGATTTCTAGAAAGAAGAATATAACCAAACTTAAGGTAAAAGCAAAGAAGCAAAAGTAAATTGAATAAATTAAGTAGAGTATTAATATGTATTATTCCAAGTTTGACTTAGGAAACTTAGGAAAAGAATTAACGAATTTGTTCAAGTGCTATTTTAATGTGATTCGACATTTCGACATGATTGTTCTTGTTTTTGTGTGTGTTTTTTTTTTTCTTTTCTTTGTTCCATGATTCTGGAGAACCTATTTTATATTGTTCTTGAATTAAAATTTTGATTCTTTCTAACATTATAAAAAATTAAGTTGGTGATAAATTTGAGTAAAGTGATATTGATGTGATGTGATTTTTTTTTTTTTTGAAGTCTAATTTTCAGTTAAGGGATATAATAAATTTAAATACACCCATAATTTTTCATTTCACAAAAAAAGTTACGTTGTTAACTTGTTTACAAGTACAGTCTTTGGCTTGACTATAAAAGATTAAGGGTTTAACACTCGCTATGAACACCATATAAGAGCAAAATAAGTTGTTAACAAGTACGCCGTTAGATATTATATCATGGAGCTTTATTTTTTTATGAAAAATTAGTAAGAAATATAGAGTCCTTTTTTCGCCTTTTGTAATAATAAATAATTATATGAACCTTCTTTTGGGTTGTATCAATTATGTAGAGCGGAAAAAAAAAAAAAGACTACTTTTTCTTTTAGTAGTATAATAAATTTTTTTTTTTAGAAAAATGGAGAAACTTTAAAAATTTAACAATAAACAATAAATTCATACTAGTTCAAGTTAGTGTTTTTTAAGAGTATAAATTTAACTTATTTCTATCATTTTAAACTTTTAAAGCAGATGATAATTTATCACTCTTTAACATGGTATCGGAGTAAAAGGTCGAAAATTCTTGAAATTTGATTTGTATTATTACTAAAAGTCTCAAAAAAAAAAAAAGAAAGAAATTTATCTCTATAAACTAAAACTTATAAACTAAAACTTTTAAAGTAGATAGTAATTTATTACTCACACAGTAAATTATGAGTTAAAATTACATAGAATGAAAAAGTAAAACTTTGTTACATTAGTACCAATGTAATATAATAATGTAATCAATTTGTTATATTTGTATTAATACAAAAATATATTAGGAGACTCAAGTGGACTTTTATTCCATTTAAAACTTCTTCACATATTTTATATATATATATATATATATATAGTGACTTAAATGCATGTGCCAAAATGATTTTTTTTTAATTTTATTTTTAATATAATATAAGTTAGAAGTAGATTTTTCTTTTTAAAAATATTTTTATAATGTCTTTATATATAAATTAAATTTAATAATTTCTCACGATTTTAAATTTTAAAGGTTTAAAGGATTTAAATAATTTATCAGTTTAAATTTTACGAATTTTTGTTTAGTAACTATTCAATCAATCTTTTAAAGAAGGAATATGAGACTACATTTAATAACATTATACACTAAAATTCTTGAGATCTAGTAGAATTTCATACAATTTATTTGCTTGTTATTTGTCTATATAATTATATTAGAAAAGGCTTCACATACTAATACTCTCTTATTTTCACGTAATATATTGCTTATTTTAAATAAGTATTAAAGTATTGAAAAAAATAATATAAGAATGATTAGAAATAATAATATTAAATAGATATGTAGAAAAACTTTAGAGGATGGCCATAAAAACACATGCATAATATATACTATATAATATATATTTCGTTTTATATAAATTTATTGTTTAAAAAAAGAAAAAAAAAATATTATATTAACTTTAAAATTATCTAATGATTACTAAAGTTTTCTAAAATATAATAAAATTATATAAAGTTCAATATAATTATTTTGATATTAATAATTGTATTTTTAAAATAAATTAAGCAATATTTTTTCTAAAAAAAATAAATTAAGCAATAAATAAATAATTTAGTAAAGACTCCTTTTACTTTAATATATATATATATATATATATAATTAATCAATTTCATCCTTTAACTCGTATACTATTATTTTATATTATTTATTTAATAAAGTTCTTTAATAATTTTTTTTGTTTTTTAAGGGTTTTGTCCTAAAGGCATGTTAAAAATCTATGAGTCACACTTTTAAGTCAATTCACATATAAATAAATCTCATTTGAACTGAGTTGGTACTTCTCGGAAGGAAGCTTTGACCCCAAATTTTAAATAGTTGCATACATGTTTCAAAGTTCTTATCCTCGATTTCACTTATGTCAAGAGAATTCCTTATCATCACTTACCTACACCTTGGGTTAAAATATTCTTTAATAATATTGGATACTCTTATGTGCATCCAATAGAATCTATTCTTCACCCAAAAACAATGAAGGGGTTTAAACAAATATATACATACATATATATAACACTAAAGTATATATAAGTACATAGACTAAATTAATGAATTATCCAAAAATGAAAATGATAAAGAATTTTTTGCATGAAACCCCCAAAATTTTTTACATGAAGTTAGCCATTTGGAAGAAGAGGGACGTGACCTTTTATAATCAGAGGCAACAATTAAGAAAGGGAATTAATTGGGAATGTGAACTTAATATATATATATATATATTGCTTTGGAGGAGAGGCGACCCTTTAATTAGATCCCACTTAATTATAATTATTCAAACCTTTTGTTTCAATTATTTACAGTATTATATACACAGAGAGAGTGTTTTGGCAGTAATTAAAGATTAAAAAAATTTCCATTGGTAGAAAGAAGTTGCAGGAAAGTGAATATTATGTATCTAACTTCTGGATTTCAGGTAATTAAACACTTACTTTGCCTCATCTAATATATATATATATATTCATTTTATTATTATTATAATTAATTTATAAGCTTTATCTTTGCATCACCTTTGTTATAATGAACGCACTATACATATATATATTATATTTTTTCAAACACAAAGTCATACTTATGCACCAATTAGTGTTTGTTTTATATATTTATATAAATCTTTAAGAAAAGATTTAATCTTTAATACTTTTAAAACAAAGCAAGATATATATACATATATACATATAATAAAAATTTGTGTTTGACTGAATGGGGGAAAGAATAATTTGGAAACAACGAAAAACCAGATGTACAGTACTGTAAAACTTAGGGTTTTTTCTCTATGTTTTTGCATTGAACTCATATTTTTGACTGCAAATTTTACCCTTCTCTCTCTCTCTCTCTCTCTTCTCTCTAGTGCTGAACTGAAGATCCTTTTATGTTTATATAGGGTAAAAAAAGTCAGGTGAAGTATAATACCTGATGTCGGCTACCTCCAACTAGGAAACTCAACATCAGGAAATGTCTATGAAGAAATTATAAAATATATATATATTTTATAATTTCTTTTGCCTATGCAAAGACGTGCATCCCACTTCCTCAGTCGCACGCGACCCCACGCACAAACCCTAAGTTTTCTTTCTTCATAATTCAATCAATAGTGTGATAAAGAAAGGAAAAATTTTATTTGTTGAGAGAGAAAGAAAAACTTTTACAGAAAACCTAAGAAATAAACAACATAAAATAATTAAAAAAAAAAATCCCGACTTGTAAGGAGGAGAAGGAATTATAATACTACTACTAGCTACTACTCTTTTTCTTTCTTTCTTTCATCAAAGCTGCTCTCTCTCCTCTCTTTCTCTCTCCTCCCTCTCTCCCCCTTCTTCTTCTTCTTCTTCTTCCTAATTGTCTGTGTGTGCATGTCTTTGGATTCATCGCTCAACTGATTCAACTTTCTCTTTCTTTCTATATATATATATATATATATGTAGGGAGAGAAAAAACCTTTATTTCTCCCAGCTTGTTGTGTTGATTCTTGAAGTTTTTTTTGCCTTTTATAGAAAGTCCAATTTATTACAAAGATCTAAAGCTGCTGAACAAGATATTACATATATATAATATCTAGTGAACAATTATCATGTCAAACCGGTGGTGGGGCGCCGGGCAGGTAGGTTTACCTGCAGGAGTTGATCAAACATCTTCATCAGCTGGCGGCGGTTCTCCGGCTTCACTTATCAATAAGAAGCCAGATCTAGGCATATCAATGAACGATAATAATATCGGAGGCGGTGGTGGCTTAGGAGTCGGCTTAGGAAGAAACGAAGAAGACGAAGAAAGAGAAAACAGCACCGACGAGCCTAAAGAAGGTGCAATCGAAGTAGGTAACCGTAGGCCAAGAGGAAGACCAGCCGGTTCAAAAAACAAGCCGAAACCACCCATATTCGTTACAAGAGACAGTCCTAATGCACTGAGAAGCCACGTCATGGAAGTAGCCAACGGCTCAGATATAGCCGAGAGCATAGCTCAGTTTGCTAGGAGAAGACAGAGAGGAGTCTGCGTCGTCAGCGCTAGCGGAACGGTTACGAATGTTACACTTAGACAACCATCGGCTCCCGGCTCAGTCATGGCTTTATCTGGCCGCTACGAGATTCTTTCGTTAACCGGTGCGTTTTTACCTGGACCGGCTCCTCCTGGTGCAACTGGACTTACTATTTACCTTTCGGGTGGACAAGGTCAAGTTGTTGGTGGCGCAGTTGTCGGATCGCTTGTTGCTTCTGGACCGGTTATGGTTATAGCTTCGACTTTTTCTAATGCTACTTATGAAAGGCTTCCTTTAGAGGAAGAAGAAGAGCCGAGTGGGAGTGGAGCTGCAGCTGGTCAACAGCAACAACAACAACAACAACAACAACAACAACTCGGTGGAAGTGGATCGCCGCCTCTAGCACCGCCGCAAGGAGGTGGCGGTGGTGGAGGATTAGGTGATCCGACAACGATGCCGGTGTATAATTTACCACCGAATTTAATGCCTAATGGTGGACAAATGAACCATGAAGCAGCATTTGCTTGGGCGCATGGAAGACCTCCTTACTAGAAAAAAGAGGTAATTAATACTTAAAAATAAATAATGTTTTAAATTTATTACAAGGTTTGAAGGAAGAAAATAAATTTTAAATATATATTCTGTATTTTTTTTTTTTTTTTTTGTGAGGAACATGGTTGATGATGAAGAAACAATGTGTCTTTAATTTGTAATATTGAATAATTTAGGTATATATATATTTATGTGATTTTGTCTCAAAGTTTGCTATATGTTTTTTTTTTTTTTCGCTCTTGTTGATGAATTATCAAGTTCAAGAGAGGATCGATGATGATGGTTATGATATATACATACACACATATATATATATATAATAGAAAAAATTAATTTTCTTGTACTTATATATATGGACACACGTAGCAGCTGAAAAAAAAAAAAAAAAACCTTTTAATTAAAATTTGTGTGTGTTATACTTATGATGGTGATGATGAGAAACTGTGTAGCTTCAAAACAAACACCTGTCCACACGAATTTTTAGGTCACTCGTAAATGTATATATACATATATACATACATATATATGTAGAACATCTTTACTTTCTTCCTTTAAATTTTGATTCTCATCTCTCTCATATATATATATATATATATATATGTGTGTGTGTGTTTTTTGTGTTAATTATTATGAATCTTGAAATGTTAATTAAGTAGGATCCAAAATCATGTATGAGGGGGAAAAACCATAAAGATTAATGATGATGATGATAAGGAGGTGCATGGGATTTATTTGTACACAAATTTTAATTAAAAGGTTTCTTTTTTTTTTCACCTGCTACGTGTGTCCATATATATAAGTACAAGAAAATTAATATATATATATATATATATATATATATATATATATTATATGTGTGTATATATACAATGAACTACGAGCTTTTAAGTTATAAAACGAAAAGATGTTGGAATCAAATTATTTTAATTTATAATTACCGTTTTTTTAATTCAAGTTAGAAACTATTTTAATGCAACAATATAATATATATATATATATATATATATTATTAAACCACATAATGATTAAGCGTATTCTTTATGTTACATAAGCTTAATGGTTCGACACTTAGTATGAGCGTCATGTAAGATTTAAAATGAGATATTCTCCCGAGTAAGAGTTGAATTCTGTAAGCGTAATTTCAACTGAATTTAATTAATTGGAATCATCATAACTCTAGAAATTAGATGTTTTAACCAATATATATATATATATATATATATATATAAGACACTGTTTCTTTTTTTTGTCATTGAATTTCATGCAAGTCAAATAATATTCAAAGATATAAGATTGATTCAAATAATAATAAAATAATATAAATATTTTTTATAAAAACAAAATTAAATCTTTTAAAATAAAAAATACTATATATATATATATATATATGTATTATTTTTATCATTGAATGTAAAATAAATGGGAAAAAGAAAAAAGAAAAAGAAAAAAGAAAGAAGAAAGATAAAAAGATAGAATCTTTTACAGGAAAATAATAATAACAATAATAATAATAATAATAATAATTGTGAAATTGAATTATTTTTATGTAATATATTGAAGTATATTTTAATGCGTTTTATTGGCAAACCATTACGGTCACTGAAAATATCACGGGACATTTACAAAAGCATATTATTAAGAAAAATTCACTTTTTAAATTTTTTTAAACATTTAGATGCTTTGGAGTAGAATATTATTTTATCTCAACTTTTAGCTAAAGCTTAATTATATATATAAATATATATATATATATACTAAATTATATGTTATAAACAACTCAATGATATTATCGTTTTTTATTTTAGACATATCTTATAAATTTAAAATATATTATTTAATAAAATGTGTCACTTAATAATTACTTAGCGAGTAATATAAGACACTTAATATACAATAATATATATATATATATATATATATATATATTAATTTTTACATATAAAAAAGTTATATGTATTAAAAATTTGCTCTTTGTAAATGCAACTCTCTTCTGCTTCTTTCTTTTTTTTTTTTTTCTTTTTTAATTTGTCAACTTTGTATCTGATCATAAAAAAATATTTTCTGTCTATATCTATCTAATTCAACTTTGCTTTTTAATTTTATATAATATATATATATATATATATATATATATATATATTTTTTTAGTAATATTATATTTCCAAATTGTGTTGCTTGGTCAAATTTGATGATATAATTTTTTTTTTTTTTTTTGGTTGCTTCCAATTTTATTTCTTTGTCTTTTGTGTTAGCTCATTTAACTACCATACACATTAATTAATTAATTGTAAATATAATTATGGCTCTTCACAACCTGCTAGAGATAGTTTATAATTTACTTCACCAAACTAAATTATATTAAAACTCGTGTAGTTTGTATTTTTATATATATATATATATATAACTAAATTTACCATAAAATTATTCGAAAATAATAATAAAATTTTAATTTTTTCTAAAAAAAATGTTATAAAATATCAGTTTTTCTTTTCTTGCTGAATCTAATTGAGAGCTGCAAAAACAACAACGTAACGGTTATCCCATGTACCACTTCTGTTACATATATATATATATATATATATATATATATATATATATTTTAAAAAAAAAAAACCCAAAATAAAAAAATCCGAGAAGTTCAACATCACACTCTAGGAATACGGTATGACAAAAGATGTTATCCTATGGTTCATGGTATTTAAATTTATCTACAAACAAAAATGATCATAAAAACCATGCGAATGCATTTTATATTTAAGTAAACGAGTTCATACATTTAACTCATATTATTATTCGTCTCGAATAAAATAAGTATATATTTTGTAGGAAGAAGATCTTATTTGTATGAAAAGAGTTTAATGATTTGTCCGGCCAATTTGATATACTTCAAGTGTATTATATAAATTAAAAATGTGTTATTAAAGTAAAAAATTTCAAAATTTATTTAATAATCATTTAAAAATCTTCTAAAACGAACAATTTGTAATATCTTGAATATGATAATTATTTGAATAAGACATTCTTAATATTGAAAGATTAGTGGAAAAGGGACCACATTGGTTTTGGATAGATAAATGTCTATTTTAATAAGACAAGCTACAACAAAACCCTCAAATAATTGGCCTTTTTTTTTAAAAAAAAAAATTGCCCCCTTTTTCTTTACCTAAACATGAGCTGTCTTTTCCCCCCAGATGTATAGCTTCACCAATAATATTAGTAAACCCTAAAGTCATAAGTTAGACATAATAGGAAGCACATTGTGAATATTACACGAGGTCAAAGTTTTAACATTCGTTGTTAATATCATGTAAGAGGTATAGTGAGACTTTCCACCGAATAAGAGTTGATCTCTATGAGCGCAATTTGAATCAAATCTAGATTAATTGGAATCGTGATAGCTCTAAATATTAGATAGTCTAATAAATATATATATATATATATATATATATATATATATATATATTATTATTAGTAAACCCTAACCTTATTAGCTACCTATTATAAAAAGAAAAAGAAAAGAACTTTGCTCATTGTTAATATCATGTAAGAGGTAGGATGAGACTTTCCACCGAATAAGAGTTGATCTCTATAAGTACAATTTGAATCAAATCTGAATTAATTGGAATCGTAATAGTTCTAAATATCAGATAGTTTAACAAATATATATATATATATATATATATATATTAGTAAACCCTAACCTTATTAGCTACCTATTATAAAAAGAAAAAGAAAAGAACTTTGAACTATTCCACTTAAAATGGGAATCTATAAACCCTGCATTAAGGAAATGTGGACCACAAAGCATGGATTAAACAAATTATAAAACAATAAATTAATTAAAAGTTGATTAATTAGACAAAGAAAGGAAGAGAGAGAGAGAGAGAGAGAGAGAGATATTAAAATAATGCATTATCATTATATCATCTTTAATAGACTTTCAAAACCACCATTCCTTGGTAGCATGCACCTTGGCGTGAAGTACACGATGTTTCTTGTCTAATATTACAGTGATCTTTGACCTAATCTTGTATTCACCTTTTACTCAGTTTTAACGATAATTTGCTGTATAGATATAAAAAAAATATTACAAGCTTATGAAATTCAATTTTATTACATTATCCAACTTTGTGTAAATCAAAAACAAGAGAAAAATATATATTTGAATGTATCAACTATCATAGGACATCTCTTTTTAGGTGGGCATAATGCAATAGGGATTTGTCAGTTAGTTGAACCAAAATTTGTAATTTGTCCAAACAACACTTTACATATATTGTCTTAGGTCAATCTTTGAATAATTGGTGAGTTTGGTCCCAAATAAATTTACTTTTGGCAAGTTTAGTCCCAAAATATTTTTTTTAACTTTTAAAGTCCCAAACTTTTTTATAAGAGAAAAATAAGGTCCTTGTTAATAGAATCTGTCAAAAAATTTTAAAATTTAACAGTTTATATTATTTAATTAATTAAAGAAAATGGTAAAAACGTCAATACAAGTGATAAAAATTAAAAAAAAAAAAGATTAGAAGAAGAAACGACAAATTTGCTGGTAAACCACCATCACGGCTGTCTCTTGGGATCAAATGAGCCATATTTTTCTCATTCAAGAATCTTCCAATCACGCCTTGATCAGCCAAGAATGTCAGCATAACAATTCCTTTCTCAAACTGTATCGCCTCAACAACTGAACTCCAGCCCGAGTGAATCAACAATCCACCCACATATCCATAGCTTAATATTTTCAATTGAACTACGTTCAACCTTGTTTCGAAAATACAGAGAAAAAATCGTCGAAGCGGCATTTTTACAAACAGAAAAGTGGATATTCGGAAAAAGAAACCACTGAACCAGAATATCGGAGAAATCATCGGACTTAAGATTGTCAACTTTAGGACTGAGAATAGCTTCATCTGCACAAAGCTGGCGGTGAATCCAAGTTCCGAATAATGGGCATAATGCCGATTAACGCAAAATCAAAACAAAAAAAGTTCTTCCCAAATACATTAACATTTTAATTGTTTCTTCTATTTGCAAGAGACATCAACGAGTAAATTAATATAAAATCTACATATATATATATATATATATTGAAGTTTATTCCATTCCCAACTATAGTTACATTCCACCTTATTTAGAAAATTTGTCAGTCCCTCTTTATCCACTATTCTAAAAGAGTTATATTATAAAATTATTAAAAAAAAATTGTTTATCTTATATTCACCCAACTCATGCATATAAATCCACGATCCTTTGTCCGTTCTTCGAACCCTTCCGGTAATTGAAGAATCTCCGGATCCGATTCTCCTCTTTTAGTTCTCGGATTCCCCAAAAATGGTAGCCCAGATTGCTATATGCCTAGTGCGATCTTGTCGAGTTCAACTTGTTCCGGATTCATCTATGTTCCAAATGCGATGTAAAGTACGAAATTTGTAGCCTGATTGTCAAGCCGTATTTTAATTTCTTTCCGGCTGGCGTTGGCGTCAACTTCATCAGTAGTAGGCAGTAACATCCACCATTTCTTCTTCTAATCTTTTTTTTTAAAAAAATTTTTATCACATGACTTTTTTACCCTTTTTTAAATTAATTAAAAAATATAAACTGTTAAATTTTTAAATTTTTTAACGGATTCTGTTAACAAGGACCTTATTTTTCTCTTATAAAAAAGTTTGGGACTTTAAAAGTTAAAAAAAATATTTTGGGACTAAACTTGTCAAAAGTAAATTTGTTTGGGACCAAACTCACCAATTATTCGTCAATCTTTATATTTTTGTCCAAATTCAAGAACATAGGATATAGAAGAACCACAAAAGCTGCTCAAGTTAGAATTTCTAATTTGAATATAAAATTGTTAAAAATTACTAACTTGAATATAAAATTGGTAAAATTTTATTACAAATGCATGAAAGCGTTACAAATATATTCACAATTTGTTGTAATAAGATATACATGCACACGTGAGTTGGTAAGAAACTTTCATGATTTAAGTAAGGTTGATGGTTCAAACCCCGACTCATGTATGCAACTGTTTAAAATTTAGAGTCGGAACTTACTCCTACAAGAGACTAACCTATCTCGAACTAAATTAGAATGAATCATATATACTTTTTAATCTTTGTATAGGCTTACTATATATATATATATATACATAATTACACGAAATATTATTTTAAAAATATATTAATAGTTTTATATTATAATTTTTTACATTATATTTGGAAAAAATAAAATACAATTCAATGATTTAAAAGATGAACAGCAAAGTCAGAATAATCGATTATAAATTCTGAATCATATAAATAAATAAGATTATCAATCAAACCCAAAATATATAATTGAAAGTGTACAAAACGATAATAAACAAATGAAAAAAATAAATTTATAATTGCAAAATATTATTTTATTTGAACTAATAAAATAAATAAATAAATAAAAGAGGCGGAAAGAAAGGTACAGGGGAGACAAAGAATCTATCACCTTATGGCCGTTGAAAAAGTACAGTGTGATAAGATAACTGAGTGATTAATTGCCTAACTACTCTTTTTGCAGAAAAATTATTTGCCTTTAATAAAGCATTACCGCTAGTTAACTCTTCAGAAATACTGCCTTTTTTGTGTTCAAAGTCAGAGTTTACCTTTCTTTTTACCAATATATCTTTTCCCTGAGAAAATGTAATAATCATCAAAAATATGCGTTTTCTCCTGCCATTGCTGTCTTTGCCAAACTCTCACATTTGGCACAGATTTGGCTTCTGGAACTTGCCGTGAACCCACACTCTTCTCATGATTTTCCCGTTTCGACGGTTTGTGGAACGAACACAGCAATATTCTAGTTCAGTCTGCAGAAATGGTTTAAATGGTTATTGCACAACATTGAAGAAAGAACATAGAAAGAGATCTTTAATGGAGAACTAGAAATCCAAAAGATCTTTATTGCTTTTCACTTCAAGACTCCTTTCTCAGCAGATTATTCCTATGACTTTCCACAGCCATGAAAATGATATGCTTTTCAAAGAATGACAGACTACTCCTAGACAAGCATGAAATGGAGAGATAGATGCATACCACAATGAATCCCACGCTCGAGAAGAGATCTCGCAGGCTTTCCAAAGAGAAGAAGTAAGAGCGCGTTCCATCAGAACGCATGTATTCCCTGTAACCCACTCTTTGTTCAGGAGCAAAACGAAGCATGGTCATGTCATAAAGACCTGGTTCCATGACAATCCAAAATAAAATTATCCATCAAGAAATATCTAACAGAGCAGAATTGTTATACATTTAAAAAGATTCTGGCTCATCGGGCACCCCTTCTATTTTGTTGGGCTATTACCATAATCCCGGAACAAGAGCATGCCACCTGGCTTTAAAACTGAGAAGCACTCTTGGATGGCTATAGGCATTCTTTGAATTGGTAAGGCCGATAGGGTGAATATCTGCAATGTGAAAAACATACAAGTAAACTACTCAAACTCCATATTTAGAGGTTCTTATTACGTCAAGTAAGTTGCACACACAATAGATCACATACTAAGGTAATAAGGTCCAGTCCACCAATGCAGCAACTGCTTTCCTCAGAGCATGATGCTTGGTTGACATCTCCCCTGCTAGAACAAATTGCATCTGCATGGGATAAACATTATGTTAGAGAAAGCGATCTTTGTTAATTATCAAATGAAGAATGAAATTAGACAAGGAATTAGTAGAAAATGAAAATTCACATCAAGCAACCTGAGCAATTAACATATGGCATCTGCAAGAAGCTTTTGCGGCAAGAATTGCAGGCCAACCACATAGGGAAACTAGATGTAGAGAAATCACATAAGAATGGGTAGAAACGGTTTATGGTTGATGCCAGGTTTGCAGCATTAATTATCTCCTTAGCCCTATCAAGAGCTTCATTACTGCAGTCACAAGCATACACAATTATGGTCTCCTTTCCCCTGCAATGACATAAAGATTGTTAGCTGATTTGACAAGTATATTATATAGAACATTATTATCTAAATATATCAGCAGATTGATACCAAACAGCATTTTGGCTTGCTCAAAATTTTCTCCACAGTATTTATAAAGAAGATAAGAGAGAAAAATTTAAGTGAGAGAAGAGCTGGAAGCAGAAAAATGAGGTGTTTTAAACCAAGTAGCTTCCATGGTTTTCTTTTATATACACTGACCCATTATTGTATCTGCTTAATTCCCCTTCTCAACACTTTCTGTAGCCTGTAATTATTCTGAATCCAAAAGTGGAAATGGTTGTGCCTGAAGATTACAATTACTTAAAGGATATCTATGTAATACTTGTAACTGATTAACTCATTTGATTAAGTAAACTTACGATTGAAAAGTTTTTCAGATGAAGTCCCATGAAGACATACGGTGCTACCCCTTAGTTATATATGTTCTAGAAAGTGGAATACCTTAACATAAAAGAAACTAAGTTAAACAATTCAAAACAATAATCAAGAGCGAGAGAGTGTGCAGAATTACCTTAAAATTGGTAATATAGTACTTCCATTACCACATCCCACTTCCAAAATTCTACAGTAGTCCCCCCATGAAGCTAATTCTGGAAATTCCTTCAACAAGTACCGTCTCTCCTGCATCCAACAAACAATTTTCAGGATGGAACGAGAATAAGGAAACAAACAAATATGTTAAATCTAAAAAATGGATCAGAATATGCAATTAGAGTGTACAAAAAAAAATATAAAAGAAAACAACATAAAATCAATTGCCAAACAATTCTTGCTAAAAGTTGAAATTGATGAGATCCAAAACAAACAAAAAATAAAATATAGGAAACTCTTGAGTATCATGATCAACAACACAAGGAAAAATAAGGATGCAAAGACGAAATTATCTTTGCCATGATGTGGGGAAATCACACTATCAAACCTTCATATCTGTCTAGTTACCTCTTGCAACTCCATATTATTATTCCTAATTCCTTTTGCAACATGTGCCCCAATGATGGGTCAAGTAGACCTTGGAGGATGTGCCTTAACAGAACAAAACTATAATCAAGAAGCAAAAAATTTAAAGAACTTATAGAAACTTAAACCCTCCCCAAACTTTTGGCCTAATTATACTTCTACATTACACGAAGCAGGCATGAAAGGAACACGAACTAAATCTAACCCATCACTAATTATTTAGTCAAAAATATAATCTTGTCTCTCAAAATGAAAGCTTGACAAAATTTCAGAATCCTAGGTCCATCATCAATCAAGAATGACATAAAATGATAAAAAAGGAGTTAAGGTGAATTAGTTGCTCCCATTTTTAAAAAAAAAAAAAAAAAAGGTGATTAGTTGCACCAAGATTTGGGATTCAACCTAGATTCTTACGTTACTTATGAAATTAAAATCCAGAAAGCAAAACTGGTTAAATGATAAAGTATGATCATAAATACACCTTACCTTGAAGAATTTTCCAGTGGCGTGACGAGCGTGGAACTTATTCCATGCTGCAGAATCTTCAACTGAGGATGACATTGAAGATTCTACTCCATCCATTTCGGCAGCAGCATTACCATTGTTATTTAGTTTGTTACCCTCATCACCATCACTGAAAGGAAGCAAGTGGTAAAGCAAAGAGGGATCACTCTCTATTTCTTGCCTGAGTTCGTCCCAATCGAAATCATTACTATAGTAATTCTCTGCTTCTTCTTTCTTAATCATCACTTTCTGTCAATCAAGTCGATACGCTTCAGAAAAAGAAAAAAAAAATAGTCTTTTTCCTCTAAAACAACTACTCTCTCATTTTATCTACTTTGCAAATTTTCGCGACCTAGGTTGGCCGTAGAACGGGAAACTCCGTCCAGATGAGACGACACTGTGGCGGCGACGGTCTGCGGCCGTTTTTCCGAGGGATCCTTTTCTTGTTTTCACATTTAGCGAAAGGATTATATACAAATTAGTCCCTGAGAATATCAATAATTTTCAATCTAGTTCTTAAACTTTCAAAAAATTCAATAATCATTTGTCATGGGAATTTAGAAAAAAATAATAATAAAAGAAAAGATATGTCGTTTTACACTTTATATTATTTTTTTTCAAAAAAATAATAATAATATAAGTCTTGTTATGTCATTTATAATATAATTATCCCAATGTCCAATTTTATTTTTTTTGAAAATCCTTCTAATGTGTTTTAAAATCATGACTTTCATATCATAAGTGATGGTGTTTACCAAATGAGCTACATCACCTTCTTGACAGATCCCAATGTTCAATTAAAAATAAAAATGGAGAACCCATTGTAAAAAAAATAAAATAAAATAAAAATAATATTGAGATTAAAATAGCCAAATTTTTGGGAAAAAAATAACAAATTCTTTTTTAAACTTTTTTTTTTTTTTTTAAATTTATCCATGTTCCGTAATCACTTTGGGCTCTTATTGGGGGCTCCCTACATCAATCTCTCCTAGACAAAGCCTTGCAAATAGAAAATCAAGCTACTTCCACTTGAACCAATAGTTCCACTTGGTACCTATTTTTGGTTAATAAGATACATTATTTTCAATAAAATCTTTTTTTAAGTAAATTTTTGTCAAAAACATTCCTTTCTTTTTTCTTTCTTTTTTTTTTCTCAAATCATGATGTCCTAAACTATATAGTCACACATATATATATATATAGCTGAAATAAATAAATCCTCAGCAGTTCAGCTAACATCTCTGTAAGTTGTAACCAATGAATTATTAGTTCATGAACCTTCTTCTTCTTCTTCTTTTATAAAGGTCTCATCTTTTTTTCCACAGAAACTTGTATAATAATCTATGCAAAAAAAAAAATGCCAGTGAATCATTAAAACTGGCAAAATCACAAGTTTTTCCTAAGGTGAAAACTAAATGGTTAGAAAAATCAGCAGCAGCAGCACATTGGCCTTTCCTTTTTTTGGCTTATAATAATTCAGGTGATAAAATGCTTTTCCTTTCCTTTTTATAACACAATCATTTCTAAACAAATTTCCATTTCCTTTTTCCATTCACAAAATATCACCTGCTCGAGCAAGAACTTTCCTAATCTCATCAGCAATTCCTTGTATCAGAACAGGTTTCTTCACAAGACCATTCATTCCCACCTGCAAACATCTTTCCCATACATTATCCTCTGCACTTGCTGTCAATGCTATTATTAATGGCCAATTTCGGCTTCTGAATTTCCGGATTCTCATTGCAACTTCATATCCATCCATTTCTGGCATGTGAAGATCCAGAATCACCAGTTGGCATGTGGTTGAAGAAGGGCTAAGAGCAGTCAAACACTGAAAGCCTGAAGAAACTGCTGTTACTTGACACCCAAGTTTCTCGAGCAGCTTTTTCGTAACCATTCTATTAACACTATCGTCATCTGCAAGAATAACTTGGAGGCCTCTGAACATGGAGCTAGATAGTGTCTGTTCTGAACTCGAGGGACTTCCTCGTTCAAATACTTGTCTTTTGAAAGAAGATTGTTTCTGAAATTTAAGTATCAAACTCATACATCGAGTGTGCCCCTGTGAATCTGAGGACATCCAGATATTACCTTGCATCATCTGCAAAATTTACAGCAACAACAGAATATAATATCCATGTCCAGAAAAACTCGAACAAATGAATCAAAAACGGCTACAGGTTATTATTCAAAGGCTATATATCTCAAGAACTAGATCAAGTTCAAATGATATTTGCCTCGTGGATCATCCAAAGTTGCACAAGTTGGGGGATATAGGTATCAACATAATAACATACCTAAAATTTATGCTTGATATTCATAATGAAATATCTATCAGCAACGGAAAAACATTCTCAACTAATGAAGCCATGGATGTATTAAGTATGAAACTGGCACACATTTTTAACAAATAGCAGGAAAAGGAGCACAAATCACCAACAACAAATAGCTACTTGATTGATATGTTGTTCTTCCAGCATTAATAAGATGGAAGGCACCCTTTAATATATATAAAAGTTATATATAAAATAAACTGTATACAATCAACAAATTAAATGCTTAATAACTTCAATGTTTTAAATCAAGCAGAAGCAGCTAATTAACTTGTTCCGGAACTAGAGTCTAATCAACATATTAGATTAAGCAAGGAGAATGTCCCTAAATCAAGAAATATCCTTTGATTGTAACCATAAAATCAGCTCATTATTCTCCTAGAATCCTGGCAGGGATTACAATCATGACATCTCTACAATCTTTCATACAAATAAAAAAAAAAAAACTATATGAGGCATTTAAAGGGACAATTTTAGTTGGGCAAACGATTGGTGTACCTAGGTAACCCAGGTGCGGTTCCTAGACACCCTTAAGGCACTAAAGCCTCATCTCGCCTCATCATAGTGCAGAGTTGAGGTTCTTAATAACACTGGTGAGCATTGTCCTAGATAATTCTCGATTTTTCAACCATCACTTCAGGTGTATCTCAAAGATACTATGGAGGCTACTTCACTTCATCTTATTATGCATTTAACCAACACCTTAAATAGATATAAGAAGCCCTTTGGTTAAAACCTTATGGAACCTTATGTAACAGGACTATGCAATTCTAAGAAAATATTGTTGAAAAGGAAATCCTTTACATTTTAGACATAAACAACGAGATGCCTTCAAATTCTTGTCCTTTACATAAAAATTGAGCGTATCAAATTGTTTCTACATGCGACAAAAATATATAATTTCTCATAATGCAGCAACCAACAAATAGGCAACATGTCTACAAGATATGAATCAGCAATTAACAACTAATAACATGTGTTTCTTATACTTGGACTACTTGGATCCATTTACTTTAGATAAAATGTATATATAACTCATAAAATGCTGGAACACAAGAAAATGCTGAAAAAAGGACAACCAGTAGCAGGACAGCAAAACTCTCACCTGAACAAGCTTTTTGCACATGCTGAAGCTCAAGCCCTCCTTGACTTCTTTACTGTTATGCCTTGTGCCACCCAAGTGAATAGTAGAAAGAGAACTATCTTGTTTAGAACCTTCTACACTAAATTCAATTTCAAATTTGACAGTCACATATTCATCGGATGTTTTTTGTCTCCTTGACTCCCAAACTTTATCTGATATATCCTGAACTCCATTCTCTGAAACAACCCGGAATATGACAGAAGCACTTCCATCACTAACATTCAATAGATGACCAATCATATGCAGTAAAACTTGAAAAACCCTCTTCTCATCACCCATCACCAAATTGGGCAACATGCTCGGGGTGTCAGTGGAGAAACCAAAGCCTTTGTAAACACACAAGCATTTGATCAAACAAGAAGCTTCCCTTATCATTGAATGTAGCCTAAAAGGCATCACCTCCAATGGAAATCTCCCTTCATCTTTTTCTGATATCTCAGTTGCATCATTAACCAAAGTTGAGAGAACAGTGCTGGTTTTCACCATTGTGTCAACAATAATATTTTGTTCAGTGCTAAATTTTGCCTCTTGAAAAACAGATAATAAACCTAAAATGGAATGCATTGGCCGCCTCATTCCATTGCTCATTACTTTCTGAAATGAGTTCCTAGCATGGCTCGCCATCAACGCCTTTTCCTTTGCTATCTGAAGCAAGCGATTTTGCTCTGCAAGTTTTTCCCTCATCAACTGAGACTCCTCAAGAACTGAAGCATGTGACAGAGCTACAGCCACCTGATCAGCAACTACTTCCACAATCTCCATTTCATTATGGCCCCAAGCTCCATCATTCCAACTTCGAGGAACCAAAACTAGTATGGCATACCAGGTCTCAATATACACTGGTGTTCCACCTTTGAAGTTCGAACCACAAAGCACAGGCATACGGATAGCTGCAACAGCACCTTGTTCTCCATCCTCACCACAACTTGCAGCCCCAAGAACAGAATCCTGCCTCAAAAACCTCACCCCCTTACTCTTTGTTATCTCTAGCACATCTGGATCATTAATAGGCAGTGAGCGCTGGTGTTCATCTGATCGACAACGACTCAATTGATGGGTTAAATTCATCTCTGTTCTATCCTCACTAGGCATCCAAACTGCACAATTCTGAAGATCCAAGGTTTTTGAAAGCTCAACCAAAGTAGTGTATAGAATAGTATGCTTATCAAGTGACTTCCTGATTTCTTGGGTGAGCATCCGAACATGCCAGCTTGCTTCCGTCTGTTTCATCATCATCCCAACCTCCTGACCCAACTCCAATACATTTTGTCTCAAAAAAAGTTCCCTTACTTTTATCTTGAGAAGAATAGGGATCAAAGTGATGAGTGTAATAGCTGTTGCACAAGATACCAGAGCTGTAAGAATTTTGGAAACAGTAAGGGCCATCATCAGCTGAAAGGAATGAGGACCATAATAAGTCCACCCAGTGAGCAAATGAGTTAATCCACAGAGAACTATGAATGCAATGAATTGAAGCAGCACCCATTTGAATGGAACACTTGAGCAGCTAATAAAGCAGAGCAATTCAATGGGGATTGAGAAATAAGCCGCAGCAATGAAGAAATCTGCCACTTTCTGACATACTAGTATACTGGCTATGCTCCAACCTCCTTCATCATCGCAATGACAGTGAGAGAATTCATCTTCAATGGCTGCCACGGACAACACCCTGACAGCAATTACAAATCCAACTAAAATTTGTAAACTTTTAGCCATGGCCACCACCTTTTCAATCCATCAAATTCACAAAATTGAGGCGCCTTGAAACCCGAAATCGATCAGTGATCAACAGAGAACAACTGTCTTTTCTCTCGAAATTAAAACCCTTATCTAGCAATTGCATTTGCTTCTCAAGAGGACCCGCCAAATCTTCAACACTTCTAGATCTAAAATGCTTGTTTGCCTCAAGATCCAAAACAACCACAAGGCAGGACGAAAAGTCAAGTTTGCAGTTCGACGTTTCCTCTACCAGAAAAGGATTTTTACGATGTTAACTTCTGCTACCTTATTTTTGCATTACTATGTACGAAAACTAGAATTAAGAAGAACCCCCTCCGCAGCAGTCTTGAAAGATTCCCTCTTTTCAAGAACACAGCGCGAAAATTAATAAACAAACAAAACTTTGTGAATTTACCAGAAGAAAATCAAGATTCAAAATCCCACAAAGCTCTAAAGATCATCAAAGAAAGAAAACCAGCTTCTCAAAATCTTCCTCCAAAACCCAACTCCAAACAACCAAGTTTGTGAAGCGACAGAATCAAAACCTCACTTCATTTTACAAAACGATAAAATTGCAGCAGGAAATTTAAAAGGGTGATTGAAAAAGTAAGAAAGAATAATCATGTCAATATTGCAGCAACACAGATGACTGATGCAATAGTACAAGCCCATCAAAATTGACACTTCTCCCACCCAATTCCAAACCCATTTAAGGAAAACACCAAAATCAAATAGTCAACCACCCAAGAACTGTTCAAAATACACACAGAAAACCCACTTCCACTCTGCATATTCCTACAGCTTTATTGTACATACATACATACAGTTGAAAGAAGAGAGAATCTACATAAGAAACCTTGCATATATTCCCTCTCCCCTACTGTCTAATTTTCTAATCAAATGTTCAAAGTCTTGCCTCAAGTGCAAGATTAGATTTGCAACCACTAATAGAATATATATATATATATATTATACATAAATACGCGGGTTGATTTTACAACTTAAAAAAAAAAAAAATCCAAACTACATTAGGACAATATGCCGAAGGTGAAAGAACCAGGAGGAAGATGAGAGGAAGAAGAGTTCTTTGCAAAAATTTTCGTTTAACCCTCCAACTTTTTTAAAAATATGAAAATCTACCCAATTAATTAGGAGATTTCTTAATTAATGTTTGCATCTTTGTCATAAATGCATGAATAATATTGTTCGCTTCTAGTTTAAAACGTGTCATTGAGTAAAGAGTTTTAATAATCGGTTTAATTTCTTAGGTAAATGATATAAGACTTCAAGTCACAAAATATTTTACCTTATTGTATTTCACCAAAATATATACATATATATATATATATATTTGTAGTCACAAATAAATAATATATGACGTTTTTATTATAATTAGTTTGAATTTGGTTTGAATTGTATTAAGATAGTTTAATTCATGTTCGAAAAAAGTTTATTACAATCATACATGACACTTAGAGTAAAAGTCGAACTAGTAAAATATCTTGTAATATTCACAAATAGCTTACTATTTGTAAACTCGATTTATTTTAATAAGAGAAAAGAAAATATGAAATGTATATATATATATATAATATATATATATATATATATATATATATATATATATTATTTTGAGTGTAGTAATTTGAAAATATAATAAATATGAAGGACTAAATAGAAATATTGGGTGGTGTGGCAGCGCAGATTGTGAGATACATTGGATGGAGTGGCCCACGTGTATATCTACATGAAGAGAACCTAGACCGTTTTGCTTTTCTTGTCCACGTCATCATTTTTCCTATTTTAGTCTCGTCAAACTAAAAGGCCAATATTTTTCCCTATTTCTCCACGTCACTTTCCAAATTAATTATTTAACCTTTTGAATTAATTCTGAAAGCTACATAACCTTTTGAATTAATTAAATTTCTTTAATTTAATAATTAAAATGTGCTCAAAATTTATTAAAATGTTATAAACAGCTCAATCGTATTATCCGTTTTGAAATGAGTTTTATAGGTTTAAAATAAGTAATTGAGTAAATGGTTTCAAGCGATATGAGACTCAAGTCACAACACACTCTCTCATCACAGGTTTAAAATGCGTCATTAAGTAAAGGGTTTCAGACTTCTACTTATTAATAGTTCAAAAATTTGAAAATCGAGTCATAACATAAAATAAGTTTTAGAATATAATTATAATATTTTATATTAACATTATTTACACAATTCGATTCTAAATTAGTTTAAAACTAAAATATCTATCATACAAGAAGAAAAACTTCAAAAGACTTTTTTTCTCCACCACCACTCCATATTCACATTTTTACATATGTTTGTCGTGTGTGTATGTATGTATGTATGTATGTATGTATATGTACATATATTATATATATATGTATATAATAACTTATGTTTTTGGTATTGTGTATGTCAACCTTGGTCACCATAAGAGTACGTCCAAAAATATGATGTATGGAGATATTGATCCCATACATTGTGAGTATAGATTTAAGGTTGGACTTTAAACTTTTTTAAGTATGAAACCACGGTCACGAAACAATTCAATATGTATATATATAAGTATTGATATATATATGCTTAAAAAAAAAAAAAAAAAGTATTGATATATATATTATATATGTATGTATGTATGTATGTGTGTGTGTATATAATATGATGATTACAATTTTATATGAAGAAACACATGGAGTTTGGATCCATCTTTGATATACGACACACTTTTGGTTGTATATAAATCGTTTGATTTTATGTATATATATATATTTTCACACTCTGTCGATATCAGCTTTGTCTTTTGCTTTTTGTAAGTTTTGAATATTCATATACACCGAGTTTATTAAAATTTTCTTCCTAATTTTTTTTTCTAATAATTTTATTTTAAAAAAAAAAAATATTTATTTAAAATAATATTTCAAGTATTCACTAAAATAAAAATAGAATATATATATATATATATATATATATATATATGAGGAGATCGAAGTTCATATGATCACTCTGACTCAATTAGCAACATTATGAGTGAAGTGTGGGGTTCAGTTCAAGGGACTCCGGTTCTTCAATCAAAAATTGGACTCTAAGATATTTGTAATGATGTGCTTCTCCTCCGATCATGCTCATCGTAAAGTGTTGTGGCCTTCAATCCCCAACTACCTTTAGTCTCGATCTCAAAAATTATGTTCCTGTCAAAAATAAAAGTCAAAACAGAGATTTATCTCTATAAAGTTCCTCCGATACTTAAGTAAAAAATGAACGAAAGAAACAAGTTGGAAAGACTAGGGTTTCTTTCGTTCATTTCCGACTTAAGCATCGGAGGAGCTTTACGGAGAGAAATCTCTGTTTTGACTTTTATTTTTGACAGAAACGTAATTCTTGAGTTTGACATTAAAGGTAATTAGAGATTGGAGACCACAACATAATAAAGCTCCCACGCATATTTAATGATCTCGTATTTTAATCATAATAATTAACATCACCAATAAAAGTAATAAGTTATAGTACGTTGTTGGGGAGCATGTCTATCCGGATTTTAGAGTCAAGGACACTCATTACTTCCTTATTCTCTAGATAATAACACCCGAACTTACATTTAGTATATAACTAAGAAATAGTACTTTGAGACGACATAAGGTAGAAGTTATTACTCACATGGCAAACGACACACTTTCTCTTAGATTCTCTTACTCTTTTGATACTAAAAAATATATTCATAGATGTGATACGCATCCCACATCGAAAGTTATAGTGAATGTGCAATGATATATAAGAATGAGTCTATGTATTCATACTCAACTTGATGTATACTTTTGGTACAATAAGGATAATACCAAATAGTTGATTATAAGTACTTTTAGACTCATAGTTATTATCGAATTCTAATTTTTGAGGGTAAAATTACAATTTTACCCTTTTATGTTTGGTCAATAAAATTCTCCAACTATTGACTATTTATATTTAAGTACTTTTTTATTAATAAGGACTAAATTTTTTAAATTATAATTTATTAAAAATCTAACCTATCACAAATAAATATTTTGCATAAAACTTTCTAAACACCTAAATATTTAAGACTAAATTATCAAAAAAAAAAAAATTTATTTAAGACTAAATCTATTAATTTTTCCTAACCTTCCTAATACAACAAATGAAGTCCTATCAATCAATAGCATAGACATCTCCCACTCATGTCTCCTCTTTTTTGCCCTCCATTATTTATATATATATATATATATGTATGTATATATATATATATGTATGTATATATATGTATATATATATGTATGTATATATATATGTATGTATGTATATATATGTATGTATATATGTATTATATATATATGTATGTATATATATGTATGTATATATGTATGTATATATATATATATGTATGTATGTATGTATGTCTAGACAATCAAAATAAATCTGCTTTAACTATATTCCAACTTCCCTATCAATATCAAGTGTTTTGTTGGGAATTATATTTTATAATTTATACTAGTAATGAAAGATCTCACTCTAACTCTTACATGATATTTATAATGAATATCAAACTCTTAATCTTGTGTAGCATTTATAATGCGCTCTAAACAAGACATAAATATTTATAATTTTAGATATAGTGATATAGTGGTGTCCACATGGAGCTAACTCCTAATATGTCCATCACCAATCTTACAAAAAAGGTATAGATGACCCGCAAGGGTGGCCAAGTTGGTGGGTAGGAATCCTGGTGACTGTAAGGTCCTAGGTTCGAATCTTGCCAACGCCTTCTTGGTCGAAGCATTACACGGGGTTTTTCTCGGTGTAGTTTCTACCTGGCGTGGTTTGCAAGCTATTGCGCTAGCCCGGGGTTTACCACAGCCCGCACTCAAAGAGTAGCGGCAGGGTTCCCCGTCATCAAAAAAAAAAAAAAAAAAAAAAAAAAAAAAAAAAAAAGGTATAGATGTTTGTACCATCATAGGAAGGAGTGTTGTGTACTAATTGTTATTAGGGGGGGCAAGGGAGTATGGGATCACTAGGGAGTACCTACCTACACTTATTATAATAACTTTAACATATTTTGAAAAAATAAAAATAAAAATCAATTAAAATTTATTTTAGGTTAAAAAAATGTTGAATTTAAATATCAATTTTTTTTCACTAATATATTTTTTTGGGTTGATTCTAAATTTTTTTATTTTAAACAAATTAATTCTTTATCTATTTTAAATTTCTTTAAATTGATCATTCCGATTAAAATTGATTAATACTCAACCACTTAAAAAATATTTTTATTATTTTATGTCTTTTTTCGACAATTATTTTAAAAAATATATATATTCTTTGAGACGAGAAAGAATTGAAATGACAATAAAAATATTTATAAGTTCATTATTGAACAACTCCAAAGTGTAAATAAGTTGTAATTGCTCTCAAGTAAGGTTGAAGATTCGAATCTCAACTTATATATGCTCTCATTTAAAATATGAGCTTAGAGATTCCTCTATCAACCGTTCGAACAGGATAAATAAATGATTAATTTATTTAAAATAAAAAAAATAGAAAAACTAAAAATAATTAAAATTGAATTGAAATTTTTTTATTTCTCCTTTATTTCTTTTATTTTTATTTTTTTCTTTTTCCTTTTTATAAAGTGTATATGAACGCAAAAGAACAGACAACCTTGTATGGATGATAGTCAATGAGCACATCAACCAATCCATTAAGCAATGTGGGAAGACTAGTCACTGTAATGCTTGACTCCAACATGGTGAATAGCATCATCACTAATACATTTGACTTTACAATAAAAAAACGTATTACATTTTAAATCAAATCTATATTCAGACTAATTTTTACTTGGTCGAATTAAACCCTAACTAGACCCTAACTCAAATTTTAAACTTCATCGTAGAAGTTTAAACTTTCAACCTCACCTAAACAAAAAAAGGTTTATTACCAACTCTAAAGAGATTAAAATAGTAATTTTGAATACGAAATAGTTTAACCCAAAAAAAAAAAAACAGAGCACCGTTTAGTGTAAACAGCATCTGTTTTAGGTAATCAATTCCTCCAAAAATGAATATTAAGATAGAAATATATAGCATTACAAAAGCCGGAGTTAAGCTAATGCATCATACCTGAACAGTATTCAGCAGCCAAAAGAAGTTGAAGTCGATAAAACTGTACATTGATATTAATTTTAACTACTGATGGCCAAAAAGAGTCTCTCCTATATCTTCCATTTCCCATTCTAAATATCTGCCATACATAGTTATATATAATATATATATATATATATACATATAAAAGCAAAGTCTAAACTAATTTCTCAAGTCTGGAATGTGATCATAGTTGCCATTTTCCGGGGACGGCTGCACATCATTCCCAGACTGATCTCTAATCCAATCAAGTGATTGAGTAGGTTCAAAATGTGAGCTCCTTGACTGAATCATGAATTGACCACCAAGATTTTGGTAAGAAGAATCAATTGGCGACCGAAAGCTTACACCTGAAGCTGGATATGATGCCCCAGCAATTGGTGATGGCAACTTACCAGCAGACCCATCCCCTTTTGTAGCACCCATAACATCCTTCTTCCCATCCAATTGAAATGTTCCAACAATTACCTATCACCACAGCAACCCATACATATATTATATAAGCCACAAGCCGCCTATAAATTGCACACGTCCACGTATATAAAATGGGAAATTACAAGTTTGCAGATACATGCTGATTGTAGGATACACCCCAAAGGCCACACAACTTGTTAGAGGGAAAAAATTATTGAGGATATATCATAAGTCTATATAAAATCAAGAAATTTATCAACTTAAAATGATTAATAATCATTATTATACAATACATACATAACATGTATGTAATACATACACGCGTGTATATATAGAAACAGATATATACCATGGACATTTATGAATCTAAACCTAAATGAGAAATGAGGAAATGCACCACATTTTCCGGTCTTCTTTCTTTATTTAATAATTTCTTATATTTGGAAAAGAATAGGAATGACTGAGCAACAATAAAAGGAACTTCCATCTAGAGTGTGTACATGAATATTGATGACAAAGCACCCATAGGCACTAGTTTGATTTGGAAAAATTTTCCAAAAATTAAGAATAAAGTGATCAATGAAAAAATATGGTCAGAGAATTGAGGATTTTCAGATTTTATTTAATTTCTTGCCGAATTGGGAGTTGCTCTGCGAAAAATGAGCTAATTAGTAACAAGGGAGAGTTAAAATCAGGGGAAGTAAAAGATAATATGAAACAGGAAACGGTTAATTGTTACCGGGACAGCAAGAAACTTTCCTGATAATTGGAGGACTACTGTTAACGCTTGCAAGTATGGAAAATTTCTTAGACTTTACAAGTAGAACATAGAAAATTTTAAAACAAACACATACCATAGGAATGCAACGGGGAAAATATGATCAAAAGAAGTATAGAAATAGGCCAAATAACTTATCCTTTAAAGCAGACAAAAATAACTTGGTTTGAGAACATCTCTCCCTTTATTTTGCTGTCAATAGTAACTTCAAACAGCATATGGTCTACATTTTAAGTAACTTCTCCATGTAGTTTAATATCTCTGTTTGTTTAAAAAACTTTTAGAAAAAAAAGGGTAAAAACTGATATACGCTAGAAACCGTTTCCTTTTGTCTATTACTTGTTAAGTTTTAAAGCATTGAAAAAGGTTGCCTTCGGGAGAAACTATGGAATACATAAAGTTGCTTAAAAATTACCAGGGATTAAGAAAGACTACACTCCAAAAAAACAGTAATTGAAATTTTACATACAACTAAATCATCAAGATGAGGATCCCATAAATATACGATTATCGGCACCAAAAACCCAAAAACCACCAAGAGAGTATGTAGGTGCGACAGTTGTTATTAGAGCTTAATTACACTTAAGAATAGAGTACCTGAATGGGACCCGCAGCTTTAAGAGGTCCACCAACACCCCCACCAACTATTTGACCTTCACCGTTAGCCAAACATACACTTAGTCCTCCAGCTTTCCCTCCAAGTTCATTATGTACATAAGATCCAGAGAGAGAAAGGATTTCATATCGCCCCTGGCATAAAATCATAACACTAATGAGTCACGTCTACAGCTCAGCAAAAATATGAAACAAAAGACAATTGATTCAACAGAATATTACATCGCATTATTGTTCGTTTTCAAAACCACTATAATGATCCCAATTAATAGTGAGGCAAAGAGAAAGTTTCTAACAAAATACATTTTCCAAGAAGCATTAGCTACTATAAGCTGGCTAGGATAAACTCAGAGATACTTTACCTCAAAACTGACAAGGCCTCCAGAAGATGGCTGACGGAGATTTGCATTAGATATTGAACCTGATGCTGAGAGAATGCAAATTTCACGCTTGCTTTGCTGTTGGAACATCATGATCTTCTGACTAACATCCTGCCCAGCACCAAAGGAATAAATATACACCATAACAAGAAAGCATATGAAAAATAAAGCAAACCTAGAAAATTGACATGAGCAACACAAGCAACTGAAATTCAAGCAATAACTGTGATACAGATAGGAGCAATATATCCAAGCTCCATTAGGCAAATACTAGCATCGAGATACACAAAAATGCATTTGCATTTCTTTCCTTCATTGAAGTAAAGACCAAGCATCAGTTGCAACGATGTGCCATCAAATCTAATAACTACTTTGTAGACCAAAATATCAAAAGGTAACAAGTAAAAGAGACAGAGGGAGTATCATCCATGATCCTTTCATACTCTTTTATGCTATATGTGCATTTGACCATACCACTCATGTTTAAACTATGTCCAAATAATTTAGTTTTAATAGAAAGCACAGTCATCGGCATACAAGAGAAATAATACAAAAAATCCATATGGCAGCACTAACAGCCAATAGAAAATTTCTCCTTAAGTTTCAAAAAAGTAATGGCACAAGAAATGAATCAAAATGCGAACCACAGAGAGAGTATAACCAGAGTAACATATCATTTTAACTAGTTAAGGATGTTGACACAATCAACAGCATATTCACATTGCTAAAACTATAAGCATGGAAGTGATTAGATGGTTATTTTGGATTTATCCTATTAGAGTCACACAGACTATTTAACTAGCTAAGGATGTCAACATAGTCAGTAGCATGTTCAAGATACTAAAACCTCATCAGCACTAAACTGATTATATGGTCATTCTGGCTTTAGCCTATAACCTGACCAGTATATTATATCCACATACTAACAAAATACTGGGGAAAATAAGTGCATAAGCACATAGATAGACAATCCAAGTAACAAGCATAAATCTAATTGAAATCAAGTTAGGAAAAATACTGCAGCTTACATTTTAGGAAAATACTAGGCAATGAAAAATATAAATGAGAAACAAGAAAATAAAGACCATGATAAAAGCTGTAAAAGGTAGCTGGAAGTTTCGAGTATGTGGGAGAGATATAGCATACTTCTCCAGCGGCAACAGTTATTACATGAGGTGTGAAAGATTGACCAGGGTTGCCTGCACCAAAGAATTAAAAGGATCATTGGTAATAATAGTCACATGATCTGTAATCAGATTAAAGGACATATAAATAAAATACCTTCATATTAGCAAATAGAAGAACATTAAGAAAACAAAAGTTGCACTTCACAACCAACAATTGACCAAATCTAATTTAATTTTAATATCCAGCTAAATACAAAAAAAAGGAGAAAAAAAATTGGCTTATGAAGTAGTACATATAGATGCAGTAAAAGAGAAATATTGAACTTGTGAAGTAGACACAGATTCATGTCAGTGTCACGTAAACATTCGCACAAAAAAATAAAAGAACAAAAAAGAATCTCAAAATTGTCATTATGACCATTTAACATCTTATCAAATATGTTTCTCTTGTCTTGCACAACTTTTTCTTTTTTATCTAAGGATAGCAGCAAGATGACGTAAGGCTAGCCTCCCACATTTCAATCCTTTTTTTAGAGTGAAGGGTGCAGAACATTCTTAACCATAACCCCCAAATTGATTTTTGAACCTCAAATCAGCACTTAATTTATCTAACATGCCCCCAGTTCTGCAGAAGATGGAACAAAATTACAATCCAGTAAAAGGGTGATGAAAAAAGAGCTCAAATAACCTCCAATTTCATGGCTTTAACAAGAACAATTGTGGAATGACCCAAGCAACTGGCAGAAAATCATCAACTGGCAGAACCCAAGCACCAATAAGAAAGATTTCAGACAATCCAATCAAACGCAATTAAATTTCAAATAAAACTTTCCCAAATACATACTTGCCAAAATGGCAACAACAAACTGCATTGTTTATGAATCAAACTAGAATCACATCCAAAGCATTAACACAGAAGGGTCCAATATATAATCTCACATGTTAACAGTACATACCAAAGAGGGTAAATCATTTTCTAGGAAACATTGACTAAGGGACAATAGAGAAATTTTATGCCTAAAACAAAGGGGAAGTAGGAAGTGTTCTGCTAAAGTGGACCACCACATTAATTAGAATAAAATATAGTATCTTGGTGTAGATACTTAAATGTTGAAACAAAAAAAATAAAAATAAAAAACAGCATCTAATTGTTGGGGAAGCAAATAATTATTATTACTAGAACATAAGCACAAAATGTTGGATTTTTTTCTTTTTATAAACTCTCAAAACTTGGTAAACTTCCAAATGTGAAAACTTCATTAATCTACATAAAAACTGCTATCTTAATTTTGCACTTAACATTCCAACATGTAGATAAAACCCTAAAGATATCATTTCCTTTGCAAGGGTGGTAACACAACTACATGCTCAAGTAAACAAAATGCCATAAACCAACAAAAATCAATGAAACAATTCAGATTTAGTCTTCTACAACCAGCAATTTGATATTTTAAATATTTTTGGGGCCAGACAATAAGATTAGAAAATCTGGTGTCACATCATAAACTATAAAATTGATTTTTCAAATATTCAATCAATTTAGAGGGAAATGAGGGAAAAGATTTCTGAGGAAATTTATATTACCAGTACAACCTAAGAAAAAAAAATATAATAAAATTATATAAATTAACATAACCATCTTCAATAACAAGTACCCTTTAATATTAGGGAAAAGGGTATCTGTAGATCTTTCCAACTAAGGACTGACACCAACATATATAAAAGGACAATTGGAAAAGCAACCCAAAACATCACATGCAAAGAATACTTATAATAATACCTTGTTAGTACATATCTTAAAAAGAAAATTGCAACTGCATTTCAAGAAATTTCTTTTAAACAATTACCTAAAGAGGACAGCTGGAATCTCTTAGAAGACGAAGAAGCGCCACCGCTGTTAAAGATTTGGTCGTTTTTCCTCGAAGAAGACATCGGAGTAGAAGAAGAAGAAAGCCGTTTGGCAGCCGCAGCTTGTTCTGGTGTACCATACTTTCTTGGTCTTCCTCTTTTCCTCTTTACGGTCTCCAGTCCACCACCAGTAGACACAGCAGAAGGAACAGAGTGAGGGTATACCATGGAAGGAGGAGCCGTACTGTTACTGGCAGTAGAACTGGGATTGTTGGGAAGCATTCCATTAGTAGGTGAAGCATTAATAGTTGCACCGGTAGTGGTGGTCGCTGCCGCCGCCGCCGCCGCAATGGGTGAAATTCCAGGATTAAGAGAAGAAGGTGGTGGCGGTACGGGTTGTTGTTGTTGTTGTTGTTGTTGTGGCGGTTGCTGCTGAAAGAAAGAGTTCAGTCCACTACTTTCATTAGGGTCCATCGTTGGGGACGACGGAAGGTTAGTGTGTGTAGTGTGTGTTTTTTGGATTTGGGAAAAAAAAATAATAATAATTTTCTTTTCTTTTTTCTTGGTTTATTTTGATTTCTTGGAATTGATTTTGGATTTTGCGCTTCTGTTTCTTTTTTTCTATTTTTCTTTTTTTTTTTTTAGGTATCTAGAGATTTTAAGGGGCGTTGGATCACACAATTTGAATTAGGGTTTGGTTTTTTTCTTGACCGTTGGATTAAGAATTATTGTATTTACTGCTCCTATTTATGGTCTGATTTGACTTTTTATTTATTTTCTCTCAGTATATTTTTCTCAAAAAAAAAAAAATATACAACAATATTAATATATATATTATTTATATTTGATTTTAATATTTTTTTTTTGATAAATATATTTGATTTTAAGATATATATTGATAAGAAGCTATAACAAATAAACTATTCATATTCTTATTCAAAATATATATATTATTTAAATTATTATTTAAAACACTAATATAATTAAATCATAAATTAATTTAATTATAATTAAAATTAATTGTTATTATTTTTCCGTTAAATCAATATTTATAAAAATATAATTTAACACAAATTGTAATTATATAATAAAAATAAAAATATCAAAAATATATTTCATATCAATTAAAATAATTTATTTAAATGTAAAGAAGGTGTAGTTCAGTTGATAACACTTTCACTTATGACATGAGAGGTCATGAGTTCATCGATTTTTTTTGAAAAATCCTAACTTCTATCATGTCTCGAACTCATGATCTCTTTCATGTCATAAGTGAGAGTGCTACCAACTGAACTCATCGATTTGAAACGTATCAATTAAGTAAAAAGATTCAGTCTCTATTTAATAACTACACATGATCTCCTAGACAAGTCGAGTAATATGAGACTACAAGTCATTATGTTTTTAATGAGTTTTTTTACATACATATTATTTCTTATTTTTTGTAAGGATAAATTTCACAATGTATTTATTACAATAATATATATATATATATATATTGTCTGTAGAGAAGATATATTATATAATAAAGAGAAAAGAGTACAAGAAAAGTAAGACACACTAGGTCTTATACAAGCCTTATATAAAAAAAGATATAAAACAGTTTAATAACCAAAACATTAAAAAAGAAAATAGACCAAATCAAAAAAGAATTACTCAGTCAAAACAAACTAGCCCAAAAGCTAGGAAAAAGTCCTAAACGTTAATGGGTAAAGCATCTAAATTCATCAAAGAGCTATATCTGGTGCCACCCATCCGTAACTTTTCAAGTACCCGGCTTTCAACCATCAAAAGAGTGGTCACAAAGAACAACAAAATCTGTTGTTAGATAGAAATCTAAAAACTTACTGATCTGTAAAATTGAAATCATAACAATCCAACAATCACCCGTCTTATAAAAAAAACTGATGACAATCAAATGTATTATTACAATAATATATATATGCGGGTGTGTATGACTTCACATGGGATCATCATCCTAATATCATCATCAATAATATGCGTGTGCTTATTTCCACTTATGTTTTGGGGGTGGTGGTGGGACCGGGAAGAGGAAAGTGGGGAATAGTGGGCTGGATTTTCAGATTTTCTTTTAGATAGTGGAATAGAGATTTCACTGACTAAGTAATAATCCAACAAATCTAACCTACTATTTATTTTTTTATTCTTTTATTTTCGGCCCAAACTAGTATTCGATTATTGTGGGCTGCTAATGGATTATTAAATGGGCTCTCAAATTAATGCAAAAAAGCCCATCTTCTTGAAGAGCACTCTCTTAAATGGACCCACAAATGATCAAATTTGAACAAGTATTTTTTTTTTTTTTAAAAGAGTACGAAGTATCATAGATAATTATCAAATTACATAAAAATACATTTAAATCAAATTCATATCAAACTATAATTACTAAAGTTTGTCCCTTGAGGGAGGAAACTCCGACTCAAAATTTGAACGAGTTTGATTCTTTTTAATCAAAATTTAAACTTAATCTATAAAGATTTTTTTTTGCTAAAAATGAATTTGATACAACTCAATTTTGGATTAGTCTAAGTTTTATCGGACAACTAAAGGTTAAACCCGAAAAAAAAATGATCAAAATTGAAGCAAAGGCTCGAAGCTCCTTTGTTAAGTGCTCAATGTCTACTTTAATCTATTTCAGGTGGATCACACATGTTTAAAACACGTCATTGAGTAAAAGATTTAAGACCCTTACTTAATAACTGCTTAGTTGATCTTTTAGACGAGCGATATGAGACAAAGAATTTGAACTTTGTCTATAAATAATTTTTTTTGCTAAAAATGAATTTGATACAACTCAATTTTGGACTAGTCTAAGTTTTATAAAACAACTAAAGGTTAAACCAGATAGAAAAAAAAAGTTGATCAAAATTGAAGCAAAGGCTCGAAGCTCCTTTGTTAAGTGCTCAATGTCTACTTTAATCTATTTCAAGTGGATCACACATGTTTAAAACGCGTCATTGAGTAAAAAATTTCAAATCCTTATTTAATAACTGCTTAGTTGATCTTTTAGACGAGCGATGTTTATGCCTTAAATTAATGGTGGGAGGCAAAGCTATAAAAAAAAAGGGAGGTGGTGAGAGCACAAAGTACATGTGGGGGGGGGGGGGGGGTTGGGGACCATAAACGCATAGATAAGTAGTAATAAGGAAGATTGCATGTGTATCCATCCATCCAAAACCAAACGGCTCCCACCAGAATCCGGTTGTTGGGAAGCTCAACCTGCATTCCTCCCCTCCCACAAAAAAAAAATGTATGTATATATCTTTTTTTTTTTTTTGGGTAAGTGGTATGTATATATATATATATATATATATATATATATATATATATATATATACATATATGTGTGTGTTCAATCCTAGCACAAAAAAGGTATTTTATACAATACAACTTAATTACGATGTGATACAATATAATTTAATTACAATGTGACATAACACGTTGTAGTTGCTTACTACTTTTTAAACTATGAGGTTGAGAATTTGAATATTGATCACGAGAATCAAGCATATTTCATAACTAAATGTCTTACTTTAACGAAAGAGTATTAACAACAAAAATGATTAGTCATTATTGTTGATCTTGACTATGGATACCTGATTAATCACATTTTATTTATTTTGAGCATTTCTTATATTTAAAAAATAATATTTAATTATAAAAATTTAAATTCAAATGATTTTTTTAAAAATATATATTTAAGGGTGAATTTAAATGGATGTGTGGAAAAAAAAAACACTCAATTTACTATTTACAAAATTGAAGGGGTATATATATATATATATATATATATATTGTGCTTGGAAAAAGGATTTGTGTTTTGTTTGGTTAAGGTTGTAAGAAATTTTTTTTATATAAAAGCACATAATGGAGACTTTTTGTGTAAAATAAATTTATTTTACACTTATTTTAAAAATTATAAATCTGTCTAAATACAAATATTACAACTTTAAAACAATAATTAAATATAATTTTGTTAATAAAAAGTTTGTCTAAATATTTTTTAAATAATATTTAAATATAATTTTTTAAAAATAAAATAAAATTTGTGCAATAAAAAAAAAGGAAAAAAAAGAGTGAGAATCTTGTTTTGGAAGTTCCTCTCCTTGCCTAATGGTCTAGAAGTCTCTCCCTCAACAAAAAACGTTGAGGGTTTGAATCTCTCCTGGTCATTGGTCTAGGAGTTTCTCCTTTACCCTCTTGACTTGTCAAGAGGTTAAGGTTTAAAGGGGGGGGGGGGAAAAAAAAAAAAGAAAAAAAAAGATTTTTTTTTTTTTTTTTTTTTTTTTTTTTTTTTTTTTTTTTTTTTTTTTTTTTTTTTTTTTTTTTTTTTGGGGGGGGGGAAAAAAAAAAATTTTTTTTTTTAAATTAAACTTGAGGGGTCCACAATCCAATAGAGATATATTCGTACTAGTGTAGGTATACTATTTTGTTAGACTTTAAAAAAATATTTTATATAAAGTTATTATATTTTTTTTGATGGATTATATTGAATAAAATTTTTTTAGATTGAGTGGATTAATCCGAAAGGGTTTGAGAATACCACCTTAAAAAAAAGAAAAGAGAATCTTGCTTTGATTATCATGGCATAGGACTCTTTGTCTATGTATTATGGGACAAATATCCATGAATAACAGAATAACAAAAAAAAAAAAAAAAAAAGGAGAAGTGAAGAAAAAGTCAACCATTGCATCCTTGTGAAACATTTTCGGCATCTCTTCTGTGCTACATATAGAAATATGTATATATCATTTGTGCATTGAATTTTTTTTTACTATAAATATTTTTTATTTTAATGTAATTTTAAGTTTTTAATTATTATTAAAGAATAACAGTGTTAATTTTAAAATTAATTAACCTGACAAATATTTTTCGAAGTGAGATTGTGTTTATCTTGATAATGTGGCCCCAAGGTGGCCACACGAAGTGAGGTACTCATTACTTTCAAGATCGTACTTAATAGTACAATTGCATTTAATACCTTTGACAAAGGTGGTGACAAAAGTATCATGCACGCAATGCTTATGTTCAATCTGCCATGATATACTGAGAAGATCATTTCCAAGTGTCCTAACTTGATTCGGTAAGTTGGGAGTATATCGGGTATATTTTCACCCGACCAATTTATTGACACATAATTCCATTCTCCCGACACTCGGAGTAAAAACAGTAATTTCTCTCTAAGAATGAGTATTTTGAGTATCTTTATCCATCATAACCGACTTGACCGCTAGAGAACCAAAGCTAAAGACAAACTCTTGGTTATTTGGCTTGTTTTGCAGATTACTCAGCAACAAGTTCATCATTCAATCATCTCATCATCCTACATGTTTATAGGAAGAGATTTTACTCGGATCAGCCTTAACCTTCAAAGTTATATTAGGCCCCCCTCACTATTTTGTAGAATTGGTAGGAAATTATCTTTGTTATACTTTGATTTTTTTTGTATTATTTTAATTTTTACTTCATCTTTTAAGCCATCGGCTTCCTATAATAGAAAAATGTTTTACGAATATTACATGAGGTCATAAATGCAATACTCTACAGGTACAACTAAAACCAAATTTTTAGTATTTCATCTTCTTTCACATAAATTTAAAATCAAAAGATTATGACTTCAAGTTATAATAGTAACAAAATCTCAAGCCCGAAAAACCCTAAAAACTTTTTCTCACTAAAAACTTTTCTCCCTACTGCCGTCGCTGCCTATCTTTCTCCTCACCCATTTCTTAGGCCAAGAGAGCTGCTTAGCTCCGACTAAGCTTCTCTCTTGGCCAGATCTTTCTCTTTTCTTCGGTTTTTTTTTTTTGGGTTTTTTTCTTTTTTTTTTTTTTTTGTTTACTTCTTGATATTTTTATCACCTTTCATTCTCAAATGCAAGAGTTTTCTTTGATCTTTAAAGATCAAAATGTTTCTCTTCTTTTAGAAGAACTAACATTCAAACTCGGTTTTATCTAAGCCCTTTTCTCGATTTTTATCTCTTTTGTAGACTGTCTTTGGGATCTATGATACGCCCATGATTGCAGATGGTTGTTGAAGGAAGAAGAAGGATTCGAGCCCTCTTTGCAGATGACATCAATGATTGGTGGTCAGAAGACTATCAATTTAGATACAATAGTTTTGTTGTTTTTGTTTGTTTTTGTAGTTGTTTATGACTCACCTATCTTTAGGTTGAGTTTTGTTGTTGTATCCATCTTTTTTAGGTTGGATGTTGTCCATGTTACCATGAATGATGATTATTCATTCATTTATGTGTAATTTTTCTGTTTATTAATGAATATTCATTTAAAAAAAATAGTAAAAAAATCTCAAGTAAATATATATATATAAATTTCATATATATATTTAAAAAAAAAAAAAAAGAGAGAGAGAGAGAAAGAGAATGAAATGTAAGGTGGGAATCTGAATAGCGTAGAAGATGATAAGAAAATGTACAAGAATAGTAGCGGCAAGTACAACGCATAGGAAGAAAAAAAGATTCGAAGATTGTACTAAGAAAAAGTTAGAAGAAGTTCAAAATATTTAGCGCAGCCAGAAAGAATGAAGATTCCTTGCTTGCAGGGTACAACAATAAACAACACTCAGATTTTCACGTGAACAATTCCTGCCTACTCTCAATAGAGTAATGACAAGATCCTACCCTAATGAATTATTCAATTTTTTGTTAGATGATCCGATTTCGACTAATCTAGATTTGCTGCGCCCACGGAGTTTAACTCATATTCGAAGAATACCTCATTATGACTCTTATATGAGTTTTATGTCATAATCATTACTTTTGTAGAGTAATGTTTTCTCATAAAAAATATTTTTATAAATATATATAATTTCAACAAGAAGTTCGAAGTTGGACGAACTCTTGAAATCACAGAAGTTAATTTGAGAAAAGTAGAAGGAAAGATACAAACAATTGAGATAAATCTACCCGTGCAGAGAGAGCTAGAATGCGAGTAGAACATTTGATCCTTGTTTACGAAAATTTTAACTTTTGCTTATACTATCTTTAAAGGGTTCATATTTACTATCATTGAAGAGTTGTGATGTGTAATTACTATACGTAAATAATGCGTTGTTCTCCATAAACACCATAAACGGGGGTACATATAAATTCCTTATGAGCATTTCAATATAAATTTTTTCATTCTTCTAACATATCTATCAGTAACGCTACTTTTTTGTCTCAATTTAAAAAATAACTTTACACGATATTTATTAGAGCTGAACAAATACAAAACGCTACTTAAATAAGAAAGAATACTCTTGATTATTTCAATATATATATATATATTTATTCTCTATTTGTTGTTTTGCGAATTGGTATCTTACCCCGCATGCATGAGCATAGTATTTTACAATGTATCCAAACAAAACCTTTGTTTTCTCTTCAAAATACAATATCTATCTATCTATATATATATATATATATATATAAAAAATAAGGTCCATTTAACCAAGAACTTGAAAACAAAGCTAACCATATACTTAGGATTTTAGAAGTTATTGTCACATTCACATGACATTACTCTCTAACTAAAAGTTTTTGGATTTAATCAAGATATGCATATACATACGTACATATATATATATATATATATATATATATATATGATAATGAAAGAATTTTTTTTTTTTTTTTTTTTTTGATGAATGATAATGAAAGAAAGTTATTAGTTATCTAATAGAGTCAAATTAGTAGGTTAACTAAAATTGATCTATTTGATGAGTTTAAAAATATTTTTATGAATATGTTAACATCACATTTGTATATATATATATATATATATATATATATTATTTTAATGAATGACTAATTTGACTGACCATGTAAACTGTTGATTCAAGTCTTTTAAAATATGTAATTATTTGATAGTTAAAATCTGGTTATAAACTCGGTAGCTTGGGGAAGTTGGTAAGTGGACTCCTAATGCTTCCTCCAAGGCGGATGATCGAGATTTTGAATCCCTTGGGGTGGTTAGCGTTATGTTAAAAGCTCTGAGTCGGACCCTAACCCTCGAGTAAGAGTTGAACTCTGCGAGCGCTCCGCAGGCCGAGTCCGTATTAGTCTTACCGAAAAAGTGAGGACACCGGATGCCCCAAGTGGGTAAAAAAAAAAAAAAAAATCTGGTTATAAACAAAATTTTCTCACACTTTCATATATATAGTACTATATTAATTTCGTTTGGCAAAATGTTTGAAAATATTTAAAGAATCTTAAATACTTTTCAAATACTTTATCATATCTTTTAAAAAAAATTGATGAACAAGAAGAGCTCAAAGTAGAGGTTCTAAATAAACTCTTGTCTAATTATGTGAAGCGCGAAGTACACCTTTCTCCGGTACTCTATGAAGCCTTGCCACGTCATGGATAAATAGATGTGGTTATGAGTACTTTGTTGTTTCATTTTATAATCGTATCAGTGTGTTCTTTCTCGTACGGACTATTTAAAGTTTAATTCTACGCATAATAAACGAGTTTGTACTTGATTAATACCAGTTATTAATGTTGCTGAAAAATGAGCTAAGTTACAGTGTGAGATTACGGGATTAGAGTTAGGGATTTCTGGCACAACCTTATTGGTCAACCTCTAACTGTCACAGCCAAAAAGTAAGACACATGAAGCACAAAAAGGTAAAAACTAAGTACTCTCAACGTACACTTATTCTCTCTCATTTCTCTTACTATCTTTATATTCGAAAATATTCTCTAAATCTCATTTTTAATCCTGCTAATTTAAGTATTGAAATATTTAAATAAAATAGATTTTTGTCTTAAATTTAAATAAGAAAGTATATATATTTCTTATTTTCTCAAGCAAAACAAATAATATAATTTTAGAAAAAGTAATGTTTACATTTTTTTTTAGGAAAAAAAAGACATACAAAATAATGTTCCAATTTCCAAATATATATATATCAATGTACCGTTAGAGTTGAACCTTCTAAATTGGTAATATTTATTAAACCTTCTCAAATTGGAAAATTAATAAATGAACATTTAATGTATGGGCACTTGTTTTTTTGTTCTTTAATAAAAAAGCCCCAAAAATTTAAGTTGGACAACATTATGTTTAATTATTATATTTGCTTTATTTGTTTATGGTAAAACTTTTAACTATCATATTGCTATTTGTTGAGTAACTTGCAATATTAGTGTGTCTTTTCCTTTCATTTCCCTCCCCAAAAATATTATTACCCTCTATTTTTTATTTGTCGGAAATAAAAAAAATATAAAAATTAATGCATTTTTTTTTTTTGTTAAAATGAATTTTTTAAATAAGAATAATTAATAAATATGAATCGAAAAAATGAATTATAAGGATATAAAGACAAACACCAATGATCATATATTTTTATTTTTATTGGATTAGATCTTACAATATATTTAGAATTGGTCGTTTTTACTATATGTTTTATCACATGATCATATAATTAAAGAGTTATTGTATCATATGATAAATACACGACCAATAAATTATTATAGATCTAATACCATTACTATAAAAATAACAATATATGATCTAAATAATTCGAGAAAATAAAACAGTTATAAATTAAAGTAAAAATTTTCAAAGACCAAACCACCAAACTAACCGAATTCCTATCTGTTTCATATTTTTAACTGCAAAATAACTTTAAAAAAAAAAAAACCTTTTAATCTATCTAATTTACAAAAAAGAGGGTTTTTCATTAGGGCAAAAATAAAGAAAAAAAAAAAAATGGAGGAAGAAGAGAAAGAAAGATGTGAGAAGCAGAGGTATGTCCCCCCTCGTGGCCTCACAAACCATGACTAGACTATTCCCTGCCTTCTCTACAGACCAGACTATGCCAAAGCTTAGCTGGGTCACCATCATCTCCATCTCCACCCCACAGAAAGAACCCTTCTTTTATTTCTTTTTTTCTTCCAATTTGCTGTACTTTCTTCCTTCCTTCCTTCTTCAGTTGGGTACTTTTGTAATTTGAATGTAAATCTTGAGGCAAAGTTTCGATCTTTTTTTAATTTTTAATTTTTAATTTTTTTACTTTCTTTATCCTCTTTCTTTCTTCTTCTTGTGCTGTTACTTACACACATACACACACAATACCCCTCGCTGTAACAGAGAGTACTGTAATAGATGATGATGATGATGATGATGATAGGGATGTGAAATTACAAAAAGCAAAGAAAAGAAAAGGAAAGGAAAGGAGCAGTGCGTCCCCCTTCCTTCTTTCTTTCTCTTTTTTTTTTTTCCTTCTCCTCTAAAATCTCTCACGGGGAGAGAGTGAGAGGAGGAAAAGAAAAGGTTACAAAGAGAGAGAAAAGAGAGAGAGAGATCTATCCATATCCAGCTCTGGGTTCTTTTTTTCCAACTTCTTGAGGTAAAATATCTTCTTTCTGTTGTCAAGTGATACGTAAGATATTGTGGGGGGCTTTTGGGTGTTTTCTGAGCTAGAGCTAAAAGCTAGATCGATTCTTGGGCTTGGGCATGCTTTTGATTTGCTTTATTTTCTGTGTTATTATGTTGACTTGTTCTTCTTTGGTTTGAAAATTTTGAATCTTTTTTGTGTTTGCAGTTCAGAATTGAGCTGACAGAGAGGGGGAAGTTTAAGATCAGGTTCTTGTTTAGCATTTATTAGGCCCCGGCTGCTGAATTTGGCTCGGGGGATTGCAATCTTGAAGAAGAACTGCTGTTCTTGCTGGCGAGTTCTTCTTGGATTTAATTATTTGGGGAACCCTTGAAGTGGGAATGCTACAAAATCTAAGTTTCTTCAGTAAGTGAAACCCTAGATTTTTTCTTGAATTTCTTTTACCCAATTTTATTTGGGAAATGAGGAAGGTTTAGTTTACCTGAAGAAACTTGAAAAAAGAAAAAAAAAAAAAAAGAAAAGAAGAGAAAGTGGAACTCTGCAAGCTGGGAAAACTAAATCAATGGAAGATTGGTCTAAATATCTCCATAGTCCTGCGCATTTGGCAGTGGCAAAACGAGATCACATTGCACTGAAAAAGATTGTATTGGCGCTTCCAAGGTTAGCTAGAGCTGGGGAAGTGAATACCGAAGCTGATTCTTTGGCAGCTGAGCAGGATGCAGATGCTGTGTCTACTGTGATTGATAGACGGGATGTGCCTGGCCGTGAGACTCCTCTGCATCTTGCTGTAAGGCTTCGGGATCCAATCTCAGCTGAAATCTTGATGGCAGCTGGTGCTGATTGGAGTCTTCAAAATGAGAAAGGTTGGAGTGCACTTCAGGAGGCAGTTTGCACTCGTGAAGAGAATATTGCTATGATCATTGCAAGACATTATCAGCCCCTTGCCTGGGCTAAGTGGTGCCGCAGGCTTCCTAGAATTGTGGCCTCTGCCTCTAGGATAAGGGATTTTTACATGGAGATAACTTTTCATTTTGAGAGTTCTGTTATTCCATTTATAGGTCGAATCGCCCCTTCGGACACTTATAGGATTTGGAAACGAGGTGCAAATTTGCGCGCTGATATGACCCTTGCAGGGTTTGATGGCTTCCGCATTCAGCGCTCTGATCAAACATTTCTTTTTCTTGGAGAGGGATATTCTTCGGATGATGGCAATGTGTCTCTGGCTCCTGGTTCATTGATTGTGCTTGCTCACAAAGATAAGGAGATCACAAATGCTTTGGAAGGTGCTGGTGTGCAACCATCAGAAGCTGAAGTTGCCCATGAAGTTGCTTTAATGTCCCAAACAAACATGTATAGGCCAGGAATTGATGTTACGCAGGCAGAACTTATTCCACATTTGAACTGGAGGCGGCAGGAGAGGACTGAGATGGTTGGATCTTGGAAGGCCAAGGTCTACGATATGCTTCATGTGATGGTTAGTGTGAAGTCAAGGAGAGTTCCTGGTGCAATGACTGATGAGGAGCTTTTTTCGGTGAATGAGGATGAAAGTGGTGCTGAAAATGATGATTATGAAGATGTGTTAACAGCTGAGGAACAAAAGCAATTAGATTCTGCACTACGTATGGGAAACTCAGATGGTGTGGCAGAGGACGAGGAACCTGATGCTCAGGATTGCCATAACTACAACGGAAACTCACTTGAAAATTGTGAAGCCAATGGCTTTTCCAAGGAAAAGAAAAGTTGGTTTGGCTGGAACAAAAAAGGATCAAAAAATACTGGAGATGATATTGAGGAATCCAAGATTACAAAGAAGTTCTCGAAGTTAACCCCTGAAGATAGTAAGCAAAGAGTCAATGACAATCATAAATTGACATCTGAACATACCAAGGAGGATATTGGTGATCATAAGAAGAACAGCAAGGATAAGAGCAACAAGAAGAAAAAGAAGAAAGGAGGCACTAGTGATTCGAAGACGGAAAGTGAATATAAAAAGGGTGTAAGACCAGTTCTGTGGCTGACACCAGATTTTCCTTTGAAAACAGAAGAACTTATGCCTCTGTTGGATATATTGGCCAACAAGGTGAAAGCAATCAGAAGATTAAGGGAGCTATTGACTACAAAACTACCTTCTGGCACATTTCCGGTGAAGGTATTTTCTAATTCATACCTTTACATTTCTGACTTCATTTTGTTTTCCCTTGTGTATTTCTTCCTTTATAGGTGGATTGCATTATTTTTCCGTATTCTGTATTTTATGAATGCCTATTTGGTCCAAATCCTTTCCTTTTTACTGTGGTTCGCATGTACTGTAATCTTTTATACTTGTTTTACATTGTCGCTTTATTTTTATTGACCACTACTTCTGTTCGTAAATCTGAAATCCAAGTTGCTGATGACTTGTATCTCCTTTTGCTCTAACAATGCATGTGAATGGAAGGTGATAAAATGCGCAAGTGAGTCGGTAGAAAATATTTCGATATTTGGCTTCTAGTATGAACTGTAACATGATGCAGAATCTGCTGCTTGTGGACTCTTTATTTTCCATTATGCAGTCTTTATATGTTTCGGATGTGTTTTTTAGGTTAATCTTTTATCTAGAAAAGAGAGTTTTTATATTAACCCAATAGTGCAGCCAAAGCCAGATGAAAAGTAAAATGGGGTAAAAATAGGAAGTTCTCACATTATGTCATATCCTGCTGATGCCTTTGTTTTGTAAATGATGTCCTCTAAGCATTCCTGACTTTGAACTCCTAAAATTAGGCTTGATATGTTTATGGTCAACTTAGGTGTGTCTGAAAAATCTTAGTGTGGTAGTTATATTGCCTTGTTGCTAAAGATGACTTAGAGTTTTCCATACAAAGAAACAGGAAATGAGGAGCACATTCTTTATGTGCTGATGGATTTAAAACAGAAAGACTTGCCCAGCCTTAAATTGTGAGTCAATAATTATGATATCACTACAAATGTGATTGTCACTTGAATGTATAAGTCACTTTCGAAATAATGGATCACACTTTTTCAAAAGAGTAGGTAGTTAATTTCAAAATAATCAAGTTTGTCATACAGTCTCTGTCAAGTTCAATCTTTGGATTCATTTTGGTGTCTTTTGGTAATGTATCTCGTTTTGGTTCCTTGTTATGATTTTTGCAGTCATATTACTTGAATTGGAGCTAAATTATGCATATTTATAATATCTTCTGCTTTGGTTCCTTCGTGTAATTTCTGGGGTCGTTTACTTGAATAGGAGTCAAATTTTGAAGAGTTTGAATATCTTCTGCTCACAATAAATAGCCGTCTTCTTAGGTAATTCATATCTCTTTTGTGTTTGCTATGATGTTTAATATCTCGAGGGAGTCTTAGCTGCACAAGTTGGATACTACTTAGTGGCAAAGCATAGACTCAGGGCCATAGTCCATTAGCAGACCACGGGAATGATTACCAAATTGCTGGTACAAAAAGCTGACATACTAACATAACATTTTAAGTGGATGTGGATACTAAAAACTGCAATCATTTGAAATACCATGACTGCTTTGAATTTTGAGTTCCTCCTCGTACTTTCCAGATCTTTCTTTACCTTTAGTCTGGTATCCTAGTTTAGATTAGATTGAATTGTTGAAACCATAGAGCAGCTGATGTGTCTATACAAGAGGTTCTCATAGTCTAACATGGATGAATGTTCAAAATATTTTCACTCTATCATGTTTTTAGTAAACTCGGAATATGTACTTCGCTTGTAAACTGTCATTTTTTCTTTCTCATATTTAAGCTGAGATGATCATTATTTTACTGCAGGTTGCCATCCCTATAGTACCGACGATTAGGGTCCTAGTAACATTTACCAAGTTTGAGGAGCTGCAGCCGACAGAGGAGTTCTGTACCCCGCCTTCAAGTCCTGCACATTTCCAAGATGCTAAATCTGAGCTATCTACATCTTCTTGGCTCTCATGGATGAGAGGTAGCCGGGGTGGTCAGTCAAGCGACAGTGAAGGTCGAAGCTTCAGGGAAGACATTGACCCTTTCCACATACCACCTGACTATTCATGGGTTGATGCTAATGAGAAAAAACGCAGGATGAAAGCCAAGAAAGCAAAGAACAAGAAACACAAGAAGCACCCCACAAGGAATTCAGACAACAAACGCCAGGTGAATGAGGATGTTGAAGAACAGTGATGAATAATCCTATATATATGCAAAAGATATATATGGATTATTTATAAAAAACAACAAAAAAAAAGATTCAGTCTTTAGTAACCCTTTTTTCTTTTCTTTTCTTTTCTTTCCTTTTAACATCATCATCATCATCATCACCACCACCACTTGGGGACGGCAAAAAGAGAATCTCTCAGGAAAGGTTTCACAGGATTGTGTCTCTCTGTCTGTTGTTGTTGTTGTTGTATTAGAAGATCTTGATCTTCTTTAGTAGTTGTTGGTATTATTGTTTATTTGATGCGGAAAAAAAAAAAAAAAGGAATCCAGAACGTCATTTCCTCTTATGACTTCTTTCTTGGTTAAATTTTTCCTTTTTTCTTCCTTAAAGTTGTCAGAAAATGTATCTACAATCTGTTATTAACAAGTTTTGTGTTAGATTAAGAAATTATTATTCTTTTAAAAAAGAAGTTGGAACTATCTAGAAGAAATTGTTTTGGAAATGTCCTTTTTGGCTTGTGATCTTTTTGTTCTTTTCTTTCTTACAGCTACACCTGGAAGGAGAGTCTTTTTTTCCTTTTGCTCTTGGTGATATTTTCCCCTGTTGTAGTAATCCATGATTTTGCTGATATATAAAGATGTGATATAATATATAAGTATAAGTTTAGTTACTTATTATCACGATTCGTGCTTGTAGAGTTCAATTTTTACTTAGAGGAAAAGTCTCATTTTAATTTTTACATGATGCTCATAGTAAATGTTAAATTTTTGATCTCGTGTAAAATTAAAACTTACAATGTATTTTTCTATTGTATCAAGATCTTTTACAGTGCAACAAAGACAATGTTAAGTAATTAAAATCAATCGTAATGTTAAATTTTGTCTAAATCGTGACAGTTGTGAAATATAATGATACATTTGTTAATAATTTTATGATACACAAACGAATCCAATTGGCTCCTTTGGATATAGACCTCATGAGAGGAGACAAAAGTCTTGGCAAAGTTTTTAGGTACTTGATGATATGCGTTTATTGGGGACCAACATTCAAATCATTAGTTTTATTTTGAAAATTTTGAAGACAAAACATAATCTCTTTGTCAAAGTAAGTAAGTGCTTTAGAGCTAACTGTCATAGACAAGCAATTATAAACATCAAATCAATTAAAAGGCAACATCTCAACCTTGTCCTCCAAAACTAATTCTTATTAGTTCTGTGAAAAATACGAAAATGATTAATCAGTATTGTCTAAAATTTAGGGTTGGAATTTTTTTTTTGTAAAGGATCAATTTCAATGTGTAAGTGAGTTGATAAGAAGCTCTCCTAACTTAAATGAGTTTGAGGGTGCAAACTTCGACTCATGTATGCAGTTATTTAAAATTTGGAGTCAATGTTTCCTCTCACAAGGAACCAACCAGACTCTAACGTGATCGGTTATCTAAATCACCTTCGTACTCTTAAAAAAAAAATAATAATTAGTGAGTTTGGTCTCAAACAAATCTACTTTTGATAAATTTAGTCCCAAAATATTTTTTTTAACTTTTAAAGTCTCAAATACTTATTAAAATTTTAGATAATTGTATTACATTTTTAAATATATACTTAAGTTTTACACAATATGCTGACTACATTTTTTCATCCATTAACTTTTTTGTGTTTGAGAAAAAATAAAATATATAATAAATTTTTTAAAATATATACATAATATTTAGAAGTCTAAAATCACTAGATCTAGTTCGTTTAGAGGCTTCATTATTTCTATACTTACTTTACAATGATCTTGCAATTCATTTGCTATATATATATATATATATTTTTTTTTGGGGTGAATAATTCATTTGCTATATATATATATATATAATATTAGCATTAATAATTATTCCTCTTTAAGTCGACAAGATAGAGTCACTATACCACAATTACATGAAAGAAGTGAAAGAAGTTTGGTGGTTGGTATAAAGTTTTTGACCTTTTTGTTCAAAGAATGGCGGAAGAATATCAAATTATACATCTTTCATGTCAATAGCACTTCTCAAGCTATAACAATATTTTTTAACTTTTATTTCTTGATCGTACGAGACCTTTTTAAAAGATTTTAATTTTTTTTGAAAATATCTATATTTTTTTTTGTTCAATAGCATGTTGTATCTTTTTAATATTTAAATTGTTTTTAACAATGGACCAGCCTTGAGGATAAATGATAAATGGTCTTTTTTTTTTTATTCTTAGTTAAGATACTTTATGTAAGTCTTATGCTAATCAAAATAAAAATCTCTTTTTAATTGAAAATAAATAAATAAAACAATGAACCACTCTAAATATTATATAGCAATATAATCTTAACTTCAAACAATAATTTAATCTTAACTTCATCTTATACAATCTATATTTCATTTTTTTAAAATGAATAAATAAATTGAAACAAGTCAACTTTATAAATATTATAAATTCTTGATAGAAAAATATTTATTGTTTTTAATATTTATTTTATTATAATAATATGTATTAATCAACTATATAAAAAAGAATTTATACAGTTTTTTCTTTCTTGAACAATTTAGACCTCCATTAAAATAAAATAAAAAATCTGCAAATATAAAGTGAAGCCAAAATATAAATTTGAAATTAAAATTTTTAATATTTTTTGTTATTTAAAAATTAGAAAATTTGTAACATGTCATAAATTAATATATTTCACTAAATCAATCTTTTCTACATTTATTTTTCTCAAAAAAAAAAAAAAAAAATAGTTTCGCTGACTACTATTTTTTTTAAAAAAAAAATTATCACATTAAATAATCATATTAACATTTGTTCTAAAAATAATATCTATGAAATAATCTTTTAATATTTTATCCTTGTTTAGGGAGCCAAGGAAGATTGTATTTGAACACAGGAGGGGATGTGAAAGTTTCAAGTATATAGCAACATAAAACTGATTATATCTGCGGCCATAGTAGGGAATCTGGGAAAAATGTTGCATCCATCTCTGAAGGGAAAGAGGAAGAGAGAACCCTGAGAACATCTCAAGTTTATTATAGACAATTAACTTTTAAATTAAAATCTCATTATTATACGATTTAATTAATATCCTTTAATTTTAGCATGAATAATTGTTAGAATATTAAATAAAATTATTAATTAACATATAACTTAGAAAAATTAATCAACAACCAATACATAATGTACATTCTAAATAAATATAACCACGTAAGGACTCGAAACTACAAATGATGTTATAGACTACATATATATATATATATATATATATATATATATATATATATATTATATATATGTCTAAGAACAAAGCAGCCAACAGATGAAAGGCGGAGACACCACGGAATTAGAAATGGTTGAAAATTAACCACACCACCTGCTCGTCCTATTTTGTTTTTTATCCAAATTCTTAATCCCCCATCCATCCCTGGTTATCTGGTAATCATATTCATATCGCTCCAACGGGTGATTTTGTTATCCGTACGCATTAGATGTAGATTTGGTAACAAGAAACTAACTACAGAACTTCAGATTTCTTTTACATGGAGTATATATGTACATTTGCCATATGTAATTGAGTCCTAGGACAAGGTCCAGCTATGATATATCAAGCAGCTAACCTCAAGAAGGGGAAAACTGCCATGTATGGATTGAAAAATCTGCTGCACAAGCCTGACCAATGATCCCAATGCGAACTCAAGATATATATGCCTTGACCACTTCAGTGTAATTGTAGACAGAATTTGTCCTTGGGCATGTTATCACACCATTGTTTTTCTTTGCCATTTCCTCAAGGGCCTGCCATGGACACAGAAATTATATATCAAGGAAAAAATGAAAAAAAAAAAAAATTGAAATTCATAAAGAATAACACACCTTAGTGCTGTAGACATAGCCATTTGGCAAAACTAGTGGGGGATTCTCGGTATCCATCAATTCTTTGGTAATATAGCAAACAAGTTTTGAGTGATGTTGCTTTGAATATGGAAGTGGTAAAGCCAATTTACGGAAGCTCTCTTGTGAGAGAGGATCTTCTTTAGTGCAATCATCTTCATAACAGAATCTAAAAAAGGTCAAGGGAAGAGCACGGATTTGAAAAATGTGCAACAAAACCTATGATACGAATATCAACTTAAAACATAAATAAAAAGTCAAAGAGATGACTACTTAACAGTAGAATATACTGAACACACATGTAAGAAAAGGATACGGTGTTTTTAGCGCAGACAAGCCTGCTTGCAAAAATATGTTTAGTAAAGGCTCAAGAGTCATGCCATACAATCTACAGAATTCCTGCTTAAATTGGTCAACAAGGTAGTCCCATTGCTTTGATTCAAATAAAACCTGTCAAAAAAAATAATAACATACATAACTATCTACCAGTAGTGATAATTCTTTTCTACAACAGATGCAAGCGCCTCACAGCTTTTCACATTGAATATTCATCATCACCATAGATGGAAAGGAAAGCCAGAGATATGGCAGAAGCATAAAAAACATATCAACTATCCCCACCCGAGCTCTCTTGTTATAATTACACCTTTTTTTTTTTGGCTTCTTACAGGAAGCCTAGCTTATGGTTTGTTGCTACACTATCTTTAGAAACACTTATATGACATTATTCACAAACAAGACCCACCTACTGAACCCAACCATCCATTTTAGCTAAGAATGTAAATCATATATATCTGGAAAGGTAACCATGAGTATCCGGTGAAGATGAATAGATCATATCTGTATCTCATATTTATATCATTACCTACCAGAACAATTTAGGAAAAACTTTTTTCCCCTCCCCTTTTATTTCTTTTCCTCCCTTGCTCACCTTTTGTTACCCATTCATATATTCCTTTTCTTTTCTACCCATCATTATTCATTGGTGGAAATGATATCGCATAGGATTAGTTGCTATAACTAAAACCCTCACAAATCAGTAGACTGCTAAACATTTCAATGAATTTCTGAGATGGATCAAAATAGAGAAAATTACACAAGAATAAATTAAAGAACCCCAACATGCATAACATATCTTCATTTTTCATGACAAAATTCCTTGTACAGCTGGACAGAGCATGAGATGGTTGGGATTTACCCCCTCAATCACAACAACCCCTCCCCCCTTCTTATCCCAACCCCAAAGAAGACAGAGAAATCAAACAGAAGTATGCAAAAGATGCAGGTACAGGACAAAATCCACCTTGTATGTTGGACACTCAGTATTACTCTTGAAAGCAAGTGCGGCCATAACCCGCTGCAATTCTTTCAAATGTGTAACTCCCCATGGTGCCAGATACCTCTTGGCATACTCAATTGCACGCATATTGTTTTCAGATCTAACCAACTCTATGAATTCTTGCAGTCTCAACTGAAACTCAAATTTGCTCTGCCATCAAAAGAAGCAAGGGGCTTTAATTACATCAAGTCAACTAATTCAATGAGAACTTAATACATCTTCTAGAAAAGAGGTCAAGAATTAAGCCATGAAGTGATTAATTAAAGAACTATATCATGTTATGCACATTGCAAGAACAGCATTGCAGGTGTTGAAAGTATAAAACTTTCCCAATAACCCTTCTCACCTAGAATTCTCTTTCCGTTCTCTAAGCTTAGATAGATCCTAAGTGAAGTAAAGGGATTACTGGAAAATATAGATGCAATATGCAGAAGCAGCAACAAAGTGAACACTTGATCATGTATTTGTGAGTAACAAATTTAGCATCATACGCATTAATACTAAACTTTGAACTTGTCTCTAATTATAGATGCATTTGTGAGTAACAAATTTTGCATTATACTGATAACATGTTTGCCAACATTAAAGTTCACAATGACAGACATAATAACCAATCCATTGTCAGAAGGCAGTTCTCAAAAGGGTAGGATACGCACACTATCACGTCTTTATGTCCCCCCCGCACACACACACACCACAAAAAAAAAAAAAAAAGCAATTATGAAAAATAATAACATGATCCCCATTATTGCATCCATCTTGTTAGTTTAGCTAGCCAGATTGCTAAAAAAGATGTCTCTCCACATTTCAAGTGAATACTAGACCAATCAATATATGTACATGTAATATGCCACATGCATAGAAACTAAGCTTCAGAGAACTCAAAATATATGGCAAACCTAAACACACTAGATTTTTTGTATAATTCTTCCACCATAACCATAGTGACAAGAAAGGCACGAGGATATCTATCCAGATTCCCCTGAAGATGCAAGCAAGATTACCACGCTAGTACCTGCACTAACTTCATTATCATAACCCTAATAAACATAAGTACAGGATAAATGTTCTCTTAAGTCTTTCACAGGTCACGTCAGATGTGAAGTAATTTACCACCGCAATCCCTTACTAATGCCTTGTTTACACCATAAACATATTCATTAGTATGATCAACACAGATAAGCGAGAGCAGCATAGTCAGAAGAATCTTCATTATATGAATTTCTTTCTGAATGACGACCACTAGTTGTGATTGTCTTCTTCAAATGGTTGAAATGGAAAACAACCCACAAATTGATGCTTGTAATATCATCTACTATGCAGGATTTCTACTAGTAGGCACTTGACATATTTCATCATCAAACCACTCTTTCTAGTAAAAATGCTTTCTGACCAACATGGAGGAGCGGAAAGATAATAAAACAGTTTGAATATTCAAGGTAAACTGGATTGGTTGTGTTTCTTGAACCTTTTCCCAGCAGTCTGCAAGGAGACCTTTGCATTCTTATGAAGGAACAAGGTCTGTTACACTGAAACCTGGCACTAGTAGAAGTTGCAATTTAAAGAGCACATATTTCTTTCCTTGAACCAAAAAACTTCAGGATGTTAATCATAATGACACTCCACTAATCAGTTCAGTTGTTGAAGTCACTATAGTACTAGAAAGGCACTGCTAAATCACCAATAGAGAATAGAGCACAACACTCAATTAGCAAATCATGCTAAGAAAATTTTTCTATAATCATAGAGATCACTGTGTGAACGTTTGGTTGAAAGGAAATCATTGGGATTAGGTTATGGCGTTATGCCTCATAACTATCTGTTCCTAACTCTTTTTTGCCTTTCCCAGTTAAATTTGCCCTTTCTAAAGATGAAATCAGTTCTAGCTTATCCACTAATTTGAAAATGGAAGCAGAATCATTCTTCACCCGAAACAAAGCATGGCGTTACTTTGCAGCTTAAGACATGCAAGAAGCATCCTTTTAAGTGTTTCAATATGCAACCCCAGATCCAAACTTCTTTCAGCAACATACATCAATTATACCAAAACATTTGCATCTCAAGTTCTGGGTAACAACAGAAGATATGTTCATAATATTCGTCATAGAGATTAGAGTAAAGTTTCTGCTTTCCAGACAGGACATGTTGACTCATTTCAGGAAAACTAACGTTGTATTAGGATATCAAATTTTTTTTTTCCTCCAAAATGTAGTCTCTTTCAATTAGAAAAAATGTATACTAGTTTGGATAAAACTTTAAAATTTTAAAAATTAAAAAAAAAAAAAAATGAACCAACTCCACCTAATCTTTCAAACAAAATTTTATCCAATTCAACAATAAAAGACATTTGGCATATTTAGTTGGCCCAAACTAGTTTAAGCAAAATTAACTACATATAGGTTTAACATGAATTTTATTGCTCCAACAAAATGTAATCAAATTATTCTCAAGACACTACAATAATAAAGTAATTACTATGCACCTATAAAACCAATTATTTAAATAAATAAATAAATAAAAAAAAAAAACACACATCTTAACCAACATAATATTCACTTAGAAAAAAAAAATTAATTCACTTTTATTAAAATGAGTTTTACTCAAAAAAAAAATAAAAAAAATAAAAACTGCTATTATAAAGAAAACTTCTATCCAAATATAGTGTAAAACGTACCTTAGATTTCTTTAGCCTGGACTTATTATCAGAACACCAAGCAAGAGCAGGGGCAACCTCCTTGTTTTGAAGAGCTTCAATAACCCTTTTTGCTTCATAAAATACCTCAATATCAACGAGATCCTGTAGTATCAAAATATATATATTCATGAACATTTAAGTCAAAATCTATCAAAGAAGATGCAGTAACAAAAATTCACTACAATGAAGAGATACATAATTAGTGTGCTCATCTCAACAATAACTGTTTAAAAATAGATAAAGCCTGTTTGGACAGACACTATAAGCTAAGTGAAATTAACTCAAGTTAAATGAGTTTATTCAGTTATACCTAACCACTAATATGCCAGATTCAAAGGTCTAGAAAATTAAAAAAGAAAAAATGCCAGTGACTTCATAAAATTTTTCATTTAAAATAATTAATTAAAAATCCACTTCCATTTTAAGGTGAAAAAAGACAGAACCAAGATAACAGAAGGAACTAAGCACCAACATGCAATGCGATGCTCCACAAAGTTACCTGAATATTGCTGTCTTGTGCAAGCTTAATCGCAGTGTCATAGTAAGACATCCTCAACATGTAGTCTACCAGTATTCTCCTCAAGCGAGTACTGTTCCACTCTGATATATTTTCTGTATTTGCAGATTCCAGATGATCCAATCTTGCTCGGCATCTCTGGGCTTGCAAGTTCTCAGTTCTACTCCCCTCTTCCAACTGATTATCCAAACCAATAAATGATTATTTCAAGTATGCGCGTGTATATATAAATCCACAATCTAACCATTTTAATCCATCACTTGCTTCATTACTAAACACTTATCAAGAGATATTCCTTACAGTGCTAATTATCTGATTAGAAGTGTCAATCCAATTATAAATTATAAACTTTTATCCATTCAATTTCACAATTCTAGAAATACTGAATGGATTATGAAAGAAATTCAGAGCCAAAACTGAAACTACTAGTCTGTTTGGTGACCAAGAAACAGATATGTGAATATTTACAGAATACAAAATTTGATATTTACTTCATGTTTAATTGCATTGAACTCTTCTATCTTATAATCCAGATGTTTCTAAAACTACTAGGCTTTGACTTCCCTACATACTCTAAACAAAGCACAGTAATCCACTAACCTTTCTCTTGAGTCCTTGTAACCTAGAAACAAGTGAACTAAGTTGCTGAACGGCGTCATGATGAGAGAGGTCAGCAGAGTCGGCAGCAGCGGTAACCCCAGAAATAACGGCAGAGACTTCCTTCTCAACGATACGGTGGTTAGCGCGGATCGTTTTCTTAAAATGCTCGAACGGAACTCGAAGGAACTGATGCTCCAGTTTTAAAGACTCTGCCAATTGGTTCAGTTTAGACGACTGAGCGGGGGCGAACACAGCTACCGTCGCCTCTGAGGTGGTTGATGTCGCTGTCGAAGATACAGTAGTGGAAGATCGCGGTGAGTTTCCATTTGAAAGCGTGTCCGTTTCCATTTCCATCTTTTTTCAGGCGGATTGAGATCGGAGATTGTGGAGACCAGAGAGAAATGGAGAATAAGGTAAACGGAAGTGGTGGTAGATTTGGCAATGGAGCATTGCTTTTTTCTTCTTCTTACTGTATAAACCGAATTTTTGATTCCAGTCCCTAACCTTTCCGTTTGATCCATAATTGGGCCTTTATTTCTGTTCATGGCTTTAATCCACATAAAGTTGGACTTTCTACCAGTCCAATCCAGTACGACTTTCAGCAACTCTTATTTTGGGCCTTTGGCCCAATCCAATTTCACACATTTTGTGCTTCCCATGTAATATACAGCAGCTCATGATTTTGCCACTTGAACCTATCCCAAGTTGAAAACATATGAAGCTCTTTCTTTGGCACGACGAGAAAATATTTTGAGTGTCATACAAGAGTTAAAGTGATTTAACAAAGAAAAAACTTGGAAGATATTAAATTATTTAAACTATCTATTTTGCATATTGTGAATATGACACGAGATTACAAGTTTAACACTCGTTGTGAGAACTATGTAAGGCCTTCCCGCGAGTAAGAGTCAAACTTTATGAGCACTCCTAGCTTAAGTGAGATTGTGAGTTCAAACCCTTACTCATGTATGCAACTATTTAAAATTTAGGGCCGGAACTTCCTCCCGCAAGGGACCAACCCGGCTCAAATGGGGATTAGTCTAGATGTGGATTTGGCTTAAAGGTGCCCTCCCATAGTTTGGGACCTATCTAGGGCACCCGTGCCTAAGCTAAAAAAACTCTATGAGCACAATTTGCATATTACTCAAAGCAGTAACTTTGATTTGAACCTACATGAGGTTACAAATTTGACACGTATTGTGAGAGCCATGTTAAGTGTCATTGTGAGGTGTTTCCGCAAGTAAAAGTCAAACTTTGCGAACGCAATTCGAGCCTAATCCAAATTGGTTAAAATAGTAATTTCGAATATCAACTTTAAACATATCAAATCATTTAAACATCCACTTTGTACAATGGAAAAGCGTGCTACACAATATTACAAATTTGACATTTGTTATAAATATCATATAAGAGTTAAGATGAGATATTCTCTCCAAATAAGAATTAAACTGTGCAGGAGCAACTCGGGTCGAATTCAAATTAGTATCAAAACAATGCATGTGATAGAAAATCCTTTTAATTTGTTTGATGTTAAACCATCAAGTAACTTAAAAGAGAAGGGGGAGAAAAGGGAGGAATCATGATAGCACAAGTCTTCACGCTGGAAAATGAAGACAACACAACCCAATAGTGCTTGTTGTCCCCCTTCTTATCCTAGTGGAAAAGGGAGTTTAATTCATGAAATTAATTGTTGTCAAACATCATTATGTGTGATAAAAGATGAGCAGCCAAGAATTGCTTTATAGCATGATCATTTTTCTATTTTGTATAAAAAAGATGAACGGTCGACCAATTATGTTTTACCATAAGTTTCTTATTTGGGTTCTAAAAAATAAATCGTGTCAATCGGTTTTGATCTAAACTTACGGATTTTTAATCCTAATTTGTTTATATTATGTTAAGTTCATATTATATTTTCGTGTTAAGTTCAATATTGTTTTTTCTATTTACTTATGATGTAAGAGATCATGAGTTTCATATATATATATATATATTTTTTTTTTTTTATTTAAGACATGAAGTGTCTTAAATGAGTCTCAATGGGGGGACACCTTTAAGTCAATCCACATCTAGACTAATCCCTTTCGAGCTGGGTTGGTCTCTTGCAGGTCCCAAATTTTAAACAACTAGATCTCACTTAAACCGAGAGAGCTTCTTACCAGCTGAGTATGTATACCTCAAAATTAACTCAAAGTGCAGGTGATCCGGTAAAGAAATAAAGAGTTTTCTTGCCTTAAGTGAGATCGAGGGTTTGAAAAACAAGATTAGTCCGGATATAAATTTGATTTAAGGGTGTCTATCATATAGTTTGTAACTCATTTAAGACATCGCATGCCTTAAAAAAAAAAAAAAAAATTTTAGAGAAAAATGAAAATGAAAGAAAAAGAAATGTACTAAGAGGAAGGAGAGATAATGAAAATTTAAAAATATTATCATATAATTGGAGAAAGCAAAAAAAAGAAAAAAAAAAAAGAAAATCCGCTCCACCAATAATGCTTAGAAAGGTGAGTACACATAACGTTTCTTTCGTATCAATAATTTTTTCTCCATAATTTAACTTCAATTTCTTTTAGTAATTTTGACTTCTTTGTAATTCCACCTGCTCTAATTATGAACGCATTCTCACTTAATTGGTTTTTTTTTTTTTTTTTTTTTTTTCCAAAACATGAAATTTATGATTCGAAATTATGAGCACTTAACTGATGCTTAATTAATAATTTTTCTTTCCTTCTCTTTAAAAAATTATTTATTTGTTCAATCATTCTTTAAATTTATATATTCTTTCAAGAATTTAATCAACACTTTTACTTAGACAAAATATCTTATCTTGTATCAAAAGTACGTAAAAATATATAAAGATATTGTAAACACCAAAACTTTGTAACTTTTTAATATTATTTAATTAATTATGAATATAAATAAAATGAAGACATGTGACAAAAGTGTGAACATTAACCAATAAAATAGAAAATAGTATATCTACCAATCAGATGATGACACATATTTTTCTTTTCTTCCTTGGGGGGTTGATTCATAGTTTCAAAAATAGCGAAATTATGAAAATCAAATCATTTGACAGATCCACGAATATTTTCGATTGTGAGTTTAAAATAAATTATATATTCAAAATTGAGCCTCTTTTATTTTTTGTGTCGGTACTGTTTGCGTTACTTAGGTAATTTGTCAGTTAGTAATTTTAAATCCAAATCACAACTTGGAAAAAATGGTGGTGGACCTATACTTTGGTTGGGACACAATTTAAAATCATGCATTTAAAAAGCAATAAATAAAGCAGTTATCTTTCTTTATATATATATATATATATATATATATATATATATATAATATATGAATTTTAATTTGTATTAATAATTGATATTGACAAAATTATTTATTTTATATAAAAAAAAAATAATTAAAGGATTTAAAAGGTTAAATATAAATTTGAAGGATTTAATGTAAATTTCAAATAAGTTAAGGGACGAAAGTTGTCAATAACATTTGCGATTTAACTTCTCTAACTACACATTTATTTGTATCGGTCATAATTCTTTTTTTTTTTTTTATTTTGAATAAATTGACCTTTTATTTATTTCTAATTTGTTAATTTGATTAAAAATTGGTTAATATTCAGCTGAGCATGACTGTAATTGGTATATTTATTAAATTTAATTTTTTTTGTTCATTAGCACCTTAAGAATAATTATTTTAATATTCTTACTGGATAACTTAAATTTAAAATTTAATAAAATAAATATATTTAATTTTATATATTATATTAATAAAGATATAAAATAGCAAAAATACGGAATATTTAAATATTGGTCAATTTTAATTAAAATTAATTTTTTAAATATAAAAACTAAAATAAATAATCAGCTTATTTAAAATTAAATATTTATTACTAAACAACAAAAAAAAGTAAATAGTTAAAAGGAATGAATCCAATTTATTTATTTATTTATTTTTTGAGTTTTCACACACTTCCAACTTATCTTTTTTGATATTATAATTTATTTATTTATTTTTTTGGTAAGTTCTTTTTAGTGTTATAATAATAGTTACAAATGGGATAAAAAAATTCTCAATGAACCCGGTAGCTTATGGGAGTTGATGCGCGGACTCCTAATGCTTTCTCCAGAGCGGATGATCGAAGTTTCGAATCCCCTGAGATGGTTAACGTCATGTTAAAAAGCTCGACCCTCACCCTCGAGTAAGAGTTGAACTCTGCGAGCGCTCCGCAGGCTGAAGCCAAATTAGTCTCATCAAATAAAGTGAGACACCAGACGCCCCAAATGAGTATATAAAAAAAAAATTCTCAATGAAAAAAATATGACACGTAGGACTGCTATAAAGGCTAAAATTTGTGATATTAAGATCCGAAGGACAAAATTAATTCGATACATTTTAGAAAGGCCAGCTTTGACAGCTAATCCATACATGGAATGCCAAGTGGCAACACTCAATCACAAAATTTCATTTTTTTTTTTTAAAGTTAAAATTAGTTTTTTCAAAATAAAATCGATAGGAATTAACAACAATTAAGTCCTTATAAACTATTCTTATTGCAAAACAGTTCCTTAAACAATTGATTTAACTTTTTCAAATCCCAACCATAAAGGTGTATCCTGACAATTATATTTAAATTAATTTTTTTAAAAAAATTAATAATAAAAATATATACCATAAGTATTTTATCTAATATTACAAAATAAGATACTTTATAAGACGTAATTCAATTTACTTAATAATATTAACATTATAGATTTTAATAGCAGTGATAATGTTCAACTTAGTATAAAAACTTTGACATGAACACGACATCAAAATTGATGTTAAATAGTATAAATTGACTTATTATATTCCTAAATATAAAACAAAAGATACCGATATCTTGGCAACATTTCGAGTACTCCTCAACTCGGAGTTCCATATGAAGAAGCAGGGGTTAGGGAGCTACCGAATCTTCTACTAGTACTACATGAATAACTATTTGGACCGATGGACTTACCAACCATGATTGTTACAAAGAGCGATGCTACAACATTAAGGTGTTCTTGGAGAAGAAGATCAATATATTGGTAGCTTACACTTTAAACCTTTTTGAAGAACGATGTTAGCAGATTATGGTTGAATGTTTATGAGTTAAATTGTGTTAAAATTTTGAACACGACATGATTGCATACCTTAAATTATAACAAAAATAATTTATGAAAACAAAAAAAACTTAATTCTTAATTTCCGAGTTGGTAAGCGAACTCCTAAAGCTTCTCCTCAAGGCGGATGATCGAGGGTTCGAATCCCCTGAAGTGGTTAGGGCCATGTTAAAAAGTTCTGGGTCAGGCCCTCACCCTCGAGTAAAAGTTGGACTTTGCTAGCGCACCCCATGCCGAATCCGGATTAGTCGGCCCGTGACGTGAACTGGATGCTAAGCAAAAAAAAATTCCTCCTTTGTCAGATGGACTGAAAAAGCTAAAATAATAATCTAAAGGGCATATATTAGAATACAAAAATAATTCAAGGAGCATTTTTTAAAAATTTTCTCCATATTTTTCTTACCCCACCTAATAAAATAAATAAATAAATAAATAAAAAGGAAAAAAACGCTCCTCTATTTCTTCCACCTCCGCCCCACAACGCGGCATAAAAGGTATTTTCAAAAAAAAAATTGGTCACTTGGTCGAAAATACCCTTCAAATTTTCTGTTAATGTTTTTCTTTTCTTTATACACTGAAGTGTGGAACCAATTCTTCCTTCCTTCTTTTCCATCAAGAACAACTCTTTTCACAAATAAAAACGCCTTTGGATTTTTCTACTTTGTTCTCCCAAATTAATTCCAGAAGAAACTTCGTAAATTCTCGCTCAAAGATCTTCTTTTTCATTTGCCGGCTATTACTCTGTCAACTCCTTGATTGCGTAAACTTTTTCTTCTGCTCTCTCTCTTTCTCTCTCTCTTCCCATTTTAAGTACTTGTTTATGTGTAAATTTATTAATTAATTGTTGTTTTTAAATGTTTTTTGCTTACTGGATTATTCCCTAATTATTGGGGATTAAATGAATTGGAAGGTTTTGATTTTCTTGTTTGAAATTTGAACTGATTGCCTTGATTGGCAGTTTTGGTAATTATTATTGACTTGGGATTTTATGAAGATTGTTTTTGCCCTTATATATATATATATTGAAGGAAGATTTTATTAGGTTAGCTGATGATTTTTAGTTGAATTTGTGTTCTTCTGGCCTTTCTGGGTTGGTTGTATTTGTGGAATACAATAATTGCTCTGTCTAACGGTCATTTTCATTGCTTCAAGGTATAAAACTACTTTTTTTTTTTTCTTTCCCAGTTCTCCTCTGGTAGAAGCAGTTTTTGAATCTTGAATTTGTTTCTTCTACTTCTTGCATCTATTGGAATGACTAAAACGGCTCTGTTTTAGTGATAGAGGGAAAGAGGGAGGAAAAGATTCAACTGAAGGTCTTATCTTTTCTGCTACTCTTAGAGAATTTCAAATTTGTATGGTTTGAGACTTTCATTAAATTTGTGGGGTTGTGTGGGTTCCCGTTGACTAAATTCTTCATTTCTTCTTCTCTCGTTGTAATTTTCTTTTCTTTATTTCTCCTTCTTTAAGGGCCTTCAATTTTTCCTTTTCCTGTTCTTTGTTTATTGGTAGAAAAAAAATCTACCTTTTAAGCGGACTAGGGTGGTAGTAAATTTAGGGTTTTTGAGCTACAAGAGGAAAAAGGATAGATTGGTCATTTTAAAAAATTAGCTTTCATGGTAATCAGAGCTACTGACACTAATGCTTTTCTAATCATGAGTCAGAAAACACATCGAGTGATTCTTTCGTGCATGGTTTTATGATCTCTGTTCATCTCACTTTCTTGGATCTCTAGTGCATATATTTAACAAAGTTGTGAATAAAAAAATACCAACTTGAATCATTTTACTTCTGAATATTTTAATTTACATATACTTGCTGTGAATGCTCTAGTATTTTTTTACTTGAAACTCCATTTTTATAATCAGTAAACATTTCTTCTCCTCCAGTTGGATATCAGAAGCTTTCCATGACAGATACTGGACATAGAGTATAAGAAACTGGTAGGCACACAGAAATGAAGAAGTTCTTCTTTTTCAGATCATCTTCATCTAACAATCAGGTCTCACCACCATCTAGTGACAAGCAAGTCTATTGGGAGAGGCAATCTGATTGCAATGAGAAGTCAAGAATCAAGAAAAGAGCTGTAGAAAACCCCCCGTCCCTTAGAAGGAGTCTCTCATCCTCTTCTGCAGCCATCTTTGATGGTGGAATTGGTCGAAGGAATCAAAGTGGGTCTCCATGTAGCACTAGTAATGGTTCCTTTAGGCAAATGGGCCATCATGCATCTCGGTAAGTGCTCAGTTTATTACTATTGGTTGGAAGCTCTTTCATTCTTTTCAAGAATTATGCTCACTTATTTTTATGACAAGATCCATTCCTTGACGAGATTATACAATTTACTGGACTTGTGCTCTGTGCTAGGACTCGTGCTGTCACTCCTGAGAGGCAACGTGGATCAAAATTCTTAGAACCATCTGCTTTTGAAGATGCACGGAGAGTTGAGAAGCCTGATAGTCTACATTATGATTCATTGGAGTGCTCTTCTTTCTCCTCCAGCAATGTTTCAAATGGAGTTCTTGACCGTTATATAGATGGTGAACAACAGGAGAAGAGTCCACGGAAGAGTAAAATTCATGTGAGAAATCAGAGTGATGTTGCAAATGGCACCAGAAAGCCGCCTCCAGTTTTTCAGTATAGCTATCCCGCTTCTCCAACCAAGGGTAGGAAGCAGAAACCGAAGTCTCAGTCATTCAGGGAAACTAATGACAAACAACTTCATTTTTCATCTAGAGATTGGATGGAGAATGGTTTTGGGAATGAATCTCCTCGAAAAATTGCTAAACATGTGATAGAGAGACTCTCCCAATCAAGGAGTTTGCCTCAAAAAGGTATAAGAGAAGTAGACTCTGATATTCCAATTACTGTTGAAGATATTTACAGTGGAACCTTAAGTAGTCCAAGTGGAAGTTCTGATGGGCTTCCTCAAAAGAACTGTGCACTTGACGAAGCTTCTGATAGATATCACTTTGAGAAAACTTCAGAATTTGCAGGAACAGACTGTTTTGTTTCTGATACTCCCACATTTGTGAATGAAACTCAACTTAAAGAGGGTATGGATTTGGAATTATTTCACAAGTTTAAGGAAGCAGAGAGGAGGGCCATGCTTTTTTCAGAAGAGCTTGAGCAAGGAACTTCTCTTCGGGACAGTGGGTTGAGTCTACCAGCACTGTTGCAGACAGTTACAGGTTTGAATGAGGAGAGGGTAGATATGGCTTATGAGGTTTCATCTATCTTGAAGGATTGGATTGCTGATAGAGCTTCTATGAAGGAAGAACTAAGTCTAGCTAGGGAAGAACTAGACTCGAGGACTCGGAGACTGGAGAAGGAAAAGAATGATTTGCAGTCTGCAATGGAAAGGGAATTGGACAGAAGATCAGGTGAGTGGTCCCTTAAGGTTGAAAAATACCAGGTGGAAGAACATAGGCTTCGCGAGAGGATCAGGGAACTAGCAGAACAGAATGTTTCCCTGCAGAGGGAAGTCTCTTCTTTCGATGAAAGAGAAGCAGATGTAAAAAACAAGGTGACACATTCTGAACAGCAACTTGAAGGCATGACCACAAGAATGCAGGAAGCAAAGCAAGAGAACCAAAATCTGCTGCAAAGTTTATCTGAGCTCACAGAGAAGTATAAAGGATTAGAGGAAGAAAAGGAATGCATGAGGAGAAACTATGAGGACAAGGTAAAAGAGTGCAAGGACTTGCACAGATCAATTACCAGATTACAGAGGGCTTACAGTGAGCAGGAGAAAACAATTGAGGGATTACGAGGACTTTGTGAGGAAATTCAGGACAAATCTTCTAAGGAAAATGTTAATAACAATGTAGGTAAATTGCGAATGGAGCAATTACGTCTGACAGGACTGGAACATGCATTGAGGAAGGAGGTGGACTCATATAGGCTTGAAGTTGACTCTCTTCGCCATGAAAATATTAACCTATTGCATCGTCTAAAAGACACTGGAAAAGAGGGAGGATTTTCAACTTTCAAGGTAGATCAGGAATTGTGGAACCGTATTTGCTGCTTGCAGAACCAAGGACTTTCTATTCTCTCAGAAAGTAATCAGCTTTGTAATAAGTTACTGGAGTACATAAAAAAAAATATCAGCTGCAGTGCAAAGAGTGGAACAGGTGCTGATACCAGGGGTTTGTCCAGCCAATTCATTGTTGAATGTGAAGTAAAGGTCCAAGGTTTCAACCGAGGAATAGAGAGCTTAACAAAGAGTTTGTCAGTCGTGTCCAGCGTGTTACAGGAAAAGTCTCATTTGGTCAAGATTGATTCTCCCATTCTGGGCATTGAATCTTGCAACTTGAGCAATCAGAAATCTGAGGTAATTTCATTTGAATGTCTCTTTTCAATTTAAAATATTCAAAAGGATGCAATCAAACACATTTTCTTTCTGCTGATATTCTATCTACTCTCACAGGAAATGTTGCAATCGGAACTCAGAGCAGAAACTTTATTGACAGCTTTGTTGAGGGAGAAGCTTTATTCCAAAGAGTTGGATCTTGAACAACTTCAGGCTGAACTGGCAGCTGCTATTAGGGGGACTGATATTCTCAAATCCGAAGTGCAAAATGCTTTGGATACCATTTCTTGTTTAACCCATAAGATGAAAGATCTTGAACTTCAGGTATGTGCAATCTAGTTATTCTTCTGACAATGCAGGAACTTTTGGGTGGTTTTTCATAATTCGTTTGAAATCTGACTATTGTTGATTCATTTATTTATTAACTTGAGTGATGGTCAAATATGATTCTTTTTTGAGTATGGGATTCTGAATTAGTTACATGATCTGGTCAGTGTTAATTAGTGAACTTACTGTTGAATTCTGTCTTAACGATGTTTTGTGTTGCCTTCATGAAAAGTCAACCTCTTATCTTCTTGTAGTTTGATCAGAATTATTTTTAATGTCTTAGTTTCAACTTGTTCTTCTGTGGTGGATTTTTAAGGGTTGAAAACTTTGTTAATGCTCAACCATTTTACTCCTTTTTGCTAGGTAATCAAGAAAGTTGAGAATATCAATCAACTCCAAAATGAACTGCAAGATTGTACAAAGGAACTGACTATTGTTAGGGGAATACTACCAAAAGTTTCTGAAGAGAGAGACATGATGTGGGGTGAAGTAAAGCAATATAGTGAGAGGAACATGTTGCTGACTTGTGAGCTCAATGCATTGAAAAAGAAGATAGAAGCACTTGATGAAGAGATGCTCCTAAAAGAAGGTCAAATCACTATCTTGAAAGATGCTCTTGGCAAACCTTTTGACCTGCTTGCAAGTCCAGATTCATCTGATCAATTTCTAGTAAAGTGATACACATAATCATAAAAAACAACTTACTTCAAATATGGTGCTGTTTATACATACATAAACAAGATTTGGGGCTTTTTTGGTTTATTTTCCTTTTTTTTTCTTTTTTTCATTCTTTGATTACAAAAAGGTTGTTTTCTTTAGAGAAAGCTTAGTTGGAACCTTGGTTGGGTTGTAATCAACCTTACAGTTGATAATTTGTTTGGTTTAACCTGTTGATATATATATATATATATAGTAATGGCTTTAATTAATTATTGTACCCTCTTTTTCTCTTGCTCTCTCAGATGTATCAACTTCAGATTTTTGGATAAGATCCTGTCAGCATTGAAGTATTTAAACATCCTGCTTTATCCTACCAAATCAAGAACTTGAATTTGATTCCACCAATTATTTAGTAACCAAATCAAGAATTTATATACAGGAAAAACCTGAGCCAACCATTTTTGCAGTGTATGCAGCAGCATTTAGAAATTAGAACACCACTTTTTATTGTTTTTGTTATTACATCAAAACCTCGTAATCATCAACTAAAAATATGCTAAATTTGGCAAGTGTGGAAAAACTAATGCTTTTTTATAGTTTTTTCTTCATTGTTTATGCCACAAAACTTGCTCATCAATCTTGCTCAGATTCTCATCATTTAGTCTCTTCCATGTCCTGATCTTTTCTACACCAGTCCATGACTTCTCTTCTTTCCCCAGTTCTGCCAATATGATCCTTGCCCTTCTATGCCACCCAGCCTTCCCATAACCATGATATCCAATCCCACCACCATAACAAAACCACAGGCCATTTAGTTTCCCACAGAAATCATTGGTGTGATCATGACCTATAAATACAGCTTTCACATCTTCCATAGAAGTAAGAGTCTGCAAAACTCCAGATTCCACAGATGAGCACGCGACGTACTCCCTGTATGTCCCGACAATCTCCTCAATAGGCCCTCGACGAATTTCTGGGATCGGAATATGGAAGAACACCAGAGCAGGTGGAGTTGTTGTCCGTGTATGGGTCAAAGAAGCATCATCATCAACCTGTTCTTATTCCTGTTAGTGTGTGGCCTGCAAAATGGTAATAATCTAAATTGGCAAAAACTTCCCATGTATGTCAGAAATGCCAATCATTCCACAGCAAAACTAAGACAGATAAGTTCCGAAAAGATAATGAGTGTCATTATGTTGCAATGAACTGGTGCAATACCTTGTTTTCCTTAGAAATGGCACGAAGCCAATTTAGCTGAGATTCCTTGATCCAATCATAAGTTCGTAAACCATTTACAGTAGCTCGGTCTCCAGAATCGAGAAAGTAGAGGTTGAGGACGCTGGTGTTAGCGGAAGGAGAACTTGGAGCACCCCATACTCTGAGGTCATAATTTCCGAATCCATCGATATCCATCAGCATCTCTTGGTTATTTTTATCTTTTGTGGTATGAACTGAAGGATAGGTCTGTGATAAGGAATAATCCATGAGGGAGATGAAAGACATCAATTCTTCACGATTCAAAGTGGATTCTTGATCATGATTCCCCAGCAAAGCAGCCCAAGGAAGTCCCGATTCCAAAACAGGGCTAAATGCACCAAACAAAGATTCTGCTGCATCAGTTGCACTTGTCCCAAAAATGTTATCTCCTACACATCAAATATTATACAGAATGATGAAACAATTAATTCAAGAAAACAAGATTGAAGGAGTTTTACGAATGTAAAGTAGAGATATATGAAAAAGGATAAGGCATCCTCAAGAAAGTAAAAACAAAAGCCACGGCAGCATAATAGAAGATCTTTGTTGTAAGACTGTCAGTACTATACTGCTAGAACACAAAATGCTATCTCCAGAAGAGATGACAGAAAATAATCACTCTTAATACTCACATTTCTAATATTACCCTTAATTATAATTCCAATTTAGTGATTCACTCTAATAACTCCATATATAGTAACCTAATTATTTACAAATAGTATGTTTTGATTTTGACCAAACTTGTCTTGACTTGACTTTGGACAATTTCACAACATGTAATATTTTACTTGAGGTGGACACTTGCCATAACTTTATTTCAATAGCCTAGTGAATTTAGTTTTGATCATCAAGACCAACTTGTTAGACATTGAACTGTTGAACATTAAAAGGAGGAAAAAGAAAAACCTAGGATCTAGATTTTGGACAATAGATTTTCAATCAATCAGTTTTGTCAATAATTCAATTATTATTAAGAAGATTATCAATTTAATTTCTGTTTCACTTGTAAAAATAATAAATAACATAAACATATAATTCATATATTCTTGTACATAATATATTATACATAGTGCATCCTAGCATACCAACAAAGTCTACCCTTGTTGAATTCCCTTTAGTTGACAAGTAGTGTCCTCCTTCCCCAACTACAAACTAGATGAATCACTTATCAGTAACTATGGATGGAATGATTAAACAATTATAGACATACAAAACAAATCACTCACTTATAAATGACTTACTTTACAATTGGATAGTTTAAACTTATATCAATGAGTAATTAATAACTATGAATGGAATGATTAAGCAACTAGTCATACAAAACGAATCATTCACTTATAATTGACTTACTTTACAATTGGATAGTTTAAACTGATACCAAGGAGTAACAAACAATTTGGGTTTGTGGGTCGTAAATTATCCACTTATACGATTGACATGACAATTTGATAGTTTAAAGTTTAAACTCGTACGAAGGTGTAATAAATTGTTTAGCTCATGCAAAATGGAGCATGTAGTTAGATGATTAACAGGACATCAAAATTGTTTAAACTCTTAAGAGGAATAACAAGTAGGTCATGCTTAGAAAATTTACTTGACAAATTTAGATAGTTTAACCTTATCAAAGAATAAAGCAATGTAGGAAGTAGCATCTTGGAGCTTTAAGTGATGATTGACTTCACATGGAAATAATCTTATCAAGGAGTTACAAGTAGTTTAGGCTTGTGCATAGCAGAACATTCACTTGGATAATTGACTTCGACATGTTTAAGGTAGTTTATACTCACAATGAGAAGTAATAAACAGCATAGGCTTATGCATCATGGGTCATTTACTTTTTCTTAATTTGAGTAGAGTAAACTTGTATTTAAGTTTCAAGCTTTGGGTTGTTCCTTCTTTTTTTTTTCCCTTTTTTTTAGTGCGTGTGTGAAGGAGTTTCAAGCCTAGTCAACGGGCTGAATGCACATGGTATTGGCAGGGCCAACATATTCAAATTAAGCTTACACAAAATACCTAACCACTCCAATGAAATAGCAACCTCAAATCCAAGCAAAGAGTTCTTGAAGGTGCTGAGATATTTATTAGTGGATAATTTTCTCTATCCCTTTTTACACCACCTTATTTGAGGGTCAAATTAATCAAGATCAAGCATTTCAAATCATCAGTAGCTAAGGGGCTCAATGTCATTGTTTCAAACTTCGAGAGGTTAAAGATGGAAAAAGGAGAAAACGGAGACCACCACAAGGAAGCAGAATTAGAAACTATATACATGGTCAAAATGAATATGTGTAATTTGTATTGTCCTTATCTAAAAGGAGTAGCTTAAAATGATTTTAATGAAGGAGCTAATTTCATTATCAAGAGACAGAGGATATCAATGATTTGATTTCTAGTAGAGAAGGGTAAAGAAAAAGAAGAGGGAGGAAAAATCAACACATGCAGAAAAATGATCAATGAGGAGATTAATCCTATGAATCTAAAACTTAAAAGTGATGAGAATCTTATATCACTTGTTCTTGATTTATTTGATTTTGTGAAAGTAAGCCATATAAAGAGTGGAAGAGGCAAAAAAAAAAAAAAAAAAAAAAGGACAAACATTACATATATTTTATAAAGTAAATGGTATTCATGGACTTGAAAATAGATTTTTAACTGTATATTAACTTCAAAACGTCTTGTTCTTGACTGATTTCATCTAAAAATGTAAAACAAGACAAGTTCTCCCATTGAAATGCAAAATTTTTATCATTGAAAATGCAAGAAGACAAGAAAAATTACTCAGCAACATGGAAGGTAAAGAGTAATCAAGTCAATCATTATTTCATATGAGATATATTCTTCAAGTGAAGGAGAAACAAAGTAATTTCTGCTACAAGAAAGAAAGTAGTGTCCAAACAAGTACAAGAAAGTAGCTCTTGGAACAAAAATAGAAAGATTTTGGAACTAAAAATAACTTCACCCATAAATTTGGAAGCATATGTAACACTTCTACCACCTGCTGGATAACCCACTTCCTTGTAATTTTTTCTAAGAAAAACAAGAATTCTCAAAATTCAAACAGTTCCCTATATACCCCATAACGCATGCAAACAGAATATAAATTCAATAAAGGAAATTAGACAACTAATATGACATTAAAAAAAAAAAAAAAAAAAACCATACACACACACACTCTCTCTCTCACCTGTGAAAGCAACAAAATCAGGCTTTTCAATCTCAATCAGTTTCCTGAGAAATTGCGTCGTATTAAGATCTGAGCATTGCTCAAACTCAGACTCCAACACGTCCCTGCACCGAGTCAACAATCCATTCCCATAATGCATATCAGCCACCTAAAGAATCCAAACCCCATAAAAAGAAAAAAATTTAATTTTTTTTTAAAAAAAAGAAATCTTTTCCATTTAAAGAAAAAAAGGTATAAGAAAAGAAATCTTTTCCATTATTTCCCAACAGAAAGTATAATTTTTGTTTTCTCCAAGGAAATTGGGAAAAGCTTAAAAAGGAAATTTTTTTGTTTTTTGTTTGAGTAAGAGGATTGACCTGAAGGATCTTGAAAGTGCCATCATAATTGAAACGTAAAGGTAACTGAGGCTGTTTCTTGAACCTAATGGGCTGATGATTAAGTGTTAAACTCTGAGAAATTACAAGAATGTGAAGCAAATGAAGAAAAAGAATGATCAAAGTTAAGAATATGAAGGAATAGATCCATATTCTATGGGAATCCATATCTCCACAACAGATCAACAGCTTCTCTGCAGCTGATTTTCAATCTCTCAAGAAGTCAAGAGCAACTGTTCTTGTTTTTACTCTGTTCTTTTTCTCTCTCTTTTCTTTCTTTTTTAACAAACCTTTTCCATTTATGCGCATTTTGATTTAATGGCAACTTTGTACTTTAAAGTTCAAATTAAGCCACTTTCACCCTGGTAACTCATCTGTTTGTTTTTTTTTTTTTTTTTTTTTTTTTTCTTGGTCTCTTTTGTTTCCTGATAATATATATTTTTAGACTATATGATATTTTAAAGTCATCGAAGTCTAATTTAAATTTGATTCAAATTGTGTCTTTTAACTCTTATTCGAGAGGAATGCCTCGTCAATCAAACCCTCCATATATATATATATATATATATATATATATATATATATATATTTATATTTAGTAAATAACTAATGTCAATTATCAAAATGATAATAATAGTAGGTAGATTTTTTTTTTTTTTTTTTGGGAGGGTAGGTAGTCGTTAACTATAGATAAAGGCAGTTTACTTAATTTAATTCTTTATTAAACATTTAAAATTAAAAAATTTCTTCCTTAATACTAGCTTTTGGTTATTACGACGAAACTTCCTCGTATTAGTCAAACTATTTTGAATTTAAAATATAATAAAAAGTTATCAAAATTTTTAGAATTCATTTAGACATTTTTTTTTTCAAAAAATTGTATTTTAATTTTTGATGAAAAATTAAATTAGACGTATTTTTAAAATTTTTGAATTTAAATATTAATTTTTTTTTTTATATAATTGGAAATTAATTTTTAAATAAGTCAAAAAAAATTAGTGAAAAAAGGGGGAAAATAAAAACTTGTCTAAATGCATCTTTAATATTCGATAGGGGCATTAATGATTCATTAATAAAAATAGAAAAAGATGCAAAAGGCATTACAAGTAACCTATTATGATACATCACCAACTATCCATGTACAGCCAGCAACTTACCAGTCCTTCAGTAGCTCTGCAGCAAGATCTCTGTAACTTACTTTCTTTCTCTTTTCAGGTACTGAGCTCGGATCGGACAGCGGTATCTCATTCTCGGAATGAGGAACTGTACTTGTGCCTTTTTCACCTTGCATAGGAGGTCTTTCATCTCCAAGATCCCTGAAACTGACTGTCTTCCCCTTTTCAGGCTTTGAGTTTGGATCAGGAGGTGGGATCTTATTCTCTGATTCAAGAACAGTACTACTTAAGGCCTTTTCTTCAAGAACATGATCCATGCCTTTGGCTTCTCTGTTCCCAAGGACTGGAATCATGTCCCTTAACATGGCTTGAAGTGGATCAATTGAGTATTCTGGCCGAGCATTTCCATTGCCTGATTCAACAACTTCATGAATTTCACTAGCTCTTTCTCCTAGACTGCTTTTATCTCCTGCATCTTGTCTGAATGTCTTCTCTGGCTGTAAAGATACAAAGTTTTCCGTTTCTTTGCTTTCCTGGATTTCTGGACTCCGCTTGCAAAACGTTTTGCAGCTTTCATTATCTTCAGCATTGTCTGAGCCACTACCATCAAAATCATTCTCATTAATCTTTGCAGGTTTATTTCCCACCCGAGGTCTCACTCTCCGCATCTGTTTGATCACACCTGTCCTTTTCTGCGCATTATTCCTACTAGATGTTCCTCTTTTTGTTTTGGCTTCCTTTTTAGGTAAGGTAACAAGCCTGGAAGCGTTAGTCGTAGGTTGAACTTTTCTCTTTCCAACTTCCTCATTAGATAAAGACACACATTGCACTTCTGGCTCATTGGAGCATGAGATAGAGTCTAGATTTAATTCCTCATTGCAACTGAAAAGAAGGAAAAAAAAAAAAAAAAAAACTCAGGCACAAATATCTATGCCTACCTATCAAAATTGGTTACTATATGCGAAATACAAGCCACGTGGGCAGTAAGCAAAAGAAAGAAAATTCCTTGCTATAATGACTACTCAAGTGCAATCAATGTTTTTCTTCTCAAATTTCATATAAAGGCAGTTCATTAAAGTAACAGCAGTTCAAATGACAGGATTAAGTCAAAAATTGGGATCAAGTCATGAACGACTAGAAGCATTCAGAAAAAAAGAATGCTTACCTCTCCTCAGAAACCAATTCTTTCAAATTGATGGGTTTTAAACTATAACTGTCTTCTGGTAGTTTCTGGTCTGCCATCAGAGAGTCCTCCAACCACTTGGATGTTACGACATGCAACCTTTTGCTAAGTAGAAGATGCCTATCCTTCACTGATAAGCTGATCAAGAAGAAAAGAGGTTTGGTAATCCTTTAGTAAAAGATAACACTAATGCTTGGATTAGTAAGTGTGGTGGTTTATAAACCAAAAACCAAATGAATTAACCATTAGGGCTAAAGGATGAGCCAATACTTCTAATAAGAAATAATTGATGAAAAGAAACTTGAAACACATTAACATATTTGTTTATTTATTTCCCTGGTCTGAAATCTCGAGTTTTCACCCTTCTTACCCTGAGGAAAGAGCAAACACAATTACAACTTGGGCTAGCTCTTGCTTTCTTAACATGCTACCATTCAAATGCCTTACAGAACTCTATCAAAAAGGGAACATAATTGTACCTCCTCACATATACATACACACACACATATATTGTGTGTGGGTGTGGGGGATGGGGGAGAGAAGAAGAATATGAAGCACTCCAGGGCAGAGGTTGCTCCATCTGAAAATCCTAAAAGAGTAACGGGGAAATGCTGAAAAATTACAGGGCCCAAGAAAACTTAGTTTAAGTGTTCTTTGTGTCATGGAGGTACATAATAGGTATTGTAGCTGCAGTGTAAAGGCACTTATTAACAAGGCTTGCAAGTAACATTTTAACAATTTAGAGCATTAATCAACCAATCAGGATGCTGTAGTCTGTGCTCACCTGGACAAAACCATATCCAAATTCATGTCCAATCCTGGTAAGGACATTATAACTAAATGGGTAGCATGAGCAAGATTTGCACCAACACTACCACCACCACAAGAAACCTTAACCTTCATCCTCCTCAGTGCAAATTCCAATAAGATTTTCAACTCTGACTTATTTAAACTACAACATGAAGAAATGATTAGACCCACAGCAAAATTATTTAATCTACACCAAAGTAGGGTAACCTGAAATTCTTACAATGTTTCAGGTGGAAGGCAAAAGTAAATGTAGCAACCATGAAATCGCATCCATTTTTCTTCAGGACAATATTTTTTCTTATAGTAATCAACTGTTTTAGGATCTTCAGATCTACCAAAGCTGCTAAAGACCTAGAAGAGAGAGAGTGCATAATGGATAAAGACTTAATTTTTATTCTTTTTCATTTCTGTCATGAAAATGTACAGCTATAGGCAGTTTCTACTGTAGTTTACCTGTTTGAGGTCTTCAATGTCAACATCTAAGTAGTAGGAATCAGAAAATTCATCTATTTCTTCTTGCAGTTTTTCTTTGGAGGGTTCAGAAAGATAAAGAAAATACCTTGAAAGAGGAAGGAAACTTTCAGAATGTCAGAGCATTAAAATAACAGTGAAACAATCATGAAGAGGATGACTGACTTTGGTTGTAATGGCAGGAGCTTCCTCTGCAAACAACATTCCAAGAGCCAAGAGTAATGAATAACATCACCAGAAAGCTTTGCTGCTTGAAACTTGATTCCTGTGACACACAAATACCACTCCTCCATTAAGTCATACATTCATGTCAATAAGTGCATGACCAAAAGGCTCATAGAGAAAGGGAAACACCTCTACTTTCTGCTGCAATGCAGTGTGTCACAGAGTTGTTCAAATTCATCGAGAAGCTTCCACCATTCTCAACCACCATTTTGTGCAGCAGATCGAGAGAATGAGATGATGGCACATTTGCAAAGTCTCCCATATGTTAAGGACAACTGTACTACATGCCCAAATTACAAATTTAATATTCTCTGGATGAATTTCACATGCAGAATATTAAATACAATTGCACCAACAGAATACTGAAAATGTTGGCACATATACGGTTTATTGTAAGATTGGTTCCTTTTAGCACACAACCAACTAAAACGACTTAATGTGGAGAAAAGTTGTAAAGGATACAGAAGACCATTTTTGAAAAAATTAGCGTTTCACCCTTCACATTAGAGATGTCAGTCTGGATCAGATGAGAAGGAACAAATGGGACATTCTTCTTCTCTCCTGTTCTTGTAGACTTCAGTCGTTTAGGTTTATGATCTTGCACATCTCCAAAATCTGCTCCCCTCTGTGTGGTACCATTGCTCGAATGGACTAGGTCAACAAAAGCTGAAAGTTGAAGCATATAATATAAATAATTTCAAAACTGAGTGATTCAGTATAGCTAATTATTCAAAAAACATGAAATGTTTAATAGAAAACAGGGAAAATAGGATCTGAAACTGCATTTGCAAACTTGGAACATGAAAGTCTGTAGGTGATACTCACTCTGCACATCAAGGCATTCATACCAAGGCTTATCAAATTTCACGCGATCAATTCGTGGAAATCTCAGGCTGTATGGCGCAGCAAATACCTGGAAAAGGGGAAAGCTTGGGCATAATTGATGTTGCAATGGAATTTTCAGAAGCAGATCAAAATAAACAATAATGCCCATGCATAATCGCAGTGCTTCTCTAGCAGCATGTTAGCCAGAAAAATGCTGATACACCTACATTCTTCCCCAGATAATCACCAAGGAAGCATAGAAATCGCAAGTCAAGAGATTTGCATTATCAATTGTCATACCTCAGATTTTATTGTTCGAATGTCACTGGTAATTGAAAGTATTATTGATCTACAATAGATAAAGGCATGAGTGAGTACCAACTAGCATTTTTTAAAAAAAAGAAAAAATTAAGTTTCTGTGATAAAAGCTCACTTCTCAGGGCTCTCAACCCAAACATCTGGCCTCTCCTTTGAATTATTTGTAACTTGATAGAAGATTGGTGGTGCCTTCTTTGGGTATTCATATTTTCTGTGGACAGATTATGAAGTTTTGGTCAAGAAATGTTAGTGCTTCCATATCTATAAATACGAATCAATTGTAACAAAAATAGCTCCATAATTGTCACCTTTTTGCCTATTTGACTGTATCTATTGCAGTTTCATTATAACTATGAATTTCACTTGTTTTTTTAATATGCAATGAATGTGGTTCCGATAAAAAGAAATCAATAGATTAGTAAAGCAACAAGCTACACTATTGCTAAAAGGTTGTAAGAGAGCTAGACACAATTCGTATGTTCCACATAGGTTACAAGAGGATAAAAAAGAAAGTATTCAATTTCAAACTCTGACAGTAGATAATTATCAAAAACCAGCTAGATGTCACCTCCCTAATTTATTAATCTTAAGACTTCAAATTCAAACACTGACTTTAAAAGTTCAGACTTCAATTTTAACATACAAGGTCCAAGATGTTCAGTTGCTTATAGTTTTTCAACGCTCTTTGGGACTGTTCCCACATAATGAAGGCCATACTAGACAAAGATTCAATACATGCCGATTAAACATTACCTAAAATGAGGTTTCAATTTTGTGACAACAGCATCAAGCTCCTCATCAGAAAGTCCAGTACCCACTCGGCAAAAAGACACGAATCTGCAATATAAAACAAAACCAACATTTGTTATGCGTGATACATTTATTAAACAAGGCTGTAACAAAATTTGATGTTCATGATTGTTATGATCTTTTTAGAGCAGGAGGCAATTTAGCATAGTCTCATAGCAGGAGATCCTAAGCACCATTTGTTGAATATTATTCACGTGTAAGGCTTGTTATAAAAATTTGTGTTCAATCCAGATGTGAGCTGGTGTGTTAAATAGTTGAATTTATATACTCTATATTTATGGAATCCAAAACCAATGTCACATACATTGGACATTAGTTTTGGCTTCTAATCAATAAATGGAATCCAACACCAAAATGTGGTCTATCCTGAAACAAGAACTTAAAGCTGTTCCTTGCTTTATGATAGCCAAAGGAACATATTTGTACGTATAAAACCTGTGTATAACTCCAGGAGTCAAATTGCCACACAAATTTCATTTCCAGAGAGGTAAGCTTTTATGCAAGTTTATCTTATGATACTTCATAGTTCAACAAATAACAAAGACATATAACAATCCGATACTTTGGCACACGCTGAGCCCATATAAAGTCATGCAGGGATATCATTTAAAGGTGAGATAATAAAAGTCTATCAATGAAAGAAACAACCACTAGAAGTGCAACCATATTGTAACAGAAATAAAAGCTAATTCCATGAAGAGAACTTTACCTTCTTGGATGTGCATTTGGCTCCGGACGCTCAGCAAGGCCAACCAGAAATTGGGCTACCTTTTCAACAGAAGGACATCAATTATTTCATTACACAAATGAACAAAGACAAGTAATACGTCTAAGGAGAAAGAATCTTTACCTCACCACCATGTCGTCCAGAACCATAGTAGCCTCCTATTTAAGGGAAAATTAATAGTGAGCAGCCATTCCTGTGCTACAAACTGAAGGCTAAAGTAAGAACTTTATACCTATAACTAGAACATCTAAATCGGAGCCAGCTCTAACATACTCAGGCTTCAACTTCAGCCATTTTCCACTCCGGTCACTTGGTTCCCACTTTGAGTTGAGATCTTTAATCACAACTCCTTCATCTCTATGAAATAAAGAACAAATCATGCATAAATAAATTTTCATGACCTGAGGAAACTGGAGTTCCCAACTCAGACCAGTTATGACTGATGAAGGGGGGAAATGCAAACTACAGTATAGCCAGGACCAGGTTTCCAATAAAAGAAGTTAACTGTAGAATTTTATACCCATATCAATTTTATTGTTTCAGGTAAATATCTTTATGAAGATCAGAATGGAAACAAATAACAAGGCCAAAACATTGATCAAGGTATCAAAAAAGAAAAAACCAAAAAAAAAAAAAAAAAAAAAAAAACTCATGCTCAGTGCAGTTTGATGGCTTTAGTATGTGAACCAGAATGTCTAGAAAAAATTCATTATGATTCAACAGTTGTAGCTTAGTTGGGTACATTAAAAAACTGATGGAATTTTACCCATGCTCATGGAACAAAAGTGTAAGTGACAAAATAAATGCTGTGTTGCTCAGATTTAGCCTGAAAATTAGAAAGAAGTACATGTATAAATATTGCTAGATATTATATGGGGTGAGAAATCCAAGTGACCATTAGCCTTCGTTGGTTTAGGTGTTAAATGGAGGTATATGAAGAGGGGAAGTAACATAGAGCTGTTGAGATTTACTTTCTTTGATTGGGTAGGAAAATAGGAACAGAAGTAAAATGTCAAGGAACATGTTCCAAGATTGGATGGATCAGGAGGTAAATCAAAGCTGAAAAATTGCAGTTTTCCTTATGACTTTCCTATCTTGCCAAAAATCAACTCCAGCAAGCTTCTCCTGCAATCATTCTCTCTTATTACACCAATTCCTAAGTCCCACCACCAGCAGAAGGCTTCAGGACTTTGATTGCTATGCTTTACTCGCCATAATATTGGGTTAACTGCATCAGCACATAATCTTGACCGACTTCCAATTAATTTTCCCAGTGGAAGTGAGTCCTATTATATTTCATGGGAAGTCAAAGAAGGAGCAAACAGGAAAATCTCAAGAAAAGGATGGCATTGAGTATATTTGGAATATTGATGCACTGGGGATTCAAAGATGTTTTTCATAGGTTTCCTAAGATTTGGTTAACCTCTTCAATTATACTTCAGACTTTTTCTTGTTGTCCAATGAAGAGATACAAAATACATTTCCTTCTATCTATATCTATTCAATAAAAATTGGGATGCACACTTGTGAAACAGTTCAGAGAGCAATCACATATGTTGTTTAAAGGAATCTCAAAAGGCATAAGGGGGTCAACAAGCAGAACCAGAGTATCACTAACCTATTCTCAATAGTTTCCTTGAAAAATTTCTCAATGTCTTCAGCACTACGAGCAATAAGAGACCAACACGGTTCCCCTGTAAGGCAAAAAGTGAGACAGAACTAGAGGTTCCTAACACAGTCAAAACTGTCAGAGCACACAGAAAGAAAAATAAGAAAACAATACACTCAAGAAAGACATCAGATGTTTTCCTGTAACAAGCTCCAGCCTTATTTCATATGTGTCAAATATTCAATTGAAAGAAACTAGCAAAAGCAAGTTGAAGTGGATAAGTTGACCACTATATATGGAGCAATTCTGAGAAATGTATAACATACCAGAAGGCAGACTTGTACTAAGACTACTATTGGGAACCAAAATTTCCAAGCGGCCCTTCATAGGCTTCACATATTTGCGAAGCAGATTGTGCCGCTCCCTCAAAGTCTGATGTATAACACTGGTATCTCCCACATAAAGAATATCAAATGCAATATCTTCCCGTATTTCATGTTAATGGAAAACAGGTCAGCAGACCCAAGAGGAAACTCTGGCACGAAACAGATAAATCATACAAGCACTGCCATTTCTCAAAAACTGTTATCACTAATTATAGCATCGCCTGAAGAATGGGATCATCATCTCTACTTGTGAATTTCATTAAGGATACAACAGAGCTGCATCAGAAGTAAAAATAACATTATAATAGAATGAAGATAATTGCTATGAAATGACTACATTAGCTACAAAATGATACCTGGCGATCACTATCAAGCCCCTCCTTTGCTGCCTTTGCTGAGACAAGGTAACAGGTTCAAAGGAATAAGTAATGAATTAGCAATAGCAAGAACACTTAGATATCACAAAAGGGTGACACGAGAAAGTTCAGAAAGGACACCTATTTCTTGGTTGGAACCAAATTCTGCAAAACGGTTAGTGGATGTATTCCAAACCAACATTTCACCATCAAGTATGCACCTAATAAGAAAAGGGTAATGACATGTTCAATATGATTAATATTTATCAAGGAAATTCATAAATATTTGGAATATAGTAACAATTGTCCACAAAAACCATCTAGAAACTACAGAAGAAACAACATAAGGTATTATCACAAAAGCAAAATAAATCTCAAAGAGTTGACCAGTTATGCAGAACTGAATGGAAAACATGTATGGACCAGTTGTTGCAAGAAAGCACTTCAGTTATTAATCTTGGTACACAGGAAAGAAGGAAAGTGATCAACTTGCTTTTATCAAACCAATGAAATGCAATCCCACAAAGAACTATCCCACAGAACTACTGTAGTTTCAGCTAGTCGATGATAGAAATTAAATTCCAGGAATTTCAAACTATAGAACAGGACACATGATCATATAGATACAAATGTGCCAAAGTAACAAGAAAGAAAAATGCAAATCTCAGTCCCTGTCAGAAAATGACTAACATCAGTTGAACCCAGTCATAACCTTCAATGATATCTGGGGAAGGTTTCTAGCATGAAACTGGGGAAGATAAAATTTTACACTTTCATACCTGTCAACCAAAATGTTCTGTTTAATGATATCTGACATTGCATGTCCATACTCTGGATGATCAAGAAAATTTCTGCATGATATCAAAGACAGGGTCTAAGAGTGAAGCTATTATTTTATTTATTGGATCTCATTGGATGCATATCATAGCAAATACATGTGGCATATAGTTAAAAGCCGGGCAATTTAACATAGGTATAAATATTTAGAATCATATTTGGTGAAACACAAGAAGATAGTTTGAGTTTCTGAAGAGAGTAAAGAGCAAACATACCAATGAGGGAAAAGTTACCTCGAGAAAAAGTGTATTTCTGAGTTATTTTTATGAATTTGGATTCGATCACCATCAAACTTGCATTCGACAACAATTTCCTTCCCGTGAAGCTGGTCAAGGACAAAACTTTGTAAATACTCAGCAATAAGTAGTTTCATAAAAATAAAAAATAAAAAAAGAAGAAATCAAACTAGCGAGTCTTAGAACAATCACGAAAAGAATTTGAGAAACTATCAGAGCAAGTAAAACCATTTTAAAATTCTTAAAATCCAAATTTTCCAAATGCAAACCTTTTTCCATGCTGTGTTTGCATTATTGGCTCTCAGTGCTAGTTGAGGACGGACGGCTTTTCCAACTTCTATGTCCTTTAAAGAGGAAGATAAAGCATTATTTGCGGAAAAAATAGTTCATTGCTTGAGCACAACTTAAAGAGTGCAAAAATAAACAAATAGACATAGATACACTGATACAAAGTTGCAACTCAGCATTTCCCAATATAAAGTATTGCTAGATGATGAAAACAAAACTTTTAAATAAATAGTGTATTTTCCTCAAAACTAATGGACTTTTCAACCATCCTAAGCTCATATTATCATTAAAAGCACAATTTACAGAAAGAGATGCATAGATGAGACCATTGGCTAGGTTGTTTGTGTGAATGACTTTAAGTTCCTTTTGCCTAGTAATGTTTAAAGGAAAAATGTGTTAACCCACATAGACCAGCAAGTTTTTTCATAGGATATTTCATTCTAAGACTTGTAAAAATTAGTTGATCAGCTCAACTTATACTTATTGATAATCCAAGTAAAGTTCAATTATGGATTGCCAGTTGTCAGAACATCAAATTATATTCCTAGCTTAGACTGTTACAAATAATTGTAAGCATAGGATAATAGAGATTTCTCTGACTTTCAAAAGAGTTCAAGCAAAATTGGGAAGCTGACCTGACGCTTGTGACGTTGACTACGATCCCTTAACTTTTCACAAACTAGTTTCAAATCACATGTAACATTGAACAAGTCCTCTGCATCTGGATGAAATTCATGAAAGATGGCTTTTTCACTAGTTCCCAACTTAAGATCTGATAGGGCAAGATGAACACAAGTAAGCAGGTGAAACTGAAAGGTAAAATAATCTAATTAAAAATTCACAACAGACACACAAAAAGATAGTTACTTGAATTGATTGAAAATGACTCGCAAACCTTTGAGAATTATCATAATAATCCACTTCATTTCTTGTGCATTTGTTTTCCTGATCAAATCAGAAAGAACAGAAGTCTTCTCTGCTCTGTAACAACAAAGATGAAATTTATTTCAAAAGGAAGGCATTCATGGTAATATTAACAATGAAACTGAAAATCAAACTCAATTGGGATGGACCTTTTAAACCATACAACCATGCACTGCACTTTTTATTTGGACCAATTTTTTTAGATATCTTTAATTATAGTGACATTACCTATTTTCACTCGACGCCAAACGATCAAGCAATTCATTTAACTCCTTTACAAGTAGCTCTCCTGATGACATACCTTGCCTCCTTTGCAGCACCTACTTGAAAGAAAATCCCAAGGAAATTAAATAAGCATGAATTGCATCCACATGAAATTAATAAACTTCATTAGACCTAATTCCAATAGTTATAATGTGCGCTTCCCAAAGTATAACCAATATTTGGAACATCAATCTAGTAATCTACCAACCATGGATTGTGAAGCAAGAGAGGGAACTGAAATAACTGCATGACATTATCTATTTCTAAAAGCCAGCAAGTTCAGGAATATTATTACTTCCTAAGACTCGAACATTTCTCACTTAAGGTGGTCAAGAAGGGTCTTGGAATCTGGAAGTAATACAGTTGTCCACTCATTGGTTAGACAGTTATCAATACAATTCTTTGTATCTCTGGGTTGTCTATGAAATTGAGTAATGCAATCAAACCTAGGAGGTGATTTCCTAAAATCCTCATTCCCCATCACTCTTTCTTGTCATTTTCCCCAGAACCATGTTCATCAATTTAGCAACTGTTTTCAGCTTGAAAATTTCTACACAAGACCAAGAAGGGTAGATATCTTTGTCAAACAGAGTAAAACAATAACAACTTCTGAAAATGTTGAAAAGTTAAATTTCCCACGTGTAAATAAACTCCAACAAAATAGTGGACCAATTTTTTCACGATTTACAGAGTTCACTTACAAAGTTCCCCATATACACAGGCACTATGTATATATTTTTATACCACTCCAACGTCTTGAATTGAATATTTACATCCAGATTTTGGATATACAAAAATCAAATGTCTATTTTCCTAAAGCAAACATATTTTTCATCTAAAAATAAAATAACAGATTAAAAGGATTTTACGCGCCACCAACTCATAAGTCTAATGCAATAACTTCTTAAGGTCAAAACCTCTCTTTTTGATTCTTCTATAAAGTTCAAATGTGGACATTCGATCCTGGAAAGTGGACAGAAGATATGAGGTGACATAGTTTTCTCAAAGCTTTACAAATGATACATACTGACAAGCATACGATTGAGAAAGTCAAAAATTAAAGAAAACCTCAAAGGCGACAAGAGAGAAGTTGCCGGCGCTAAAGCCAGTTTTGGGGCCACCTTTGCGCCAATTTAGAAGACGTTGAGCGTCAGCGGAATCACGAGACATAGCAAGAGCATCAATGACGCACGTAGCGAGGGCGTGCTCCTTCAGTCCATAAGAGCCCCGTTCCCGGTCAAGCGCCGGCAAGATGAGGCGAATGGTGCTGAAATAATCACCAGGTTTCCGGCAGAAGGCGTCTAGGAATTTGCGGAACTTAGAACGCTTCTTCACTGACGACTTGCTTCTCTGCATCCAATTGAATAGACTCACCATCACGCTGAATTTTATATCCGATTCCTCCATTGAAATCCTTCTTCTTCCTTTCTCTTCTTCTTCCGATGATTTTATACGGTTAGTTGTGATGAAGAAGACTCGAGTTAGCAGTTTACCAGTGGAATTTGCTTCTATAAAAATTTCAAATTTATTTTTGGGAAATTGCTAAATTTTGAATTGATTTTTACTTTTAGGGATTAAAATTAAAATAAACCTTCAGCATATGCTATTTTATTGAAAAATTACTGCTAGTTGGCTTGATTTTAGATTTGTCAATCTAAAATAAAAATTCAACCTAAATTTAAAAGTAAACTAATTCAAAATTATAAAAATTTATAATTATTTGTCAGCTTCCACCATTGAAGTTGATCAAACTTCCCTAGTAAACTTTATGTATTTTATTTTTTATTATTATTATTAAACTTTAATTTTATCTTTAGAATTATTTATAATGATATTATTTTAATTGATAACTATCTTATTTATAATTTAAAGATATTATTTTTTTTTAAAATTAAATTAATGATAATATATGTATATATATATAAGCATAAATTATATATAAAAAAATATATATATATATATAAGCATCAAATATGTATATATATATTATTGTAACTTAAAATTACATATTTTTAGTTATCTTACAAATCTTTTTAAGGTTTAAAACTCTTTAAGGGTCTAAAATTCTTTCCTCATATAACTAGTATAATTGACGGACAACTTCTTTCTCAAAGGTACTATCATTATCTTCTTTAACGAGGGAAACAACCAGATTGTTAACCAAGCCTTTCCCATTATTAATGCAATCCGATGCCTTCTTAGAGTACCGACGGAACAGTTCATCCATGGCGGCTTCTCCAAAATGACTTGCAAGCACAGGTTCGAAAACTGCTCTCATGAACTTGGATACAAATTCTCCATCGCTGAGCATTTCCGTTTCATGTGTTTCGTTGAAGAAATCAAGTTTCGCCTTGTACACATCTTTCCACCATTGTTTAAACGTTTCCAGACGAAGGATTTTGAAGGAACCTTCCTTCTCGATAATTTCCTTTACTTCCTCTGCAGAAGGATTATATATTGGGAGATTAAAATCATCCAGTTTTTCTTCCTCAATGAATCCCTGCAAGAAAATTATTTAGTTTGGATTTGAATTCAAATTTCAAAGTCGTCTATTTTTGCGCCAAAATTGAAGATTGTTTTCTGCGTATTTTTTTTTTCTGACCTCATTAACCATGTCATTCAGCGTCATTCCTATCAATTCTTTGGAGTCGTAACCGTCATCTGGATCGATCTTAGAAACCAAGGTTAAGAGTAGACGTCCTTGAGGTACCATTTCTTCAGATCGCATATTCAGAAAAGTGGTGAAATCCTTCTCAAATTGATCCAAATATGCCTTATGCACTTTGAGGGGACTAGTTTTTGCTAAATATATATTCCCTCTGTTCAAAGCCATTCCCGCCTCTGTCACCAATCCTTTAGGTACCTAATTGTAAAAATTTCCCAAATTACTTCAAAACACACAACAATATCATATAATTTATTCATGGAAGCTAGCGCTTCGAAGTTCGAACCTGAGATAGCCAATGGAGACTATAATTTGACGTCACAAAATGTATGGAATTGTCAGGGAAGAGTCTCCGGTGGAATGAACCAGGCATCGCTGCAATGAAACATGACGATTCAGAATATCGTCGATCTTTGAATTTTCCGAGATTGTTATAAAAGGCAGGTAATGATTTGAAGACGGTGTTGAAATCGTTCCCTTCTAAATCGTTTAAGAAAACTTGAACGGATGGGAACTTGCGATGATGATGAAGAAGATTCAATTCGAGATCGAGACGATAAGCTTTGTCGATGCAGGATATGATCTCCTCCACTTGTTTGAGTGTGTTAGGTCCTGAAGAACATCCTAAATCTGCTACTTTTATGCAATCTGCTGAAGAATTCCTGAAACGGCATAGTTCTCCTAGGGTTTCGTTTAGAATATGTTTCACCTTCAACATAGCCAATCTCTGAAATTATTCAAAAAAAAAAATTAAAAATGCATTGGTCATGATTACAGCTTATTTAGAACTGTATTGAGAAATCGAGAAAGAGAAAGAGGGAGAGACCTGAAGTGTGGAATTTTGGGCATAGCTTTCGTTGCCTTCTCCTGCATTCATGTGAAGAACTCGCTGCACTTCCATCTCTGTAGTTGTAGTCGCTGTAAGTGTGTGTATAAACGGTTTGTTATATATATAGCCGTTCGGTTCGAAAAAATAATTGTAAGACAAGTGTAGCTCAATTATTGGATAATAGCATTATTGGGGTTATTACTATAATTTCTTTAATATAGACTTATTTTCTTCTCTTTACTCATTAAAAGAGGGAAAACATGCTGTTAGAATACAGGTAACGAAGAAATTAGGCAAACAATTCATTAAATAATTAATTGATTTTAAAATTAATTTATGTTATGAATCCCGAAGATTTATCGAATTAGTGGATGTCCATCGAATAATCGTCTTTATCCTTTAATCTCGATATAACTACATAATTAATTATATGTAACAAGTGTTATATGATGTTTATCTCTAAGATGACAAGTGTCACATTATGTTTATCTCATAGGTGAGGTGTTACATGTGCATTTAATCTCGGGTGACAAGTGACACCTTTGAAGTTTATCCTCTCCCATTTTTTACTCCTATAAATAGAAAGCATACTCTCCTTTGTAAAAACACACAAAAAAGAATCATTTTAAAAAGTGATATAATAATATTTTATATTCTCTCTACATTTCTCTTTTTTTTTCCATTTCGTTATTTTATATAATTTCATAATAATTTATACATATTATAGTCATTTAAAATATATTTATTTTATTTTATTTGTTAATTTATAATTAAAAATAAATAGATTTATTAATTATTCTATAAAGAGATGAAAAGATATTTTAATAAAAATACAATTTAATTTAATGGAGTATTATATTTTTAAAAATATAAATTTTGTTCCATAATAAAATATTAAAAAAATAATGAGTAATATTTCCTTCCGTTTACGATACCGAACGTAGTGAAAATGCGATCTCGTGACTTGACCAATAAATGAAGACCGAATACGTGGCACAGAGCTTCCATTTTTCTACGTCAAAGTAAACGCCCTTTAAAAAAAAAAAAAAAAAGGAAGTAAACGCCATTTCCCGTCAAATTAAACCATCCAAGTCGTTAAGTGAGTGTTTGGTCGAGTGGTCAGCACCCACACTCTCGATATTCTGGCTGAGTTTGACATCTCACTTAGCCTTAGTGCTGTCAATTCAGTAATTTGTTGTCGAATTTAAGTGTGAATTATTCGGATTAACCCAACACTAAAAAAAAAAAAAAACCATCCAAATCAATTTATTTCATGAGTAATAAGTTAATTTGGCCTCAAAAAAAATTTATATTTGACAAATTTCATTTTAAAACAATTTTTTTTTCACTGTAGAAATCCCAAACTTTTTTTCGAAAAAAAACTAAAGTCATTTTTCACAAATTTCGTCAAATTTAATGATTTATGTGATTGAAGTAAAGGATTTTAAGCCCGAGCGAAACTTCAAGTCACTTAATTTGAAAATTTGTGCAATCATTCATTATATATAATACATATATAATATATCAATTTTAAACGCAATCATAACTATATGTTTGCTTTCTGACTCTGATTCAACTTATTTTGTTCACCACCTATTCACAATATTGCAATCAAGTAACATGTCAAGATAACGGAGAACCAGAATGATACGTACAAAGTTATTCTCAAACCAATTTGTAGGTTCAAGAAATGAAGAAACATAGGCAATAAATATAGTCTGGGTGGCAGAGAGGAGCCGTCTTTCTTGCTCCATGCAAACTGTTGCCACTGTGAAAGGTCTAATAGAACCAATTCTACTGCAGTTGAAGGTCTGGAAAAACCAGTATCTTCTCGCTCAAAGAGATGCAGGCTTCCAAAAATCAATGGGTTTCCGATGCTGGAAAGGACATTGTTCAAGCTAGTTGAGAAAATGAAAGATTTCAAGAAAATATGCTAATATTGACTCCATTACTCATTTCTATTTACCTGGGATATTGGCATTTTAGCTCTAACTGCATCAATTGCTGCAAAATCAATATCTGCCACAGCAATACCAGTTGACAGACGATCTGAAACAGCAAAAAGATTTAATAATGGTCGGAATTGAAGCTTAAAATTATAGGATAAGAATTCTTTGAAATCAATGAGATGATTAGAATCCATTTGTCCATCTCAAATGGAATGAACTGAAAAAACTATCTAATATCCCATTCGTTCTTCACCATGATTTTAGGATTGTGATATAAATTAAGCATCATTATAAGCTCCTATCTACTTGCGGGTTGCTAGTCAAAATATAGGCATATGCGTGTTGGAAAGAATGAAATGTAGTGTTGAACAGTAAAAGAAAACTGCCTTCAATAATAATGAGTTACATTTTAACATCAGAAATTGGCTTTTGAATACAACCCAATGCACCACTAAACAATAAATGGGAGAGCAAGAACTACCTACATGAAAGAGAGAAGTAATGCAGAGGGAATGTGGTAGCCTTCTATAAAATGCTATGGTATGTTATGTAACAGGCAAGTCACCATCAACAAAGCATTGAATGTTCTGACCTGATAATCGGCCAATTACTGAACCCCATGGATCAATTATCAAGGTGTCACCAAAACTTTCTCTCTTGTCATTGTGCTTTCCAGCTTGTGCAGCAGCAATGACCTGTTAAGATATTTGGACATCAACAGAAATAGGAATAAGAATGCATGAAGATGAGGTGATGTCAGTTAAAGTATCCAAGCAGGCAGAAAAATAATTCTTCTTCAAGGAACAATATATTGAAAGGTCAATGATAAGAATAAAAGACAATACATGTATCTCGAGAGGTTTAGTGTAATTAAATGAGAATGCATATTACTTAAAATACTTAACTGATTGTCATAAGATACCTCATAAAGTAAGGACAGTTGCACATCACATGATACTTAAAGTAGTTGCTTTCATTTTAACAAAAAGCATGTGAATTTTAGAAAACTGAATGTCAAGAGAATTAATTTACAAATAAACTAATAAAATGCATGAGGTTATAGAAATTTCATACATAACATTGAGTTTCAATTGCACGAGCCCGCAAAAGAATCTCCCAATGGGCTTGACCTGTTGGCTTGGTGAAAGCAGAAGGAACCAACAAAACCTGCAGATATGATACAATCGTATCAAGCACAATATCTCTTCTTCTAGGATATATGTACAGTGGAAAAAGAAAAACTACCTGGGCATTGTGATGAAACCTCAATTGCTGATAAAGCTCTGGGAATCTCAAATCATAACAAACTGTTAAACCTAAACGTCCAAAGGGGCTATCAACAGCAACAATCTCATTTCCTGCAGAACATGACAAGTTCAAATAGCTAGATGTAGTGTACGAGATTCTAGGAAACATCCCAAAAGATGTAAACTGTCCTTCAAACAGAAGCTATTAAACTTCATATGATTAATATCAGAAAACAGTTTCAAGCCAAAATCAGGAATGAAATCCCATATTAATGATTCCAGAAATCGCTTAATAAGTTAAAAAATGTTAATCAGCTGAAAACTTTTCATGTAGTTTAAGCACAATTCTTAAAACCTGAAAATACTCCCAATACTCCCAACATTTGTAAGCACATATATATATCCAGGCAGTCATGGTTACATTTCTATACTTAAACGATCTATTTATCTTGGCATGGGAAGTGTTCTCAGTACATACAACACTGATAATCCTATAATCTCTTGCAGGACAAGCAAGGACAATGGATATAAGATTTGTATAACCAACCCAAACTATAATTCAAGGATACTAATACACAAATAGAAGCATACCTGCTTCCGTGAAGCTGCTCTCCTTGTAAACTGCACTACCAGGAACATCTACATCGAACCTTTGAGCATTCAAGAAATCCATAATCAGATACAACAGGGGACAGTTCTATATCAGGCTGGCTCATTGAGCACCCCCTAAAAGATCATCTTTTGGGTCTCTTTAAACAAGCCTAGGGTTGAATGTTGTAGTAGGATGCAAAATCATAGATACAGGATATTCATCAATTAGATAAAGTCAATGGTCCAGTAAGACCCAGGAAGCAATAATGTGAAAGGTCTCACATGTGCATTTTTCGATATACACTCCTAATATTTCCAGCATCGTCGATTAAAACGTGAGCATTACGCAGGTGCGCATCATCAGACCCTTTTTCTTGAAATCCTCCAAGTGACAACCAGATACATGAATCCCTTTAACCAGAAATAGCATGAGCAGTAGCTGTTAATCACTTCTTACAACCAAAAAGTGAGCCCAGTCAATTGAGTAACAGGAAAGAAGAAACATGATACTTTTGCATTAAACTACATCAACACCATCAGTTAAGAATGTAGAGGTGGATACTCTGATTCATTTTCATGCTTAGTTGACATGGATATGGACATAGGGAACATTCAGAAGACAAGAAATTAATCATACCATGGCCTTACCTCGCAAGAGAACGGTAACCTTTAATAATCGGGCCATCTAATGGCTCAGCAATCTTTAAGCTATCTCCAGATAGATTACCAACAAAAGAAAAATTTTCAGGAAAACAAAGCAATTTCGCACCAGCTGAAGCTGCTTCCTTAAGAAAGTTATACTTCAATTATTAGTTTGAGAAGATGAAATAACATAGAAAATAAATGAACTATACCATTTCCTCTAATTTCATTGCAAGGATACACCAAAAGTAAAAGAAGAATACAAATTTCACTTGTTTTAGAAACATGATTTTCTAATTTCCTAAAGCAATTGTGATTGAACCAAAGAACAGGATAAAACACAATGGGTCTGTCTTAAGATCCTCAGTTACTGTTCATTTTTTTTATTTTTTATTTTTTAAAATTTTATTTTTATAAAGCTTCAAAACAATAATAAGCCTATGCGCAACTGGAGGAAAGAAATGTTTGTGATTTACTTTAAATCCAACCCCCTCTTCCTTGGAAGGCAAATAAGAAAACTGGTTTTTAAGAATATTTACTGGAGTAGATTGATATCCCCTCAACATAAAATGGACATTCAAGAGACAGAAACCCTCAAAGTACAAAACTTGGGTCCTTATTGAAAAATGAAAGTCTGTTCCTTTCAATAGATCCTAATCCTATCACTCACAGCATTCTTCCAACTTATCCCCTCAAGTTACACTACTCAAGAATCCGAAAAGGAAGCAATACACAACCATACAGATTTCTCATCTTTGTGCTTTTTTTCTATGCATGGTATTTGAAGGAAGATTCTACTGAAGTAGCAAAGAAAAAGGATTTTTTTAAAAAAAAAAAAAAAAGAAAAAAAGAAAAAAGAAGTCACTGTGCTCACCAAACTTATATATTCAACAATCATGAGGATAAACTTTCCTGCTCCAGAAACTTCCAAACTCAAGTACAAAGTCAACTCTTGTATTCTTCATGATTAAACTCAGAAACCAGGAAATACATAATTCTACTAGCTCAATTGGACCTCCATTGACTACGATATAACATTACTAGAACATTTTAACCTTAACCATGTAGAAGAAAAAGGATACCTTAACCAGACGAGAGCAAGTAGCAAAATTGGTAGCGAGGTCATTAACGGAGGTCATCTGTGCGGCTGCAATTCGAACAGTGTTGCTGGCCATGACTGCAGAATCGCCGGCGACTACTCGGAAACGGAGGATTGAACGGCTGAGCCGCAGATGAACGGTTGGTTTAATGATGAGTTTTGGGTCCGAAATTTGTATTAAAATTCCCATAGAAACAAAATAGTTTCCTAAACGGCGTTTTATCTGCGGAATTTCCAGAAATGTCCAAATATATATCTTTTAATGAACAAATAATAAATTACTTTAATTAATTTTCCTTGTATTTTTCACGTTTTTTTTTTTTTTTTTTTTTTTTTTTTTCTGGTAGATGTATTTTCCACATATTTTTCACCTTCAATTTGTAAAGTTTATGTTTTTTAAAAAAAATTCACATTTATATAAAATATATAATTGACGCAAATTAATTAAATATTATTAAATAAAAATAAAGTTAATTAATATAAAAAAAAATTAGGGACTAAACCGTCAATATTCCTAACCAGGATTGTAAAAAATGGTCCAAACTTCATCTTCTTACAGTGAGAAAGGGCTGTTCTCCGGCGTGAAGAAGTTGCCAAGCAAAAAATTCACCGGAAAAATAGAAACGGAAACGATAAACAACGTAGAAGAAGAGCGGAGAAGGACGTGAGACAAAGATGTTGTTTCAGGTCGGAGGACAAGGGACTCGTCCCACCTTCTTTGAGATGGCTGCTGCGCAACAGCTTCCTGCAAGTCTTCGAGCGGCACTCACTTATTCTCTTGGCGTAATCTTCAATTTCTTGATTCATCCCTTTCAAAAAATTGTTATGGGTTTCTAATTTTCATTGAAGTTTTCTTTTTTGGGTCCTTTTCAAGCCTTAATTTTTAGTTCGATTTTATAGGTATTAGCTCTGAGGAGACCCTTTATCCACAAGATTTTGGATTACGAAGATGAGTTCTATGCTTTCTTAATGCTCGTCCTTGAAATGCATAGCTTGCGGACAACTGATGCTTCCTTTGCCGAGTCTTTGTATGGGTTGAGAAGAAGAACGGTTAAGTTTAAACTGAGCAAAAAAGATTCTATTAAGAAGCATGTAATCTATACTGATGCAATTAGTCACAGCTCATTAGAGAAGCGCCAGAAAGTTCTCTCAGTTGTGTTTCTGGTAAAATTGTTTTCCTTTTATTTGTTTAAGGTTTTTTTTTTTTTTAATGGCTTCAAAACTTGTTTGCAAAATGATAAATTTGGTGTTGAATGGTGTTTATTTTCACTATTTCATATGGGTTATACAAGGTAGACGTTATTTTTTCCCTAAACATGTCTTTTTAGGAATTCTCTTAGTTGGATATATTGTTTGTAGGTTGTATTACCCTATTTCAAGTCAAAGTTGCAATCTGTGTATGATAAAGAAAGAGAAGCTACTCTTCAAGCAAGTTTATGGGGTGAGAGAGATGAAAGATTTGACAATGTTGAAAACTTTGACGGTGGATTGTTGGATTCTGGTAGTGATTCTAATGAAGAAGCATCTGTTGGAAGACGCACAATGAAGAAAATTAAGAAGATTATTGCTGCCTGCTATCCATGGATCCATGCTGGAAATGAAGGTCCATATCACCTTAGTGTTTTTTTTTTTTTTTTTTTTTTTTTTTCTCACTATTCTTCTTATCTGAAAATAGGTTTCTTTAAATTGACGATCCTTTCAGTATTTATCTGCTTTTCCTTAGCATCTGTAGTTTCTTTCGGTCAGGGCTTTAACACTTTTGGCTTCTTGCTTGCACCCATGAACTTGCATCATAATTAAGAGAATCCTGGGGGAGTCAAGAAAAATTTAACTAATGGGTTGTATAAGAGGACTTAAATGCCTTAGGGAGGTGCTCCAGACTATGGATATACATTTTAGAAACCAGGCTATATTTTTATACCATGAGGAGTGTAGGATTCATTTTCTGTTGTTGTAGACCTTTCAAGGGAGGAACTTTGGAGCCAGGAATCTAATTTTGCTAATCCCTAGCTTAACTTTAGGAAGGAAAGTCCCGTTCAGATTTGGTCTTACTTTTGGATATTTTCTCTGGAACGTTAGATGCAGATATTGTATTCCTACAGTATTCTTTATGTGTTTTGCTTGAACCCCTCGGCAGGATACATCTCACAATGATTTTGAGAAAAATGCAAATGGATTTGGAATCCTCTGATTGATGCAAATGGATGATAAAATGTAGTGCATTAAAATGGAGATGGATTTTAAAGTCTTGGAAAGCATTTTTCTACTCTATGTAAGGATAATCACTTTTTGGGCCTCTGGATGCAGTTAGTTAGTAGTAAACTGTAAATAATAGTGTTTAAGCATGAAAACTGTAAATGTTTCAGACAACCTGACAAAGCAGAAAAAATCTTAGGGACCTTGTCAGAGGTTTTCGAGTACTGGATAAATTTTTCTGTCATTGCCAATATTTCCAGAGAGGATATTTTTCTGAGGCATTCAATGTTGATGCAATCTAATATCAACACCTATTTTTAAGCTGTTCTGTTTTAATATCCAGATTTCTTATTTTCATGGATGATGATCAAGTCCTTAGTTTGTGATTTGTCTAATCTATTATACTAATAATATTTGTAACTATTTCAGTTAGTCTATCAAGCTTGCCTGTTTAGAATTTGCTAGGTTTAGAGGGGCAAAAAATGTCTGTCCAGGTTTTCTTGGTTGGCATTAGGATGCTGTTTAGTTTGGAAATTATTCTTTATAGAAAATATGACAAGGCCATGCAAATGCGTGCTATGTAACACATTTTTGTGAGAATTTATTATGACCCATCAGGAAAATTTCCTCATTTCTTTTATATAGTATGCTTATAGGAGTTGGGGTTTATGTTTAATCTCTTTTTATGTTTGCATGATGGAGATAAATCTTGAATACAGCTCATCTTCTATTGTGCAGGGTTCTCATTTGCATATCAGCTGTTGTATCTATTAGATGCTACGGGGTTTTATTCTCTGGGACTACATGCATTAGGTATTCATGTTTGTCGGGCTACAGGACAAGAGTTGGTAAGATATCAAGATGTGCACTTCAAATGTGCTCTTGAGATTTCAGAAGATTTACTTGTCCTTTTAATTTGTCTGGACCATGCATTCCATAGATTATTAAACTGATGTAAAAAATGTATATCTCAGTGTAATTTTACCTTTAGCTAGTGCTGTGCTGGTTTTCCTGAATATGATGTTAGAGCATTTATTTTTGTGTTTTACTATCTCACTTGCTTAAGCATTCTTGCATTTTATGTCAACATAGATGGATACATCTTCTAGAATTTCCAAAATTCGGAGTCGTGAACGTGAAAGACTTCGGGGCCCTCCTTGGCTAAAGGTATTTCATTCCTTCTTCATTCTTTTCTACATCATATATATTAAAAATTTTAGATAGTATCTGGTTATTGGTATATAGCCTGATATATGCAAGTTTATTAAGATTGGTGCTACTGATGTTTCACGGTTACTTTAAGAACTGTAAAAAGAGATTTGGATCAATATCTGCAAATGCACTGTTGATTAACATCTTGATTCTATCTTTGGTTTGATATTATTGATGCATCTAAAAATAAACTGTTTATAAGTTATACTTTGAATTTTCTAATTCAAACAATTTACACCATTATATGTTATTGTATTTCAGGCAGTTCAACGTGCACTTCTCACTTCTACGTATGCAGTTCTTGATTATGCTCAAACAGGTTTAATTGCTGCAGTATTTTTCTTTAAAGTGAGTATGCTTCATCTACGACATGAACCATCTTTCATTTCCCCTCGTCTGTTTCTTTCTGCCATTCAGATCTGTTTCCTCTTCATGTGTTTTGTCATCAACTATCCTCTGCTATGCACCTGAAAGCTCTTCTACTTTTTTATTACTTTTAAAGAATCAAGTATGCTGATATAATTTACCGATAATATTTCCAATCTGCCTTCTAATTTTGGGTGGGCTTTGAAGGGCACAGAAAGATTTGTAGGTGCTTTATGTCAGCATTAATTGCCCATAACTCCAGAATTTTTGTGTGTATCAGATGATGGAATGGTGGTATCAATCTGCTGAGGAGAGAATGTCAGCGCCAACTGTATATCCCCCCCCACCACCACCTCCAGCACCAAAGGTTGTTTTTTCATTTTTATTCTTTGAATGATAATGGAGCTTAGTTATTCATCAAAAAAAAAAAGATAATGGAGCTTAGTTTTCTTTAATGTCCTGCACATAATAGGGAATAAAAGAATTTACATTGTTTTCAAAAGCATGCACTGTAGAGAAAGTTCTTCGGATCTTTAACTGTTAAATAAGACTGGGCCATCAATTTTTTTGCAATGTTTCCCAATTTATGACAATTACAAAGTTCCTGCTAGTTTCAGGTTGGACACCATATTGAGACTAGATTTTTGTGTTCCACAAATTGGGAAAGAGCAACCATGAAAAGAAAAATCATAAGCTTTTGCCATATGAATTATAAAGCTAACCATATTATTTCTACAAGCAAAATACTGAAACCATTTGGTTTTTAGCAAGCTTTAATATTATGTAATTTGAGCTCACTTTTGGATAGATTGCAAAGGAGGGGATTCCATTGCCACCAGATAGAACAGTATGCCCTTTGTGTTTACAACAGAGAGCAAATCCATCAGTAGTGGCTGTTTCAGGGTTTGTCTTTTGCTATTCTTGCATATTCAAATATGTCTCTCAGGTATGTATTTCTCAAGACCTTGGTCGACATTATATCTGACATGATAACAAAGTTAGTCTGTAAAACATTATTCCATATTAGTAATTGCATTTACTCATCTGTCTGTGAATACAGTATAAGCGCTGCCCAGTTACACTGATGCCCGCAACATTGGAGCAAATTAGGAGGCTTTTCCATGATATATAGAATGTTCACTCCTTGGTTTTTAACACAAGTAGGGCCATTCATACCAGTGGGAATAAAGTCGCAGATAGAGATAAGATAGTTCTCTCTTCATTACATTCATTATGTTATATTATTTCTTCCTCTTTGATATAATAGAAATCTTTGGTAGATGATAGATGAGGAAAAAGCAAATTTTCCTGCAATTTACATCTATGGCATCCTATGTTTTTTATGAGGCTGGTCCTTGAGGCCATGTAAAAATCAGCTTGATCTAGTTTTGTTAGTTTATGCTAAGGTTGTCTACGTCTTCTCTTTTGTTTCATTAAATTGTTTGTTTGTGTTCTCATGAATTTGGTGAATATGTGATTTGTGTGTTGCAAGATCCTAGAACATATGAACACATTCTGAGGTTCTTGATTGAGACAGTTTGTAGCAGAATATCATATTTATGATGAAAACTAATGTTATTCGTACATCAGAAGAACAACTAACGAAAACTGATGACTATGAATTCCATCATTTGGCACTGTCCATTGCTTCCTCTAACCTGGTCTGAAAAGGGTTGGTCTGATTGTGCAAAGACATGCTTGAGCCTGAATCTACTGTATCCATGGCCTGACGACAGGCACCACCTGTGTGCTTCCAGTAACTTCCCACAGTACCAAAGATTGGTGTCTCTTCAGGACTAAAACTCTGTGACCTCCTCCTTCTCAGGGATGATGAAGACTTTGTTTTCTTTAAGGATGATGATGAATTCCCAACAGAACCTTCTGGACTGTTTTCAGAGTCAACTAACCAACTTGAAAGACTAGTATCAACCCTGCAACTATTGGATGTTTTCTTCTTTAGTTGAAAAGGGAACGTGAATTCCTCCGAATCAACATTTTCCTGTTCTTGATTCTTCTCCATTGTTGATGATGATTTAGCTTTTCTTCTTACAATCTTCTTCCATTGACTTAGATTTTCAATCGGTTTCAAGACAGAATCGATGTGTTTATCTTTATCTTTATCTGTATCATTATCATTATCATTATCATGACTTGGAATTGGTGTAATAAATGTTTTGCTGCTGACTTCTTCTTTGTCATCCCCAACAGTTCCTCCTCCAGGTGTAAAAGACTGTCTCCTCCTGGAATCTATTGACAAAGAAAACAATGATGATTCAGAAGAATCTTCTGGAATCATTGAACTTCCTCCATCTGCATGACTTTCTTTAACCTTGTAGCTGCTAACAACAACTTCATCAACAAAATCTTCACCCTCATCATTGCTGATTTCTGCACAATTTTTGTATCTATTGTTTGTTGGATATGTGAAAAGACTAGATTCACTTGAATCTGATAATGGGGTTTCATCTCTACCAGTTTCCTCTGAAATCTCTTTCCCCAGCTTTTTTTCTCCATGTCCTTCTGTTTTCTCCTCCTTCTCGTCAGGGTTTTCTTTCTGAAATTTCTGCTGATTCTTGACGCCTTGTTCTCCGACAGCTTTCTCCTCGGAGTACAATACTTCCGGCAACACAATTACTCTCCCTTTTTCTTCTTCTCCGGTCACTTGGTTTGCACATTCTAGGGTTTGGGAGCCACCGGCTTCTTCCTCTTGATTTGTCAGATTCAAATCATCGAACTCAGCGCTCTTTCTAGCACTTCTGTTCAACTGATCTTCATTGTTATCTCTGCTAGAAAGAAACAGAGAGAAAAGAAGAGAAGAGAATTTGCCCCATTAACAAACTTCATTTTGATTTTTCCAAGAATCCCATCAAATAAACAACTAAAAAACGATTCCTTCTTTATCCCTTTGAAAATAACACAGAGTAGAAGAACAAAAAAAAAATAAATAAAAAAAAATAACAGAGCTTTTTCTACGACGAACAGAAGCTTACACTCTCTCTTCTTCAACGATTTTCAGATGATCAGCAATCTGGGCTTCCCTTGTAGGTTCAATTTTCTGCTTTATAACAAAAACATATACATATAAAGGGAAAAATAAGCTCAATTTAAAATATATATAATATTGTGTGTCATCAAGAATTCAGGTAGGGGTTGAGCATGATTACCTGATGAAGAACTTCATGATGCCTTCCAATTTTCTTATATCCATTAGAACAGCGACCAAAGCATGCAGAAAAGCAACCCATAATGATGAGTACAAGGAAAAAAAAAGTTAATGGCTATTTACTTGAAAAATTGGCGGCTGGGCCTAAGAAGCCTTTAGATAGTAATCATAATAGGTATTCTTTAATGGAGGAGAATAGAGAGGAGGGAAGAAGAAGAAGAAGAAGGTGGGAGGGGTTTCAGGGGGTTTTTGAAAAAATTAATAATAAAAAAATAGAAATTTGACCGTTGGGATGCTCAGATGATGATGTCAGCAAAACGGAACCTGGTTTTAATGAATGAAGTTGGGATTTGGATCTCATCTACATAGATTGTCTTCTTCTTCTTCTCCTCTTCAATACTCTCTTCATTTTAGTTGCACTTTCCATTTCAAAACTTATATATACATATATATTTTATATATATATATATATATATATATTTCAATTCGATTAATCCAATTCTAACTTTAAGTTTTACTCGTGAGAAGGTCTTAATACTCTAAGCGATTCTCGAAGTGTACCATTCAGAATTCTTTCCCAGTGTGTCAAATAAGGGTTTAAAAATTATTATTATTAATTATTACAAAAATGGTTTAAAAATCCTTATTTATAAGGTAAGAAAGTGAAGAAATAAATATATAAATATATACAGGTTAAAAAATTGGTATTTGAATCGAGTTGCACTTGTAAAGTATAACTCTTACTTCAAGAAAAAGTAAGATTTTACCCTGAATCTAAATCTGCTCATATCGAGTGTCAAACTTTACAGCTCTTAAATCATATATATATATATATATATATATATATATATTATATGAAAACTTTAAAGTGGGAGAACATTGACAAGGCTGATATAATATTTAAATTATAAAAGTTTCAAATTTAATTAAAAAAGAAAAAATAATAAAATGACTATTATTATTTAATAAAATAAAATAAAATTTGGGCCTGAAAGCAGTCCAAATCAACCAAGAACAAACCCCATGTGAAGTGTTGTGTAGGTTCCAAATTATTTACCATTCTAAGGATCGCTTTCGTTTTATCGATATTGGCCCATTCTTAATATATCTATTTGGGCTTCTAAAATGGACGGTAAAAGCTTCTCTTTCTGGAAAGTTCTAAAAGTAACCGATAACATATTACTTTTCAGTAACTCCGAGATGCACGTAAGCTCGTTAGGAGATCTCATATCTTAAGTGAGATTGAGCGTTCACTACTAGAAAAATTTGCGATAGATCTGACCATTGCTATTTAGATTGTTTCTAAATGCGACGGCACAGAAATCTGTCGTTACTTGCGACGAATTTGACCATCGATATCTTAAGCTCCTACTCACGTATGCAATTATTTAAAATTTAGAGTTATAGTTTTCCCTTGTTAGGACCAACCCGGCAATTCGACTCTAGATGTGCGATCAAATTGTATTATAAATATTATATAAAGTCACAAATTTAACACTTTCTTTGATTGTCATGTATCACCGTCACGATTTAAGAATTAAACTCGTGAACACACATGGTGAATTTATATTTAAGTACATGAAATCTTCATGAGTGTTAGGTTCATCATTATTATAAAGCCAAAAAAAAAAAAAAAAAAAAAAAAGAAAAAAAGAAACTAAGTTGCTTTTTTCTTTGAGGTTCCCATGTATGACTTTTCTTATCCAAACAAAAGATGGGTTTTAGGTCGACATCTCTTAGTTTTATGTACTAAACTTTATCCATTGGAACACAATAACGTGATTCTTGTTTTTATTGTAGGGTTGGAAAAGTAATTTTGTAATTTTAATTATTATATTGAAGATTTCTTTTCGAATGTGATTTAAACTCGTATTATTTATTAATATAATGATGTAGCATGATCGTCGCAATTTCTTTGACGAATGAGTCACCTCCTACTTCCTTATTTGAGTCTAAACATGCACTCATCGAGAGAAGATGAATCTCTCGATTAAACTCTAATACTAACAGATATAGAGTTCGATCAAGAAGTCTACTCCTCTCAATAGTTGTAAGTTTAGATCCAAATTAAAAGATAGAACGCAACTCGAAAAATTAGGATGCTATATCTATGTATATATAAGTGAAAATATGAGTAAGATATATAAATTTTTTTAATAATATTATGGAAATGATTTGTGGGTGGTGGCTGGTTACTTGTAAAACTCCAATTTCATTTTATATTCATATTAGGTAGTTGTTGAAACTTAAGGGATTAATTTGTTCTAAGTTTTGTCTTGTGGATTTTCTTTTTTTTTTTCTTTTTCTTAAATATAATAAATAAGTAAAAAAGAGAAAAATGAAGTCCCCAAGACTTTTTTTTTTTTTTTAGACTATTTGGCTAACTCAAGTTCACGAACTCACATAGAATTGGCTAGGGATTAATTGCGGCCCGCAAAGTCCAACTCTTATTTGAGGGAAGGCCTTACCTTGGCTCTTAAATGGAGTTCATAGCAAGTGTCGAACTTGCAACCTCTTGTAGTATTAATTTACAACGCGTTTTCTCATTGTGTCAAACCAATGGCTTAACTCGTGACTTTTTTGTTTACAAATGAGATTGTTATCTCAATTATGTTTTCATGACATTAAAATTAATTAATAATAAAATTTTAATGTGTGTATATATATATATATGTGAAATTGAGAAAAACATATGCTAAATTACATATGTATCTAATAATGCATACCAAATATTTGGTGTACCTTATTAGAGAGAAAGAAGACAGTCAGACAGCTAAACCCACGTTCTTGCAGATAATTCTACTCATATAAACTAATTCTGCTTATCATTGTCTTCATCATTTTTTCTTTTATTTTTTATTTTTTTAATGTATATATATATATATATATATATATATATTATATACATTTTTTCTTTTTTTTTTGGTTTTAGTTTGCCCTTTTAAAAAAAATTTATGTTATCTTTTTATTTTTTTCAATTACACAAATATAAATACTATAACAAATACCTTTATTGTTTTATGTAATTTTTTTTTATATAAATCATTTTTATAACCAGTCCTATTTTTTTCTCCTTATATCCTATTTAATAACAAATAAACTATAACGAGTTTCATATTCTTTGCGAGAATCATGTAAGAGATAAAGATGTCTTTCCCGAATAATAATTAGACTTTACAAATACAATTAGAGTGAAATTTAAATTAATTGAAATAAATATAAATTTTTAAAAATTAAAAATAATAATAATAAAGGACAAAAAGAAAAAGGGCAGCATACCTTCATTTATTACTGCATTAAAAAATCCAGAATTGTGGTGATCCAAGGAGGAAGATTTGTAGTATATTATTTTAGCAGGTCGTAAGTAAATTTCTTCCAAAAAAAATTTTAAAATTTATCGATAAATATATTTTGAAACTGTCTTTAGTTTAATTGGTAACAGTGTTACTTATGACTTTTGAAAGTTATAAGTTCGAGATACAGTAAAAACAAAAATATCTTAAATTTCAAGAAAAAAATACAATGAAACTTTTTTAAAAGTGTATATATATACTTGTTATATGTAAAAATATGATATTTTTATATGTATGAATTTAAGTAAATTATTATTAATTTAAAATATCTGTACGATACGATAGAATAGAATGTGATGTTAAATAGTTATTTCTAAACGTTGTTGTGATGCAAACTCGAAAACTTCAAGTCGTGATCTTTAAATATAGAAATGATTGTTAAATATAGAATGAAATTTAAAAAAAAAAAAAAAAAAAATAGTAAGTACTAAATTTATGAATGTTTGATTATATAAAATTTACATGAAATAAATTTTATGTATTAATTTTAATTAGAGTAAAAATATATATATATATATATATATATATATATATATATATATAAAAGGATTTTATAATTTAAAAACGTGACTTAGAAGTTGAGTCGACCTTACTCATTCTCAATTGGAGTATGCAAAATCGTCGTCCCCCTTTGCGTCCTCTTCAATTAAGGCTTTTTGAGATAAAAGAAAAAAAAATGTCATTATTCGCTATATATAATTATTATTATGTTTATTACAATCACCACATATTATTAATTTTTTAAAAAAAAAAAAAAAAAATATATATATAGAGGAGTTTCTTATTGTATATTATACAATTTCTATAAAATTTTATTTATTATCAACACTTCAATAATTTTTTTAAAAAAAAAAAAAAGAAAAACTTTTTTTTTAAAATAAAATTTAAGGGAAAATGTGAAAAATGTAGTAATCTAATTTGTTTTGTTAGTCTTATTTAGGTGTTTCATCTAACGTGTCAAGTGAGAAATCCGAGTTCGACCATACAAAGGATGGTTGTATACCACAATGTTAGCGACATGATGTTGTTTTGAGAGTCTTCCCACAAATCCCTCCCGCAATTTCACCGATATGCTATAATTTTTGAAGTCTTCTTCTATTCCCAAATTAGTCGATGAGTATTGTGGTACTTCATCCCACATCGATAAGTGAAGTGAATGTGTAATGATATATAAAATAAACTTAAATACTTATAGTCAAATTGATGTATCCCTTTTAGTACAATGATCAAATTTATAATCACGATACGAGGTTATGTTACGATGTCTTTTATATTTAGGGGGGGGGGGGGGGGGGGGGGGGGGGGGGGGGGGAGCGGTGTCTATATATAAGTTGATGGTGAAGCACGGAGAATAGGACTAGAAAAACTTTTTAGTAAGATGTCGTGTCAAAGTTTTGGACATCCAAAGAAAAGCATTGCACATATAGTGACACCCGTGAATTCATCAATACACTTTTACCCAACTAATCCCACATATCTAAATAATTTATTATTATTATTATTATTTAAAAATTTTAAATTATTTTCATTTTTTATATATTTATAATTCGTGATTTTTTATATTATAAATAAAATTATTATTAAATAAGTAATATTTTATTAATAATCAATTATTATTAAAATTTATATTATTTTTTATTCATCCAATATAAACTTTTATTCGATTAAATTGTTATAGAAATGAGTTAAATTTATTCTCTTAATATATCTATTTTATATGTGATTCTAACTCAAAGTATCATACTCTAATACAATATTATATCGAGATAAATTTACATTTATTCTACATATTTAAGCTAATAAATTTTTGTTAATTACTTATTATAATATCTTGTCTCACGTTATAATTAAATTAAATTATATAATAATATATAAGAATAGAATATGTAATTATTGTTATTTATAAATATCTTTTTGATATAATAAAGATAAATTAATTATAAAAATCATTAAAATTATAATCGCGGCACACACTCGTAAGTCCGGAATTATGAAGCTAAATCAAGTGGTTGGGTATAATCAAACGTTAAAAATTGTGAAGAAAAATTAGCTGTAGTTGATAATGATAGAATTGAGTAGAACAAAGAAGAAGGAAAAAAATAAAAACAGAGGACCACTTGGAAAAAGAAAAATCATAAAAGAGAACATATTCCACCTGCACCAGCTAATGATTTTTCTTGGAACTGTTTCTTCCTTCTCTTCTTCTATTTCTTTAATGTCTTTAATGGCTTTTAATTATACATATTCATACTACCATCATTAATCATCAGTCTTCTTTCCAAGAATTACATTACCTTAACATATTTTTTTGATAAGGTCAGTCAGTTACTGTACATTACTACAGCTTCTCTACTGTTTGTTCTAAGGAAATATTAATGAATTGTCATGGGATTGTGTCTTTCTGTTTCATGAAAGTGGGAAAAAAAAAGGGTTTTTCTTTTTCTTCTTTTTTACTTCCTTTCTTTTCAATGGGTCAGTTCCCAATGCTTGCTTCACTGTTTCTTCTCTGACAGTTGAATTCCTTTTTTTTTTTTAGCCCTTTCTGTTTTTGGATTTTAGTAGCTGGGGAGTGAGAATTTTGCTTTTTGGGGTATTATCTTTTTATCTTCTTCTTCTTCAATCAGTGTATGTATATACATCTATACATGTATGTTTATACAATCTCTTTTGTATGTTTCTTTTGTGTAACTGATAAGTTTCTAAGGAAGGTGCTTTTCTTTTCTTGCCTCCTTTGTACTGAGAATTTTCTTTAGTTTCTAATAATAGTTGAAGAACAACATGTGTTTGTTTCTTTTGCATGCTTATCTTTATTTCTTAATCATACAGTTGCCATGGCTGTGGCTTTATTCATCATTTATGTATGTCCTTGCTTTTTGTTTCTTTCTGCCATGTTTTTCTTCCTTTACTGATTTCTGTTCTGTGACAGTTCTTTCTTGAGAAAGAATTGAGTCTTTTTCTTTCTTTTTTTTTCTTCCAGAAGTTACTGTCTACAATACCCATTTATTCAAAAATGGAAGCTTTCTCTTTCTCAAGATTTCTTCATCCCAATTGTATGCTAAAATTTTCCCTTTTTTTCTGTTGATTTTGCAGTTCTCCTCAGAAGTTTAATCTTGAAACAGACAAACCAAAAGACGCGGGTTTTCGTTAAATGCTTCATAAATGCTTATATTTTATGAAAAGTGGAAAATGGAGCTTCAAATTCATGTGGTTGGTTTGTAGCTGTAAATATTTGTTGTAATCACATGATATACATATATATATATATTCTAGAAAGTTTTCGGTAGTCTGTGAAGAAGTGGGCTCTTTTTGCTTTTTGTTGGGATTAAAAAAGAAGAAATGGAGCAGCCAATGGATCAAAAATCTCTGGAGAGAGTAGTTTCACAGAAAGCTCTGCAAATTGGAAGCTCTTTTCCTTGTAAAATTTGTGTGATGGGATTTCTTTGTGGGGTTTGTCTTACTTCATTGTTTCTTGCTGCTCTTACTTCATTTGGTGCTTTTCAACCTTTCTCAACATTCTCCAATGGATTTTCAACCATGGATTCAGGTAAAAATTTGTGGGTTTTTAAGAACCATCCTGTTCCTTTCCCTTATTACTTGCGTTGGAGAAAATTTTTAGCCATTAAAATTTGTCAAAAATGGTTGTTCCGTTCCGTTGCTGCAGATTCTGGTACAATTAGAAACTGCAATTCTAGACAGAATGTGCAGGAAACCACCATTTCTGGAATTGATGGAAGAGTATCTGATCTCTATACATTTTGGAGCAAATCAATGAACAAGGAAGAAGATGAAATAAAAGGATTCAATACTCCAAAAGCTCCTCATTTGGAGAACTGTAAATTAAGAGTAGAATTAAATCGTCGTCTTGATACCAGAATTGAGAACCAAAGCTTCCCCGGATGGACAATTTGGAAGGGAATGTTAGATGAATTTCAGCCATTGCCGTCTTTAGAACAACAATTGTATAGTAAACATCCATCAGTATCTAATGGAGCTTATCCTCCTTGGGTAAGTAAGTAAGTAAGTAATATTGCAATGTATGTTTTTATTAGGTCTTGTCTTGCTTCTTTAACTCGAACTCATAAATTATGTTACTCTGTAGATAACTGGATCAGATGATGAGAACTATCCATTGACGAGGAAAGTGCAACGAGATATCTGGTTGCATCAGCATCCAACAAAATGTAGAGATCCGAGCATAAAGTTTCTTGTAGCAGATTGGGAGAGAATACCTGGATTTGGAATGGGAGCTCAATTTGCAGGAATGTGTGGTCTTCTTGCTATTGCAATGAATGAAAACAGGGTGCTCATAACGAACTACTATAATCGAGCTGATCATGATGGTTGTAAAGGTACTTTCCATAAGAATTTGCAGGATAAGCTTATTGTGTAGTGTTTTTTTTTTCCCTGTATAGAGGCTGAATTTGGTGGCTTGTTTTTTTAGGTTCATCAAGATCTAGTTGGTCTTGCTACTTCTTCCCGGAAACATCTCAAGAATGCAGGGAATATGCATTTGAGCTTTTGAAAAGTAAAGAAGCCTGGGAAAGAGGAACTATAACTGTGAAAGAAAATTATACTTCTAAAGAAATATGGTCCGGAAAGACTCCTCGGTAAGTAAGTATATAAGTATATACATTTGAACTTTTTATCTGTAAAATTATGCATTTACTTGCAGAACTAGTAAGTTTCTTCTGTTGTTTCAGGACATGGGGTATTCCTTGGAGTTATATGCAACCAACCACGGATGTAAATGGGAGTTTGATAGCTTATCACCGGAAAATGGATCGAAGATGGTGGCGTGCACAGGTATGCATATCTCTGCTATACTCTTCAATCTTGTCAACTGCACCCAAAGTTAAATATATATATATATATAAATATATATATTTTTTTTAAAAAAAAAATAAATCTATATATCTTTGTTAATCTACATGCATTAACATCAAGCAGCACTCTTGATTAGTCTCAACATGGTTGTCACTGTCATGGTTCTTCAAGAAAATCAGTAATGCCATGGAAATGTAGTGATTGTGTTAATTTTTCAGGCACTGCGGTACCTGATGAGGTTTCAGTCGGAGTACACGTGCAACTTGCTAAACATTGCACGTCATGAAGCATTTGGAATGGAAGCTGCAAAGATGGTTCTTGCAACTCCTGCTGCAGATTTTCTTCTAGAGGTTTGCAAGTGCTGATTCTTGATTCAAAGAGTTCATCTGTAAAAGATCTTAATCATTAGTATATTGAGTCTTTTTTAATTGGACAGGATGCTGTAGAAAATGGTGGCTATGACATAGAAAAATACGTGTGGTCAAATCACAAACCATGGATTCCTCGGCCTATGTTGAGCATGCATGTAAGGATGGGAGATAAGGCATGTGAAATGAAAGTGGTAGGATTTGAAGAATACATGCATCTTGCTACACGAATAAGAAGGCAATTCCCCAATCTAAACAGCATTTGGCTTTCCACTGAAATGCAGGTCTTGTCAACAACTTAATTTCTTGCTCACATTGATCCCTTGTCATGCATTTGACTCAAAATAATAATCCTTGGTGTCTTTTTTCTAATTTCCAGGAAGTCATTGATAGATCGAAGCTAATACCGGGTTGGAAGTTTTACTACACAAATGTAACACGCCAAGTAGGGAACATGACCATGGCAACTTATGAAAGCAGACTGGGGAGGGAAACAAGCACAAATTACCCACTGGTTAATTTCTTGATGGCCTCTGAAGCTGATTTCTTCATTGGAGCATTAGGTTCAACCTGGTGCTTCTTAATAGATGGAATGAGGAATACTGGTGGAAAAGTCATGTCTGGATACTTGAGTGTCAACAAGGACAGATTCTGGTAACTTCTTGGTTGATCAAGAATTTCCACAACTAAGTTCCCTGCAAAACTTGATCAGCAACACAATTCCTTTTTGAACTTGTTTTATTGGGTTAAATTACAGCCTGGAGCTGGGAGAGATTAGCATTTGAGTTTAAGTTAATATACAAGGTATATATATAAATATTCTCTGTAAATTTCAGTGTAAAGTTTTGAATCTTGTTATATGTATCATGGTGTAAATTCATAATCTTATCTAATAAGCAAGGAACTGTTTTCTTATCGATAATAGTTACCCAATTTCATTGAACAGGCTTCTATTAGTGTGTTCCCAGCTCCCCACCACAAAAGTTAGGGAATAATCAGTCAAGTAGGTAAAGCTTCACTGCCAGATACCTGCCACAAATTTATCAAAAAAAAAAAAAAAAGATACCTGCCACAAGATTCTAAAGGAATATATCATTACACCACGCAGATCAAGATTATTTATCCATAAAGCAAGAATCTTTATAAATTAAAGAAAACAACTAGGGGGAAGTCTCAGAATTAAAACAATCCTTGTCACTGAAAATGAAATAAAAATAATTTGAAAGAGTTAAGAGATACTTGTGAGGTTACTCACTGCCCCTAGGTGAACCATGGTTTTCATCATCATTAAAAGGGCTACCATTATCTTTAGGAATGGGGCTACGGCTACGGCTGCGGCCATTTGCTTCAACAGGACTCCTGTCTTTACGTCCAGCTTCATTTTCAGTATAATCCTTAGGGCTCCGACTATACCTGGATCCATTGGCTGGCCTTCCATCCCTTGGTGATGGTGTACCTCTCTCTCTCGGACTTCTCTCATCAGGTGTTGGGCTGTGTTTCCTCATTTTTGATGGTGGGGGTGATCTGTGACGCCTAGGGCTCTTGGACCTTCTCTGCTCCTCAATACTGCGCTCTCTCCTTTGTGGAGACTTTGATCGGCTGCAGAAAAATCTATACAATTAGAAGCAAGAAATGTCTTGTAGAGTCCCTATAGGATTTTAAAATGGGAAATAACAATGAAGCACTTCAATGGTCACCCTCTAAAATTACAATAAAAGGTTACAAAGCAAGAACTCCCGCAGGAGACTCAATTCTTGATGAAAAAATAGCTCTTCAATCACCTGTAACTGCGACTCCTGCTATAACTACGGCTTCGGCTCCTTCCACGGCGAGGAGATGGTGAACGAGAATAACTACGCCCACGTCTTGAAAAAATATAATCAACAGTTAGTCAAAAATTCTCAAAAAATTCGTTGAAAGTAATTAATTTACAATGCAAACAAAAATGAAAATTTATACTTAGTCTTTTGAGGACTATTCTGACAGTTCCTTTCTATATGGCCTCGCTCTCCACAACGATAGCACTTGTTCTTCCAATCCCCAGCCTTACAATCTCGAGCCCAGTGCCCATCAATTCCACAATTGAAACAGCGTCCAGTACCTGGAGGAGGACCCCTTCCTAGATAATCACGGGATCCACCTGGACCACGCGGTACCTATAACACACAGAAGATTGCATTTATCCAATCTGAAAGCAATTACAGACAGTGAAATTCATAAATAACCCCATAGAAGAGAAAAAGAAATGACACACTCCTACCTAAAGCAGTTGCTATAGGTAATATCAAATGAAGCAAAAAAGGATGATACTATATAACCACAACTGTATTAACCGGAAACTTTCCCATTACTTGCCCTTCACCCAAACCCTTCTTGTATGTATAGAATTAAAGAGCATAAAGATGCATAAAAGCCTTACCAGAAAAGGTATTCAAGCCCTTCAGACCAGGCTAAAAGACATTTCAGAATTCAACATACATGTTATGCAACTTTTCTACTGATAAAATGAAAACATTACATATGGATAAATATTGATTCAACTCAAATCAACATTAGAGCTGAAGAATTAACACCTAAGGTGCTTTAGACGGACCACATCCATATATGTCGACTAGTACATACACCAGATGACTTATATGTAGAATTCTTAAGGAAGTGTAATATGCAACAAATTTTCCATATGAATTGTTACCGAGTCCAACAAATACAAGCATAAAACGGATATTTCTGTAACCAACACATGCCATCCCCACAAATGGAAAACAACACACCAAAAAATAAAAAACAATTGTAATAAAGAGAGTGAATTTCTGGAAAAAGAACTTGAAATTACCCCTCTGGCAAATTCTACTATAATGCGGCTTCCATCAACGTCTCGCCCATCCATGCTATGTCTTGCATCATCAGCATCCCGAGGATCACTGAATTCCTGTAATCAAGAAGGAAAGCATGAGAGTGGAGGTAAAACCTAACTTTGATAGAAAAAAATCAATTAACAGAAATGAGGCAGGAAAACGTTTTTTGGTTGGGGGAGTGGTGTGTGGCAGTTGTCACATCTATAGTATTTTGCATATAAACATCAAAATATTAGAAAAGAAAGAAGAGAAGAAAAGCGTACCACAAACGCATAATCACGCTTCATGTCCACATCACGTACTCTGCGTAAATGGGTGCCAGAAACAGTAAGGCCATCAAGACATTAGAACGGAAGGGTTTGATACTTCGCCCCCTCAAAGATGAACTAAACACCAGTTTGAGATGGTTGCCATTTCCATCAAAAAAAAGTAATAACAATATAGATAGAATCGCCAAAGTCCCCCTATACATTCTGCAAGACAAGCGACCAATTCCACCAAGGGCAACCTCTCACCACAGACCTCCAGGTTGGGCAAAAGCCCAGAAACCTTCAGAAACATTATTCAAGTTAAAATGAAACTTGGGACAATTTCTCTCAAATAGATTTTGAATGAAAATTGGAATTTCAATGTCAAATGGCAGGAGGTTTTCAACTTTTTGTGAAGCCTTTAATCTCCCCAAGATACTTGACAGACAAACCTCAAACTTGGACAACAACTAACACCATTAGGGGGGAAAAAAATTTGGAGGCAAGACTTGTCCCCACACAAGGGAAAACCTTAGGAAACTTCAACTAACTCGTGAGAAGAGTAGGCACAATGGCTTCTACGTTTTCTATTTCTTTAATGATAGGTAGTATTTCAACATAACGAGAAGGAAATTGCAATTTACAGGAAAATAATTTAAAGTAGCATGATTACCTTCCATATCGGCCAAAGATATCCTCCAGGTCTCGTGAACGTGTCCTTGAAGACAAGCGGCCAACATATAGCCGAGTTGTACCATGGCGGTCATCATAGCGCGGCATCTTTCTGAAAATTAAAAAACATGTCACTATCTTTTTAATCCTATACAGCCTTTAGCTTACTATACTTGTGTCAATTGTGTAATTATGTCAAGTTTGTAATAAGGTACACGTCAACCCAACTCCTACCCATTCAATATTCAAAATCCAACTCGATCAATACAATAATTATATCAACACAATTATTTATCCATTCAATTATCTAACTGTACACAAAAATTATTAAATAACCTATTGATAATTAAATTGAAAATTTGTAAAATACCACTGGTAGATATTTTAGAATAAAAAATGAATAGAAGATAATAAATAATTAAATCTAAACAAAGATAAGGATTTCTCAAACATTTATAAAATAACAATATTAGTAAAAGAAAAAAAAATTATGTAAAATTGTTTATTAAGAATTTTTTTTATTTAATATTGCACCTGTTTACAATTCAAACTTGAACCGTTTAACTTCCCGAACCGCCACCCTAACCCAAACCCGCAAAATACAACTAGTTAACAATACCTGACCTACTTGATTTTTTCACAGACAGATCGAAGAAAACTACTACAGTGAGAATACATGTCTCCTACAACAATCCATTAAGGCAAAATATAGAAATAAAAGCTTATATGAATGCTTCTTTATTAGGACAGTACCAGAAAAACAAACATAATAAAATTATAAAATTATCAAAACACTCTTCTGTGTAAAATACAGACAATTAGCACCAATAGTAGCACCGACAGCTTAAAATATCATGGAGTAATCTACTTATATGCACATGCTATCTAAAGGCTCGCGAGCTGAAGGTAAATGTAACGGCAATCAACCAGAAATATTTTTGTTCATATGAAAAAATCTACAGAAATTCATTAAGAACTGTAACAAATTGGCGTGCTACAGAAGATTTTCACCGGCTAAGTATTGCAGAGCGTACCTGAAGACAGCGGAGATACGAAGCGGAAAACCCTAGCTTTGGATAATTTCTCAAATCTTTCGGTCAGAGAATTAGACGTGAAGATTCCTCTCCTTCATTTATAATGGTGGGCAACCGCGATAAGTGGGCTGTGGGCTTTGAACTATTAGTGGGCTCAGATAGGAGTCCAATTCTTCCTTCCCTGGACCCAGGGGTGGGAAAATTCTTTTCTATTTTTTTCTTTTTATCTTAAAAAAAATGAAACGGTTAAAAGAAATGTGAATTAAAATCGAGACTTATAATTACAAGAAAATAATATATATTTATGATAAAAATCGATCAATTTAGTCTCTAGTTTCTAAAAATTCTATAATTTGGGCTTTATTCTTAAAAAATTTACTATTTAACTCCCATTCTATTGTTCATGTTTATACAATAATCATTTCGTATGTTCAGTTTACATCACCAATTTTAGAGATGTTTAAAATTAGATGTAAAGATTTTCACCCTTCTTGTTTTTACCCAAAAGAAATACCTCTGTGCCGGGGCAAGAAATGCGCCTTCACTAGCTTTGCCAGTTCCATTTATATATATATTACAGGCGTACCCCCAAGGCACACGCTTAACGAATAAAAAACATTCTTAGCATAAGTTGCAATATTGAATTCGTATTTACTTATAACTAAATCTGGCCTTACAATTAGAATCTTCCTGAAAGAAACTCCAAAACATATGTAAAATAACTCTATGAAGGGATAAATTTCTGACTCAAATACAGGAATCCACTACCACTAGTGGAATAAAACGGAAAGAATCATACCTCTCTTCTGCTTCATTTGTCTCCCTTCTGTGTTCATCTGGATCCCCTAATTACTTGCCTCAAATGTACAGACGTCCTTACTTGAACTTTCAATTGAGCCCCATTGTGAAGATCGAAACCAGCGTTCTTAATGAACCCAGTTCCAAATGGAAGCTTCATCTTGAAAGATGATTTATTTCCTATCCTTCTATACTAAGGAAGCACAATAATACTTCAACCAGGCAGAAGCAGACTTCAGAACTCGAAGCTCGCCTAGAAGAAGATCATAGGCCATTTGCTTCCTCAAAGCACATTTCCTAGTTGTGTAATGTCGGTGTGATGGTTGTCCCAGGGACTATAAAAACACACAGAAAAAGAGTGCGAATTAATTAAAACAGCAAGGACTTCGCAAATTGAAGGTTAAATGATTTTGCAGAAATTCTAGAGTTTTAGTTGATACTTCCTCCAGTGATTTACACGACAAATATATATATACACATATTAGTCTAAAGAAAGAAATACCACCAAAATGATACTTCCTCCAGTGATTTACATGTTTTAGAAGTGTTTCCTTGGTTCAAGTTACTTTGTACAAATTCACCCCATGTTGAAATAGAATCATAAGTAATCCAATCTTAGTGCAAATCAAAACAAGGCTAATTTAACTTCTTTCCTTCTCCATAAGTAATCTATTTTGTGCAAATAACAAGGTTAAATCACTGCTTTCCCTCGAAACTCCATAGATAGATCTTCCTTAATCCATGAGCTAAAACCTTAAATACGTAAATAGGACTGGAGAGAATAGCATAGATTACGTCACAATATGCAGGCAAACAAAAATAAACCAGTTATATCAAATTTTGCAATCTTCTTTAAGCACCAAATGACAATTGAGGAGAATCCACTTAATAGTTAGCATTCCACTTGGCATCACACTGTGAACCATTCTTCTATTTTTTTCTTCTCTTGAGACACAATAAGCAAGAAGCATACTCAATGCTAGTACCTAAAGATCATCATGGTTCCATTTTAACAAGGATTTCCAGCTACATCTCCATGTATAGAATAATACTCTGACAAACGGATAAAGCACAATCGATTAATTTTTTCTTTTTCTTGCTTTGTGTGAGATTGGGGGGGAGAGTGAAGAGAAGTTATTATACCTGGACAGAAGCATCATGTCCCTTGATTAATTGAGTGACTTTGGAGAGCAAGAACTGATGCGCTTCAATCTCTCTACTCTTGTTCTTCAAAGGACGTCGAGCCAGCCTACGATCATTATGTTCAGCTTCCATCACCAGATCATTTAATTCTATGACCAAAATTATATTTCACAGAAATGAAAAGTCAACAAAAAGCAAAATGGTTAAAACCTAATAAGTAGTCAACTAAAAAGAATAAAGAAATCTAGCCTCAACCTTGGGGAGATTTTGAACAGAGAACACGAGCAAAAGCACGAAATGACTGAGGGATTCCCCTCCCGTTCCTATTTGCAGACTTCACTTCTCTGCAGGACAACCCCAAAAAAATGTGAGAAGGACATTAAATGCTTGTATTGAAACTACAAAAGCTTCTACTTGTTTTGAGCTAGATGTTGGGTATAAGATTTAGTGAGAAACCAATCTATTCACTTAATATTGTGGTTGAGAAATTCAACAAAATCGTTGTTAGATAGGAACCCTCACAAAGAAAAACTTAAGAGAGCCCATAAATTAATTTTTTTTTTTTTAAAAAAAAAAAAAAAGCCATTTAAAAGCACTCTCAAAGTTAATTATTCTAGAAAAGCACAAGAGAAATTTACAATAATTTTTAGGAAGGGATGTTTGGAAGAATTTCAAATACGTAAGTAAAATCTGTATGTTAACTATCACAATGATCTAATGTTGTTATACCCAATTTATTAAGTAAATTTATCAAACTAAGACTCAAGCTTTTATAAAAAATAATTAAATAAATAAATGAAAATCAGAGAAATCATTAACATGAAAATGACTTCATTCATTGTATCCAACTTTACTCTTCTCACTTCTTTTCTTATTCACTCAAATGGGTATCTTAAAGCTTTTAGATATAAGTGTAATTGACTCTCTAAATGCTCCTTTATGAGTGAACTGGATATACTTTTGTCTAATGTGCCCAAAGGTGAAAACCTTATTCTTTTGAATTTTTTCTAATGCATTTCTAGAAGATAAGACTATGGAACTTCTGCTAAAATATCATTTTAATTATATCCCATACAGAAGTTCATGCTAAACTATAGGCAAACATGGTCTTCATAAACAACATGCTTCAAGAGGTTGTACTATATGCACTGTGTTCCAAAAGGTAAAAAGATTTGTATGCATATTGTTTAGCACCTCAATATAAGCTTAAACTTTTAGAACAAGTGGTAATTTAACAAAAATATCATAACAGGAGATCCCTTGTTTGTGCCTTCACTCTTCTCATCTGTTTGTTATAATGCACGTGTTGAGTTTTTATGAAGAAGTTGTATTTGGTCCACACAAGGGGGTGTGGCAAGTGATTAATTAAACCTCTCCCTATAAACATAAGTTTTTAGGGCTAATTTAATGTATTGTATAACCAACCTCATGCAAAACTAAACAAGAAAGTGAAAATATATGTGCTCAGTGTTTCTGATGCATGAGAAAACTAGAAAATCCCATGCAGACCATGTTATGAGAAGCTTAATTCATAAACCAATACCAACTTGATCATGAAAAAATTCTTGGAAGGCCCAGATCCCTTTACATCTTTATTGACTGGTGTAGAATATCTGAACAGAAGTTCCAACTTCATTTCACAAAGATTATCATCATGGGGTATGTTGAGCTCAATCTGGACCTGCGATTTACTGATGTCAGTCACATCTAACCCAACCAACAGTGGCCAAATACAATAGTTAAGAAATCATAGAAGATAGTGATAAAAAATAAAGATAGATCATACTCAAAGAAACTACAAGACAAATCCATGAAGACCCATTATACATTCTTCTTAGAGGTTACTTGTGCATATCAGCATCATCAACATCCAGACGGCAGTAAAAGGTTGTTTCATAAGGAGAGTTGAGTGAGTGACAATAACAGAAAGAAATGTCTGATAATCAATAAATTAAAACACTTTTATTTCACCTAAAAGAATTCATAATATTTACGAATATTGCTAAGGCAGTAGAAATGAATTGGCCTTTCCAGTGAACCCTTTTCCATTGATTTCTTGTTTTGGTATCTGTTTATTTATAGTCTTGGTTTGGAAGATGAGCATCATACTCATGCACAACATGTAATCCAAAGATATTGTATACTTCTCTTGAAGCACAAGCATAAAAGTCTGAGACAGCTGAGTCATGAGGAGGCAAACATGATACTAAAAATGAATAAGGAAACCTTGCAGTCCGCTGGTACACCATTAGATAGCACTTCCCCAGACGAATTATAATGATCAAGTCAGAAGACTAACAGAAATTATGAACCATTTTCTTTCTCTCTAAATTATGATGGTCATGCTCATACTGGAATTTCAAATTTTGAATCTAAACATGCAATAAGGATTAAAACTTCGTCAGCTGCAATTTTCCTGCAGTAGTAATTTCTTTTTGTTTTTCTGTTTTTCTTTTTCCCCGTCTCTTTCATCTCCAGCCACTCCTTACTGTTCAGGTTGAAAAAATATGATCTTCTTCCAACTGAACTAAACCCTAGGAAGATCAATATTGCCCTTACATGAATATACACTATCTAGACACAAAATGGAAAACAGAAAAGAAACTTAACACAAGTGAAGATCAACCAGTATTTCCACTGATTCGCATATTCCAAGCTACATGATAAAAGATACAATGATCACAAAATCCCTGCATAGTAATGCTTTCATGTTAGGCACTTCCCAAACATAATTCTTGAAGCCTTAGGAACTCTCTATATTATTTTCAGGACACTTTTTGTTTCCATTTTAGTAATATTACATTTAGACTCGTATCAAGGAGATTTGCAAGTTATGATACTACAATTGTCTAGGGGAAAAGGGGTAGCCACCGAACTAACACTCGGATCAGAACATGGTTCAACCAACCACTACTTGGACCTAGAAGGGCATAAGAAACTCAAACAAGACACTAACATGGTACCTATACATGCCAAGATGGCATAAGAAGAGCCCGTAACAGCTTGAAGGTGTATACTTATCTTAAAAGATACCACAATAGAACATCTGGATCTGAAATTTGATTCTAACCTGATCATAAATATTGCTAGGTTGTGTGAACCCAAAGTCCAAAAGGAGTGTACCATTTGAAAATTTTCCATATCTTATACAGACCTGCAGAAAAGATTAAGCCATTATTCCAGAGTAACTAAACTACGAAACCTCAAACAGAAGTAAGAAACAAAAAAAAAATAAAACTGTTCTAGGACTTTGTAAGACAACTATCTTAATGAAATATGTTGTGAGCATGTTGAATCTATGTGTACAACTACTATTTGACTTATATATTTATGAATTTTTTGCTTTCAGGTAGAATAAGTTAAGCACAAAGTATCTACACTGGAGGGAAAACACACAGAATGTTTTGAATTTAGATATCATAACTGAGTCTAATAGACATATGCAAAATGAAGAAAATGATAGAGAACAAATTTTCATGAAGACCGAAGATCAAAACTAGGCTACTGGCACCCATCTTTTTACAGAGAATACTGAGCTAGAGTGAAAAGTTGCAACTTACACTGCTACAAGAAGAACTCAAGTTTTGAAAAAAAGTGTTCAATATACATAAATATACAACTAAACATATGCACATATGGTATGCGTCAAAGATATATATAGATAAAGGCAGGTCGGGCTGCTAGAAAATCATTTACTTTGGTATATAACCTGATCACCTGGAGCATGATTGCGATCAGCAATAACCTGCACAAAAAATTAAAAATTTAAAACCACATAGTTTATATGTGAAGCCAAAATAAGCATAAGAAGAATATAAAATTTGATATTGCACCAATGACACAACACATTCAAGATTTCATTTTCAGAAAAGGAGAACTTCCTAGATAAACAGTGTCCAATTAATCAATATAATAGCTCTGAAACAGGAAACCTCTCTAGCATATACCATAGATCAAGAATTCATAGAGACCTATATATCATCCTAGAATGGAAAGATTGCCAATGCACTTAATCGGTCAAGTGATGGAATGACCTTAACATTGTTGAATTTTAATTTTTAACACAATGAAGAGCTTAAATTTATTATGCCAATTTAGCCTCTTTAAGTGTTTAAATTTAAACCCTTCTCTATTAGCTTAAATTTTTAGAGTATGTGGTGATTTAACATAGTATTAGAATGGGAGATCTTGGGTTCAACTCTTGCCTTTGCCCTATTAATTAATTATTGTTCACATGTTGGGCTTTGTTATGAAATTTATGTCTGGCCCAAAACAAAAAGATGAAATCAGTTTGAATTCCAATGGACGCAAATTAAGAGGTATTGACTATTGAAAAGAGAATCTTAAACAAGAACTAGAAGAGCCATAAATTGAAGAAACGTGAATGAAGGATGTAATGGTAGACTCCTAAAGAAAATGTACCACTTCCTACAGCACTAATACACAATACATGCAGGAAAAAGTGGATGAAAAGGAAGATGAAGGTAACTTAAAAGTAGTCACACTCGTGTGGATAAAATCATAACTGAACATAACATAGACCGTGGGAGCAGATCGTGTGATCTGGGTAAAGAGCAGCCTTTACTCACTGAAATACGTAGCAGAGAAATGCTATGAATCTTTACAATAACGATGTTGTATGTTGCAGATTTGTTACTATATAAAAAAAATATATTTAAAAAAAAAAAAAAAACAAGTATCCATGTTACTAATTGGTACTGGGGCTTCAACTTTTATGCAAACTCTAGCAACAGGGCAACTAAAGTCTCCGAAGACGCATTATCAAGAAAAGACATTAGCAATCAGCTAGTAAAAAGTTCATGCTCTTTGGTCAGCACCAAGATCAAGCTGCATGAGTAACAGATAAAAACTGTGAATCTGTTCTCTATTTTAAATTTCTTCATGCTATCAAAAGAAGGTGTCGGGAGGGGAGAAAAAGAACCTCAGAGAACTGTTTGACTTCATCGCTCATAACATATGACTCCGATCTACCATCATGATTCAAAAAATCTGCAAAAGGAATCTGTAAAACAATACATTAAAAGATATTGTATTGAAATGATTCAGGACCTACAATTATCTGCCATTAAAAACATTAAGAAAAAGGAAAATACAGAAATATCCTCTGATGTTTGTACCATTGAAACACCCCTTGAGCTTTCCCATGCTCGAGAAGTTACTGGAATGTCAATAAAGAGTATCACTATAGGTGTCCAAATATATTAAAGCATATAACATCAAAGGAAAAAAAGTAACATAAATTTTAATTCACATATTAATCAAAAAAAAGGGGGAAAAAAATCATAATAAAGTTGATTTTAATCATGTATGTTTCAGTCCTGAAATAATGAGGTGGTACGCATCCTAGGCCATTGACTATTATGGGAAACAAACAACAAAAAATATGTACGGGATAAATGCAATAACTTCAGAATCATTTACTTTTACTTTTTGACCACATGAAACATGTTCAATCTGTTCCATTTATATTTTTTGTCCAAATAATGTTACCTGTTACAGTTTATTTCAAGAACGGTAGTTTCAGAGAAAGAATAAGAAATTTGTTACTCTGTTCTCTTCAGGAGTCTAAAAATCCTACCTAAAGCATGAGCATGTGTAAAATCCTTCAAGGTGACATCCTGAAAACATTTAGGAAAGCAATCCAAGACCTGAAATCAAAAAATAAAGTGGAAGAATAAATCTTTCTGCAATGCTTATCAATAACTAGATCTCTTCGAAAAGAAATGTCATATTTTCCCAGAACCAAACTGTAAACAAAGGAATGATTGAAACAGAAAGTCACTTCACTTATACTGAAGTAAATAAATTAGCATATATTACATATGTTTTGACTTAATCAAAAGCTTAAAGATAAAAATACAGAAGACAATAGCCAAGAAGCTCCAGAATTTTTACCATCAGCCAAAGTGCTCAGTTTGGAATATTAGAAGGCATATAATTCAAATTAGCAGAAAATGGCAATACATTTACAAGAACTTTCACCAGATGAGAGTTGAGGACAAAGTTATGAAGTAATCACAGCGAGAGCACACTTACCGGCTTTATTGCCAAAAATTCCTTTTCTATGAGGTTCTTTTGTTTGATAGTCTCCTCATATATAGAACTTTGCCTAATCATCTCCAGTTCTTCATCACTCCAGAATATCTAAAACAATTTAGACAGGCATAGGGGTCAATATTCCTGAAAAACACACCGGATCTGTAAATAAATTTTATGAACTTATAAGAAATCGAGATAGATAAATATTTTTTAGCTCATGAAATATAAAAAGAACAAGCAACAAAGAAAAAAATAAAATATAAAAAGGAAAATGTGTTTCAATGTTAAATATTCCAAACAATTAAGATTTTCCAGGTTCATTGCTAAAATATTAAAATCACAAACAGGTGAAAATAAAATAAGTGTTATGGCGACCATTATCCGAAGAAGCGATTGTCCTAGAGTAAAATACACTGATAATCAGGTATCAGCATGATGAAACAGGATAGAACTACTAAGCGTAGGTAACTTAAAAGAGCAGTGGCATTGTGAGAAACTCAGAAGCAATTGGAGTTAATGATGTGCAACAGGGAAAGAGTGAAATACATTACTGATGTAAATTAATTTTCATCTTAAAACTTTATGTTTTCATACAATTTTGACACCAAATAACATAACAATACAGTAACCAAGAACTAATATATAAAAAACATGCCGTCGTGTTCCCTACTAACAGAATGAAAAAAATAAAAAGATTAAGACACCATGTTCCTTCTTTTGTAATCCACCAGAAGTGCTCATCATATTAGCTCATGGTAACAAAACAGAAATGCAGTTAAAGAGAGAACTTTACACTGTTGTGCATACTGGAAAGCTGTGGAAGCCTGTCAACATAAGGAGCCCACTCTGACTTCTACCATAGAAAAGAGAAAATAAAGAAGCAATTAAATGCTGAAACTTGGTAATAGTACAGAAAATTAGACAGGAAAAAAAGGTTTTTTCTTTCCAGCTTTTGGACAATTCATAGGTGAAAACCAAGAAAGCTGATGAACCTGACCCAGTTTCTGCTCATGAAGCAGAAGCACAGCAACCTTGCCAATATCACTAACTTCATTCCCTAGTAAAGAATAAATCCCTGAAGGAAGATTATCTGGTGCCAATTGCTGAAAAGTGAATGAAAAAAGTTAGAGAAATATAATTTAATTTCAATGGGAGATGATGAAAAAGGACAAGGAGCTCAATTTTGGTGTAACAAAGTAACGTTATGCTTGATCAACAAATTTCCTGTCATATTCAATCCACAACGTAAAGACACTAGTTTATTAAAATTTCTCGACAAACATTACAATGTGTTCCTTGAAAACCATTTTCTACATCACATACCACTCTATAAGGAACTCTAAGTAAGCAATCCCCAGCTTGCAGTGACTTTGAAGCATACAATGCCCTGCACTCACAAAGCACAAATTTAGTCACAATGTCCGAACAACATTTGAAAATCTACTTGTTTGAAGATAACGAATACATTCAAACAAGTAAAAAGAAAACCGCCAAAAAAATAAGATGAGGTAATAGCAAGACTGAACATACAATTAACAAAGTATTCGTGACAACAACAAATAAATCAAAAATAAAATTGAATTTTTACCTTCCATAATTAGATTTTCCAATTCTAAGCACAGATGAAATTCCTGCACCAGCTTTTTGCTCCAACCACAGCAAGAAATCGGCACAATCTTCATCAATGTAGCTCGATATCTAATGAATACATTACCGACAAATATGTCAAGAATTTCATTGAAGTAGAATTAATAGTTTAAGCTTTTTTTTAAAAAACAATAGTGTAAAATGTTGATGGTGTAAATAAATCTTTGTCCAACACGAAGATACAGAAATTTCCACTATATGATGTAGTCCAAACGCATCAAATTTTGCAGCTATAAAGTATTCAAACTATTCAATCTTCAGTTCCATAAACCTGGATAATTCCAAAATTTAAAGGGAAAAAAAATTAAAAATTAAAAAAATACTGTGCAATTGATATCTGATACCTTATCTGAGGATGAAGAGTTGGTTAGACAGCGCAGGCGACGGAGTGGACGCTGCACAAAAGCCCGCCAGGTGTTTGTGATTTTTCCCGACACTGCTACAACGACCATTTGCGCTTTTTGCAAAAATGTCCGTGTCGTTCCCTCCTGCACAAAGCCTTTCAAAAACCGCAGCCGCAGTATATTTTCCACTAATTTCTACCAGTTTATGGGTTTCTCCTGCATTGATTATTATTATTATTTTTTATTTTTTTTTTCTAAAAGTAAATCATTGAAGTTTAATAAGCAAATTTCGTATTTTTTCAAAAACAATTACGAGACTTTTTTCGTCAACAAAAGAAATACTTCTTCAATTATAATCAATAATCATAGTTTAATTCATTTTGCAGCAAAATGAATTACACAAATATTATTAAACAATAATCATATTTTGTGCACATTACGTTTAATAACTTTAAGCCTTGTTTCATATAACTCTATGTTGAAGTAATTAAGACTCTATCTTAATTAAGATGTCAAAAATTATATATATATAATGCTTATCAAAAAAAAAAAATTATATATATAATTAGTGAAAAAGTGATAATTTACTTTGGCTTGATTTGTTTTACTTATGTGTCTCACTCAACATGCTAAGTGAGGGACCTATAATTTTGTGTCACAATTTCAGTTTTATATTGTTATTTTGAGAGTTTACAAAATTAGTCACGATGATAACATATTACAAAATATATATATATATATATATATATATAATTATACTAAATTTTAATTTTCCGAAATCCTTTTTAATCTTCAAAAGGACATGTGCGTATCCTTTTTTTTTTTTTTATACCCACTTCGGTGGCCCGGTGTCTCCACCTTATTTGGTGAGACTAATCCGGACTCGGCCTACAAAGCGCTTGCAGAGTTCAACTCTTATTCGTGGGTAAGAACCCGACATAGAAGCTTTTTTAACATGACGTTAATCACCCCAGAGGATTTGAAACATCGATCATCCGTCATGGAGGAAGTATTAGGAATTCGCACACCAACTTCCCCAAGTTACCGGGTTCACATACGTATCCTTAAACACTATTTAATTCTTCTATTCAAACTTAATGTCTCATATCATTAGAAAAAATAAAATAAAATGTCTCATATCATTAGAAGCACATACACATACTTGTAACATCAAACTTGTTTAAAATGTTTTCAAAGTGTTTATAAAATATTAAGCAAGAAAATTCAATGACATTGCAACTAGAATTTCTACATTTACCTTAAATAAGTGTTTAAATCATGAGTTATATAAGTTTTAAACAATTTTTTATATAGTATCTAACAAGATATGAAAACTCGTGGAAGAACTTCCAAATGATGAGGAACTCGATGCATGCACGATGGTAAGGAGCTCTTATGATTCAAGTGAGATGAAAATTTAAACCACAACTCATGTATGTAAATATTTAAAATTTAGTGTTAGATTTTTATCTCGTAAGGAACCAACCCGGCTCGAACAAGAATTGAGCTGGATGTAGATTTGGTTTATATGTATCTTCCTATAATTTGAGACTCATCTAAATCACCTCGTACCAAAGCAAAAAAAAAAAAAATTTGATTAATTTGGTTTACAAGCTGTTTATGAAAAATTTACAAATACAATTAAAAAATTGACTATAATATATATATATATATATTTATTTTATAAGTCATAACTTCTATTATATATTGAACTCATAACCTACAAGTCATAAGAGACTACCAACTGAGTTACGTATTTTTGACCTACATGTCATAAGTTTTTTTTCCTTAATATTATTACACCATTGTGTAATTATTTATTTATTTATTTTTATTTTCTGTGAGATGCATGTGTGCAGTATTCTGGAAGATTTTGTACAATTAAGGAAATTACTATAAATTGCCATGACAATTAAGGATATATTAGGACAAATTGTATTTTAAATTTTGGTAAAAAACTAAATTAAATATATTTTTTAAATTTAAAATATAAAATTTCTATAGTTAAATATTATATATTTATTTCAAAAATTAAAAACTTTTTAGTTTTAAATAAGTAAAAAAAATTGGCGAAAGTTTAAAATAGTAATTTAAAAAAAAAAAAAAAAAAAAAAAACTTGTCCAAATGCAAGTCAAAGGTGTGAAGGTTTGCTTTGGTAATTACTTTTCTATTTTAAAAATTTTCATACTTTTGTTGCAAAAAATAGCGCCTAATTCAGATTTCAGAAAATATAATAATTGCCGCCTACGGCCATGTCATCAATCCCGGTGAACTCAAATCTCACAGATATAGCCTTCTTTAATTCAAAACAAACGGTGCAGATCGCTTCATCTTTATAATCGACACGGATCGCTCCCAAATTATCAGTCACTATAAATATAACCCCAGTTGGATATCGGCGTCATTGCCTCGAATCAAATTCCATCCGATTGTGTCTCGAAGCGAAGAAGCAGTTATCTCTCTTTCAGGTTTTCAGCTTATTCCCTTCTTTCTTGTAGGGTTTTTTTTTGGTTCTTGATTTTACTTTTCAGACGAATTAATTCTGCTTTTCTACTTTAAATTTTTCTCAATTGTCTGAATATGAATTGCGGAGTCTACGATTTTTCGCTGAATTTGATTAATTGTTGCGTTAATTATCGTATTCTGAAACCCGCATTGACGTGAATTATCTTTTATTGGTTTTGAATCAAACAGTTAATTGAAGATGTCGGGACGTGGAAAGGGTGGAAAAGGATTGGGAAAAGGAGGAGCGAAGCGTCATCGTAAGGTGCTTCGTGATAACATTCAGGGAATTACAAAGCCGGCTATTCGGCGTTTGGCTCGTAGAGGAGGTGTGAAGCGTATCAGTGGTTTGATCTACGAAGAAACAAGAGGCGTGTTAAAGATCTTCCTTGAGAATGTTATTAGAGATGCCGTTACTTACACAGAGCACGCTCGCCGGAAGACTGTCACCGCCATGGACGTCGTTTATGCTCTCAAAAGGCAAGGTCGTACTCTCTACGGGTTCGGTGGTTAGGGTTTCTGATTGGCGTTCGTTAGGGTTTTTAATTTGGGGATGTTCTTTTTCTTTGATTGTAATTAGTGGTTAGTTAGTGACTTCATGGGCTCTTAAAAGACAGATCCATTTTTCCGGATGGGTTTTCATAGGTTCCATTGTATTAGAAGAAGTTTAGTGGTTATATTTTAAAATTTCATATGAACCGTTTTCATTATTTGTCTATTTTATTCTTTATCAGTATACTAGTTTTATTTAAAAAAAAAAAAAAAAAAAAAAAAAGTATACTAGTTTTATTTCTTTAAAACAGTTCTTGTAGTTTTAAGTTCGGTAAAAGGTTGGAAATAAAATAAAATAAAATAAAATAGAAAAGAATGTATACCTTGAGCCTCAAAATCTATTTTGACCTGTAAAATTATTGTAGTTTTGACCCCTTTTTTTTATCTGGTAATTTTTGTAACTTCTCAATATATTGGGACCAATCAATAGAGATGGTTAGTAATAGTATCTTGACTGTTCTTGGGGTTTAGAGACAGTTATGGTTAATTATTTGGATTAGAGACAGTTATGGGGTGATTGAATTCAAGATTATCTACTGAATAGGCGGTTCTAACCCATATAATGTAGCATTTAATTTTGATAGTTCGTGATGGATTTGATACCAAATGTTATCATTCAAGTCTACGATCTTGCTATGGTTTGGTTACTGTTTTGATACCAAGTTGAGCTTGCGTGGCCATGGTATTGAATCTATTTATCTAATTTGAATAAAAATAAATGTGAATGTCAACCTGATTTAAAAATATTACTTTGTAATTGAAACTAATTCAGAATAATTTGTACCATACTAGCTACAATGGAGATTAATTTATAATAATTTGTGCTATAAAAAAAAGTAGTATTGTTGTTTACTTATAAATATAAATTTATATTTATAAATTTTTTATTAAAAATGAAAAGTATTTTTTTTTTTTTTTTTGTGGTGTTGTTCGGGTTGACTCGAATAATCTACACCTGGATCCGACAGTATAATTGTTGGTTTGACAACACTAAGGCTGGTAGTGGGTGTCGAACTCTCAACTTTAAGGTGATGACCACTCGACCAACACTCACTTGACAAAATGAAAAGTAGTTACTAAATATTAAACCATATGATATCCGGAACTATCACGACTCGACTAATCCGGAAGGAAGACTTTACATTAATTCTTAAATAGAGCTCATAGTGAGTGTCAAACTATCGACCTCTTGTAACATTCACAATACAATGCGTTTTTCCATTATGCCAAACAAAATGCTTCTCTATTATTGATTGGGCAAAAAGAAAGATAATTGGAAATGTGGAGCCTTATGTAGGAAAATATGTGGCCTTTTTGGGCCAGACGAAATAATGTGGATGTGTGTGTGTGTACTATAATAAAATTTGGGCCTACCATTTTCCCAATACTTTAAAAAGAAACAAACGTTAGACAAGTAGGCGGATAAACCCAGTTTTTTCTATTCTCCATTTTGTAGCACACGCAGATAAATTCCCCTTAAATAAATAAATAAATAATAATTTAAAAACAAAAACAAAGAGGAAAACTTCCTGTTTTATTTTGATTCTAAATTTACATAACACGCCACAGTTATCTTAGGTGATGCCAATTTCATATTCTTTTCCTTTGTTCCAAACAAACTCCACGCAGTTACAGGCAAAATTGGTATTACAACATTTAAAAGTCTTGGTTAGAACATAAATAATAATTAAAATTTTCATATCAATTATGTAATTAATAGTTTTATTAAATTTTTTATCTTTATATTAACTTATATATATAAAAAAGGAAATAATTAAAATTGAATATTAATATTAATTTTTAATCATTTTTTCTTTTTTATAAAAAAAGTATTTGTTAATCTAAAATTGAAAACCTTTTAAAACTAAAGAAATCCTAATGCTGACTCTTAATACTTTCTGCAGGGCGGATGATCGGAGGTTCGAATCTCCCTGGGGTGGTTAGCGTCACGTTAAAAAGTTTTGGGCTAGACCCCCTAAAATAAGAGTTGAACTCTGCGAGCACTCTGTAGGCCGAATCTGAATTAGTCTCACCGAAAATGGGGATATCTGGCTCCTTAAATGGAGATATCGGGCGCTCCAAGTGGGGATACCAAACGGCCAAGGGGTAATACCCAAAAAAAAAAAAAAAAAACTAAAGGAATCTGCCTAGAGAGAATATGGGGGTAATTCAGGAGTTTACCCAAAAAAAAAAGTTAATGCTTTATTTCCCCGAAGTTGTTTGCTGTGTTTGTGTCTATAAAGCCAATAAAATGTGGGTCCGGGTTATTGAGCACGTAGCAATCTTCCTTTGTCCACGTGTCCCACTTTCCACTACCTTGCGTAACCTTACCGCCAACTCCCATGAATATACCTGCCCCATTTCCTTAGACCCATTTCCTTATAATAAGATACCAAGTGAAGGTGGAGCAGGTAATAAACAATTTGCAGATAACGCGTTTATATGTTGTACCTACGTGTTCATTCTTAATTGGTTTTCTCCTTTTTCTTGTCACGAAATTTGGGATTTACTAAAATTAGTTAATTTAGATATTAAAAATAAATTAAATATAAACTTAATTATATTTTTATTGTTTTGGTAATCTGGGGGGTGAAATAGACAAAAGAGTAAGAAAGAAGAGAACAAAAGAAATTAAAGAAAGTGCCGCCAACCAATAAGTAAAAGTCAAATAAACGGAAAAGGAAGACCCCCAATGAATAATAAATGAGGCCAATAATTCTATAAGGGAAGCCCACAATTACAAACCCTAATCAAATCTCTCATCCATTCTCGATTCTCAATCATTCAATTCCATTGTTGAAAGTTAAAAAGGAAAGGAAATTACTTAGAAACAAAGCACACCACACCACACCACAATCTGCTCCCACCACCAAAAGTCTTCTTCTTCCCCTTTTTTTTCCACATCTATTTCCCACCAAAATTGCAAGAAAAAGAAAAGGTTTTCTTCTCCATTTTGTTGTTGTTGTTGTTGTTGTGATTCCCATTTGTGTGTTCTCGTTCCTGTATTTTGTTTGTTTATGGTTAGATCAGTTTCTGAGAATTTTCACTGCGGGAATTTTTAATGTGATATTGGATCTGATCAAGAGGTGATTTGAGAGCGATGGGAAAAATTCCTGTATTTGGGTGTTTGTGTGTGTTTCCTTGAGGGTGAAATCAAGGTTGAAGTCTTGAATTTTCTGTGATGTTATTTCTTGAAGGTTCGGACGATTTTGTTTACATTATACGGCGGGATCGATCCTTCTATTCATCCGATTCTGTATTTATGTACTTGTCGGTGCTTGTTGACGTCGTGTTTTTCGTCTCTTTTTGCTGAAGGTTTGGGCAAATTATGCCTTCTATGTGAGGATGAGGGAAGGAGGTTTTTTTAATTATTTTTTTTTTTTTTTTTTTTTTTTTTATAGTTAGTTATTTTTTACATTATTGTTCCCTTAGAAGGGATGGTGTTTATTGCTCGTGGTTGTGATGAATTTATTTAATTTTCTTGGGATTCTTTGGATATCTCATTCATCTTGGAAAGTAATCTTTCGGTCGGGGATAAATCCTGGAAAGATTGTGATAAGTATCTTTAGTTGGACGGATTATGCTTCGGGTTGTCGCCATATTTTCCTAGCTTTATGAGCTTTAGAATAAAGATGCTAGACATAATTCTTTTGTAGCTGTTAAGACTCTAATCCATGAAGAATTCTAGGGTTGAAATTCTTGCATGATAAAAGCTCATTATTTGCCAACTGCTAGCCATTTATGTTGAATTGCTTCTATATGGGCTTGCTAAAGAGTGCGCTTACAAATTCACTCTTTTCAGGTATTGTGTTTGCTGAGGTAAGGATCTCTTTCTGATGCAATAGTCCGATTTTTTTTATTTGAATTGCAGGCTATCTGTAGGGAAGATCTCTTTACATGATGAAGTAATTCAGCCTAATTTAGGAGTAGAGTTGATTTGTTCAGAGAAGGTGTTTGAAAACTGCCTCTGATGCTCTGTAGCACTTGGTTTTTAGAGTGTGTTTGATAAAGGAGTTAAGAGATTTAGCCAGCTTTTGCACTCATGCCTGTTTCTGAGAACAAAGAGGTTATTCATCTGTTCTATTATAATTCCTTGATTAGACATCCTCTTATGATCTGGTTAAAGATTAGTATTATACTTATATAGCTGACCATTTTTTACTCTTTGCAGTCTGGATTACTTTCTCGGCAATCTAGTAGTGTTTCTGCAGGTATTCCTTTAAAGAAAAGGAGATTCCTTTTGGTACAGCCTACTTCTCCTCCCCAACAAGAAATACCTCCAGCACCTCCTGGGGAAAATGACGTCAAGAAGAATGAGGAATCTAGCTCTAATATTAGTATTAAAGAAGAATCTAATGAAGAATGTCATTCAGATTTGAAGAGGAAAGAAGAATATAGTTCAGTTGTGAACAATAAAGAAGGATCCTGTTCCGAATCCAAGATCAAGGAAGTATCTGAATCAGATTTAAATGAAAAAGAAGGATTTGGGACAGACTTGAAGACAAAAGAAGATTCCAACTCAGATCAAGGGTCTGCTAGTGCCAATGTTACTGACGATTCTCTAGGTTTGCCAGGTGTCTGTAAGAACTCTCTTATAGAAGTAAAGAAAGAAATTGTTCATGATCCCAATGAAAACCTGGTCTCAAGTGTGGATTTGTCTGGATCTGTACTTCCGGAACCAAGTAAAATGGTTAACACGGGTCCTGCAAGTAGCCTAGAAAGCCAAACAAAGCTTTTGTTGGCTGAAAAATCTGTGAGCCCAGAACTTTCAGGGACTACTACCATCACTACAGGTGCACATGTGGTGGGTGTAAAGGAGGAGATCCATAACAAACTGGTGGATGAGGACTTTAAACTCAAATTATCGACTGGTTCAGCTAATAATGAATTGTCGTTGGGACAAAAAACAGAACATCTTTCTTCTGGTCATGGCATTGAACACGCAGAGAGAAATTCTACCATGCATGACAAGCTAGATACTCCTTTGTTATCCTTGTCATTAAGTAAAGGAAAGGCAAATGTTGAAGAGAAGAATAAGGATGCTATTTCAGGTAGTAATACTACCAATTATGCAAGCACTAACAGATCAAAATGGGATTTGAATACTACAATGGATGACTGGGAGGGATCAGCCATTGACGGAACTTCACAAGGCGCTGATGCAACAAGTAAGAAAATTAGTCTTGATGTTGCACAGCCTTCTTTGAGCTCTATTGTTTCAGACGCTGCATGTAGTTCTAAAGGAAAGCAGATCATTGCAACAGATGATCATAGATCCATTTCCCCAACTTCATTGGTACCTCAGAAGCATCAGTCTGCAGATACTACTCTTAGTCTTACTCTTAGTACATTCAATCACTCTTCATCAGCTAAACAAGCATCCAGGATGGCTGTTCCTAACTCAGGCGTGGTTATCAATTCTGCTATGTGTAGGGTAGTTAAGACAGAACCCGAGAATTCAAAAAATCATGCTATTGGACCTTCTGGTAGTCACTCAAGATTAGTGGAACTTAGTTCCGTGAAAAGGAATAGCACAGAAGCTGTAACGACAGCTAACAGTTCTGAAAAATTAGTTGCACAAAAACCTATCAAGTCAGAGCAAGCAACGGATGTTTGTGTGGGAACATGCAAGATGGAAGATGTGATTTCTCAACCTTCAGCTGCCAAATTCGTTCATAGCGAGAAGAATAATTCTTCTCTTTTGCCTTCCACTCCCCAAAAGTCGTCCCCATCAAGGTTTATTACTTCTTCAGAACTGTCTGCAAGTATAGATGTATCAAATCAATCTGAACTTTCTGTCCATACTAAAGATGCTGACAAGGGCAAAGATGCGGTAGTTCATGATGTTGCTTCTGATTTGATTTATGAGCCACTGCACAAGAGCAGTGGAGCAGAGGTATCTGAGTATAAGCTAGATGATAATGTTCCTAATATGACCATATCTGAAAGAACAAATGAAAATTCTCATGATTTGCATGCCAACTGTGAGGGATCTGTAAGTGATGAAGAGAAGATAAATATATCTACTGAGATGATGGAAGATGAGTGCTATGGTTCTGAGTGTGAATCTGATGGTAATCAGGCTGTTGACAATCGCTTGGATCCACCTGGTAGATGTGTCAGAGATGATGATGAATATGAAGATGGTGAAGTACGAGAACCATCAAGACATTCAATGGTAGAAGAAAATATTATTGAGAGAATGGATACTGAAAATATGAAGCTTGATGATCATGATACTGCAGATAGTCCTGCTTGTGGGTTTGCTAGTGGTAGTGGTGCTGACAAATTTGTTCAGGGTGAATCTGAAGTCCATGGTGATAAAACTATTGAGTGTATCAAAGAATGTGTTGGGACTGCCTCAAATGAGAATGATGAACGGCTTACAGATAAAGATAATTCTCTGCAGAAATTATTACCAGATGCAGTTGATGGGGAAGTTGCTGATGAGAAATTGGTGGCCAATCCCTCCAGGAGGAGATCGCTTGATCAATCTGGAAAGAAAAATGCACCAGATGGTAATCAAAAGGATATCGCTTGTGATGGAACGACAAGTTCAAGCCACAGGGCGGAGACAAAAATAGGTGAGAGCATTAGTGAACATGCTAGGTTAGTTAGTATTGCGGTGAAATCTGATTCATATCTTTCCATTGTAGAATCGTCTGTTAAGGGGAATGATGCTACTACTAAAGATTCAATTAGTGGAGGCAATAAGAGTCGCATAATCAATTTACCTCGAGGTACTGTGACATCTCCTGGTAGAACGCGACCAATTACAGACAGATCATTGTTGTCACGAAGTGCGCGAGACAGGTATTCTGATATTGAAGGGGAGAAATTTCTTAGTCACAGAAATAGGTGATTGTTTTTATGGCCTGATTTATCATTTGTAGTATTTGTCTATCAATTAATGCTCGAATATCACCCTTGATTTCTTTCCTGCTTTTTCAGAAATGAAATAGACACTGATAGTCCCCAGAGATTCATTAGAGAGAAGATTTATGATCAACCATACAGAAGCAGGCCTTATGGGAGGGGAAGAGGGAGGTTTTCAGGCAGGCTAGACAGTTCACGAGGTGACTGGTATACTGAACGTGAGTTTGCTTTGGAAAGTTACAATAATGATTATCGCTTCAGCCGAAATAAACGTGCCTCTGCCATGGCTGATGCTGAACTTGAATCTAATGAATTTGTTGTTACACCAGATGGGTCAACTTTGAATACTGGTAGAGGAAGGAAGCCTTTGAATGATGATTTACCTCCATTTCGCCAAATAGGCTCAAGGAGACTCTCTCCTGGCAGTAGAGATGGTTCTACCACAAGGGACATCCGAATGAGTAGAAGAATTCCACGAAATATTAGCCCATGTAGACGCAGTGATGAAAATGGTTCTGATTTGGTTGGACTGCAGCATGATGAAAAGCTTGTGAGGTCTTTGCCTGATGAAATGATTGATCCTGCATATTCTCGTTCACAACCGATCTATGAGAGTGGGACTGGTCAATTTGGCCGGGGGAATAGGAACTTTTCTTCAGTCCAGAGGAGGGGTTTTCCTCGAGTTCGTTCAAAGTCTCCTGTTGGATCCCGAGCCCGCTCCCCTGGTCCATGGTCTCCTCCTCGAAGGAGATCTCCTGATGGGTTTGGTGGACTTTCACAATTAAGTCAACATAGAACAGCACCTTTGTATGGGATGGAAAGGATCAGATCTCCTGATCGTTCTTGTTTTCCTGAAGATATGGTTAATAGGAGACGTGGCTCTCCATCATTTATGTCTCGACCTTCCAATGATATGAGGGACATTGAGCCTGGAAGGGAACATGGTCATGCAAGGCCTATGAACTCTAGCAGGAGGAGTCCATCTGATAGGATTTTTGGTAGGAACTCTCGGCGAATGGATGTTTCAGATCCTCGAATTGGAACAGGTGAAGACGAGTATTTTGGTCGGCCAGTACATTCAAATAGATTTCATGAATTTCACGGGGATGGAAGCAATGATGAGAGAAGAAAGTGTAGTGAGAGGCGAGGATTAGTTCGTCCCTTTAGGCCATCTTATATGGGTGATGGTGATAATCTTCGTTTCCATTTAGACGATGGTCCTAGGCCTTTCAGATTTTGTCCTGAGGGTGATACAGATTTTGGGGGAAGAACCATGAGAGAAAGGGACTTTGATGGGCGGATCAAGAATAGACAATTAGTTGCCCCTAGACGTATGAGAAGTATGGAAGAACAAGGAGGAAACTATCGACATAGTGGGCAGGTTTGGCATGATGGATTCAATGAAGCACCTGGATTTAAACGAAGAAGATTTTGATCTAATGATGCTCTTTAGATTTCTGAAACATAACTTTGCTTGATAGACTTGAGATTTGTCAGTCAGTGGGTTAATTGCAGTCTCCAGATTAAAGCCGCAGGTTTCTTCAAGATGATCAGAATGTGATGCCCATCCTAAATGCCACAGGAGAATGAATACTTTTGCTGGATATGATTAATCTACCATACCAGTATGGTTGGATGGTGTCCTGATCTGGAAACACAGCAAAAAAGTTTTTTCAGGATGGTCTCTTAAAGGATTCTAACTCAAGTGCAGACTTTTTTTGTGAGTTAGCATCTTTGTAACATTGAAGTGGCCTGTCCAATACCCAAAACAAACATGAAGTTAACACAAAATTTGTTCATGTTGCTCAGATCAAGACTCTCAAGTGCAGAAAAATTACCAGAGCTTTTTTTCAGGAACCTGATTGTGAAGTATAATAATGCCTGATACAAGAGATACAAGAAAAAATGCGGGTTCTTGATACCTACAGTAATTGATACCACTTGGAGAACTTCCTTTTTACAACTTAGCACTTAAAAAAGAAGTGTCATTTTTCTCAGAAGTGGCTGTTAAATTAATGATTATCTGATTTTCTTGCCAGAGAAAGTTGTTTTTGTCAATGTGGGATTCATCCTAATTATCTGCTTCTTTAGTTAAAAACACTTGTCAAATCTTTGAGAGTTGTTGGACACATCTATGCAAGTTCTAGGAACATTTTGCAGGTTTCTTTGAAATATAAGAGATATTGACTGATTGATTAATTTGGGAAGAGCTTAAGCTGAAGATGAAGAAGATTAAGGAACTGAATATATTTTTTTGGTTCTGGATGGTTGTGGAGCTGCAGATGTTTTGGTTCTGATACCACCAAACTTGGGGATTTGCAGTGTGTTAAAATTTTGTGTTCTACCATTTTGCTGGTGGGAAAACATAAATTTGCAGGTAAAAACAGCTATTGGCCTGTCCTGCTTGTGGCAATTTGTTGAAAAAAGGATGAAAATTAAATTCCCAAAACTTTTCTTCTTACAATCACACCACTCTACTATGAGAAAGAGAGATTGGATTGGAGAAATGAAATTGACCAATATTGAGATTTCATACATAAATTACAGATCACATCAATTATACAAGTTATAGACGTATGTTAAGGAGGGTGCTTCAAGGGTAGAAGTTGGAAGGATTTTTCATTCATTTTCTGGATATCCTCCAACAGGAAATCTTGGGACAGTTTGCATGCTTCGAATGCAGTGTGTATAATTTTGGTATTTTAAATTTACTACTCACTTTAAAAGCTTCTATAATAGACCTAAAACATTTATAATAACCAATAAATGGTGTATAACTAAGTATTTGGTTTCACATACGGAAAAAGCGCATTGTAAATGCCAATGCTATATGAGGTTGAAGATATATGAGCATCATATTTCAGGCAAATATACTAAATGGTCTAACAAAAAATGGTGCATAATTATTATTTTTGTTTGTTAGATCATCTTTTATCTAAATTATTGTTTTGATTAATTTAAATTTAATTTGAGTTGTACTTGTAGAGTTAAACTTTTTATTTCGTTATAACTTTTATTTTGGAGAAAGTTTTATCTCACAACAAATGTCGAATCGTAAAGTTAAAAAATAAAGAAGAGTTTCATAAAAGTTCGACGTGAGACAATTATTTTTACTTGTTAATTTATAAAAGTAATCTTTTTGTGTACACTTCAATTGAGCTTCATATCCTACTTAATAATAATTAGATTTGTGCTACGTTGAACCTCTGTTGTGGGAAGTTCTTCCTACAAGTATCTATCTATAAACAACATTTGAACTCAAGACCTTATAGATGAAGAATCAAACTCTTTCTATTTAGACCAAATAAGTGTTGATTACAAGTGGAAGGAAAAAAAAAAAAAGTACAAGACCAACAATACCTATAAGCCCGACGACTATATTTGGATAACATTTTTTTTTTCAATATTTTGTCTGAAATTTATTTATTATTATTATTTTTTAAAGTGATTTTTTAAAATTGTGTTCGATTTATAAACATTGAATTTAAATATAATAAGTGTACATAATTTTGCACTATATCTCAAATTTATGATCTTCACAAATTATAAACGAGGTTGTTACCAACTCAACTATTTATTCTTGACAACATAGCCTCAAAATTTCAAAGATATTTAGTAGAAAAAATAATACATTCTTCTCAAAACAAAAAAGGTGCTAGGCGAAACTTTTTAATTTTAAAGGGACCAAAAAAAAAAAAAAAAATTAATCGTATACGTATACATTATACGTATACGTATTATGTATCCAAATCCGACCAGTAAATGAATTGTTTTCGATACCTGTTTCTTCCCGGTCTATATCACTGCACCGACGTCGTACCCAAGACTTCTTTCTCCGTATTTTACCTTTCTGTGTTTTTCTTCTTCCCATCTCCATTAACTTCCTTCTTTCTTTCTTTCCCCCTCTCTCTACCTAGTCCAAGAAAATTTTACTTTAATCGAACACTTTTTGCTTTGTTTTATGATATCTTTATATATATACTTGTTTAATTTTACAATTTGTTTTTCCTGTTTCTGTTTCATTTGTTTTGAATTTGGTTTTGCTTCTTGATTCTTTACGACGACGAGCTACTGGATTGACTAAAATCTCTTCTCTTCTTTACTGCCTAATTTGAAGGTTAGGTTTTTAGGGTTTGTGATTTGATGTGTATATTTTATCTATTTAGATAAGGAATTATCAGTTTTTTACTTAATTGGAATTTTGAAAAACCAAGCAGGATGCAATTTTGACGAGAATGAATCAAGGAGGAAGCGCAACTAATACACTAACAGCACTGGAGCAGAATTCAGTTGAGGTAGTTCAAGTTCTTTTTTTTTTTTTAATCCTATATCCTGACTTTGATTTATTTATTTATATTTTTTCGTTTTATCATTATTATTTTTTTTATTATTTTTCTTTCTATTTCCATTGCATTTATTAAGTTATTCTTAAGTTAATCTGTAAACTAGTTTCAATTTAGAGACTTGGAATCCTGCTGAGAAGCGTGTTTGGGTTGGGTTTTTTTAGGTGGTAGTTTTAGTATTGGAAAAGATAGAATAGGAACTAACTAGTCTCTTGTATAATATATAATGTACAGGCAAGATTGTTTCATCTGTTTTATTATAACTTTCTCTGGGTTCCTTGATCTTTCTTGGAGCACAAAATGTGTTATTTTTGTTTGCTAAAACCATTTTTTTGCCATAAATATGCATCTTGGTTAGTTATACTATTTTGAGTATGAAAACCCTACTTTATAAAATATCTATATATGTATTGTTTCTTCCCCAAGAGCGGCTTCAGGGGTGTATACACATTTTTAATGGTTTTAAATGATCTTATCATACAATTGTTAACCTTTCCTTGGACATTCTATTGCCTTTGTGGACTCTTCATTAGCTTTAGGAGTTGTTGGGACAATCTCTGATACTGAAATGACAAATAAAGCTTTCTTTTATTGTACAAGGAAGCCTGTCTTGCTCATATTTTATTTTCTTGTGCAATAATTTCATAGCGCATATCTCAACAGTTGGGCATCTTTTGATTCTCTTCAGCATGTATATACACACACATATGTACACATTGCATTTGGAATGCTCAGCATGGTGCGATGTCTTTGGAACTATCTTTATTCATAATCAAAACAAGTAAACATTTAGCACATGATTTTGGATCATGAATTCTTATACAATAATTGGTCATTAGTACGATATACACTCGAGCCTGTGTTAGTACTTGATCAAAATTGACGTCTATGTGAAGTTCATTTTGAGTTACCATCTTAGAGTCGTTGGTTTATGTGTATTTTCATTTATTATTTTTCTGTTCCTTGTCTTGACTCAGAATTATTATTTATTTTACCTCCAACATAAAGAGATTGGTGAACATTATCTTATAAGCAGCCTTTTGTTTACCATAGCTTTGTATGATTCATAATCCAGAAATCTGGTGTTACTTTTCCATTATCTTCAAGTGTCAAAGTACAAAGTCATCATACTTAACATAGTATGCATTTACCGTTAGTCAGCTTATGTTAAATGATTGTCTAAATTTGTTATTTAGAAATATCTCTAAGTCTAGATAGGGATTGAATAGTTTGCTAAAGCTATACTTCTTTCTTAAATGGAGTCTTTTTGTTATCCTTTTCAAATCCTAGCTACTTAGGGTGATTGGATTGACTTTCAAAATAAAAAAAGTAGCTTTATTGATTTTGAGTATGTTGTCAGGTAATTTTTCTAAAATGAATTTTTTGTTGGTTATATTTCTATTCGAAGAAGTTTTTAATTAGAATGTAATTGGTTTTATGGGGATATAATGATAAATTAATGGAATGGAATAGTTTTTTTTGGTAAATGTGTTTATTATTATTTACTTTTTTAAGTTGTGGAGGGTCCCTTTGGAAAAAAGCCTGCCTGGCTACACATTCTAGGCATATGACTGGCCTTTACTCAAACATAATGTTGTCCAAATAAGTACACTTAATTGAAAAAGAATTGGCTTATTTAATTCTAGTTCAATCCTTGTCCAGATAAGACCTAAGAATTTAAATAACAAACAGATGCATTACAGAAATCAAATTTGAAAAGAAATTATGGATTTTAATTTTACCTGTCTGGTGAATTCACAGAGATTTGAATAAAAGATGAGAAATAAATATTTTTCAAAATTTCCTTCCATGCTGTTCAAACCCATTGAATGCAGACAATATAGAACAAGAAGTCTCTGTAACCTTTTTTTTTTCTTGAAGATAAATATAATATTTCGTCTGTTTCATTCTCTGTTATATCCATACACATTTTTCTTTTCTTTTCTTCTTTTTGCTGGTTAATATCCATTCAGACTTGGTAGGCTTTCCTTTGCTTTGTGTAGTAGATGATACTATACCTCATCAAGTAACTTAACCAAGTTGATTGTATTTGTTCATCCATGTATCGCTTCACTAAAATAAATCTAGGGAGAAGGTGGACTATTTGGCTTTTATAGTTGATCTTTGTATTTCTTTTATTTGTCAGAAGTATCAAGTCACTGATCCAAGTCAACCTCACACATCATCCTATTATGCCCCTAGTGGATCTTCAGCAACCTCTTGGTCCACCCATGGGGCTAATAGTTATTCAAGGGAGAATGGTATCATCTCTAACTCCAGTTACCACCATAACCAACCAGCAGATTTGAACTCAAGGAGTGCCCAAGATGGGTTAAATACAGCACCTGTTGTCGCCACCTCTAGTTCAGGATCAGCAAATGTACCACAAGATTACAGTAGTTATGCAAATTATCCGAGTGCTGATCCATATGGATATGGAAATACAGGATATGCAGCTTACTATAGTGGCTATCAGCAGCAAACTAGTCAACCATACCCTCAACCCGTAGGAGCATATCAAAACTCAGGTGCTCCTTATCAGCCTCTTTCCTCATTTCAGAATACAGGGTCTTATGCTGGATCTGCAAGTTATTCAAGCACTTACTACAATCCTGGTGATTATCAGACATCTGGAGGTTACCAGAGTGGCACTTACAATAATCAGAATCAGAATAACTATTGGCAGGGAGGACAGTATGCCACGTACCCATCTCACCAGTATCCAAACTACACTCCCGATTCAAGTGCAGCAACATATGGTTCCACCAGTGCTCCTGCAACTTCGCAATATGGTCAGCACTACAAGCAATGGACGGACTATTACAATCAAACACAAACAGAAGTAAGCTGTGCTCCTGGAACAGAGAACGTCCCCATTTCTGGTGTACCTACTGTAAGTTGTCCTCCTGTTCCTGGTGTGTCTGGTGGCTATGCAGCTTCAGGAATTCAGCAGCCAACTACCCCTTATACTCCATCTTGGATGCCACAATCCAGTTCATCTGAATTGTCGTCGAACCAGGTTTTGCTTTTCATATTATCTGTGATTATCTAAAAAGTTGCTCTCTTTGACATGTCTATGATTTGATTGGCATTTTGTTGATGGGGAAATGAAAGTAATATTAACTAATTTCAGTTATCATTTCTTTTGGCATGAGAGATAAAAATGTGCTTTTCTTTATTTGGGATTTGGTAATATTACCAAATAGTCCTCTTTTATGTACTGTCTAATATGTGATATGAAAACTTGTACTGTTGTGCCTATGAAGTGATTTCAGGGTAAGATTGAGTTTGTGTTTTATCACATTTGTTTCAATGTTTACGTATTTCTAAATAGCCATGTTAATTTGTTAGTTTTGTGTTATATGACTTTGGTTGTGTTACTTTCTGTGTTGTGTGTCTCAATATGTTGTTGGATATGAAATTTGCAATATAGTTTATTTCTAGTTGGTCATGGTGTAGAAACATGTTGTTATCGCCGCTTCTCTTATTCCAGATGGTAAGTAGTAGGTGCAGTCTAATTAATGCATCCAGTTTGATATAACTTATATTTCTGATATGTGTGCTTCAATGATCTTTTAATTTCAGTCTGGTGCGGTGAGTGGTGCTGTCCATGATGGTTACTGGAAACCTGAGTCTACAAGTTTTCCAAATCAATATTCTAACTCCACGGAACAGCATATCCATAAGACCTCGGAGATTAATTCCACTTATGAAAGCTTTCAGAATCAGCAAAAGTCTATGTCAGCACAAGAATTCACCTCACTGTATCCCCCTACTCACCAAGTTCCTGAAAGTTATCAACCATCCTTGCAGCCCCAAACAGAAACTGTTTCACCAGTTGATTCACGTAAAACAAACAAACTTCAAATCCCAACAAATCCTAGAATTGCTTCAAACTTTCCTCTGGGTTTGTTAAAAAATGATAAGGATAACACTGCTGCGAGTGCTACTTTGAAGCCAGCCTATATTAGTCTTTCACTGGCTAAACCAAATGATATGGTGCCATCTCAGGACATTGCTGCTGATTCTGTACTGAAGGTTTGAGTTTGCTATACTTTTATTTTCTTTCTTTTGGTTTTGGTTTTCCTCATAAAATTAGCTCTCTGATTCCATATTTATAAGTGTAAACTTCCATCTTAGACTTGGCCTTGTTTGTGCTTATAAAACTTTGGGTTTGTCTATTGTCTCACCCTGATTGGTCAAGCTAAAACTTATGCATTTGCTGTTTTATTTTAAATGTTTAGGGATTTTCTTAGTTTCTTGCAAATTGAAAATGTTTTTAGTCCTCCTTTTTAAGTCCAGGAGTGTACTGAATACAGAGGGTTTATTGGCATTATACAAATGTGTTGAGATTGCAGAGTAGTCATGGATAACTGGAATAAAATTCCACTCATCTATCCCTTTTTTCTTGAGTTGATTAATTTTCTTCTTTTTTTGGGGGGTTTGGGTGGGGTGTGTGTGTTGATTTATAAGGGCTGAGTTGGATGCTTGTGTGTTTTTCAGTTGGTGTTTATTATTGAATCAGCAATACATAAAATCTTAATAGGTTTCTGGTTTCTGGTGATTAAGTAGCACAAGATCCTCCTGCTCAGTGCATGACTAGTGGCTTGGAATTTGAGCTTCACTTTTGGTGACGAGAAACATTGTTCATTAATTAGTCCTTGTGAATGTGTATGTCTGTAATATGTTATCTTGGCTTTTCAGGGAACCAATATTTTTCTTTTTAGGGTGGGGGGAATACTGAAATTTGTATGTACAATTAGACAGACATCTCTGTTCATGCAACGAAGTCTCAAACGTTAGAGCTAGTTCTTGCATATTTCAGGCTACTTTCACATCCAAATTTCCCATTTGCCTGTGTTGTTCTTTCTTTGGCTTGTTGGCACTGGATAGCTGTAAATCATAAATCAGTATCATTATCCTGAATAAATATTGAAGACTATATATTGAATTTTCCTATTGATTAGACTTTGAAATTCATTAAGAGCAAACTTTTCTTTTTTGCTTGGAGGAATTATTTCAGCATTTAGAAAAGTTACATTCTTTTACTTGTAGAAGCTAATAATTAACAAAGTACTCATTAACACTTTGGAAAGTGATGTGGATATGTTGTCTTCCCTTTTCTCCCATTGTTGAGTATTATGGCATGTTGTTACACTGATCAACATGAAGTTTTGGTGCTAATTCTTGAGCTGAGCAATTGATCTCCAGTTGCTTTACCTGTAGCCTGGTATGTTTCCGAAATCACTACGTGGTTATGTGGAGAGAGCTCTTGCTCGTTGCAAGGATGATGCTCAAATGGGGGCAGCTCAAGTTGTCATGAAGGAGGTATGCAGCACTAGCATTTTTTGTTATCTTAACTGAAGTTATGCTGATTACTTCTCATGTCCTTATTTAATTCCCTTTAAACTAACTGGTGCATGTTATGTTCTGGTACTAATCTCCCGAGCCCATTAATCAACTGGTACCCGTGGTTATTTGTGGACTTAGCTTTGATAGTTGCAAGTGGTAATATAATAGCTTGGCCAGGCTGGTCTTCTGGTCATTTAGCATGGTGTATGCATCACTGCATAAGTTCAGATTGTGTCTTTATAATTATATAAGCTTGGTTGTTGTTCAAATTCATCACAACTGGAGTTATAGTTTTTAATACGAAGAAAAAATGCATATACAAGAAATTCAACTTTCTCCAACCTGGCATAGATTTTTGGAACTTCTCTGTTAGTCCATGCCTTTTACCTATTACTTTTGAGTTGATAGTGGGATATTAATATATTAAATAAAGGATAAATTGGAAACAGTATAGATGAGTCTAAAATTTTTGCATCCATTCATGTAAAGGTGGGGTCATCAACATTTTATGCATGTATAGTAGTTAGAAGATTTACTTTCTTGGAGTAGTCATCAACCCCTTGGATGAGCAACATAACATGGAAAATAGAATATAGAGAATACCATTGTACCAGGAAAAATAGGATGAAAGGGATACCATTTAGTTTGCCAATAAGTTCTCACTCGCCAGCACCTCACCATCTGAACCTTGGTTGGAGGTATTTTCATGATTTGATATCAGAAAGTACTTCAGAAAGCCTCTTGTAGAATTCTGCCCTGTAAGGATTATGGAAAGCTTTTCATCTTCTTCGAACTTCAAACTAAAAGATTCTCTAGATCTCTCCAAAGTTAAGCCTCATTTTTGGTCTCCGATCTCTTTTCCAGGTCAATTGCTGAATTCCTAACCTCAATTTTCCACACCGTTTTACATTGCATAAAGTTTTTTGGGGTGGTGGTCTTATTACACTTTGTAAGCATTTTATGTGAATGTTACCTCTGTTCAAAATTGGATGTCTACCTTTATCTCTGACTTAATTCATGAATTAGCCAAGTCTATGACACATTGAAATTACCATATTATCCTTATTATTAATATGATTAATAGGAGGTGGGACCACATGAGTTAGATGTAGGTGAATTCCTTAAGTAGGTTGTTACTGGCATTTAATTAAAAAATGTGTTTATTTTAAAGAAAGCGATTCAACTTTGGAAATCCAGAATAGAAATGTGGACATAAAATAATAAATTTTTTCTGGAGTTTCAATTATAAGAAATATTTTGCAGGAAAAGATGCAATAATATATATATATATATATATATATATATATATATATATATATATTTATTTGTGTGACCAATTGCATGGTGTTATTCAAAAAAATTTTAAATTGAATATTCCTTAGATAATAGCCAGAAGCATCAACCAAATAATCCACAGCTTCCGGAATTCAACATGGGGACCACCTTGCTAGATCCACGAGCCAGCTGGTAGCTTTTATGCTGGTTCAAATGAAGAAGCCATGTAATCAAGTCCCTTCTTGGATCTTTGTTCATCTTCATATATCATCTCTTCTTTTCAGTCACCTGATACACTTCTTTCTTCCATTTAGCCTTCACGTTGTCTCAGAGCTTATAGGGAGTGATATATATTTCTTGTTTGTAGAATGTAGATGACAAAACCATTCTCCTGATTGAGACATTTCTTCCCCCTTCCTCTTGCATGCTCTATTATTATAGATGCATGCAGTAAAGTTGTTCTGATATTGTTCAACTTCTGATAGTGAAGTTGTAAATGTTTTGTTTTATTGTTGTTCATGTACACAGATAATTGCTATATATTTTCCTTGGAATTGCTAGATTGGTTATTAATCAATAAGAGCTTTATTATCTTAACTTATAGTGCCTCTTCTGCTTGTGTGCTAATTTCCCTTTTTTAGTTTTTAATTTTAATTTTCCAATAATCTCCTCTGTTTATTTTACTTGTCAGATCATCACAAAGGCAACTGCTGATGGCACACTTTATACAAGGAATTGGGACACTGAGCCTCTTTTCCCGCTGACAAATGTGGATACAATGAATAAGGAGTATGTTTCTGTTTGAACATAAAACAAGAAACATGCTTAACATCTTTTTATCTTTGCAATTGCGTATGACTTTCTTACCATTTCTTACTTTAATTGAAGCTTAATGGCTAATAATCATACAAGAGAATTCCTTTAAAGTTTTATGTTATTCATGAAAAACTTCCAGAAATTTTGCATTGTTTGTTGAGCACTGAAGTTACTCAGTGCCAATTAGTTCCTTTTACTCTACAGAACGCGTGGAAAAATCTGATTACTTCTTCTAGATGATTGTAGAGCTGGGTGGGTTTGTTTTTTGGCTGTTGCATAAGTTCTTGATGGTTTCATAAATGTTCACCTTTTGGTGTTTGTGAATTTCCCTTGCATTGGCTTATTGTTCATTATACTTTCTAGTACTGTCAGGCTGATAAATTTACTAATTCTGTTATTTTTTTCCATATTATAGAGGCTTGTTGCTCTCTACTCCTACATCTGCAGTGCAAAAGAGTAAAAGAAGTCCCAGTAGGCGATCCAAAAGCAGATGGGAACCCATAGCAGAAGAAAAGCCTGAAAAAACTGTAGCAGCTTGTGAAACAGTAAAATTCAGTGGTTGGAACAAACGGGTAATTTTTCATATGCCTTCAAGCATTTTGTGGAAAAATTCCACTTGGATGTGAAGACGACACACGCATTTATGCTTCTTACTGATTTGGATTGAGGATTAGAAGGAACCAGTAGGGATAGTGGTGCTAAATTTAACAAGAAACTTATAACACCACTTATGAAATGAAAACAAACTGGACACAATATAAACTGAACTGTCTGTTATTTTTCTTGCAACTGAACGATATAATCGAGAAATTGAATCAGTTAGTATTATAAGTTACTGAGATCGTACTGCATTAAAAACTCAGGCGAACATTTTTGTGCTCTCATGTGACACTTACCATGATTACTCTGTCAGAAAAAGAATTTTAAATAAGTTTTGCTTCCACAAGTTTGCTGTTATGAAGTGCAATATAATATTCTCATGTATATACTTTCTGCTTCAGTTTACCAGTGGAAAATTAGAGAACAAGGGGGGCCATACAAGTACCATGAAATTTTCTTTAGCAGACCAGAAGAATATCAGTAAAAATGTCCAAAGGCCTGCTAAGAGGCCTCGTATTGGTTATGGTGTAACTGCTAGCGATAATGCTGATGCATCGAGTGACAGTGATAAGGAGCCAAGTGTAAGAGCCTACTACCCTGCTGCAGCTCTTGCAGATACACCAGAGGAAAGAAAAAGACGGGAAAATCGCTCAAAACGTTTTGACAAGGGACATGGTAATCGAACAGAAGCTAATCATTTTAGGCCAAAAAATGCTGGGGCTGGGAATTTTTATAATAGACGGGCAAGTGCATTGGTGCTTAGCAAAAACTTTGAGGACAATGGAAGCAAGGCTGTCGAGGATATTGACTGGGATGCTCATACTGTCAAAGGGACCTGTCAGGAAATTGAGAAGCGATACTTGCGTCTCACTTCAGCCCCTGATCCTGCCACTGTACACATTTAAAATGCTTTTATAATTAAAAGCTGAGTCATTAACTTATGTAGGTTTCCCTCTGTTACTTGTGTTAAAGTGATGTAACCTTGCAGGTGAGACCTGAAGAAATATTGGAAAAAGCGCTGATTATGGTTCAGGATTCTGAAAAGAATTATCTGTACAAATGTGATCAGCTGAAATCGATACGACAGGATTTGACTGTACAACACATACACAATGAACTGACCGTGAAGGTATTTTTCCTTGGTGTATTCACTAGTTACCCTATTCTCCATGAATGCTGTAAACTTTCTGAATTTGAATTTTCCTGGACACAGGTTTTTGCTGTCTTTTGTGTGTGTGTTCTTTGTTTTTGGCATTAATGCCTTTGAGAATGTAAATGTCATAAATTACACTCATCTGTTTCAGGTTTATGAAACTCATGCTCGCTTGGCTATTGAATTTGGAGATTTGCCAGAGTATAATCAGGTTAGTTCTTGTCCATTGGGTTACAATCTAAGCTTGATACTTCCTCTTTTCTTTATGATTAATATGTTACTTCTCAGGTGACTTGAATTTTTGTAGTTTTGCTTCAAGGAAGCACTTTTATTCATTATATTGTAATGAAAAGAAAATTAAAGTAATGATTGTTGCCAAATTTTCACTGTTCTATGCTGACTAATTGAGTTTGGATGAGTGCATTCAACTCAACATATAACTTCCTTTGTCTAAAATTGAATGTCACATCTTAACTTGACACATATAGGGATAGCATTTTGACCATGAGAAGTTTACCTTTATTAATTTGATTATTCATGAGAGTTGGGACCAATTTGGAAAGTTCAGACATCCGCCACCATCCTTGGCACAATTCGGGACCCATCCTTAAAGTAAGCCCGTTATTCAAGAAGTTAACTGCTGAACTTTAGATGAAAAATAATCCTATTTTTGGAAAGTTCGCACTCACCTTTCCACATTTTAAAATAGACAGCATCCATCTTTTGAGAATCCAAAGCAGAAATAATTAAAAATGGATGTTGACATTCAAAGTGGGGTCGGAAGGTAGAATGGTATTGATTAGGAGGTGGTATAACCATTTTCTGACATAGGCAGCTTGTTCAATTGGTAATGTTACACCTGCACCTAATTGAGGGCACTAAATGAATAAGTGACTCTAGACTTACAAAGGGGGTTTAGATGGTTTTTTTCCTTCATATCTTGGAGTGAGTTGTTTTCCTGTAGTTTGACTTAAACTCATTGAGTGTCATGTTAAATATTGAACTTTGTTAGCTGTGTGTACATTTCCAAGAATCCACTATTATATTTACACCTTGAAGATGGTGAAATATGAGAGGAAGCAGAGATAATGGTTCAAATTAATGCATTCTTAATTATGCTGCATAGGTAATTTCTTTCATTTTACATTATGTTTATGGTTGACATTATGCTAACTTAAATCTTGAGCCTTGCCTTAAATTGACTTGTAAAACATTGTTGCATTTGAGATGTATCATAAGCTTATGAAGTTTATGGTTTTGTTTATGTAGATGTGCCCCCATATGAATGGTACTATCTGATTAACATTCATTTTCTCTTTTTCAGTGTCAATCTCAGTTGAAAACTCTTTATGCTGAAGGAATTCGGGGATGTGACATGGAATTCGCTGCATATAATCTACTCTGTGTAATCTTACACTCCAACAACAACAGAGATCTCCTGTCTGCTATGTCAAGGTCGTTTGCCTTATCTTGAAATGGCTCTTTTGTAAAAAATATATGAAATGACTCTTTTGCTAAATATATTTGAAATGGCCGTACTTTCATAGTCATTGGACAGTTAATTATATCCTTTTTAACGTAGCATACTTGCTAGCAACGTGTCTCCATATTTGTTACCCCTCTTGTAATGCATGTGAGAGCTTCCTTCTAGGTTCTAGCAGTAGCTCTTATAGTCTCATTTTCATAGTTCCCTCCTAGTTGGCCCTTGTATTCTTTCCTCTGAGAACCTGTGAGAGAAGGTTGACAACATGTCTATTAGCAATTATTTTGAAAGTTGACACTTAGCCTCTTGGAAGCTCAAAATTTTAAAGAACTATGGTATCAGAATGGAATACTAAGAACAATGAATTAGAATATAGGAACCTTGAGGAAACACTGGATGCTGTTTCAGACAAAGGTAACTTGGAGCTGCTAGTTTATATCCTGGAGTCTCCTGGGTCCTGAGTTTGAAATTGTAGAAATGAGAAGTGTGGTGGTAGTGAACTTGTACTGAATTGGTATCAACATATTTAATTAAATGTAAATGTCTTTAAAATAATTATACTTCTCTGTTGGATGTCATACTAATTTTGATTTCCTTGCATTTCTTGTACATTCTACTTGGTTCTACTTGGTTATGATCATAGTCAATGGATTCATTCTTTTCATGCTACATTTTGTTATATTGAATGCTTATTGTGTTTAATGGAAATATCTTAGTCCTAATTTATTTATATTATTTCAATTCGGATCTGTAATAAGAGTCATATTAATATCTATGTAACCATTGAATTTAAAATTGTTGAGGAGATGGAACTCTTAAAATTTATTGGCTGGTCCTTTATGAACAGAGCTTCTTGTGACCATTGAATGATCTGGTCCTCTTTTAGCAGAAGTTCATCCACCTGATTACTTTGGACTTCAATACCCCTCATTTTCTGTACAATTATCTTATGGGACTACATTGAGCTAAATTTCAACTCCCCCCATATTTTGCTTACTATACCAACCTCTGCCTAGCTAAGCTGCTGTGGGAGGAATTTGATACTGTATTTAGTCTTGCTAAAAATTGATTATGAATTTGGTTTTGGTGGGGTTTCTTGTTACTACAACATGGTAGCTTTTTTATCTATCAAATTACCATTCTTCCTACTTCATTATAATTCAGGAAATTGTGTTTCATTATAATAGATTAGGGGTAAAGTTTTCAGGATTTAAGGTGTATGTGAAGTTAAATGATAAACAGACACACACTGCTGTCTTTTGTATTGCATACAATGCTGAATCATTTGACTGAATTTATTTTCAGATTATCAGCTGAAGCTAGAAAGAATGATGCTGTCAAACATGCTCTTGCAGTTCGTGCAGCAGTCACTTCTGGGAATTATGTTCAATTTTTTAGACTGTATAAAGCCGCTCCTAATATCAGTAACTACCTAATGGGTGGGTAAACTTATGATACTATCTGCGAATCATTGATCAGTCATCCAACGAAAAATGGTTAACTTTTGTTTCTCTTGCAGATCTTTATGTGGAGAAGATGCGATATGCAGCTATTAAATGTATATCTCGTTCATATCGTCCTACTGTTCCTGTGTCATACATTTCTCATGTTCTGGGCTTCCCCAATGGGTTGCCTACAGCCGGAGCAAGTGAGGAGAAGGAAGCTGATGGAGTAGAGGAATGTGCTGAATGGTTAAAGGCTCATGGTGCATGTCTTATCACAGAAAATTCAGCAGAGATACTATTTGATGCAAAGGTATGCTATCTTCACATGCTGACATATTTTAGTCCTATACTTTTAGGTCTTTTATGTGTCTTTTGTGTGTTACTTATCTATTACAAACATAAATAGTTGAGGATTATCTGTGAGTGTGAGAATAGACTGCTTGTTATCATGACGCTATGACTCTTGCCCATCACTTCGTTCTGGTTCATCCTTTTAATCTAATGAAAGCCTAGTATGGGGCTCACCAAATGAATGATCTAGTGGCTTGTAATATACTGGTTGGATATTCCATTTCATCTCATCTCAATGTTAGGTTCTTTTAGAAATGAAGTTCGTTTGCAATATCTTGGCACAAACATATATGTTCTTGTGTGCCTTCATTTCAGCTCTATTAAATCTGGAATTTGACTCTTTTTGGGGTTCTGGTGTTTGATTTTGGGAGCTGTTGTTTAGTGGTGTCTCTGCAAAACTTGAATTCAAGTTCAACTACTGTTATGTAGTAGTTTGAGTGCAAAATTTAATAAAATTCTGCATTTGCAGGCATCCGTTTCTAGTCTGTTCATGCCAGAACCTGATGACGCTGTTGCCCATGGTGATGCAAATCTTGCAGTTGATGATTTTTTGGCACGGAATTCAAGCATAAGTTGATCATATTTACTAATGTTTCAACTAAAGCTCCTGGATTCCAATTGATCCAACTAGCCATGGAAAAGGGATCAGATATCTATTTGAAGAGTTCTTTTGTGGCAGAGATCCCAACCGGCAGGTCTCGGAGTGTCCTGGATGATTGCAAACTGTATGTTGTGAACAAATTTGTGCATTGGAACAGAGGAATTTTAGAGTTCCCCAAAAGAAAGTGCTTTTAGTTTTAGCGCTGGCAAAGATTCAAGGAATAGATCTTTGTTTTTGAGACACATCATTCTTTTTTTTTACCCAAAATTATAGAGATGTATATGGAAAAGGCTCCAAAATAAGTAATAGAATCTTCTTTAACCTTTTTGGGTTTTTATCTTCTCTGCTTTTTACTTATTTCATTTTTTTGTAATGGCTAATGATTATCCCTTTCTGAGCTCCTGTATTTTAGTAAAGATTAAAAATAATGTAATGCAATTTTAGTTCAAGGAAATACAGCAATTTTTCTTCTGTTAAGAATTAATTGTACATAACAAAACTAGAAAAAAAAAAAAAAAATCAAATTCGCCTTTAACAGTTTTCTTCTCACTTTTCTGCCGGCGATGACTGCGGCCAAACACTCACCTTTTCCTTCTCAAATTTAAGATACAATGCAGAAGCGGCGGCCATGAAATAGATCTGAATCAAAATTATAGCAGGCGTATGGTAATTGATCACGCCCTTACCTGTTGCCAGCTCCACCAATACCAAAGCCGTTAATCCGACGATTGCAATTCGGCCATTAATCCTCTCGGAGAACGGCGAAAATCCGAATTCCACATTAAGGCCTTCAGATACCGGCTCTTTTAGCGGCACCGGTGGCAGGAATACTCCTGAACCAGAACCAGAACCGGAGTTGGAGTTCCCCTTCTTCCCTTTCTTAGTCTTTCGCACTTCCGCTTTTTTACCCTTTCCGCTTCTGTACCGGACTCGAACCTGAGATAGTCGGTCCTCGAAGCTGTCAGAATCAGAACTGGAGGAGTCAAGTTGAGTCTGGTCAGCCTCAGTGGCGCCGTCGTCTTCATTTGCGGTGGCACGACATGCGGTTAGGGAAAAGTGCTGCTGCTGCTGTGGCGGGATATTGGAATTTCAGGGGAGAGGTAGCAACACGTGGGGAGGATGATGAAAATAATGCTTTTGGATTGGAGAGTTGCAGAGTGGAGTAAGGTACTGTCGCCATTTCTGATTTGCTTCTCTTTCTTTCTGCTTCATGAGTGCTGGATAAGGGAATGCTTTCAATCCTTCGTTATTTTCTTTTATTTCTTTATTTTTTTCTACCGTCCAATTTTTTGTGGCCTCTGATTTTTGGAAGGGAGTAGCTGTGGTTGAAGAGAGGTGTATCCCTTTTTCCTCATTTTACATTTTCCATTAACATCCTAAAATATTAAAATAGTTTGTCTATTTTCATAAAAACTGATCTATTATTTATTAGAACAATTTTATTTTATTAATTGTATATTCTTGTAACTTTTTGTACAAATAATTTAATCAATTCCTATAATTTGTTATTATTTGTCTTTTTAATAATGCTATTTGTCTAAGTTCTACTATTGAGATTTTTTTTTTTTTTTTTTTTTTTTTAAGGTTAATTAATAATTATGTTAGAAGAAAGCATAGTTGCAAAACATGTTATATAGTAAAACTGAAATTTGGTATAATTGTAAAAACTATTGCTTTTATTTTGGATACCTAGTATTAACAACTTATGAACTTGAAAAATTCACAATTTTATTATTATTATTATTTGGATTATTCAGAAAAAAATAAAATAAGGTGAGAGACAAGTACTGGTGTTTACTTATTACAGTGTATAACTCTTATCAAATTTTTTTTTTCTTTTGTTTTTACTAAAATTTCAGGGGAGCAAAATTGGTCTGTTTGTTTGAAGTACCTAATTAATTGGAAGACATAAATGTCCAAGTTTGATGAACATCTAAGAAACAATACTCTAATTTTTCCCCTCCAATAATATCTTAATCCTTTTGCTGGATATTTTGGTGTTACAAATTAAAAGCAAGAATCAATAACTTCTAACATTTATTTATCACTGATTACTCTGAATATACATAGAACAACATCCATGCAATAGAGGAAAAGGGGTGTGGGTGGAGGGGAAAGAGAAGGTTACATGTATGAATTCAAGAGAACTGAGAATGTAATACATTTTTCATTTTACATGGAGGATTATTTTCTCTTATTCTTGGAGCCAATCAACAAAGCAAAGTAAAACAATATTCTAAAGAAGAATCCCCAAGCAATGGTGATCCAGAAGCAATCCCACTTACTAAGGTCAGTGACTCCTCTCTCTTTCAGTATATCTGCTCCAGTTGTTATACATGTTGAGCCAGTGATATTCCTCCCTAGAGTTTTACCAATGTTGTTCAATAGCTTCTCTTTTATGGCAACTGGAATTTCACCAAGAGAAGTGCCATCAAAGATTTGAATTCCACGAACAAAACATTTAGTAGGATGATCATATTCATTATGCAGAATGGCTGCATTTGCATATTTTTTGGGTGACAAGTAATGGAACCAAAGCCAGTAGGTTGGGATACGATCACGGCTGATGAACAACCCACAAAAGAGTAGATAGTAGGATAGTGTTGCAACGACTAAAACGTAGCCGAGGATGACTTGAGGTACAATTTCTGTAACCATTGTCACAAATGAATTCCCTGTCCAAAATGATGCCATGATGATTCCAAAGTAGAAGAAAAGCTCCCAGAATCCGCCATTAATGTTTGAGCCCCAAAATGTTATGGTTGACAGTGTGATGGAGAGGACAAGAAGTGGAGGTATCCAAACCAATGCATGAGAAATGCAGTAAGAATATTTCCTGTACGTATTAAAAGCTGTTTCCCTTAGAAAGATATTTCTTTCCTCCAGGAAACTTGGAATTCCATCCGTGCAAACAAAGAAAACTGTTGCAATGGCAAATCCAACAAACCGAATCCTTTCTCCATTTCCTACTGGAGAAATATCAACGCGCAGGAACAGTGTAGCCAATATAATTGCAGTCACGAATGTTGCTAAAAATCTTGCTGCAAAGAGCTCTGGCATTCGGCGTGAATTGAGAAACGACCGTTTCGATAAAACCAGAACTTCCACCCAAAATGGATTGGCAAATATTTGAGCTTTTATGTTTGTATAATTTCCTCCATGAACTAATAATTTTCCTCTTGAATTACAGAAATTGACTGCCTCCTTCAATGGTGAAAAAGCCTCTCGATCAGCAGAAGCAGAGCAGGAGCTAGTTTTCATGTTTTTCCATGTCTTGTTGAATTCAACCATGTTTTTTGTCCCATTCCCATCAGGCCCGTTCTCCAGATCACGGATGAGATCCAAAGCAGCTTCTGAAGGGTTCTCATCTTGAGGTATTGGATGTCCAAGATCAGCCAAATACATGGACAAATTAGACGGAGTACCATTGTAAACTATTTCTCCACGAGACAAGAATATCAGCCTGTTAATCAGACACAAAATCCTGTAACTCGGTTGGTGAATAGACATGATCACTATACTTCCAGTTTGAGCAATGCGTTGTAAGACCTTGACCACCATGAAAGCACTACTGGAGTCAAGTCCGGAAGTAGGTTCATCAAGAAACAAGAGAATAGGATCATGAATGATGTCAATTCCTATGGAGACCCTCCGTCTTTCACCTCCAGAGATTCCCCTGTGGCCTTCATCTCCAATCACTGTGTTCTTGGCGTTTTGGAGGTCTAACTGATCAATCAAGTCCTGAACCCTTCTCCTTTTCTTGGATTTGGAGACAGTTCTGGGTAGCCTCAACTCAGCTGCAAACATTAGAGTTTCTTCAACAGTGAGCATGGGAAAAAGAAGGTCATCTTGCATAACATAGGCTGAAATGACTTTGAGTAAGTTCGTGTCTAATCTTTGGCCATTGAGATTCACCATTCCCTTTAAGCTTCCCTTCATTATTCTATTGGCTAATGCATCAATAAGTGTAGACTTTCCGGACCCAGAGGGTCCTAACACGGCCATGATTTTGCCATCTGTTGCCTCTCCGGATATATTGTTAAGTAGAACCTTTGTGCTTGAGTACTCTTTGGTGGCGCATTTGTTTCTGGTTCTGATACTGGAAAAAGTGTTGAACCATTTTCTTGATTGGCTTATTTTGACGCTGTAGGTGAGATTGGTGAAGGAGAGAACCAGAGGAATGGAGTGATGATAATTTGGGAGAAATTGGTTATCCATTGTGGCGATGACGATGGTGGTGGTGTTCCTGCTGTTTTGCAGTATCAGCTGACCATGCAGAATTGGTGGTGATATCAACGTTGCTAGCTAGTCCGAGGTTTGGTGTACCAAAGTTACAACAAAATTGGAGAAAAGATATAAAGAAGTCTGGTGATGTTTGGTAAGGCCTTTTAATGTCTTATAATTGGGATTATCTTTTTTTAAATTTTTTTTAAAAAAAGAAAAAGGTAAATTGGGACGTGGACACACTTTAGAAATTAGATTAATTAAAAAATCATCGTTAAAGGAAATTGACCATTTTGACCCTTTAATTAAATTTTCTTCAAGAAATTTGTAGTGTTAAAGGGATAAAAATTTAATGAAAAATGGATCTAATTGATAAAAAGAAAAAAAAAATCTTATTTGTGAATTATTATTATTATTATTATTATTATTATTTTATTTTTTTTATTTTAAAAAAAACACTCTTGGGAAATATTTTTATTTGTTTTATTTACATGTGCCTTTTATTCTATTTAAAAAGAAAATTACTAGTATGTATTTGAGACAATTAGAATTGAAATTATGGGGGAAAATAATTCATAATTTATCTATTTATTATTATTATAATAATAGCAATAGTATTTTATTAATTGGGTATTAATATGTATATCATTATAAAATTATATATATGCATGCATACATATAGTACTAAAATAGAAGTCTCACCATCGAGTAAGAGTTGAACTCTGCAAGCGTTTCGTATGCCGAGTCTGGATTAGTCTCACCAAATAAGGTGGGGACACCGGGCACCCCAAGTGGGTATAAATAATAATAAAAAAAAAGAGTCTCAAAATACTTGAAAAACCCATATATAGTCATGTCTGAAATAGGTGGAGACTCTTTTAAGTCGGGGGGTGGGAATAGGAAGAAAAATTGGGCACCCGTATTATGACAAGACATAGAATTAATTCATATGTTCTATCTTTTTTTTTTTTTTTTTTTTTTTGTTGCGCACCCGATCCACTAAAGCTTTGCCCTGATTATATCCGGATCTGACCCGGGTCGCGCACCTGGCTATAGTGGGGGAGTCTCCCAACAGGGATTTTCTGCATTCACAGGGTCTTGAACCCGAGACTCTGTTTAAGCGGAATCAAACCGCTTACCATTTGAACTAACCCAAGTTGGTCTCTTTTATATCTATAACCCCACAAATATATATATGGCGAGGAGAGACTTAGGTGGGTGAAATAATTGTACTCTTTGGATCAAAATTTATTTATTTATTTTAATTTGAAAATTGACTATTTTAATTTTATATTATTTTTATTTTAAAAAATCGTGTTTTAAAATAGACATCTAATAATGTTTTAAACTCTTGAATCATGATTGTGATAAATTGTTCACATTGAAATAAGAAATGAATGCGTAATGATATAAAAATGAGTTTAGGTACTTATATTCAACTCTGAGTATATCTTTTTGGTAGTAAAGACAATACTAAGTAATTTATTGTAGTTACTACTAGATCTATAGTCACGGCGCGGACTTGCGAATCCAAATTGTGACAATTTGATTACTACAAATAAAATTGTTGATTTAATTTTTAGCTAAAAAATAGTAATATATATATATATAATAAGATCCAGGTCCATGACAAGACGAAACTAACTTTGAAGGAACTAAATTTGGGTATTTAATATCCAACCAATTGATTGGGCACCATATTTATAGACTCATTAAATGCCAAATCTTTCAGTCATTCTTATGTGTCAAATTGGCATAAATAGTCCCCAAACTATAGACGTTTGGTGACATTAGTCTCCAAATTATTTTTTGTGGGAATTGGTCACTGAATTATAAAAAAATTGTGACATTGGTCCTTTCGTTAAAAATTTTATTAAATTATCCGTTAAGTTTAAAAAAAAATCAAATCAAAAGGTATTTATGTCATTACACTATTTAAATATATTCAATAATATAATGGAGGTTAAAAATATTAAATCCCTGTTCTCCGAGCAACGCAGTGAACTGGCGGCAGCCGAAGCTGTTGAGATCGATCAGCAAATACCTTTGATTTTAAATATATATTTAAATAATATAATGACACAAATACCTTTTAATTTTATTTATTTATTTTAAATTTAACGGATAATTTAACAAAATTTTTAATAAAATGATTAATGTTACAATTTTTTTATATTTCAGGGACCAATCCCACCAAAAAAATAATTTAGGGACCAATGTCACTAAACGTCTACAGTTTGAAAACTATTTATGCCAATTTGCCTTCTTATGTTAGATTCCAATTTTAGCGGTTTTTGTCTTTGCTTTATTTGAGAATATGGTTGGTTTAGAATTAGATTTTTTATTTTTTATTTTTTATTTTATTTTTAACTCATAAATTTTCACTCTTTAAAAATAATATTAGAAATATATATATTTAAAAGGCAAAATTATCTTTTTGACTCTTAGTATTTCATGGTACAATATTAAATTTAGACAATATATATATATATTATGAATAATCCAATGATATTGTCCACTTTGGTCACTTCAGTTTGATCTTAAGACTTTAAACTCTTCTTAATAAGTGTTTAGAGATCTCTTATGCAAGTTATATATAATATATATATATATATATATATATATAATACAAAAGAAATATTTTATTTTATTTTTTAAATTAATCTAGAATTACACACAAAATATTCATGAAAGGAGCTTATTTATCAATCTATGACAAAGAATATTCTCATGAATAATTAAATAAGAAGATGATCGAGGGCCTCCAAAACATTCCCTCATATAAAATTTTAATTTATTTTCTAATAATTAAGGAAAATTTAAACCAATTAAAAAAAAAAGTGAATAATTTAATTGCATAGTAGTTATTAATATTTTATTCTAATATAATTAAATGTCCCTTTTAAGCCGCATTTATAAGGACGGTGCTATGTAACCAAATGCAAAATAGGACGGACAGACACACACAACCGTTTCAATAAATTTATAGAATATAACACCCGAACAAACAAATTACACACCCGATATATATATATATAAAGCTGTAAAGAAAGCTAAACAAATTACACACCCGATATATATATATATATAAAGTTGTAAAGAAAGTTCGTTCAAGCTCGTTTATGCTCGGGTCGAGCTCGTTCGTTTATTAAACAAACCAAACTCAAATAATTTTTTAAGTTCGATTAATTTTCAAGCTTACTCGAATTGTGATCGCGAATATAATCAAACCGTTCCTGAACAAATTATAAATATTTATATATTATTAAAAAAAACTCTAATATTTAAATTATGGTATATATATAATTTTGTTCTCCCATTTTTCTTAATCTATAGTGACGACTCCCTTTCTTTAATTTATCTATAGTTCAAACTCAATTCTCATTCTACCTTTTTGACAAACCCTAAAAAAAGTGGTGGTTCCTCTTCCTTTACTTTCTCCTAGAGAAATAAACAAACCAAGCTATTTGTGAACAAAGCTACTTCGTGCTCATTTATGCTCCGTTCGAGCTCGTTTGTTTATTAAACAAACTAAACTCAAACAATTTTTTAAGCTCGATTAATTTTCAAGCTTGATCGAATTCGTTCGAAAATTAAACAAACCAAACTCAAACTTCCGATGTTCGGTTCGACTCGACTCGTTTACATCCTCTCTATATATATATATATATATATATATTTATAGAAGTATAATTTTTACATTTAAATTCGTATTATCTATTTATTTATTTTTTTAGAAATCCTAACTACTATTGTGTCTCAAACTCATGAACTTTTAGGTCTTAAGTAAGACCTTACCAACAATTAAGTTATGCCTTCTTGACTATTGTTTCTTTTAGTAGTATTTTATTTTGTTTAATATTTTGAAAGAGAAAAAATGAGTTATATAAAAATACTAAAAATTTTATAACCGTAAAATTGGATAATCAAGATTTTGTCTATAATAATATCTTATTTATATTAATGTTTATGTATCTATTATTTGTAAAGTAATTTGTAGGTCATATCTATAATAAATCCTTATTATTATAAATTACTTTTTCTTCCATTAATAGTTTTCCTGTTAGAGGATCCTAATATACATATACATATATATTAGTTCGAGTCACTTAAAATCTTATATTATTGGATTTGCTCCTTTTATATATTTTCCAATATTAGTATGATATTATAAGTAAGGAATTAAAAACAAATAATCATGTAGTAATTCAAAAATTATCATTTGAGTAATTATTTATGCAAGACAATGACTTAATTAAAATCTCTCTCACACACAGATATAACATATATATATATATCTATAGTAGTAACTTTCACACACATACAAAATTAATTAATTAATTAATTAATTCGTAGAAGACGTTACTTTCTTTTATGAATGTTTCCACGGAGTAAAGCAAAGTAATACAAAACCCTAAAAAGAAAACCCCAAGCAACGGTGATCCATAAACTTCCCCACTTACTGAGATCAGTAATCCCCATCTCCTCCAGTAATTCCTTACCAGTAACAGCGCAACTTGATCCAGTGATATTCATCCCCACCGTTTCACCCATGCTCACCAGAAACTTCTCTTTCAATTCAACTGAAGCCGAAGCCAATAATGGCGTGCTGTCCAGCGACTGAATTGCGCTAACAACGCAATCGTACTGTCTCGTCTGACCTCCGTATTCGTTTTGCAACATTGCTTGGAACGGGTATTTGATGAGAGACAAGTAATGGAACCAAATCCAGTAACTCGGCATCCGATTCCGAGTTATGTATATTCCGGTGAAGAAAACGAAGTACGTCAACGCTGCCAGGATTACGCAGAATCCGACGAGAACTCTGGGAACTAATTCGACGATCAGAGTGACGAATGAATTCCCTGCCCAAAATGACGCAAATATCACTCCCCAATAAAACAGAAAACCATTGAATCCACCGTGTAGTCCGACGCTCCAGAATGTAATGACGGATAAGATGGTGGATAGGAACAGCATCGACGGTAGCCAAGACAGCGCGTGAGCTAAGAAATAGGAAATTTTCCGGTAGGAATTGAATGAAGTCTCCCTTAGAACAATGCTCCTTTCTTTGAGGAAATTCCCCCATCCTTCGGCGCAAACGTAGAATACAGTCGCCGCCGTTAAACCGGTGAACAGTCTCTTCTCTTGGTTTCCTTTTGGGGAAAAGTCGAGTTTCCAGTACGCCGTCGAGAAGATTACCGCCGTCGCTAGCGTGGCTCCGTATCGATTGATCAGAATCTCCGGTGATCTAAGTGAGTTCAGGAATGATCGGTTTACCAACACGAGAATTTCATTCCATAACGGATTATTATTAATATTATTATTTTTATTTGCAGCGAATTTTGCGTGATAATTTTTATTAGAAATGCTGGAAGCATGCATTATACGTGGCGGTGATGAGGGGAACACGTTGTTTTGCCAGGACTTGTGAAATTCGACCAATCTCTTCGTGCCATCTGGAGTATCGGTAGTTTTGCTTATCTCCTGCAGATCGCTGATCAAATCCAGAGCGGCCTCAGAAGGGTTTTGGTCTTCAGCAATTGGGTATCCAAAACGTGACAAGTAAAAAGGCAAAGTGGACGGAGAACCGCTGTAAACTACTTGTCCACGTGTCAAGAATATCAGCCGGTTGATCAGTCCCAGAACTCGATAGCTCGGTTGGTGTACGGACATGATCACGATGCTTCCTGTCGTTTTAGCATATCTCTGGAGAACTTTAACCACCGCGAAGGAGCTCGTGGAATCGAGTCCCGTAGTTGGTTCGTCAAGGAATAAGAGAACAGGATCCGTGATGATTTCAATCCCGATAGAGACTCGACGCCGTTCGCCGCCGGAGACTCCGCGGTGTCCTTCGTCTCCGATGACAGTTCCTGCGGCGTTTTTGAGGTCTAACCGATCGATTAAATCGAGAACTCTTTGCCGTTTTCTGGATTTTGAGTACTTTGTTCGGGGAAGTCTGAGCTCGGCTGCGAACATTAAGGTTTCTTCGACGGTAAGCATAGGGAAAAGAAGATCGTCTTGCATAACGTAGGCAGAGATGGCTCGGTGTAGCCGCGAATCCAAATGCAACGGTTGTCCGTTGAGATTTGTTGTTCCTTTTAATCTTCCCTTAACGATGCGATTAGCCAATGCATCGATGAGTGTTGTCTTTCCAGAGCCCGAAGGCCCAAGAACGGCAAGGATTTCACCTTCGTGAGCCTCACCGGAGACATCGTCAAGCAGAACTTTTGTTTCCTGTTCTTTGCCGGCGCAAAGACAATTATAAAATCTGCGACGGGATAATTTGATGCTGTAGGTTAGGTTGCTGAAGGAGAGAATGAGTGGGACTGGCGGAGGAGGAGTAGACAGATGAATCTCGGCGGCAGCTTCCTCCTCCTCCCCTAATTCTGCACCACCACCGGTAGTGCACAGAAGCGGGATTGGCGATCCATAAGGACTAGTGGTGGCAACCTTCATTCAGCACTCTTCTCTGGATGATCTTAGGTGATATCCAAAATCTCCTACTCTCGTCAATTGGTTTTGAGTTTGATTGACGAAATATTTTAGTACCTTCTATATATATATATATATATATATGTTCTATCTTGTTATCACCTCATTTTTTTTTACTGAGATAGTTTATATTTTATATTCCACTTTATATTACATCTATACAAATATATATTAAAAATAAAATATTTTTTATAGACATAATAAATACGATTAAGAGAGAAAATACACATTTGATAGCGCCCTAACATTTAATAGCATGTTCATTTATTGAGGAAGCATTTCGACCTCGCCAGCTAGAGGAGAGCCACCTCCACCTCGCCCTATGCTTGAGATGACAGGCTTCTCGGCCGAGGTCTCAAATAAAGATAAACTTTGGGAAAAAGATAAGTTATCGAAAAGTTGTTCAAATAATACCGATAGTTGAGATCATTAAATGGGGTTTATTCTCAAAATAGTGTAACTTTTGAGATTATTCTCAAAATGAGGTTATTTTTTGAGTAACTTCCCAAAATATGGTATATCTACTTTGACAAAGTAGAAGCTTATTTTTTTGTAAAAAAAATATTCAGTCTCTACTTTGGCAAAGTAGAGACTGAATATTTTTAATAAAATATTTAAATATAATTTCATATTTTTTTAAAAGTTATTTATAAATTTTAATTTTATCATTTTCTAATAATATTAATTTATAAATATTTTTTTTAATATAATTTTCATAATATAGATTATATTTATTATTAATTATTATCATTATACTTATATTATATTTAACAAAGTGATGTAAAAATTAATTGAAATTATAATATATTATAATATTAAAATAATATTTTATGTAATTATGTGAAGTAAATTTTTTTATTTGTGTTTATATATTCAATTAATTTTAATTTAAGATTTATTTTTATATTCTTGAATTAAGTAATTTAATAAATTTATATTATATATTGACATAAAAAATATTTTATTCAAATAAAATATCTTTTATATATTTGATGATTTTTTTTTTTAAAAAAAGTCTAATATGACATGAAATAACAAGTCATTATTAACTTTTTAAAAAATCGTTTCACACTTGAATAACAAAAATTTCTTATATTTTTACTTTTTTAAATCTTTCAACTAATTATTATATATATGTATGTATATATATTTTCAATTAGTGGTTATTATATTATATATATATGTGAAAATAATTTTAATATTTTTTTATTTGAATAAAATATTTTTTATGTAAATATATAATATAAATTTATTAAATTATTTACTTAAAGAACATAAATACAAGTTTTCAAATAAATAATAATAATTAGTTGAAAGAGTTAAAAAAAATAAAAATATAAGAATCTTTTGTTATTCAAGTGTGGAACGATTTTTTAAAAAATTAAGAATGATTTGTTATTTCATGTCATATTAGACTTTTTTAAAAAAAAAAAATCATCAAATATATAAAAGATATTTTATTTGAATAAAATATTTTTTATGTCAATATATAATATAAATTTATTAAATTACTTAATTTAAGAATATAAAAATAAATCTTAAATTAAAATTAATTGAATATATAAACACAAATAAAAAAAACTACTTCACATAATTACATAAAATATTATTTTCATATTATAATATATTATAATTTCAATTAATTTTTACATCACTTTGTTAAATATAATATAAGTATAATGATAATAATTAATAATAAATATAATCTATATTATGAAAATTATATTAAAAAAATGTTTATAAATTAATATTATTAGAAAATGATAAAATTAAAATTTATAAATAACTTTAAAAAAAATAGAAAATTATATTTAAATATTTTATTAAAAAATATTCAGCCTCTACTTTGATAAAGTAGAGGCTGAATTTTTTTACAAAGAAATAAGCCTGTACTTTGGCAAAGTAGAGGTACCCCATTTTGGGAAGTTGCTCAAAAAGTAACCCCATTTTGAGAATAAACCTACTTTTTCTGATTGTTAGCCTCAAAAGCTAGGGGGCTGTGCAACGAGGAAATGAGCTGCAGAAACCCTAACGGGTTTCTCCATAGCTAAAGGCATGGAGAGAAATTTCAAACTAAAAAATTCTTTGTCTCTCTCACTATATTCTTTTGGAATATTTTGTCTTACCCATCTTTTACAATCTCTAACTTGACCTTTGGAGAATTATTTTGGAGACTACCCCTTCGAATAGACTTTGAGCAATTCCCTCATGGTACGAGAAGATTATCACTCGGAGAGACCTATTTGGCAGTCTAAACGTCATTATCATTCCCATAATTTCTGTATAAGTTCAATATATATATATATATATATATAAAAATATATAAGTGTCGTAGTTTATTGATTTTTTCAAATCATCTTTCTAAATCACTTGTATTTGCATTGGAGTGTTAAGAATGTTGTTAAGTGAAAATGTAACAAACGATATTTTATTTTTTTAAATTAAAAAATACGTAAATATATATATATATATATATATATATATATATATATATATATATATATATTAAACATTACATAAAGAAAAGTTAGATGATGAATGATTGATGAATGGAGGAATTGTGACTGGTACCTTCCCCACCTGTGCAGAAAAATGAGTTATGTGCAATTGTGCATGGAAAAAGACTATTAACTATTCAGTATTAAATAGTCCGCCACAATTTATGACATTATGTACGTATTTGCATAAATGAATACCACATTTAGCTGACAAATACCAAATGTACAGGGTAAAAGTCTTGTTAAACATTTAACATGATGGTATGCTAGTTGTCAGGTCTTTTCCATTTTCCTTCCATTTCTAATTGAATTTCAACAACATATTAGTTTAGAGTTCTATTTTTAGGAATTTCTTGTATCATATTAAATATTACATAATATATTATATATATATATATATATATATATACTCCATCATTGATATTTGGAAAAATAAAAAAATAAAGTTATACATTCTAAGACCTCTATAAATAGTCAGATACGGTCTTTATTTCTTGAAATTGTTTAAATTTATGTTAGGTAAGTGTATATGATGAAACACAACGTATACACTAAATATCCTTTTTGTCCTCCAGATTTTTTCAATTATATATATATATATATATATATTATTTGTTATCTTTTTAGTGTAAACTTTTTATTAGAAAAATAGGGATTGGCGTTGATATATGCATGCTTTTTCACTGTTTGCATTATATATATATATATATATATATATATATATTATAGATGTAGAAGTATGAAAAGGAAAGATAAAGAAGAAACAAGTTGGTGATTGGTGGCAACGATCACACATTCATGAAATTAAGGTGCCTTAAATTTGGTTAAGTGGGCTATTAAATTCAATTAATGTTATTGTTAATTTTGTGTGTTATCAAATTCTTGTTATACAATAATTAAAAGAAGATTTTTGCATTAATCATATATATATATATATATATATATATAGATATATAAGAAAATGAAAAGAGTTTTATTCATCTTGCAGGAAAACTTAGGGATTGCTAGCTTTTGGATCACCTTTTTGCTTGGTGATTCTTCTTGGATATATATATGTATATACACATATTGTTTCATAACTTTATCTGCATTCTTAATTAGATTTGAACAACATATAAAATTAGTTTAAAGATTTATTTAGGGATTTCCAACGATTATTATGAATTAAAAGTTATGAAATCTATTACCTATAAATAGATATAGAATCTATATTTTTTGAAAAAATAAATGAAAAAATAAAATAGTAGGTGCTTAATTATATCGAAAATATGTGCGTATATATATATATATATATATATATATAATATTTATTATTTTTTTTGTAAAGAATCTCCTAATAGTTGTCTCTATTGTGAGTGTAGGTTTTGTCTAAAGAAGAGAGAAGAAGAGATGCACCATTTAAATTGTTCAGCTCTCCTATTTCTTTTAACAACAAAAAAATAACACACAACGTTTGTAGTATTTACCTCACACTATGATTTATAATATACTGAATTTGTATGGCTTTAGCTGTTTACAAATATATGTACATATTAGTTAATTGTTTGAGTCCATCTCGTGATCTTATATAGCAATCTTATATAGCATTTATACTGTATTTTTTATTATCTGAGCTAAAGACTTATATATATATATATATATATATTATACTCATGTCTCTTGGAGCATTTAGTTGGAATGATTTTGTAATCGAAATCTGAATCTTAACCTCCTTTCGACTCCGACTAATTTACGACTAATTTAGATTCAATCCGAATCTAAAGCTAAGTTGCTTTAAAAAAAAAAAAAAAAAAAATCTAAAAAAGCTAAGTTTTGTAAAAGGATTTATAATTAGCCATCAAAGTTTCGTCCTGATCTAACTGGGCTTAGTACATTTTTTATTTTTTAAAAAATAAAAGCCCACTGGACTTTTACCATATGCATGTTTTATCTTCATAATCAAACTTTTTTTTCGGGTCAACTAATCCGAATTCAGAGTGGGTCTAGGGATTACAGCTTTAAACTCCTTCCAATCGCGGTTGTGAGGGATCGAACCGTGGTTCCCCTACCAAACTCAGCCTCCATGCACCACTGAGCCAACCAATGATTGGTATAATCAAATCTTTCTCAAAGCCGTGTTAATGTAAAAACGCATTACGAATGTTATACAAGATAGATGATTTGAGGATTTAGCATTCATTGTAAACATCATATAAGAGTTAAAATAAGATTTTTTTTTTTTTTTTTAAATATGAGTTAGACTTGTGAGTACAATCTGGGCTGAATATAGATTAATCGAGACCTAAAATAGTTAAGTATTGAAAAGTTAAAAGATTAAAAAAAAAATCAAAACATGTGTTAGTATTGTTGTTTTGTCTCTTATTATTATAATATTAGTGTTTCACAAACAATTATGACACTATTGTAACTCGGATTTACAATTGTTTTAAATCATAAGTTATTTGTTTTACTAATTGGATTATACTTAATTGTTATTTACTTTAGTTAATTAACACATTCATTTGTCTATAGACAAAATTAAATTGAATTTCTCTAATTAAATACAAGATATTTTAATGTAAAAGAAAATTATTTTGTTAAATTTTATATGAAAATTTAAACGATAATAGAAGATTTCATGTTATTTTCTTATTTTTGTAATTATTATTGAAATTTCATATTTGATCCAACACGTCACAAACTATATTAAATGTTGAAATATAGTTCTCATTATCCATTTTTAAGCCGATTATGCTAAAAGTTTTTTATGAGAAGATTGTCTTAGAATTGTCATTTAGTGATGGAAGATGAGTGGAAAGAATAATATATATATATATATATATATATATATATATATATATAGAGAGAGAGAGAGAGAGAGAGAGAGAGAGAGAGAGAGAGAGAAATTAATTAATTTTGTATTACATTTCATCAATTTGGTTGAACAATTTAGTTTCTGAGTTTGGGTTAGATAATTAAGGCTAATTTGAATGGGACAACTTGTAATTAGCAATTTTAAATAATTGAGTTAGTGGGACTAATTAAGTTAAAGAACTTTTTTTTTTCTTGTTTCATTGTTGTCTTTTCCCAAAAATTTCCTACCTAGTTGGAGACAACAAAGTTTGGATGGTTTTGTAAAACAATATTGTATTGTAATAAAACCGTTTTACACGATATGTATATATCTTAATACACGGAAACACAATACACTGATTTGATCCTTAATTAAATAAATTTGTAGTAATTAAATTATTTATTTATAAACCAATAAAGAGAGGTTTTGTGATACCCCTCTCACATCGAAAGATATAGTGAATGTGTAATGGTTTATAAAAATGGACCTAGGTATTCATAGTTAACTCGGGGTATTCCGTTTGGTGTAGTGATGACAATACAAAGTAGTTGACCGTAAGTGCTTGCCAGACTCATAGTCGCGGCACGGGCCTGCGGGTCCGAGTCGTGACAGTTGGTATCAGAGCGAGGTAGCCAACCCGAACTAAGTGCTACACCCGAGGGGTGGGAGTCACCTCTAGAATCCCGGACGTGCACTGATTGATTTTGGACTGAGTCCAATTATGTTCAATTGGGCCTTAAGGGAAGATATAGTCGTGACACGAGTTTGCGGGTTCGGATCGTGACACCTTTTTAGCTTAA